>CM051835.1:34142899-34742899 GCA_028451465.1 Erethizon dorsatum | reverse complement strand
CTCCCGGGACGGGGCCGCGGGGAAGGGCGGGCGGCGCCAGGGCGGGGCGGCCGGGTCTCCGGAGCTGCAGGAGGGGGCGGGACGCGGCCCGTGGGGCCTCAGGGAGGGCGCCGCCGGCCACGCTCGCCTGCCTCGGCCGCGGCTCCTGCGCCTCTCTGCCCTGCGTCGGCCCGGCTCCGCGCCCGCCCGCGCACAGCAGCGCGAGCCCGTCCTGGACGGTTCCCCGCGGAGACTCCAGGGCTCCGTGGCCGGCTCCTGCACGCTCACGGCAGCGTCTGGGCGCGGGGCGCCCGGCCTGAGAAACTGAGGACGGAGCAGGCCCGCGCCGCCGACCCGCGACCCGCGCTGCACCCCCACGCCTGGTCGGCCTCTGTGGCTGGCGGGCGTTCTCAGGGCCTGAGCCTCCTGGCGACGGGGGCTGGAGGACGCTAACGCTCAGGACTCCACTGCCCTGCTTAGGGACCTCGGCCCTGTCCCTGGCCTCTCTCCCTGGACTCCCCCCCCCGCTGCCCCCTAGTGTCCCTGGAAACCGTCCATGTCAGCCCTCACCCCAGACCTAACACATCTCCCAGTGACCCTGCAGCGTTTGGGGCGGGGTCGCCTCCTCCCCGCTCCGCGGATGCTGGGCCCCAGGGTCCCCTGAGATGGTCTCACTGGGGCAGCACGGAAGTGGTCAGAGCTGGTGCTGCCTGCTCCGTGCGTGGAAGAAGCTAGGCGCCGGGCGATGGTGCCGCCTTTGGGCTCAGCCTCTGCCCCCCAGCTCAGGAGGCCCTGATGCTGGGCTTAGTAAAGGAGCGTCTTCCTATAGCTGATGTTGGGGTTCCCAACTGATGGCGGATCTGGGGTAGCAAAGTTGGGGGTGGGATGGGGATGCTCAGGGTCCATGCCATGGGAACACGAAGCTTTGGTTTGCTTAGAGCCACACTGGGTGGGGGCAAGCAGGGCTGTGGTGGAAGCTTGAGGCAGTAAGCAGGGACCTTCGCCCTCAGCCACTCCCTGTCCCTTGGGATTCCCATGGGGCTGGAGAGTGTCTGGGTGTGGGCATGGGGGTTATTTTTGGTGAAGTCCTGTTTTTTAGTTTTGATTTGGTTGTTAACTTTATGAATGACTTTTGACTTTTGTTATACAGTCTGAACTTCACTGGTGACTGTGATTGTGTGCTAATTTTTTTCTTCTGTCTTTAAAAGCAGGCTCTCCAGCTATACATAGAGCTATTAAATATGTAAGGTTAAATTTAGTAATTATCTGGATAATTCAAATTGAGTAAAACCTCATTTACCACAAATTTTAAGTTAGTGGAAACAAATTACAGTATCCAAAGTATAAAGTTTATCTTATACTTTTACCTCACCTAAAATAGAAGAAAAACATTTTTCTTTTTTAAATTACAAGAAATCATCTACTTGACAAAGGGACTCCCAAATGTATGAATCTTTAAATTTTAAACAAAATTTAAAGGTCGATTACATGTTTATGTATGATTTTGCTTTGCGTTTCCTCCTCTTTACCTCTCCAAGTCCTTTTCTTTCTTTGAAATCCAGTTAAGGGTTATCCTGCTTATAAAGACAGTAGTATGTACCTTACCTGATGATGTTTGTGGATCTGAATGAGATAATCCATGGCCAGCCTATAGGATAGGACCTGACACACTGTAAGCGATACTAAGGTTTATGGTGGTGCTTTTCCCAGATAGGGTAATCAACCTTTGATCTCTTTATTCTGTGATCATTAAAAAACAGGACCTATACCCTTTTTTCACATGTACTCTCCTATTTTAAATACCATAGTTTTATAGTCATGATGAAGTCTCCTCAGTAGCCAATACAATACTTGTTGAATTGGATTGAAAATGAGCATGTGCTTCTCTTACAAGCCATCTGGTCTTCATTTTGATTTTTTTCTTGACAGAAAATGCAAACAGCAGAAATAAGGAGTTCTCCATTTCTTGTCCTAGATACAGTAAAGCCCTCCAGAAACAGCCTGGCACCAGGTAAGTTCAAAGCCTTGTATGCACATTTGGTACATGCTTAGAACTTTATATTAGACAGTGTTTCAGATCATGCATTTTTGTGGAGGTTATGAGCACCATAATTCTCTGTTTGATAATAAAAATATGACTTCTAATCTTAGAATCTTAGAGCTGATATATATGCATTGTTGCTTTAACACTGATTCCAAAGTGAATCTTACATCATGTATTATGCAAACATACAGTTTCCACATTTTGTCAAATTTATTTGTAGAAATAGTAAAGTCAACAGTGCTGAAAAATGCATGTTTGGTTATGCACAATAGTTGCTTTTAAATAGTGATGTCGGGCCGGTGAGATGGCTCAGCGGCGTAAGCACCTGCCTGGCAAGCGCGAGGGCCCGAGTTTGACTCCCGGAACCCACAAAAAAAATAATAAATAAATAGTGATGTCTATATAGAGATGAAGTAAATTTTGTATCAATTTTAGATATAAAGAAAGATAACCATATTGTTTTGAAAATAAAATATTGACTTATTTTAGGTATTATTGTCCAAGGAAGAAAAGTTGAAGTGAAAGAAACAGGCAAAAATTATAAAACTATCATCTCATTTATTAAGGTTAGTCTTTCACTGGATATTTTAGGAAAACCTTTCTAAATGTGTAAAAGTCAAATGGATATATGCTAACTTAACAAAATATACTGGGCATATGGTAGTTTTTCAGTGTCCAAATAAGTTGTATATCTTGAATCTAACTAGCAAAACTGATGAAATTATTTAGGTCACTTTCTTCCCATTTCTTAGTCCTCTTTCCAAACTGTGCCCAAAAGAGGGATGTGGTGGATTAACTAATGGTAAACTTGTAACACCCAGCTGAACTGAGTCACCATAGTTCTGGCTGTGGAAGGCCCACCTGAGGATTGTTGCCAACAACATAAAAGGAGAACTGGGAGGGAAGATGGTGTGCTGTTGATTCTCCTGGAGAACCTTGTCATTGCTGGTTTTCCTCATATGAACACAGCTGTTCTCATTGTCAGAGGAGCTCAGGTCCTTGCCGTCACTGAGGACGGCTGCAGTTCTCTTCCAGGGAGCTCTGGTCCTTACTTTGAGTGTTGCTTCCTGGCTCCAGTGCAGATCCCTCAGCCTTTTGACACAGACCCTTCACTACTGATGCAGACGTTCTTGCTTCCACCACGAACCTTGGGGCCTTTCCAGTGCAGATCCTAGATACAGATGTTGATGAGACGTTGTGGGCTTTAGGCCTCCAGCTGGACTTGTGGAGGACATTGCCACAGGCTCTAGGTCTTTATCTGGACTTGTGCAGTTCATTGCTGTAGGATCCAGGCCCTCAGCTGGATTCAGTGGGTCTCTAGTGCATGGACAGATCTCTTGTACTCTTTTGTGTTTGACTTTCTGAGTGAATATTATAAGTAATTCTATAAGCTATGTGTCCTATATTAAATTTATTCCCTTGCAAACCCTGACTACAACAAGATTTGGTACCAGAGAAGTGGGGTCATTTCTGTGACTATACCTGATCATGTGGTTTAGGAGCCTTTGGGAATGGCTTGTGGGAAGAGTTTGGAAAGGTTCGGAGATGCTGGCTGAAAAAGAGCTGGAACACCTTAGGCTGTTCTGTATGAGAGATTCTGGTCAGAGCTCAAAAGACTAGAAGGCTGATAGAAATCTTGCCGGTAAAGACCAGGCTTGGGAGGTTTCTGCTGCGAAGAAGGACCGCATTGGCTGTTGGACTCCAGACGATGTGTGTTACAACTTGGCAGAAAGTTTATCTGCATTTTACTCAAGTCCAGAGACTTTGCCTGAGACTGAGATTGAGGGTGGCAAACTAATCTGGCAGAAGAAATTTCTAGGCAGTCTAATGTTGAAGCAGTGGCATGGCTGCTGTTGGTGGCTTTTAGACAGTTTTTTTTTTTAAAGAAGAAAATAAATAAATAAAACTAAAAAGAACATTTCAAAACAAGATAATAGGAGGGTAACAATGGTTAATACACTATGTATTGTTATCTTTAAATTAGTTACTCAGGGTACAAGATATCAGCATTCAATTGTCTAAATAGCCAGATTTACATTGAGAATCAAGAGCAGAGCCCAGCAGAATGATTTAAAATGTGAGTTTGGCCAGAAAGGAAGCTCCAGTAAAGCTGTGAACTGCAAAGATAGAGCAGAGGAGATCTTGATTGCTGAGAAGGAACAGAATACAAAAGATGGCCTGAGGGCATCGCAAGAAGCAGCAGGACACCGCTTTTTGTTTGTTTTTTCTGTTATATATTTGTTGTTTGTTTTTCTCTTGTATGCCAGAAACAAAAAGCTCTCTCTGAGGTCCAAGATGATGGCACACCTATTTCAGGTAGAAGTGTACACAGCAAATTCTAGTAACTCTTCCAAAATCCTTACCATCTCTTGAAATGAAAGATGGGAAGTAGCCTGCAAAATGTATGTATGCAATGTGGATGCAGACAGCAGGGAGACAGTATGTTTTATTTTTGACATTTTATATTTCTTTAGTTACACTTATACTTGAGTTTGGATTTTTGGTAAAGCCTGTTTCTGCTATTGATCAATGGTTAACTTGGTATTTAGTGATTAATATCTTCTAGATGATAAAACTTTCACCCAAAGTTTATTAACCATCTGCAAGGGATTGAAAAGAATCATTCTAGGGCCAGTGAGATAGCTCAGCGGCATAAGCGCCTGCCTGGCAAGCGTGAGGTCCTGAGTTCAACTCCCAGTACTCACATTAAAAAAAAAAAAAAAAGGAAAAGAATCATTTTATATAACAGCCACTGCATCCTAATTTTATTAAATTTTAAAGAACAAGCTGGATTTGAAGAGGAGGAAAGACTGGGATGAACTGATGAACTAACTGTGTTTATGTGGTAAACATTGGTTTAGCTGCAATTCTTTGTGGGACCCATAGAGTACACAAGGAGAGGCAGTTTACAGATTTTAGCAATTTTTTTGTATTTGGATGTCATTCAGACCAGCTGGAAGTCTCTATTTATTATATTATCTGTTACAGAGATGACAGACATTTTTCTTCCTAAGAAGGTTAGAAGTTTGCTAGACTGAATGGTCACAACACGGTTTCATTCAACCACCTTTCTCCTTCAACACAATAGTGTTCAATTCTGTGCTTAAATAGGAACTCACGTTGTCATAGTTACCCTCCTGTTAAGGCTTTGGGCACATATATTAAAGGGCTCAGTTTGTTAAAAGTAAAATGAAAGCATTGAGTTATATTATTTGTTAAAATTCTTCTGATTATGTAATTATGATTGTTTAAATTCAGTAAAATGTTAGATTTAGTGAATGAGTAAAACCAAGAGAGGAATTTAATAAGGTAACACAACAGTTTGACTCTGTTGCCCTTCCTTATGTAACCAGTACATGAGACTTCCCTTGCTTACTGGTTTCTTTGTGAAATCCTTGCTAGGGAAAAAAAAGATTTCCTTTTAACAAAATGATTCTCAGTTACTGTTAGACAATAATTTTATGCATCAAAACACCATAAGATGTGGAGGTTCTTGCGACACCCAGTGGGTCAATATCTGCTCCAGTTGACTGGAGGGATGGGGTGTGTGTGGACAACTGCTAATGCCAAGGAGCCAGAACATCTTGAAGACAGGATGTTTTGCCAGTTTGAGCAGAGATGGACCTTCATAGGAAAATAAGGGAGCTCCCAAAGGACAATCTGGTAAAGGTTATTCAGTTTTTCATACCAGAGAGACAATGGGATATTACACATGTGTGTCCAATTTATTTCACTTGAGAATGGTCTCAAGGTCCATCCAGTTAGGTAAAAATACCTCAAGTTTATCCTTCTTTATGGCTGAGTAGTAGTAGCCCACTGTATTAAAAAACATCTTTTTTATCCATTCATCAGCTGATGGGCATTTGGGTTGTTTCCAAGATTTAGCTATTAACTGCTGCAATAAATATGGGTGTGCACATATCACTATGGTATGATGCTTTTAATTCTTTCAGGAAGATACCAAGAAGGGGAATAGCTGAGTCAGTTGGGACCTTTAATCCTATTTTTTTGAGGAATTTCTCACTGATTTCTACAGTGGTTGCATCAGTCTACATAAGAATCAAAATGTATAATAGATATTGTCAAATAGGAAGAAATTGTTCACAAGGGAAGGAGAATGGTGGGAGGGAGAGAAAAAAATGAGGAAAAAAGGATAAAATGGAAAAAAAATCTTTGTAAATAAGGAGGGGAAGAGGGGTTGAAGGGAGGGGAGGGTAATGGGGAAAAAAGAACTAAAATACATCATGTACAGGTACAAGTTCCCTATAATGGATGTGATCATCATATGTATCTGAATTGTATCAATAAACTCAATAAAAAATTTAATTATTCATCCAAACTATCACCAGGCCTTGCTTGCCTGCCTTGCTACCTAAAACAAACATCTGGGCTCAGCAAACTGTACTGCCTTTGTTGTTCCTCAGTAAATCTGGAGGTTTGAGTCAGTTCAGGGCTTCACTCTGAACCGATGTCCCCTGGGCATCCAACAAAGATATTCTCTGTCTCTCTTGTCTTAGTTCATCCCTCTAACAGGGTTTGCCGGTCCAAACCTGGCAATAAAAACTCATGTATGTGATCTGGAATACATATATTGGAATTCTTATGGTATTTTCTCCTAGCTTATTTAGAGATGAATTCAGGTCATACAGACTTTCCCTCCAAAAATTCATTGTTTTGATATGATATTCAGCCACCTTGTAGATCTTGCGCAAAAATGTATCCACTTTTGTTTTAGATGACAATATAAAGTTGATGTTCACTTACCTCTATCTCCATCTTTAAACTAATTCATTGTATGTGTACTGTTTGGAAAACTTTGTATGAAGTATGTTAAATCTCTGCTTACTGCTGCTGAGAGGAAAGGAAAGGCAACACCAGAGAAGCATTGCAGTGTAGCAGAGAATGCTTGGGCTTTGATTGCATTCAAATACTGCTTTCCATCCTTATTGTCTGTATGATGCTGGATAGCATAAGTAACTTGATTTCTCAGTCTCACTGTTTTCCTCTCTAATATAACAATTATAACACTTGCATTGTAGAATATGAAATGTGAAATGTTGATATGAATGTGATGTGAAATTCAATATGAAATGTTTATAGATTAACTTAGTTTCTACTTGTGGAGGACCACCTGGATGGCTGTCCTTGAAAGAAGAGCAATTATCTCCATTTTGGCTGAACCTGGCCCTATTTCCATGTACTGATGTGTACAGAGCTGGCTAGGACTTTTCCTTATCCCTTCAATTGGCTTTAAGCAATGCAAAGGTCCAGCTGAGGTGCTGATGTGTAGTCTTTAAAGCAAGCAACAGGTCAGTGTTTCCCCACCCCTGTAGCTCCCAAAACATATGGTTGAGCCTGATGGGATGGAGAGCCATGCTCCACGCTGTCGGCTGGGATGGAGCCTCGAGAAAGAGGCTATGACTTCCCAGGGCATAAAAGATTACACATTAGAGCTGAAGCACCGACCCCAAAACATTAGATACTGCCTTGAATTGTGTTATGCAGATTACTCCTTCTGCATATCCCTCCCTCTGCATATTGCACAGGTGATTTCAGGCCACCTACCTAGCCCAGCTCATGGTACTCATGGACTTCCCGCCATTCTCACAGTCACTCATCCTCGAGCCACTCCCCTCCTTGAGAATTAAAAAACCCGGGTTTGGCCCTGGGTCGAGGCCTGTGTTCCAGTAACCACCATCTTGCCTGGACTTAGGACTCCTTGACTCCCCACAACTATAAATATGCCTTAGTGTCTTTATTCTCGCCGTGGGTTGCACTAAAAGTGGTAGATTGGAATTAACTCACTAAAATTCCAATAACTTTTCCATGGGATTACAAATATAAACTTCCTGGACCGCAATGAGGACTGGGAAGGGCTCTCTATACTACTAGTTGCTTTCCTCCTGTCCCTTAAATATATTTCATTTTCAAGCTTCAAAGTCCCCATTCATCTGGTAATTTCAGATTTATTAATAAAAACCATGCATGTTAGCATCACAACCTTGTATAACTAGAACTGAATCATTGATTCTCATTATATAAGAGAAATTGGGTAAAAGACTTCCCCTAGGTCACACAGTTGATTAGTGTCAGAGATGAAAGTAAAAAACCAGATTACTGGTTTTAGTGGAGTATTCTTTGCATTATATAAACGAGAGTGTGCTGTAGTGTCTACATGGACTCTGGAAACAGTTCGCCAGGTCTGGATGTGAAGTTTGATGTGATTTGGCGTAAAGTTAAGTTTGCTGTAAAATTCATGTAAAGGTTATACAACTGTAATTCTGATGTGTTAGGCTGAGTCACAAAAATGGCTACTATCACCACAACATGTTTGCTTAAGTTTCTAAGTCTCTGCTTTTAATAGATAAGTTTCTGTTTCCCCACATCAGGGTAAATTCCTGGAAATCATGTGACTTGGCCGGTAGCCAAGCCCGCGCGCGGGCTACATTCCCACGCCCGGGCTCCTTTGTCTCCTTTGTTAGCCTTTTCTCCAAACTGATTGGTTGCCCATTTGCTAAATTCCTCTATCTATAGGTTCCCCTAAGTAACCAATGAATGTATTAATTCCCCTTTAACTCCTTGCGATTGGCTTCTGTAGAACTTTGCTTGCCTATCCCTCATTACCATACCCAACCCTATAGAAACCCCTTGCTCCTGCCCTGCGGGGGTCGCCCTGACACGTTCACTGGGTGACCCTACGCCGGTGTAGCCTTTCAATAAACCCCGTGCTTTTTACATAAGAGCCTGTGTGGTTCTTGGAGCGTCTCCCTTCTCGGACCCCTCTTCCGCGGACGTTACATGGATTCCAGTGTATACCTCACTAGCTGTGTGATCTGGGCTAAACTTTTTTAAGCAGAGTAATAACTATGTCAGCTCATAGGATTTTAAGGAGGGCCAAATGTGTCTTACATATGTAGAATTCTTAAAGTAGTTTCTGGTACGTAATTAGTTCTACACACGTGTATATATGCACGTGTATATGTACATATATGTGTGTATATGTAGACAACTTATTACTAGTGTTAACAATAAAAGCAGAAATAAAAGTACATATAACTTTGAGTACTGCTGAGTACTCCAGCTGTTGGGAAATAAAAAGATGAAAGATGTAAAATCTGGAAGCAAGTTAGAGTGTAGTATTAAATACATGTTTGCTAATAATTCTAGGTCTGGGCTGGAGCAAGTTCTTTCCTTACGCGTGCTGCTTTGTGGAATGTTAGCTGTGTTCTCCACAAATTCGTAACTTTCACCTCAAGCTAGACTGTTTGGCTTCCTCTTCCCTGTGGTGTGGAGTGGACTCTCTCTGTAGGAATCACTAGTCCATCCCTTTGTTCTCCATTGTTTGAAAAGACGTGTTTTATATATTTCTTTTTTTGTAGTGTAAGTTATTGTAGCATAGTTTGGAACAGAAATCTCTGTTTTAATCACTTGTACTCATTTTTGATGACTTTATTTTTTCTACTTAATTTGAATTTTATTTCATCTTTTCAAGGTTTCTTAAAATGCAAATTTATATCATTGACTTTAGACCTTTCATCTTTTTTTTTTTTTTTTTTTTTTTTTTTTGTGGGTACCGGGGGTCGACCTCAGGACCTCGCACGCCACCAGGCGCCCGTGCCGCTGAGCGATATCACCGGCCCTTTCTCCGTATGTGGGTTCCGGGAGTCGAACTCGGGCCCTCGCACTTGCCGGGCAGGCGCTTACACCGCTGAGCCATCTCACTGGCCCCTTTCATCCTTTTTTAAGGCAAAATTTTTTGCTAAGCACTTGTTAACTGCATTCAACAAAGTTGGATATGTTGGGGTACGTTGGATATGGTCTTTCACTTCAAAATGTTTTCTGGTTTCTCTTTCATTTCTTCTTACACTTATGGATTATTATTTTGTGTTGGTTAATTTCCATATATTTGACCACCTTAAAATGTCTTTCCATTATAATGCTTTGTTTTACAAATAGAAAACATATTCTATAGGATTTCTATAAATTACTAGGTTTTTGATTTGTATTGCCCTGAATCTGTAAGTCGTTTTGGTAGAATTTATATCATCATGATATTGTGTATCCCAAAACATGTACAAAACACAGTTCATTATTTAGATAGTCTTTAGTTTTTGTCGGCAGTGTTGGGTAGTTGGCAGTGTTTTGGTATTTTACATCTTTTCTCATATTTACCCCTAAGTATGTAATAATTTAAAGCTATCGTAAATAGTATTTTATTTCATGGTTCAAGTGATTTTTGCCTGTATATAGAAATACAGTTGATTTTGTATATTGGTCTTTTCCTGAAACCTTGCTAAATTTATTAGTTTTAGTTGGTTGGTTTTGTTTGTTAGAAAGAGGTAAATCATTTCCTGATTTCTCTGTGAAGTTTTTTTCTGATCTGTGGTTTTCCTCCCTACCCATCTTTCCTCTTCCAACTTTTATCACATGCTCACCTTGGACTCTTTCCGATGCCTAAATTTCATTAATATTTGACCTGTGCCTCCTTTGACTTTTAATCTTATATTAGTATTACATCTAATTATAGTGTTTTGAATAGAGATTGGTGGCAGTCAACATTTGCCTGGTCAATGGAGAGAATTGAAATGAAATGAAAGATGTTAAGCTTGTGTAGAGTGAAAAGAGTTATGTAAAATTCAAGGTCTTTTAAGTATACTGTTATAGCATATCTTTAGATATTTGTGTCACTGGTGACAGCACTAGGTGAAAATGATTATTAATCAGAAAATAGATAATTTCTTATACATAGTAAATATGAAATATAAAATTTGTTTATTTGCTTTTTTAAGGTCTTAGCACACCTGTTGACGGTATGTATTTTATCTGAAACTTTTAAGACTTGGGTCTACTTTTGTTTAAAAGTGCAGGGGGCCGGTGAGATGGCTCAGCAGCGTAAGCACCTGCCTGGCAAGCGCGAGAGCCAGAGTTCGACTCCCGGAACCCACATACGAAAAAAGAGCCAGTGATGTCACTCAGCCGCACGGGCACCTGCTGGCCCGCGAGGTCCTGAGGTCAACCCCCGGTACCCACCAAAAAAAAAGTGGAAGGTATGTTAAATTTTAATGCTTCACAGGGTGAATGTCAAGACTGTATTTCCAGCATAGCTATTGTGAAATACTTCAGATACGTTAAGGCAGCCTGAGCAAAAACCTGTTAATATGTTATTGCTTATAGTCTGTGTAGAATAAATGAGTTTTAACACAAATAAAATAACTTATCCACAAATCTCAGATACCAATTGAATTTTGGAGTGATTTTATCAGAGAAACCTAAGAATATGTTATTGCAAGTTAACATCAAAGGTTTACTAATTTTAAAAGCATTACTTGTCATAGTATAGGAATTATGAGTCTGGATGCATAATACTAGTCTCTTATAACTGCTTACTTCTCAGTTGTCAATGATTCGAAGACACACACACAGATACACAGATGCACACACACTGAGTTTGGGTTGAGTAGAGAGACAAGGTGCTCAGTCCCCAAGATTGAAACTTAAGCATCCCAAGTCTTTAATATATAAGGTAGTTTTAAAATATTATTTTTGAAAACTGAAATAGACTGGCTGTCAAAGAACTTGTTTGAACATTTTTCCTTCATCAACTGGTTCTTAAATTCAACACTAATTTGTAAAAAGTTGCTAATGTTTCATAGAAGTTACTGCTGCTGAGCATAAGAAGGCATGCTTTGCATGGTTGAGGGGAAAATATTTCTTGGTACTGTGTATGAGGATTTTCTAGAATACATGAAAATATGTCCATTTATTATATGCTTTTGTGTTTTACTAACTTTTTTCTTCCATTGTCACGACAGAAGACTTTTAGTGCTTTCTGAATAGTTCTATAATACCATTTAATTACAATTTCTTGGATTTAGAAACTTTTGTATGTTTTTGGTTTTATTTGATACCTTCTTGATTTTTTCCCCAGAAATCAAATACAGTTTTGAACAGGTTAGTGATCATGCAGAATCAATTACTTAAAATTTGATGTTACCACTAAACCAAATTAGAATCATTTCTTCATAAATACTGGTTGCAATTATTCTTGTCAGTGCCCTGAAGATGTCAATAATGCTTGGGCCAGCAGTCAAATCATCTTCCCTAACCTTTTTCTTCATTGCAAGCCCCAGTCTCTCCCTTTTTCTCTTGGCTTTTTTGTTTTGTTTACTGATGGGCAGTTTGTTCAGCTTTTATCAGTTTCTTCTCTAAATGCTAGAAAGTTAGTGGGCCTCAGGGCTCAGTGCTTGAACTAGTTTTCCATCTATACCAACTCCCTAAATGAACTGATTTCTTTCTATATATTTAGAATTCTCATTTTGATATCTAATAGATATTTCAAACTTTGTCAAAGACCAAGTTCTTTTTTTTTTTTTTTTTTGTGGATACCGGGGGTCGACCTCAGGACCTCGCTCACCAGTAGGCGCCTGTGCCGCTAAGCAATATCACTGGCCCTTTTTTCGTATGTGGGTTCCAGGAGTTGAACTCAGGCCCTGGCGCTTGCCAGGCAGGCACTTACGCCACTGAGCCATCTCATCGGCCCCCAGACCAAATTCTTTATTTCTACCCCCACCTCAGTTGTGACACCAAAAGCTCACCTATCACCAAATCCTATTAAATTCTTTCTTTGAAATTTATCCAGAATAAGGCTGTTTCTTGCCACCTACATAGCTAAATTCCTTTGCAAATCATCATTCTATCTTCCAAGTTAGTATATTGCAAAGTTACTACTTCTAAGTTACTACATTGCAAAAAGTCTCTAGTAAGTTTTATTTAAGGAACTTTAGGCAACTTATTACTGTGATTTTCTTAAAATTTTCTCAATCTAGTATTTATTACATAAGTTTGTGCCCTTACCTCTCTCAGTCCATTCACCGTATAGACACCATATCACTTTTCTATCCACAGCTTCTGTTCCTGTCTCAGAATAGAGTGAAATTCTTTGTATTTGCTGCTTCCAGCACTCTGATAGTTTTTAATGTAGACAATCATTTATATGTGACTAAATTATTTCCAAGTATGGAATATGATTTTGGATTTAAAAAAAAATAATAAAAGTTAAGCCTTTGTCACATTGTTTAACCATATAGGAAACAACATGCTGTGTTAAAGTATGCCTTCATATTCAACTTTTTACTTAGCAGCCACTAAAAATTATTTGCTCTTTTATTTCCCAAATTATTTAATTTGAAATGAGTTTATCAAAAACAAGCTCATATCTTACAAGACGACAAGCAAAATGTCTGAGAAGCTAGACACTAAGGAGAAGAAACCTGAGGCCAGGAAGTTTGGGGCCACTGGAACAGCTAAAAAGGGTGACCTGGAGGCTGACGGACCCAAGAAGGGGACATTCCATCAACAGAGCTCTTGTATAATGAGTGAACTGTGATTGAGAGACCTAAAAGACACAGTCTATTTAAGAAGAGGTTCTTAGGGAAACATAACAACAACATAGAAGAAGCAAATGATGAAAAATTAGGAGAAAAAAAAGGGAATTACTCTTCGGTACACAGTTACAATAAACATTAAGCACCAAGCACCCAGCTCCTGGACAGGTTAACATAAATCCTTACACCAGAAGGCTGATTGCCTCAGTGCCTATCACCAGATATATCATGATCAGTTTCAACAACAGTAACAACAGAATTTGAGATACAATAGAGCCATGAAAAAAATGCAATCTTAAGAAACAATGGGAGCCTCAGTATGGGATTCAGATATAACACAGGTTTTGGAATTATCATATAAGAAACTTTAAACTTAGCTATGATTGATATATTTAAGGCTCTGTGGTATGAATAAAGAATTTATTTGGTCTTTGGTTCCATTCCTGGCAACACATTTCAAAATCCCTTTGCATTTCCTGAGTTATGGAAATGTGTAAGTTAATGTCAATAAAATGACTCATGGTTGATGACTAAGTATCTTCAGGATCAGGTTTTGCCACCAGAAAGACCAAATGCATGATTAGGAGGTTTGCACTGTGGGCCAGTCTAACCTCTAGAGAGGAGAGAAGACTGGAGATTGAGCTCATCACATGCCCAACGATGAACACACTCATGCCTGTGTAATGACAGCCTATAGAAAATCTCTGGACACTGAGGCCCCATGGAGCATCCTAAATGGTGGACACATAGAAGCACACGGGGTGATGCCCCTAGATTCTATATGGAAAGGGCACAACAGCTCTGTGCCTCAACACTTCCAGCACTTTCTCTTCTTTCCAGATATATATTGAAGGAGGGCACTTGGGCATCTCGTCTTTTTTCCTGCTGTTTACATGTGTGCCAGTGAGGGTAAAACAAGGAACTATTCTTAATGTCTATGGGTAAGCATCACATTTTCATGTAAGATGGCTGATCTGCAACCGAGGTTTTCATGCTCACCACTATAGAGGGAAAGACAGAGATTCTTTTGAATATCCACATTTCCACCTCTGCATATTCTTACCTGTGGAAATTCTGCAAGTTTCCATTCAAAGGACAAACAATTATCTTACCTGATTTTATCATGGAGTTCTGAAAGGACCCAGCTAGTGAAACAAGTGGTCTCCCCAAACAAACACCCCTCTGCTATTCCTGTGTGTGCTGGTCTGAGGTGTTTCCCGATGTGTTTTTCACAGGGCTGCTAAGGTCATAGTGAGATGTGCAGCATACTCAGGTGGATCCCTAAGAACATCTAGGTAGCGTGTGCTTGGGATGAGGCCACCAGTGAGGTCCCACCACCTCAACGTGCATGGGTAAGTGATGAAGGTGCGCCTCAGCGATCCCAGCCCCCTTTTTTATTTGAAGGTGCTCACAAAGTGGAGTCCTCAGGCATGCTGCTGCTGTGAGGGGACATGGCATGGGCGAGGTCAGTTGGAGGCCAGACCAGTGAAACTGAAGAAGTGATTCTGTCTGGGTCTTGCTGGAGAGCATCTCTGGCTAGAGAACACTAAGCAGGGAGAGGTTGCAGGTGTCCACGTAGGAGAGGACTGACTCTGGGGAAAGGACCGTTTCCCTGGTTTTCATCCCAGCATTCAGACAGTTCTCCAGTGTTACTCAGTGGTTTTCTTGGGCACCAAATTGCACATTCACACTACACTGAGACCTCCCCCTCCATGTTTTCTCCAGTCGCCCCTCAGGAGAAAGACAGGGACGCCGAGAAGGCTGTGGCTGGAACCTTATGCGAATGTCAGGTAAGAATCAGGATGCAGTCAGGTGTGGTGGTGCAAGCTTGTAACCCCAGCACTCAGGATGCTGAGGCATGAGGATTGCCATGTGTTTGTGTCCAGCCTGAGCTGTGTATTGCATTCAAGGCCAGCCTAAGACCCTGTCTCAAAAAAAGTAAAAAGACTAAGAGTGAAGCCACCTTGTTGGGACCACATCATCTTCTATGTCCAGGTAGATGTCAACAGCTTGTGCATAATGGAATGTTCTCATACTTCCTGGGCTTACATCCTCTAAATGTCTTAGGTAGCGTAGGGTCCACAGCTGATGCCACATTCAACCTCAAAGCCTCTTTTTCTGTTATAGATTTAACTATTCATGATGAACCTCTGATATTTCCCCCATAATTTGGACAAGATCATCACCTGTGCATAATGGGAGATCTGCCAGTAGATCTCATGCATTTCATAATGTGCCCAGGAGGGAAACAGGTGGGGCAACTGATCACTGTCATAGGATGGGTCCCTGATAAAGGGATTGCACCCATTTCGCAGGTATGTCCTCAAGCTTGTCCATTTACTGATGCATGGCTAGTTCATGGACTTCTTGCAGGAGCCTGGTAGTGGCAGTGGATCCTGAATAATATGACTGGGAGATGGTACCCATGAAAACAAAAAAGGGGACTGATATAGGTTCTCTTGGATGTATTTTCCAGTGAGGGATACAGAACTAATGGTGTTCCACAAGGGACAATTACATTGAGTATTTCCACCATATAGGTAAGGGCAGGTGAGGACCTTTGTTGCATCACCAGTTGATCTCCATAGTCTTCTGTAAGTGATGGGGGGTACCTTGTGGGATGTGTGGCTGTTCTTTGGGTGCAAGTGCCCAGGGAGGCAATGGATATGGAACTGATCCTCTCCAGTGACCTTGAATTTGCCCTTGTGTGGTGCAGGAAAATGTTGAGGGTCTGTTTATCCTGGGATTGCTTGTATTCTGGTTTAATGACATTGTGGTAAACCAGCCTGCAGAGCCAAGAGGACAGCAATTTTGGAAATGACCCATCGATGAGGATTAGTTTCTCGGGATGAGAGTTTTCTGCTCAGATTGGTTTGGTATCTGGGGGAAGTGAAAGCCTTTTGTGCCAGTGGTGATGGCCAAAGTAAAGGCCAGGTGTTCTTTCAGGTCAAACTGTATGCTGAACTATGTGGTTTAATGAGGTGTGGCAGGCCTTCCTCCAGGTATATGCACCAATGAAAAGTTTATTGATGCAGCGTTGCAGGGTTTTCCTAATGTGGATGTAACTTTGTAGGAACACTTGTTCATTCCAGAGGTTGAAGATGATCCTCTGCCTTTTGTAGTGTTGCCATGTCTCTTCCCAGGCATCCTGCTAGTGATCAGCTGGTGATCAGGCCCTGTGAGATGATGCCACCTTCAGCCATGAGACACCTTTTCAGCTCTGCATGGGGGGGAGGGCAGTTGGGCACCCTTATCTTTCCCCGCTGTGTGACATTTGTCAACAAAGGTAAAATACAGGGCTCTTCTCAATAGCTATGGATAAGCATCCCCTTTTCATGTAGGATGGCTGGCCCATAATGTGTTTCTCATGCTCACATTGTAGATTATGAAGCAGGGATTCTTCTCAATTCCAGGTTCCCACCACTGCAGATATTGACCTTGGAACTTCTGCATGTTTCCTTTGAAGTGAGAAGGAATTCTCTTACCAGACTTATTCCATGGAGTTCCAGGAGGACCCAGTAGGTGAAGGGTGTAGGCTCCTCAATCAGTGACGTCTGCAGTTTCCACATGTGCTGGTGGAAAGAGAAGTGCACTAAATCAGTATTCCCCAATTTGTTTTTAACAGGGCTTTTGAAATCAAAGTGAGCTGTACCACTCACTTAGATCCCTACAGACATCCAGGTAAGGGTGGGCTTGAAT
This sequence comes from Erethizon dorsatum, assembly GCA_028451465.1. Lineage (NCBI taxonomy): Eukaryota > Metazoa > Chordata > Mammalia > Rodentia > Erethizontidae > Erethizon > Erethizon dorsatum. The sequence continues at coordinate 34,725,793 of CM051835.1, read as the reverse complement.
GCATGCTGCTGAATTCCTGAAACTACCACATGCATGGGTAAGTGACGATGGTGTCTCTCAGCTTTCTTGCTCCTTCCTTTGATTTATGGGTGATCGGTCAGAAAGGATGATGTCCTCCACCATGCCATTGTCTGTAAGGGAACACTTGTCATGGGTGAAGTGAAATGGATGCTGAACTGGTGAGGATTGAAGGTGTGATTCAGTCCAGGTATTTTCTTGTTGTGGCCCTGCCCAGAGATAGTAATCATGGGAGAGTTTGCAGTTGTCCGCCAAGGAGGGCTTGGGCACTGGGGATAGGACTGATTCCCTGGGAATCATCCAAGCATTCAGGTAAGTTTCCTGTGTTACACTGTGGTTTCCATGTTCCCTGAAATACACATCAGCTTAGTACTGACACCTTCTTCTCCATGCTTTGTCCAGGTCCCTTCAAGGGAAGGTAGTGATGGCTACAAGACTGTGGTCAGAATCTCATATAAATATGAGGTAGGAATTATGGTGCTTGTATCTCCTTGGGGACCATTGGTTCTTCTGTATCTAGGTGACTGTCTGGAGCATGTGCATAATGAGTTTTTCTCATGTTCCTGGACATGCATTATGTGAAGGTCTTGACTAGTGTAGGGTTCACTGGTGAACCCAGTTTCAACATCAGAGCCACTTTTTTGGTATTGCTTTGACTATTGATGGCACACCTCTGATGTTTCCCCTTTTATTTGGCAAATGCGGTGTTCAGTGCCATCTTGCTGTCATGGGGGAGCATCAGGTGCTCTTGTATGCCTGCCAGCAGACCTCATGTGTTTCAGTCTAGTGCCAGTAGGGGAGCATGCAGGTAAAAGTCAACTTTCAGAGGGTGGATCTCTGAGATATGGATTGGGGCAGTGTGGCAGGTATCTGCACAACAGTGTCCATTTACTGTTGCTCCCCTAGTCCATGGGCCCATTGGGGGAGCCTGGTATTGGCAATGAAACCTGAGTGAGAGGATGATAAGCAGAGTGTACAGTTGGACATGGAGAAGTGGGCAAGGAAAGGATGGGATCTCTTGGGCATCTGTCAGTGAGGGCCCAGTACTCATGTTAAGTCGTAAGGTACAGGATCCAGGTAATTGCAGGTGTGGGCTTGTTTCCTCACCAGACGGGCTCACCATGGGCTGTGGTAAGTTTAGGTGGGGCCCCTATGGGTTGTTGTGGCTGTGCTTTGGTGCAGTTGCCCAGGGAAGCAGTGAAGGGGAACTGACCCAATCCACTGACAATGAATTTGCCCTTGGTGTCCAGTGCAGGAAAAAGAGTACTGAAGTTCTGAATGTCCTGGGATGGTTTCTTTCCTGGTCAGTGACCTATTATGGTGGACTGACCGGCCAAGCAGGAGGCACAGGAATGCTTGCAGGTGAGGAAGTGGTGAGGATTAGTTTCTCAGGATGACAGTGTTCCCCTTGGACTGGTTCTTGCTTCTGGGTGAATGACTCCTTTTTGTGCCAGTGCTGATGGCCACTGGAAAGGCCAAGTGTTCTTGTAGAGCAAATGTTGTGCTGTTACATGGTTTTAGCATAGTGTTGTTGCCTTCCTTTCAGTTACTTACAGAGGTGAATAAAAGTTTTTTGAGCTGAGACTGCAGATGGTCACTTAAGTCCTAACATAGAAACAGCCCCATTCATGGGACCTTTTCTTCCTTAGCAAGGTTGAAAAGGGGCCTGAGTCTAATCTGGTGATGCCGTGTTTTGTCACCAGGAATCCTGCTGAGGGCCTAGCCAGGGATCAGATCTTCTGATATGTTGCCCTCTTCTTCCACTGTGGGACACTCTTTTCAGATGAATATTGGAAGATGACACATGGGCATCCTTGTTTTTTTCCCACTGTCGTACATCTGTACTTCTGAAAGTAATAAGTGATTTCCCAATGGCTATGGGTAAGCATTACCATTTTTCCCTTAGGATGGCTGACACATAATACAATTCTCATCATTGCCTAGGGTGATGGAGAGGCATAGGTTTTTGTTGATATAAAAGTTTCCACCACCAGATACTGACTCTTGCAACTACTTCAGGTTTTTGTTCAAGGGAGAGAAAAAATTCTCTTACCAGGCATCATCCTTGGAGGCCTTCAAGGACCCAAGTCATGAACAAAGTGGGCTTCCCAAACAAACACAGTGACCTCCACGATTCTCACACAGGCAGGTGTAAGGAATGTGGGCTAAATCAGTATTCACATATGTGGTTTCCACAGGGCTTCTGATTCCAGATGGACCTGTACAAATTACTCAGATGGATCTCTACACACATCCAGGTGTAGACACAGGTGACTGATGAGGTCTGGCTACCTCCACATGGATGAGTAAGTTACCAAGGTTTCTCTCAGCCTTCTCGTCACCCTCCTTGATTTGGAGGGTCTCAGGTCAAAAGGGATTGAGTCTTTCATCATACTAGTATCTGTAAGGGTTGACTTTGCATGGATGAAGTGAAACCTATGAGGACTCATAGAGTAATTCTCTCCATATTTTTGTGGGGTTTTTTGCCCCTGCCCTGGGAGCAGTAAGCATAGAGTTTGCATGGGAGCACTTAGGAGAGGTTGGACTCTGGGGAAAAACTATTTCCCTGGCAATCATATGATCATCCAGGTAGGTTTCCAGTGTCACTCAGTGATTTTTTTGTGGGGACCAAAATGTTCATTGGCTCTCCACCAATACCCTCTGCTGCATGTTTATCTAGGTTCCCTTCCAGTGAGGGTAGTGATGCAGAGAAGACTCTTGTCAGAAGCTAGTGCAAATTTCAGGTAAGAATCAGTGTGTTCCACCTCAATGGGAACCACATGATCTTCCATATCCAACTGGATACCAAGAGTGTGTACATAAATACATGTTCATGTTTCCTGGATGCAAATACTCTAAAGGCCTGAGCTAGTGTGGGGTTCAGAGTTGATCCCACATTCAACATCAGAGCCTTTTTTCCCAGTGTGGATTGACTATTGATGCCAAAGCTCTGATTTTTTTTTTTTTTTTTTTTTTTTTTTTTTTGTACCGGGAATCAAGCTCAGGACCTTGCCCTTGCCAGGAAGGCACTGTGCCACTGAGCTATATCCCTGGCTAAATCTCTGATGTTTGCCCCTTTACTTGCCAAGCGTGGTGCTCACTGCCTTCTTGATATTGTGAGGTCCATAAGGTGCTATTGCATGCCTGCTGGGAGATCTCTTGTATTTCATACTAGTCCAAGTAGGGAAATAATTGGGGGAAAACATTATTGTCATGTGTGGGTCCCTGTCATAGGGAGTAGAGCAATTTGGCAGATATCTCCTCAAGAGCATTTGTTTCCTATTGCTCAGCTAGTTCTTGAGCCCATAGGAGTAGCCTGGTAATGGTGATGGACCCTGAATGATAGGATGACATGGGGATTGTATAGGCGGACACAGAGAAAGGGAATAGTAAAGGTTAGGTTCTCTTGGGTGTCTTTTATAGTGATGAGTCCAGAATTTGTGGTGAGCCTTGATAGGCTATCACATTGAACATCACAAGATTCAGGTAAGTGAGGGTGTGCACCTCCATTGCAGCACTGAACAGCAGATGTCAAGGACTTCAGTAAGTGATGGTGGGGGCCCTGTGTGTTGCTGTGGCCATGATTTGGTCCAGGAGCCATGCAAAGCAATGGAGAACAAACTGAGTCAATCTAGTGACATTGATGTTGCACCTTGTGTATGGTGCAGAAAATGAATATTGATGGGAAAGGTGTGTGTTGTGTCCTGGGACTGCTTGTTCCTTGGTTCACTTTCATTGTGGTAGATAGGGTGCTGTGGAGGAAGCACAGGAATCTTTGTAGCTGACGATTCAAAGTGGGTTAGTGTCTCAGGATGATAATTATATCTTCAGTTTGGTTTGGTATCCAGATTGAAAGCTTTTTGTGCCTGTGGAATTGGCCATTGGGAAGAAAAGGTGTTCTTTTTTTTTTTTTTTTTTTTTTTTTTTTTTGTGGGTATCAGGGGTCGACCTCAGGACCTTGCGTGCCAGCAGGCACCCTTGCTGCAGAGCGATATCACCAGCCCTTTTTTCGTATTTGGGTTCCGGGAGTTGAACTCAGGCCCTCGCGCTTGCCAGGCAGGCGCTTATGCCGCTGAGCTATCTCACCGGCCCAACAAGGTGTTCATACAGAGTAAAACATATGCTGAATGATGAGGTTTTAGTATGGTGTGGTTGGCCTTCCCTTCAAGGATATGAAGTGATCAAGAAAAGTTTGGGAGGTGAGATTGCAGATGGTTAGTTAACTCCTATCGTAGACATAGCCCATTTCACCAGGCCTGATGTTCCTTGGGGAGGTCAAAAAGGAACCTCTGCTTTACATGGTTATGCAGTGTTTTGTCACTAAGCATGCTGCTAAGGCCCTCTTCAAGATCAGGTTTGTGTGATATTGTCACCTTCAGCCATGGGACAACTTATTCTCTCTGATTTACACTGGAAGAGGGCACCTGAGGACTCTCTTCCCCACTGCTTGACATGTGTGTCAGTGAAGGTAAAATAAGACTCTTCCCAGTGGCTATAGTTAAGCATCACATTGTCATGTAGGATACCTGACATATAATGTTTTCATTGTCACCGCTATAGACGGAAACAGGGATTTTTGTTTACATCCAGGTTTCCACCACTATGGATAGGGACCCTTGAAACAATTGCAGGTTTTCCTTTAAAGGAGAAAGAATTCTCTTTCCAGCCTTTGTTCTTTGAGTTCTGAAAGGACCCAGGAAGTGAAGAAAGTGGACTGCAGACCAACACAGTGTTGTACACCAACACTCTTGTCCATGTTTTCTCCAGGCTCTCTTCAAGGGAGGATAGTGAAGCCTAGATGACTGTGGCAGGAACTCCATGCAAATCTCAGGTAAGAATCAGGTCCTTGTACCTCATTATGGACCACGTGATCATCTTGATTCTTGTGGATGTCAGAAGGGTGAGCATACGAGATGTTCTCATGTCTCATGGGTACAAATCCTCTGAAGATTTCGGCTAGTGTAGGGTTTAGACCTGGTGCCACATTTAACAATGGAGCCTGTATTAGTTACTTTTTGTGTTGGTGAGACGAAATACCCAACACCCTGAAGTTAAAGGAGGAAAGGTTTATTTTAAGTCACAGTCTGTAGAGGTTTCAATTCATAGTCAGCTGGCTCTGAGGCAGGGTGGCCTGGTGGGGGGATCGCAGAGGAGAAACAGTCTACTGCAGGGCAGGCAGGAGGCAGCGAACAGCAAATAGCAAGCCTGACTTTCCCATTTTATCCCAGTGTAGTCCATACAGGCTACAAGCCTATTGGTGCCACCTACACCCAGTGTGTGACTTGCATTATTCACACCCAGAATTATGCTAAACCACTTTAGTTATCACACATCCTTAATCCCAGTGTCAGACGCCCATGATCCAGCCACCTCCCAAAAGCCCCACCTATGAACACATGAGGCTTTCAAGGGGATCTCTAGATATAAGCCATAGCAGAGCCTTTTTTCTGGCATACATTTGACTAGAGCAACCTCCCCATTATTTCCCCCCTTTTTTGACAGTGTGGTGTTCAGTGCCTTCTTGTAGTTGTAGGAGAGTACCAGGAGCTGTTACACCCCTGCCATCAGATATTGTGCATCTTTTACTAGTCCTAGCACAGAAATGGGAATGGAAGAAGTGATTTTCATAGGGTGGGTAACTGACATAGGGATTGAAATCACTTGGCAAGTATCTCCTGAAAAATGTTCATTTACTGTTGCTTGCCTAGTCTGCGGGCATATAAGAGGAGTCTGGTTAAGCAGTGGACTCTGAGCAATAGAATGATGTGAGGATTGGGCAGGTAGACACTGCAAAGGGGATCAGTAAAGGAGAGGTTCTCTTGGTATCTTTCCCAGTTGGTGGTCCTGAACTTACAGTGAGCCATGAGAGGCCATCCCGTTCAATATGACCAGGAACCAGTGAGGAGCAGGTCAGGGCCTCCATTGCAGCACTAGACAGGGAATCTCCATGGACTTCAGTAAGCATTGATGGAGCCATTATGGGTTTTGTGGCTGTGCTTTTGGTACAGGTGCCCGGAGATGCAGTGAATGTGGAACTGAACTATTGCAGTGAGCACGAGTTTGCCTTTGGTGTACAATACAGAAAAATGAATGTTTAGGGACGTGTGTCCTGGGATGGCTGTGACCCTGGTCCAGTGACAGTTTGGTGTACCAGCCTGCAGAATAGGAAGGAGAATAATCTTTACAGGTGGCAACTTGGTGAGCATTTGTGTCTCTGAATAATAGTGCTCCCCTCAAATTTGTTCTTGTATCCAGGTGGAGTGAAAGCCTTTTGTGTCAGTGGTGACGGCCATAGAAAGGTACTGTGTTCTTGCAGAGCAACCTGTATGCTGAATTACATGGTTTTAGCATGGTGTGTAGCCTTCCCGTGAGGTATATGCAGAGTTGAAGAAAAGTTTCTTGAGGTGAGATTGCAGATGGTCAGGAAAGACCTAATATGAACATAGCAGTCTTCACAGGGCAGTTCAAAACCTGTGGGGAGCGGCTGAAGCTAGAAATTGATCACACATGCAGGGGTGAGGCAAGGCCAACCAGAAAACAAAGAGCAACAAAGAGCTGCCAGCAGGCTACATAAACAAGCTGTTCCAGCCCAGGAGAACACCTAGCCCCAAAGTAATCCAAGCAATGGGTTGCTAGGAAAAGGGGTGCCTCCTGACACCAACTTGCTAAATGTATAAATAAATGCACTGCTTTGGTTGAGCAGTTCCTTTCCTCCCATCAGGAGAGAGGGCTCCACCTGACCTTAGCTTTTTGTCTCTTCTCTTTATTTCTCCATCCTCTCCCATCCTTCCCCCCAGGAACTTCGAGAGCTGCACAGGACGCGGCATATGGCACCTGAACACGGACCGGAGTAAAGAAGAAATAGTGGGTGAGAGGACACTTCTCATTGTGCATGCAAAAGGGGGAGAAGTGCATTGACATCATCAAGTGTTAAACTTGGGGCAATAGAGAAATGGGCTCACTAGGGCCAGAGAGAGAGAAACGGGCTCACTGGGGCCAGGTGATATAGCTCAGCGGCACACAGCCTTCCTGGCAAGTGCAAGGTCCTGAGTTCGATTCCCGATACCAAAACAAACAAAAAAACAGGCTTGCGGGAGGCAAAGAGAAAAGAAGTGTATTGAATTTGTTGGTCGTTGAACATGGGGCAAGCAAATTCTCAAGAGCCACAAATGTATATGGAATTGTTTGTTGGAATCTTGATTCCTATATTTACTTTACTTTTGTGGATTTTGATTAAAGAGGGTCTTAATGATAGTAAGTTTGTTGGGACGACCACAAAGGATTTGGCTCAGGGCACTATTTTAAAATCAAGTCCTGAGCAGGAAAATGATGGTGGAATAACAGCCACCCCAATAACCTTAACTGAACAAGTGACAATTCCCGCCTTTTCAGCTCAGAGAAATATTGCTGCATCACAGATTGGAACTTTCACCTCTCAGGGAGAAGAGCCATGTTCTCTCTCTCCCTTGCAATTGGCACTAAAAGAAGCCAAACAGGTGGGGAAATCCATGGAGGGTTTTCAACATATCTACCCTGCTACTGAAGTTCAAGTTCCCAATAATCCGGGACAAGTTATACATCTTCGTAAAGCTGTACACTTTAAGACCTTAAAAGAACTAAAACAAGCTGTTGCTACCTATGGCCCTACGGCCCCTTTTACCTTAGGTTTAATAGAACTTATAGGACAACAGGTTATGGCCCCAAATGATTGGAAAGGAATAGCTAAAGCGTGTTTAAATCCGGTAAATTATTTGTTGTAGACAGGAAATTTTTTTGAATTGTGTGTGGATCAGTCCACCCACCCAGCCGGCTCAGTGCAGCACAGCTCCAGTGGAGCAGAGAGGGCCCCGCACTCCCGCCCTAGGCGGACTCAATGCCCCAGCCACACCTGCACGCCCACCAGCCACACTCACGGCCCCCAGCACCCCGCGCTGGGCTTGGAGCCGCTGGAGCCACAACAGCCCAAATCAGAGGAGGGAAAAGCCAGGACAAAAATGGTGGTCATGGCTGCAGAGGCAACAACTGTGGCATCCTCCGGGGAGGGGGGCGCCAGCAAAGCCAAACTGGTGATGGAGCCAATCCCCAGCAGGGAGGCGGACACTGACCCCCTCCCGGTCACCACCACCAAAGCATTGGTGTCAATGGCGAGGTTGAGGGGAAATGGTGCTCCCCTCAGGCTAGAGGGCCACCACCAACAGGGGTGCTCACCCACAGCCCAGAGGCAATAGGGCAGGAGCTGCAGCCAGAGGCAGGAACAGCAAGTGGCAGCCCCAGGCACCCAAATACAGGATATACATAAAACTTATACATAAAACACTGACAATGGCCTAGCCTATACAAGTTCTGTTTTCCAAATGTATGACTTTTCATGTTTCCCTTACTACAGGAATTCCTTATAACCCTCAAGGTCAAGGGATTGTGGAACGTGCTCATCGTACACTCAAAATTCAATTACAAAAACAAAAGAGGAATCCTTCTCTACAAAATTTACACCTCATAATACATTTCACTTGGCATTATATACTATTAACTTTTTAAATCCTACTAAGGATGGAACTACAGCAGCAGAAAGACAATTCAATCAGGTAAAAGAAAAAAGCTAGGAAGGGTCCCTTGGAAAGATCTTCATACTGGACAATGGAAGGGACCCAGCTTGCTACTCACGTGGGGTCGAGGGTATGCTTATGTCTTTCCAGAGAATGCTGACTGGCCTATCTGGGTGCTAGAGCGTGCTTTCTGGCTGTATCATGATCCCAGACCACCTAGAGAAGGAGTTGATTCCACCTTTCAAGAAGCTGATGCTCAGCTCTGTGACAGTGATGCCTCGGAGATTGCTTTACAGCCAATAGGCAAGGATGGGGCAGACCTGACCTGGGGCCAATTGAAGGAATTGGCCCAGAATGCCCAGGAGATGGTAACCAGAAATGGGAATCAAAGGTTTGAGTGGGTGGTAGAGTGCTTGGAGATAACCAAGCCAAAAGTTACATGAAAGAAGGGGACACAAAAGTTACCAGTATTCTTAAGACAAAATAAAAATTATATATTGATTATAGATAAAAGATTTTATTCCTTCCAAATTCTTCTTAAGAGATCTCTGCTAATCAACCTACAAAAAATCTGACTTGTCTACCTATAAACTTCTAAAATTATAAGAGTGATTATAATTCAATTTGGTCAAGAATATATTTGCACTGATTTTGTAGGTGGATTGTCTGTGTGTGTCTGTTTGTCCAATCTGTACAGATCGTCTGTGCATATTTGTTTGTCCATTTGTCCAATCAGTTAACAGTTGTTTTTATTTGAGCTCAACAATTTTTTCTCTTTTCTTTTTCTTTTGCATTTTTGGATCATTTGTTCAAAATTTAAATTGATTTACAGATTTAAAAAGTGTGCTTTTACCTGGGTTGCCCACTGGTCAAAATGGTATCAAATTTGGTTTTCTCAGAGGTCATCAGAAATTTACTAAGGTTATGAAGAGGACCTTTCGGGCTTGGAGAATTACTGGTCGAGTTTCCTTTTGGTGAATAAAGGAGCAGCTGCCTGGGAAATTATCTCAGGCTTTTTCATTAACAGGAAGCCCCAGTGATCTCTGTAGCCTTATTGGGAGACACCCCAATAAATGTTATTAAAATATATTATTGTGATATGATTATGTTGGTCATTGTCAAAAGATTAAGTTTTCTAGACAATAAGATGTTTGATTTAAAGATGTTCTTGTACAAAGGTTTTCATATGGCTATGACGATTGATTGTTATTGTTTTGTAGTGTATTGAATGTATTGAATGGAAGACCTACAGATGTGCGGGTCTTCCAAAGTGTGGAATAAGAACTGTTTATGGTGATAGACTTTTCTTTCAGATTCAGACCTCTGCCTTTAACAAAAACTTATGTGACGTACATCCCACTAAAGGTCAACAAGTTAGGTAAAAGCCTTTTATCTATTAGATAGGGATGACTGACTAAAAAAAGGCATTTTATGTCAAAATGAAAATTCAAGTGTATTGACAAAACGTCATCATGATTGTCACATTACAATATTATGTATGATTTTGATTTCTAATTTTCTGAGTAAAATATGTAACCGTTAACATTCCATAGGGATTCAAATATTAGAATGTCCATGGTTGTTAGAAAATAATGGTTTTATCTTATGTTCTAAGGTGCCTGATATTTAGATAAGAAAGTAATATTGGGGCTGGGGATATAGCTTGGCGGCACAGTGCCTGCCTGGCAAGCATGAGGTCCTGAGTTCGATTCTCAGTACCAAAAAAAAAGAGAAAGTAATATTAAGCTCACTGCCTTCATTACAATGTAATGTCATTAATCCTCTCTTATGGATGTTCGACAACTGAGGTTTGGAAACCAAAAAATTAGAAAGATAGGCTAAGAGGATAGCCAATATTTTGGCCCCAGCCCTTCAAGGTCAATGAGGACCCAGGACATAAGAGAACCTTTGCTGTGACATCCCATAACTCAGTGAGTCCCTGGTCACAAAGGAGATTATAGGCCCACAGAGGGAAGTTATTTACGATGTATAGTGTGCCTGAGGAGAGTCACCAGAAGAGAAAAATCTCCCAAGCTTTCACAGAAAGCAACTTGGTCAAGCAATGGCCGTGACTCATCCAGATGGCTGACACTGACACAAGTACAAAGAGGTGCTGTTCATGGTTCCAAGATAATTCCTGAGGAGACTTAACAGACCTTGATACATAACAGAAATTAATTAATACAGGTCTTACTTTAACTTGGTCTTCAACATCCAGCAGAAAAGTATAACCACAAGAAAGCTGTCTGCAGATTCCTACAAACATAGTTCCTCCAACTTCAACTGGCCACCCATTGCTTGTAACTACAAAACAGAAAATGGGGAGATATGGGAGCGGCTGAAGCTGGAAATTGATCACACGTGCAGGGGTGAGGCAAGGCCAGCCAGAGAATAAAGAGCAACAAAGAGCTGCCGAGGTGGGCTACATAAACAAGTTGCTCCAGCCCAGAGAACACTTAGTCCCAAGGCAATCCAAGCAATGGGTTGCTAGGAAAAGGTGTGTCACGTGACACCAACTTGCTAAATGTATAAACACACTGCTTTGGTTGAGTAGTTCCTTTCCTCCTATCAGGAATGAGGGCTCCACCTGATCTCAGCTTTTTGTCTCTTACATTTATTTCTCCAACCTCTCGCCATCCTTCCCCCGCCCCGGGAATTTTGAGAGCTGCACGGAACATGGCACCTGTACAAAAGGGAAAGAGGAGCGCCAGCTGATGCTGGATGTACCGATGGGTCTACCCGTTACCCAACCCTGCAATGGACAGCAGTTGCTGTCCAGCCCAGTACAGAAGTACTGTGGTTTGAAACCAGAACAGGCAGGTCAAGCCAATGGGCAGAGTCATGGACAGTGTGATTGCTTGTGATGCATGAGGAAGGCCCCTTACTTGGGTACACAGACAGTTGGGCTGTCTTTAGGGGACTGACGCTCTGGCTGCTGGCTTGGGCAGCTCAGGAGTGACACACAGGACACTGTCCCATGTGGGGTGCTGACCTTGTAGGATATCATGGTTCAGGACATAAGCCCCTCCTCTAGCCAGGAAATGACTTAGCAGATGCCTTGACCAGGAAGTGCAATGGTTGATCACTAGGAATAGTGTCTGACCAGAAATATTGACTGCTGCATATGGGACGCCACTAGGAATAGCATCTGACCAGGGCAAGGACCATAAACAGCCCTCCAGGTTGAAGCCCTTGCTCAACATATGGCCCAGGCCTTGAATGTTACACAGAAGTTGCTTTTGGATGAAACTATTCAAATGAAAAAAGTCATTGTGCAAAACCACAGGTTCTTGATTTGTTAACTACAGGTACTTGTGCCCTGTTACATATAGAATATTACATTTATACACCCCTGACCTTTGAGGGGGTGGGATGTGGGGAACCACTCAGACTGCTTCAAAGCTTAGGAGCATCTAAGGACAACTGAGGATGTGACCCCGCTTGTCTAGCACAGGTGCACAGTGGAATATAGTGATGTAATCACGACAGCACAGGTAAACATACATGTGCTGGTTACTGCACTATGTAAGAATGTAAATATGAGATAAAGACCTATGTAAGAATTATACAATAGGGGCCGGTGAGATAGCTCAGCAGCATAAGCGCCTGCCTGGCAAGCGCAAGGTCCTGAGTTCGACTCCCAGTACCCACACACGAAAAAAGGGCCAGTGACATCGCTCAGCAGCATGGGAACCAGCTGGCACATGAGGTCCTGAGTTCGACCCCTGGTACCCACAAAAAAAAAATTACACAATAAAGACACAGGCGGTTCTTGTGCTCTTGCACACTTGCGCTCTGTGCTGCCTGCTGTTGTTGCTGATGTTTTGCACACTTGTTCTTTAACCTTGGAGCCTCACCTGCAAAAATCTCCCTTGGGCCCTCTGAGTGGGCTGACAACGTCACTATCACAAATGTTTGTGATTCACATAGCTCAACAATAGGCTAATTTAAATCATTGGTAAAAGTGAAGATGTCTTTACGTTGGTTACATATTTCCATTCAAGTTCTTAGGTAACCAAGATAATATAAAAAATCAGTTTTATAAGTGCAATGCCTATTATTATCTGTGTACTATAAGTTAAGTGTTTTCCTTGGCTAAAAATAATATATATAGCATTTAAAAAGTGTTATCTGAAGCAGGGCATGGTGGCATGTGCCTATAATCCCAGCACTTGAGAGGCTGAGGCAGGAGGATCGTTAAGTTTGAGACCAGCCTGGGCTACAGAGTAAGCTTAAGGCCAGCCTGAACTGCACAGTGAGACCCTATCTCAAAAAGACAAAAAAAAAAAAGAAAAAGTTTTATCTGTTATGTTGGGTCATCCAAAATAATGGTTTTTGGCTATAATTAAATAGGTTAAGTTTTCTATGTCTAAAACAATATGGTTTTCTAAAAATATTGAGATTTCTTAGTTAAACTTAGAAATAGATTTTTTTTTTTAATGTGGGTACCAGGAGTCAACCTCAGGACCTCGCGCTTGCCAGCAGGCGCTTGTGCCGCTGAGTGATATCACCAGCCCTTTTATTCCTTTGTGTGGGTACCAGAAGTTGAACTCAGGACCTTGCGCTTGCCAGGCAGGTGCTTATGCTGCTGAACTATCTCACTGGACCTTAGAAATAGATTTTAAAGCAAAGGCTCTATATTTTACTAAAATAGTGTCTTGTGTTCTCATTGTTAGGCTTTTGGTTACTAAGAAGCAAACTTCAAGAGTTAAATATTTAAATATTAACCTATAAAATTTTTTCAATAATCAGTTCATGATTTGTTAAAAAACTATTATCTTAGTTTATGACATAACATATCTTTGCCATATATATATATATATTTAAAAACAAGCTATGCTGTGAGCCTAAGCTTTAAAGTGAAGTTTATAGAGTTAAGAATATGTAACTTAAGTGCATACAAAACAATAGGTGCTTGCTTTTATAAAATATATCTTTAGACCTTAAACATATAAAATGGTCAAAATTTGGCATGCAGAAAGTTTCCTTTGCTTTCTACTTTGCTGAGAGTTGTATAAGTGTTGAATTTTGTCCAGTGTCATCTTCTGCAGCTATTGGTCAGTGAGCATATAACTTGCTTTGGTAATGAAATACGAATCAAAGTCATAGGCATCTGTTCTGGGCAAAAGCTTTAGGAACTAGTGTAGGATTTAGACAGTACTGGTACCAGTACCTTGTCTTCCCCCTGGAATAACCAAAAACTTAAAGTAGTCCATTTTTAAGACAAAGTAGCTAGCTCTGAGTGGAAAGTTACTAGCAGCTAAACTTGCCTCACAGCCTTCAGACATGATGAACCACGAAGTCCATGCACCTGGAAAAGACCTAAGAAAATAGTATGTTGAGGCAGAGATAAACTAACAAGTAAGTCTTTGTTGAGAAATACGGACGTAAGCTGGGGAGGGAGAGAAAAGAATACAAGGAAATAATGAAATTTTGGTGATGTCTGGGAAGATTGTATAGCTCATAGTACTCAGCCAATGAAGAACCGGGGAGGGATCTGCACATTAGGGAATAAAATGCTCCTTGTAACTGCCCTGGGTGTGTCTGACTACCAGACAGCTGATCCTGCAAGACTGATATTAAAGGCCAGGCGTGGTGGCGCACGCCTGTAATCCCAGCACTCAGGAGGCTGAGGCAGCAGGCTCTCTGGAGTTCTAGCAGGTTTGGGAGTTATATTTCCCTTATATCAAAATCACAACGTGAGTCAAACTGTAACCAACCTACAGCATTGTAAGTATAGTCACTTAGCTAGCATTGATCCAATAGGGAAATGAGGCACATAGCGAGGGTATAGGTAAAGAACAAAGGCATTTCTGGAGAGGCTTGGATCCAGATGTTCTGGTTGCCCCCCTAGGTGTTTGATGCCTATCTGGTTTCACTGGACTGGGTGTTTCTAACTGCTGTTTACCCCTGGGAAGGCCTGCAGGCCTGACTATTGCATCTCCATCTTGAGGCCTGGCTCTCTTCAGATTCGACTCCAGCCACCTCTTTGGGGGTCTCCTGTCCTGTGCTGACTTCCTCAAGGGCCAGATCGCTCTCTGACTACATATTAATTTCTGTTTAACTGTGCTGTCTATAATATTAAGATTGTTTATACAGTTTTGCAATTACGAACAACTGTTCTTTAAATAGTATTGTATAAATCTTCTTATCCGTGTGATAGTTTCTCTGGTTACACAGCCAGAAATGGATCTGCAGAGTCCCCGTCTCCAGGGGCCTTTAACTTCATCAGGGATTGGCAATAGCTCTCTGTCTCAGGATAGTAAATGCCCGGGAGCAGGGACTCTGCAGTCTCCTTGACCGTAGTGTTTGCCAGGACAGTGGAAAGAGGACTCTTAATACCCAAGTGTACCAATGAATAACTGGACTCAGGAACTTAGCAGACTGTTGCTCAGTGAAAGAGCAAATTTTCACGTCTCGCAGGCAACGTTTGTTCAGTTATTTTTCTCCGGGAGATCAAAGAGACTCTGTGCAAAGGGCGGAAATTTTTGCTGTTTTCCTCCCTCTTTGTAGTGCTGGGGATAAAACCCAGGGTCGCGCCCAGACTCAGCAACCGGCCTGCAGCAGATCTACTCTGCTGCCCTCGGCTCTCTTCGGTGGGCTTCTTGGCCCCGCCCCGGCCCGCCCCGTCTCGCCTCGCCCCGGCCCGCCCCGACTCGCCCCGCCTCGCCTCCGGGCTCTCTGCCCCGCCCCGCCTCCAGGCCCCCTCGCCCCGACCCCTCCAAGCTCCCTGCCCCGCCCAGCCTCCGCGCTCCCTGTCCCGCCCCGCCCCCTCCGAGCTCCCCGCCCCGCCCCGGAGGCGCTGCGCGCGTGGACGGCCGCTGAGGACGCGCGTGCCGCCGTGGAGCGCGGAGCGGTGGCGGGCGGAGGCGGAGGCGCGCGGCGCAACCCAGGCGGCGGCGGGCGTGATGGTCGAGGTGCGGGGCGCGGCCTGGTCCCCGGCCGCGCTGCTGCTGGCCGCCATGGTGCTGGGCTACGCGCTGCGGGCCCCCGGCGGCTCCCCGCAGCCTGGTGAGCGCGGGCGGGCGCGCGGGCGGGCGCGCGGGCGGGCGCGCGGGCGGGCGCGCGGGCGGGCGCGCGGGCGGGCGCGCGGGCGGGCGCGCGGGCGGGCGCGCGGGCGGGCGGCGGGAGCGCGCTCGGCTGCGGCCGGGCCTGGGCGCCGCGGGTGCGGAGGGCAGCGCCTCTGTCGGCGGCGACCGGCGAGCTGCGCCGCGCACCGCGAAGCCCTGGGCCTCGCCGGGCCGCTGCCGGGACCCGGAGTCGCAGCCGAGCGGGCTGGGCGTGCGGGGGAACGGAGGGACGCTAAGTAGTGCGGTGGCTGGCGAACTTGCTTGGACCCGACCTCACGAGGGGGGTGGTGACGGCGAGCGACTTCGATGCCTCCGTCCGTCCGTCTGTCCGCTCTGGACCCTTGGACGAGGCTGCCCGGGACCCTAAAGGAGCGTTATTCCTGCCAGCCGCTCCCCAGCAGGTGGCTAGGCCCGGGCCTGAGGGTCCGTGCTCGGGGTGCCCGCCGCCTGACCCGCTCCCCCAGCGCGCCTTGCTGCACCAGGGTACCAGGGGCTTTGGCGTCTGTGAAGTGTAAACCGCCACTTCCCGGTCGGAATCTTGTGGGAGGAGAATATGATGAGTTTTAAAAAGGTGCCTCAGCTGACTTTACCACCACTTAGTAACAGTTATTTTAGAAAGAGGTGATTTGTGAGTACTGATTGCACATAGTGAGAGAGCGCGTACTAGCGTGAAGAGTTCCACCCCAGGGACCTTCCGGAGGCCGAGTGCCAGGACAGCCTGGCTTCTGGTGCCACCTGAGCCTGTGTTTGGGCTGCACGACAAACTCCAAAGAACTTCATATGAGTTTAGTACTTAATGTTTACTGGAAAAAAATTAATGAAATATGTCTTAAAGTATGCTTAGCAACGATACTCAGAAGCAGAGAGCTGCAACATTAATTAAATAGTTGGAAATGAAATAAAGGTCTGATTATACAAGCAGCACATTTAGCCCACACTACTGAAAGGTGACTTCTTCACCAAGACAATGTAGACAGGGAGAGAAACAATTATTCTTTAATCTATAATGTTCGTTGAATATTACCTTGTGTTTTTTAGGTCACACTTATGGGAAGTTGATAGCTTTTTTCTGTAGCTAAGCATCAGGTTCAATTTAGAGGATTTTTTTTTTTTTTTTTTTTTTTAGGGGGATTGAACCCAAAGCCTCACATAATGCTAGGCAGACACTCCACCACTGCGCTACATCCCTAACTAGAGGTCATACTTGACGGTTTAGTAATTAAGTCTCTTGTGCCTGTTATACAGACCCCCCCCACTTAGGTAGTGCAAAGGAATACAAAGAAAGGTGCCCAAATCCCCTGGACTTAACAGCTGTGGTCTTCGACTGTGGCTGCATATTGGCATCACTTTGGGAAGTTTGTTTTGGAATGGCGAGTGCTTAAAAATCCTGTTAATTAGGTAGATTCTGATTTAATTGGTTTGGAGTGAGCCAAAATCATGTTGGCATTATTTTTTAAGCTTGCTAATTCTGATGTTCAGCGTGGACTGAGCGCCTCTGCACACTCCCAGAAAACATAATTAGGTAGTGAGGACAGTGAAGAACTTTCCAAATCAAAAATTCACATGGAAAATCTGAGCCTAAAATGAGAATCTTACTCTTACCTACTGTTAAAGACTCAGAAATGTCTAAGAGTGAAAACAGTTACTATTCCAGCTTGGAAGGGAAGGGCTGGTGATGTATAGAAAAATTACAAAGGAATAATTTTGAAAAGAAAAACCATCAAAACTAAACAAAGGAAATGAGAACAATATTTTAAGACATTTATGACTAAGATGAGAAAGGATTTAGTGTTGCTATGTAAAGAAATTATACAGATACTTAAGACCTCAAGGGTTAAATAAAGTGGTTAGATAAATATTCCAGTAGTTCTTGTGAAAGGAAAATATGGATGTTAAACATTTGGAAAATATGTTTAAACTTGCTTATCATTAATTCAAGGTGCTGTTTTCTATTCAGAGTGAAAAAATAGTCAAAACAAAACAAAACTAAAAGGCTAATCCTGGACCAACTCCTAGGGAACAGATGTGCTTCATCTCAGGAGACTTGTGAGGGAAGGTGCATGCCTAGACTGACCTGGGCTTAAATCCTGGCTGTGAGTAGGTGGTGACCGTAGCCAAGTTGTTTCATCTGTCTAGACCTCAGATTCTTCATCCAAAAATGGAGACATGCCTGTCTCAATGGTATGTGACTGTAGTCATAGCTACTTAGGAGGCTGAGGCAGGCGGATCTCTTGAACTCAGGAGTTTGAGTCCAGCCTGGGCAATGTAGTGAGGCCCCCTCCTCAGAAAAAAAAAAGACACCAAGAGCGGTTTCCTAGGGGACCGCTGGGGCTTGGCACATAGTGAGTGTAGTTATTTGTGTTGCCTGGGGGTCACCACAGTTGTCCTTGTAAATCAGCATCACCAAATTGGAGAATAGTTTCACAATGCATAGGAGAAGCTGTTAAAAGACTAATTTTGGTTAAAAAGTTCTATTCCTGAAATACTAGTTCGCTTTCATTTCAATACAGAACTATGTCAGAACACATTCATTTCAGGTATATCTGACATCATTTCTTACAGAAAAATAGGAAATAGGGAGATTCTAGAAATACGTTTACATGAAAAAAGAAGAAATAACTTTTAATAATATTTAACTGGGATGCTCCTATCCTGAAGAAACTCCGAGTTTCATGCCCATGGGTTGGATGTAGCCTGGGTCACTTTAATGAGTATTTATTGAGTACTACACATATTATCAAGTTTAGCCTTCCAATGGTTCTATAAATTACACATCCTAGGACCCCTACTTGATTGGTGAGACACCTGAGGCTGGGTGAGATTCAGATTTAAGTTGATCTAACTTGGAGTCTCTACCTTTTCCTCTGAAAGCTCTTCCGAAGGACACCAAAGAACAGAAAAAGCGATGGGTGAACCTTCATTAATCTAGAGAATAAACTGGGCCTGGTGGTACACACCTGTAATCCCAGCATTTGGGAGGCTAAGGCAGGAGGATTGCTGTGAGTTCGAGGCCAGCCTGGGCTGCATAGTGATACCCTATCTCAAAAAAAAAAAAAAAAAAAAAAATCTAGAGAATGAAATCTTCTGTGGATTATGTATTATATGTTTTGCCTTCACTGAGAGATAAATAAATTTAAAAATAAGGGATTTAACCTGGCTAAGTGAAGAATTCCTGAAATAACTGTTTAGGTGAGTTAATGGGGAACTTTCATATATTATAAAGTAAAACAGACTAAGTTCACAGTTTTTTTAACTGTTACTGGTTTCACTTCTTTTGTCTTTTGCCTAGAAGCTAGTCAGTAAGTTATTTTCTCTTACGTGTAAGATCACTATAGAATGGCCTGTTGATTAAGATGAGCCACTGTTCTTTAGCTTCAGACAATTTCAGTTCACTTGTTTTCAGATTGCCAAGATGTAATTTCAGAAACCACACCATTCTTTCTTTTTTGTGGTACTGGAGATGGAACCCAGGGCCTCACATGAGCTAGGCAAGCGCTCTCCCAATGCGCCACATCCCACGCCGAGTTTGCATTATCTTTATGCCATCCTAGGAATGTCATATAGCAGACCGGTGACCTGTGTGCTCGATTGAATGCCAGAGCAGTGGGTCTTTGTGCTCTACAGACTGAGACCTATAACGTCTTCCTTTCCTGTTTCAAATCTGCTAAAAGGACATTCAGAACACCAAACCAAAGTGATGGAAAATAGGACTCCTCGAACCTCGTGTGCACCACCCGGGGATTCTGCTGACTTCACACTGTGGCTGGATGGACTGGAGCTCTGCATTTCTAACAGCCCAGGCTGAGCTCCAAGCCAGGTGATGTAGTGTGAAAGTCAGTCCAAGGGCACTATTTAACTCTTGTGAGTTTTCATCTGTAAAATGGACACAATATGCAAGAGGCGGTGGTGCATGTCTACAATTCCAGTACTGTGGAAGGCTGAGGCAGGAGGATCATAAATTCAAGCCCAGCCCAGGAAATTTAGGGACTTAGAAAATAAAAAAAAAAGGGGGTGCTGGTGGGAATGTAGCTGAGTATGAAGGCCCTGGTTTCAATCCCCAGCACTGGAAAAAAAATGGACAAAATATATAGTTCATAAGGTGGTCACTACTGAGTGGAAACGGCTAATTCAGAGCACATCGCATCTTAGCACCTGATGAAAGCACGTCGTCCTGTTCACACTGGAAGTGGATGGTGCTGACTGAGTCCTTGTTTGTAATAGAGGCATTTGTGCAGAAGGGGACCTGTGTGTGCATGTGTGAGCGTGTGCGCGAGTGTGCTTTCATGCTCGTATACATTCTTTTGTACAGAAAGTAATGCATTAACGACCCCATAAACTCCAGAGTGCAGGTGGATGAGAAGCAGTACTGGTGTACTTTGTCTCTTCATTCAGGTGACTTTTTTTTTTAACTTGTGTTTCTAATTCTTATCAGATTTAGACAACAAAAAGCATGTGGAGCTGAAGATGGATCAAGCTTTGCTGCTCATCCATAACGAACTCCTGGGAGCAAACTTGACAGTTTACTGGAAATCCGAGCGCTGTTACCAAGTATGTGTCGTGTTCATACTAACAGTTTTGTTTGCGTTAGGTGTGATCCTTAGTGCTTTCGTATCTAAAGCCTTTTACATGTTAACTTCAGTTTTACAGGTAAGGAAACAAACAGGCTATAATAAGGAACTAAAAGAAATATAATCAAGGAAAAATGCTTAGGAGTGGACAACATCCATTTCTTAACCTTTTTTCTACCTATCTTTTAAACAATCTGGTCTTGGTGATGAGCAGGTTGATAGACCACATTATGTTTCTCTCTTTTATCTAATGCATCAACATCTTGCTGGACCAGAAAAGAAGGGAGGCCCCTGGGTAACAAGCATAGCAAGACCAGCAGGGAGCGCACACGTTGACGGAAAGGCTGTCATTCCAAGAATCCGCCTCCCTGAAAATAAGTCATTTATTTTATTTATTTATTTATTTATTTGTGGTGCCAGGTTCTTGCACATGGTAGGTAGGTGCACTACCATTGAGCTACATCCCAGCTTCTAATGTTATTTTATCTGAAAGTTTTACTGCTATTTTAGACCTTGCTATTTTTTTAAAAAATCCTTTTCCTTTATTCATAAAACAGGTACATTTTCACTACATAGTTTCATACCTTTGACATACATAACTATTTAAACTATTCAGATACTTCTGGGCCAAATTCATACTTTTATTATTTTTGCTTAAGTAAATTAAGAATCAAAAATTTTGATAAGGAACTGTGATGGCAGTTTAAGGCAATATGGCATGTGGTTATACTGTGCTGCAAAATGAAATTTATTTGAATATGACCACATTCAAGCCCAGTACTAAACCATGCTGCTTTTTAAGGAAAAGAATATTCTTCTATGTAAATATAATACTCTTCCTCCCAAATTGAGAGCTTCAGAGGAGGATTTTAATATATGATATATAGTTTATAGTAAAACAAGTGTAATGAGAAACAGAGGAAAGATTGTTGTCAGGGTGGAAGAGCATCATTGGAACAAAAGAAAGTAGAGTCACCTACCAAAAAAAAAAAAAAGTACAGGCACAAAACAGTGATTTTGGTGACAGATGAAAGAATCAAACACCATGAGACTATTGTGGGAAAAAAGTTGCTAATTTATTTAAAAGGGTATGGAGATAATGATGTCTAAGGAAATGTGTGAAGGAGAGGTGCAGGGTTTGAAATTAGTTGTAAAAAATATCCTGTGATTTCAAGATATCTTAGCCTGGGAATTGTAAAGACTTTTATGACCTTGAAAGGTTAAACAACCAGAGAATGATGTCTAGCCATAAACCTTTTTAACTTTTGAACTTTACTCAGGCATGGCAGTGACACCTATAATCCCATCACTGTGGGAGACTGAGGCAGGAGGAGACTGGGAAGTTTGAGCCCAGCCTGGGCCGCTTAACAATTTAGTGAGAACTGTCTTAAAAAATAAAAAGTCTGGAGATGTGGCTAAGTGGGAGGGCCCTGAGTTCAATCCCCAGAACTGGAGAAAAAGAAAAAAAAAAAAAAAAAAAGAAGCTAATGATAATTTGAAAATGTAAAAAATATGGGCTACAGGAGAGCTAAGTATATAAAAATTACAAATACAAATTATAGTAACTTCATATTTAATAAACTAGACAATAAAAGTCAGGGGATGGTGGTAATAATATCATTAAGATATTTAAAGGTGAAGGTGTGCTGTAGAGACCAGTTTCCTAGTTGAGGTGTGAATTTCATGTTTTTTCTTTGGGATGTCTGTATGGATCCACAATAACATTGACCATATATTAGGTCAAATGAGACTAAATAGATACAAAAAGCAGGTATTATATATCCTCCGATCTCATTGCTCTGTACAACCGAAAACAAGTATTTCATGGGAAATATTTAGGCCAAGCCAAAATGCTTCTTTTTATGTGTGCGTGTGTATGTAGTACTAAGGATTGCACTCAGGAGTCTTCCCACTGAGCTACATTCCCAGCCAGCCTCCTCTTCCCACTTTTGAAACAGGGCCTCCCCAAGTTGGCGGTGCTGAGTTCGAATTTGCGGTCCTTTCGCCTTAGCCTCCCAGTGTGCTGGGATTACAGGCATGTGCCACCACGCCTGACTCAAAGCAAGTCTTTTTTAAAAAATTAATTAACTACTTTTTTCTTTCTTTTATTAGTACATATTTGTTATACATATTTATTACATTCATTATAGGGAATTTGGTTTTTTGGTTTTTCTTCCTATAACTTATTTTTTCTTTTCTTTTCTTTTTTTTTTTTTTTTTTTCCTGTGGGTACTGGGGGTCGACCTCAGGACCTTGCATGCCAGCAGGCACCCGTGCCACTGAGCGATATCACCGGCCGTTTTTTCATATGTGGGTTCCGGGAGTCAAACTCGGGCCCTCACGCTTGCCAGGCAGGCGCTTATGCCGTTGATCCATCTCACCGGCCCCTTCTTTTCTTTTTTAAAAATTAATTTTATTGGTACATTTTTGATGTACATAATGATTACATACATCATAGGGAATTTGTACCTGTACATAATATATTTTGATTTTTTTTCCCCAATTCCCTCCCCTCCCTTCAACCCTCTTCCCCTCCTTATTTATAAAAGCTTTGTTTCCATTTTCCATTCCATTCTCTTTGTTGCTTTTCCCTTCCTTTCTTCTCCTACCTCTCCCATCTGAACATGTTCTTCCTTCTTCCCAATATCTATTCTCCATTCTGTTCCTTATTTACCCTTTGTGTTTCTCACACAAGAGAAACAATGCGATACTTAAACTTGTGTGTCTGATGTCTTGAGGTACATCCATTTTCCTACAAATGATGCAGTTTTATCCTTCTTTATGGCAGAGTAGTACTTCATGGTATATAAACCACATTTGCTTTACCCATTCATCTTTTGATGGGCAAGTGGGCTGTTCCCAAGATTTAGCTATTATAAATTGTGTTGCTATAAACATGGGTATACATATATCACTGTGGTATGATGCTTTTAACTCTTTCGGGAAGATATCTAGAAGGGGAATGCTTGGGTCGGTTTTTTTGTTTGTTTTGTTTTGTTTTGTTTTGTTTTGTTTTTGATACCAGTAATTGAACTCAGGACCTTGTGCTTGCCAGGCAGGCGCTTGTGCCGCTGAGCTATATCCCCGGCCCTGGGTCAGTTTTTAAAGGAAACTCCATACTGATTTCCACAGTGGTTGTAACAGGTTACACGGCCATCAGCAATGGAGAAGAGTTTCTTTTTCCCTTCACCAGCTTTTCCCTTTTCCAGCTTCACCAGCATTTGTTATTGGTTGACTTTTTTTTTGATGATAGCTGTTGTTTCTAGAGTGAGATGGAACCTCAATATTGTTTTAATTTGCATTTCTCGAATGATCAGAGATGTTGAGCATTTTTTCATATATTTATTTGCTGTTTGTATTTCTTCTTCTGAGAAGTGTCTATGCATTTCAGATGCCCATTTTTGGATTGGGTCTTTAAATTTGGGGAATCTGATTTTTTTTGTGTGTGTGTGTGTTCTTTGTATAGTCTAGATGTTAGTCCTTTGTCTGAGGAATAGCTGGTAGAAACTTTTTCCCTTTCTTGGGTTGTATCTTCACTTTGTTAGTGTTTTCTTTTGCTGTGCAGAAGCTTTTTAATTTGATATGATCCCAATTGTTGATTCTTTATAATATTTCTTTGCAATCAGAATATTGTTCATAAGTTCTTTGCCTGTACCTATGTCTTTAATAGTTTTACCTATCTTCCTGAAGATTAAGTGTTTCTGTTTTTATATGTAGACCCTATATCCATTTTGATTTTAGTTTAGTGCATGGTGAGAGCTATGGGTCTAGGTTTAATTTTCAGCGGGTGGAAAGCCAGTTTTCCCAGCACCATTTATTAAAGAGGCTGTCTTTCTTCCAGTGAACACATTTGGCCCCTTTGTCAAAGATAAGGTAACTTAGTGTGCTCAGAGTTGGTTCTGCATCTTCTATTGTTCCATTGATCCTTGGCTCTTTTTTTTTTTTTTTTGCTAATACCATGCTGTTTTTATCATGGTAGTTTTGTAGTATAAGTTCAAATTGGGGATTGTGATGCCCCCTGCCTTGCCTTTGTTGCCCAGGATTGTCTTGGCTATTCTAGGTCTCTTCTGGTTCCAAATGAATTTTAGAATTGTTTTTTCTAGTTCTGTGAGGTATGCTACTGGTATTTTGATTGGGGTTACATTAAATATGTACAACAGTTTTGAAAGTATGGCCATTTTCACTGTATTGGTTCTGTCTATCCAAGAGCAGGATATCTTTCCATTTTCTGATATCTTCTTTAATGTCCTTTTTCAGAGTACTGTAGTTTTCAATTTAAAGGTCTTTTTCTTCCTTTGTTAGATTGATTCCTAAGAGTTTCATTTTTCTTGATGCAATCGTGAAAGGTGTGGTTTCCCTAATTCTCTCTCAGTGAATTTGTTATTTGTGTACTGAAATGCTATTGAGTTTTGAGTGTTGACTTTTTCCTCTGCTGTGCTGCAAATTTAGTTATTCAATCTAGGAGTCTTCTGGTTGAGCTGTTGGGGTCTTCTTTGTAGGGGTATCATGTTATCAGGAAATAATGATAATTTGACTTCTTCCTTTCCTATCCTTATTCCTTTTATTTCTTTCTCTTTTCTGATGCCTCTGGCTAACATTTCCAGAACTGTATTGGACAGGAGTGGTGATAGTGGGCATTCTTGTCTTGTTCCTGATTTTAGGACGAAAGCTTTCAGTTTTTGTCCATTTAGTATGATGTTGGCTGTTGGTTAGTCATAGATGGCTTTTATCAGTTTGAGATAAAGACCTGTTCCAATATTCTGTAGAGTTTTTATCATGAATGGGTGTTGGACTTTGTCAAATGCTTTTTCTGCATCTATTCAGATGATCAAGTGGTTTTTGTCTTTGGTTGTCTTAATATGATGTATTATGTTTATTGATTTGCATATGTTGAACCATCCCTGCATCTCTGGGATGAATCCTACTTGGTCATGGTGTATAATCTTGATGATTTGCTGCATTCTGTTTGCTAGTTTCTTATTGAGGATTTTTGCATGTATGTTCATTAAGGAAACTGGGCTGTAGTTCTCTTTTTTGGTTGGATCCTTCTCCGGTTTGGGTATCAGGGGAATGCTAGTGTCCAGGAATGACTTTGGGAGTATTACTTCCCTTTCAATTTCATTAGCATTTCATCAGTAGTGGCATTAGATCTTCTCTAAATTTCTTGTAGAATTCAACAGTGAATCGTCAGGACCTGGCATTTTTTTGTTGGTAGTTTGTTGTTGTTGTTGTTGTTTTTAATTTTAAAGAGAAAAAAGATAAACATAACAATGAAACCAAGTTTCAAAACAGGCTAGTAGGACAGTTACAATAGTTGATATGTTGCGTATTGTTGTCTTTGTAGTAGTTATTCAGAGTACAAGATGTAGGCATGGTATCTTGTCCAAACAATATTAGCACAAAATATTCTTTTTAAGGAACTAAGAGAAGCTAGCTGTATAACTATCTTAACTATCTTGTGTATATGTATTTTCTTTCTTTTTTCCTTTCTTCCTTTCCCCTTTCCCCCATCACAGTTTGTCTTTTCTTTTGAACAGTTTCTTCCCAGTTCACAATATCTATTGTACATTTTGGATCTGGTTTACTTGTTCAGTTTCTCACACTAGTGAGACAGTATGATGTTTACACATATGGGTTTGATTTATTTCACTTAAGAGTATGGTCTCGGGCCGGTGAGATGGCTCAGTGGCATAAGTGCCTGCCTGGCAAGCACAAGGGCCCGAGTTCGACTCCCGGAACCCACATACAAAAAAAGGGCCAGTGATATCACTCAGCAGCACGGGCACCTGCTGGCGCACGAGGTCCTGAGGTCAACCCCCGGTACCCACAAAAAAAAAAAAAAAAAAAGAAAAAAAGGAGTATGATCTCAAGTGACATCCATTTACCTGTAAAAGTCTCCAGTTTATCCTTCTTTATCACCGAGTAGTATTCCATTATATAAAAACACCACATCTTTTTTTTTTTTTTTTTTTTTTGGTACCAGGAATCAAACTCAGAACCTTGCACTTGCTAGGCAGGTGCTTGTGCTGCTGAGCTATATTCCCGGCCAACACCACATCTTTTTTATCCATTCCTTGGTTGATGGGCATCTGGGCTGTTTCCAAGATTTAGCTATTACAAACTGTGCTGCTATAAACATGGGTGCACATATATTGCTGTCATATGATGTTTTTAATTCTTCTGGGAAGATACCCAGAAGGGGAATAGATTGTTCGAATGGGACCTCTAAGCCTAGTTTTTTAAGGAATCTCCTCACTGATTTCCACAGCAATTGCACCAGTCTACACTCTCACCAAAAGTGGAGAAGGCTTCTTTTTTCCCCACAGCCCTTTTAGCATTTGTTATCGGTTGATTTTTTTTTTTTTTTTTTTTTTTTTGCGGGTACCGGGGGGTCGACCTCAGGACCTCGCGCGCCAACAGGCACCCGTGCCGCTGAGCGATATCACCGGCCCCTTTTTCGTATGTGGGATCCAGGAGTCGAACTCGGGCCCTCGCGCTTGCAAGGCAGGCGCTTACGCCGCTGAGCCATCTCACCGGCCCTATCGGTTGATTTTTTGATGATAACCATTCTTTCTGGGGTGAGATGGAATCTCAGTGTTGTTTTAATTTGCATCTCTCGAATGACCAGTGATGTTGAACATTTTTTCATGTATTTATTTGCCATTTGTACTTCTTCATCTGAGAAGTGCATATTCATCTCAGATGCCCCATTTTTGGATTGGGTCTTTGTATTTGGGGAGGTCTGATTTTTTTCAATTCTTTATGTGTTCTAGATATGAGTCCTTTGTGGGACAACTGGCTATAATTTTTTTCCCACTCTGTAGGCTCTCTTTTCACTCTGTTGGTGATTTCTTTTGTTGTGTAAAAGCTTTTTAATAAGATGAGATCCCAGTTGTTGATTCTTTGCACTATTTCCCTTGCAGTCTGGGTTTTGTTCATGAAGCCTCTGCCTACACCTATGTCTTCGAGATTTCTATTTTCTCTTCCAGTAAAGTTAGTATTTCTATTTTAATATTTAGATCTTTGATCCATTTTGACTTTAGTTTAGTGAATGGTCTCGGGTCTCGTTTTAGTCTTTGGCTTGTGGAAAGCCAGTTTTTCCAGCACCATTTATTAAAGAGACTGTCTTTCTTCCAGTGAACATGTTTGGCGCCTTTGTCCATGATAGGGTGGCTGAGTGTGTTTGGGGATAGGTCTGCATCTTCTATTCTGTTCCATTGATCCTCAGGCCTGTTTTTTTGCCAATACCATACTGATTTTTGCACCGTTGCTTTGTAATACAATTTCAGGTCTGGGATTTTGATGCCCCCTGACTTGCCTTTGTTACCCAGAATTGCTTTTGCTACTCTAGGTCTTTTCTGGTTCCCAATGAATTTTATTTTTTAATTTTTTTTATTTTTTGGCACTGGGAATCTAACTCACGACCTTGCACTTACCAGGCAGGCACTGTGCTGCTGAGCTATATTCCTGGCCCTCCAAATGAATTTTAGGAATGTTTTCTCTAGATCTGTGAGGTATGTTAATGGTATTTTGATTGGGATTGCATTAAATCTGTATAGCAGTTTGGGGAGTATGGCCATTTTCACTAAGTTTCTTCTTCCTATCCAAGAGCAAGGGATATCTTTCCATTTGCTGATATCCTCTTCAATCTCCTGTTTCAGAGTACTGTAATTTTCATTATATAGAACTTTTATGTCATTTGTTAGATTTATTCCTAAGTATTTTATTTTTTTGAATGTTATCATGAAGGGTGTGCCTTGCCTAATTTCTCTCTGTGAGTTTGTTGCTTCTGTACAGGAATGCTAATGACTTTTGAGTGTTGATTTTGTATTCTGCTATGCTACTGAATTTGGATATCAAATCTACAAATGTTTTGGTGGAGTTTTTGGGGTCTTCAATTAGAGTATCATGTCATCTGCGAGTAATGATAATTTAACTTCTTCCTTTCCTATCTTTATTCCTTTTTTATATCTCTCTTGTCTAATTGCTCTGGCTAATGTTTCCAGAAGTATATTGAAAAGGAGTGGTGATAGTAGACATCCTTGTCTTGTTCCTGATTTTAAAGTGAAAGCTTTCAGTTTTTTACCATTTAGTATGATATTAGCTGTTGGTTTGTCATAGATGGCTTTTATAAGATTTTGGTAAAGACCATCTATTCCAATCTGTAGGTTATGTTTTATCATGGATGGGTGTTAGACTTTGTCCAATGCTTTTTCTGCATCTATTGAGATGATCACGTGATTTTTGTCTTTGGTTCTGTTAATATGGTATATTACATTTATTGATTGCAAATTGCATATGTTGAACCATCCTTGCATCCCTGAGATGAAGCCTACTTGGTCACAGTGTATGATCTTCTTGATGATTTGCTGCATTCTGTTTGCCAGTATGTTATTGAGGATTTTTGCATCTATGTTCATTAGGGAGATTGGCCTGTAGTTTTCTTTCTTGGTTGAGTTCTTCTCTGGTTTTGGAATCAGGGTAATACTTGCTTCCAGGAGTGACTTTTGAAATCATCCCCTTTCAATTTCTCTAAAGTGTTTCAGCATTAATGGCATTAGTTCTTCTTTAAATTTCTTGTAGAATTCAATAGTGAATCCGTCAGAGCCTGGGCTCTTCTTTGTTGGTAAATTTTCAATTACATTTTCAATTTCATTGGCTGATATTGGGTTATTTAGAATTTGTGTATCATCTTGATTAAGTTTTGGCAATTTGATTGTGTCTAGGAATCTGTCCATTTCTTTGTGTTTTCCATCTTATTAGAATATAGGTTCTCATAGTAGCTATTGATGATCTCTTGGATTTCTGTGGGCTCTGTTGTAGTTTTCCCCTTTTCATTCCTAATTGCTTGAATTTGTGTTTTTCCTTTCCTCTTTTTGATGAGGTTGGCTAATGGTTTATCAATTTTATTTATTCTTTCAAAGAACCAACTTTTCAGTTCATCGATTCTTGTATTGTTTTCTTAGTCTCTATGGCATTAATTTCTGCTCTTATCTTTATAATTTCCTCCCTTTTATGAACTTTGGGTTTGATTTGTTCTTTTTCTAGAAGTTTGAGACTCAACATCAGGTTTACTTGAGCTCTTTCTGTTTTTCTGATGTGTGAGTTCATCACTATAAATTTCCGTCGTAGGACTGCTTTCATTGCATCCCATAAGTTTCAGTATGTTATATTGGCATTATTGTTTAATTGTACATACTGTTTAATTTCGTCTTTAATTTCCTGGGTGACCCATTGGTTGTTCAGAAGGGTGTTGTTTAATTTCCATGTGTTTATGTAGTTTTTGTGGTTTCCTTTGTCGTTGATTTCTAGTTCCATTGCACTATGGTCAGATAGTTTGCATGGAATGATTTTAATTTCTCTACATTTACTTAAACATGTTTTGTGGGCTAATATGTGGCTTATTTTGGAGAACGTCCCATGTGCAGCTGAGAAGATTGTGTATTCTGATGTTTTGGGGTAGAACACTCTGTAGACATCTACCAAGTCCATTTTTTCCCAGGCTTGGTTTAATTCTAATATTTCTTCGTTGATTTTTTGTCTAGTTGATCTATCCATTTGTGAGAGTGGGGTATGAAGGTCCCCCACTGCAATTATGTTAGTGCTTATTTGGTTTTTTCATGTCAGTTAATATTTGTTTTATGTAGTTGGGTGAACCTGTGTTTGGTGCATAAATATTTATGATTGTTATCTCTTCTTCTTGGAGTTTTCACTTAACGAGTATGTAGTGACCTTCTTTGTCCCTTTTGATCAGTTTTGGCTTAAAGTTTGCATTTCCTGCAAATAGAATAGCTATCCTTGCTTTTTTGTGTGTTCCTGTGGCATGGAGAATTGTTTTCCGTCCTTTGACTTTTAGTCTGTGAATTTCTTTTTGGGTTAAATGTGTTTCTTCAATGCAGCATATTGTTGGATCTTGCTTCTGGATCCATTCTTCCAGTCTGTTTCTTTTGACTGGTGAGGGGAGACCATATACATTGATGGTTATAACTGATATGTATTGGCTTTTCTTTTTCATGTTGTTTTCCTGTTGTTTGTTCCTTGTCTTTCTCCTCTGTTTAATTGCTTGCCCTGCCTGCTGGCTTCTTTCTATTGGTGTTCATGTGTTTGTGGTCTTCATTATCTCTTTATAATATGTCTTTCAGACCATTCTGTAGAGCTGGTTTGGTGGTCATACATTTCTTCAGTTGTTCTTTTTCATGGAAGTATCTTATTTCTCCATCAATTTTGAAAGATAGTTTTGGTGGGGTACATCAATCTGGCTTGAAGATTGTTTTCCTTTGGGGCTTGAAATACTTCAAGCTCTTCTTGATTTTAGGGTTTGTGTTGAGATGTCTGCCATGATTCTGATGGGCTTTCCTTTATAGGTGATATGTTTCCTTTCTCTGACAGTTTTTAATATTCTGTTCTCGTGCTGAATTTCTGGAATCTTGATCATTATATTCCTTGATATATATTTGTTTTGGTCATGGTTATTTGGAGTTCTATATACTTCATTTGTTTCTATGTGAAATACTTTATCCATGTTTGGAATGTTTTCTGCCATTATTTCTGTGAAGAGGTTTTTGATGGTTTTTGTTCTGTCTCCAGCTTTCTCACTGATTCCAGGCAATCTTATGTTGTTGTTCTTTGCTTCATCCTGTAGCTGTTAGATTAATTGTTCATGGTCTCTTGCGATTTTTAAGATATCTTTCTTTTCCTGGTTGCTAGTTGCATTCCTGTCTTCTAGATCTGATATTCTATCCTCGCCTTCATTCAGTCTGCTGTGTATACTTTCAGTGGAGTTTCTAATCTCCTGCATTTCTGTTCGGATCTGTTTCATTGATTCCATTTCTTGCCTATGTTTGGCATTCATGGTTTCCATCATTTTCCTGAGCTCCTCTACTTGTTTATCTGTGTCTGCTTTAATGTTTTTTATTTTATTTATTTATTTATTTGTTGGTTGGTACTGGGAATCAAACTCACAACCTCGTGCTTGCCAGGCAGGCGTTGTGCCACTGAGCTATCTCCCCGGCCCCAATGTCTTTTATTTTGATGGTCACATCTTTTTGTACCTTAGAGATCATTTTTTCTATGGCCTCTTCCATTTGTTTTTTCACTTCTGCTGTTATCATTCCAGAGAGTTCCATTTTTTGGCTTCCGATTTCCTCTATCTCTTCGTGTTCTGGTCCTGCCCTGGGTGGGCTGGGTGTTTTGGATTGGATTTTGCTTTTTCATCTTGTCATTTTCTGTTTTCTATCTTATTTTGTTTTCTCTGTTGATGCTGTTAGATTTATAATGTTAGCCTTTTTTTTTTTTAATGTGGGTACCGAGAGTCGAACTCAGGACCTCACGCTTGCCAGCAGGCGCTTGTGCCACTGAGCGATATCACCAGCCCTTTTTTTCCTTTATGTGGTTACCGGGAGTCGAACTCAGGACCTCGCGCTTGCCAGGCAGGTGCTTACGCCGCTGAGTCATCTCACCGGCCCTAGAAAGCCTTTTCACTGGTGTCAAGGCTTTCCTAGGAGGTGTCTGTTCCTCAGGATGTTTTCTCTAGCTGGCACTGCCATCCCATGGTAGTGGAGGAAGGAAGGAGCACGAACTTACACCCCTCTTGCTGGCACCGCCATACTCCTCTCGCCGGAACCACCATACTCCTCTTGCCGGCAAGCCATCCTGGGGCAGTGGAAGAAGTGTAGAGTGCATACTTACACTGCACTTGCCGGCACCACTGTTCCAGGGACAATGGAGGGAGCAAACAGCATGGACTTATACTCCTTTTACTAGCACCACTGTCTCGGGGCAATGGAGGTAGGGTGGAGCGACGCTCCCCTTGACTCCACTCACTGGCACCGCCGTCCCGGGGCAATGGAGGAAGCACAGAGTGCGGACTTCTGTTAGTAATTTTTTAATTACATTTTCAATTTCATTGACTGATACTGGATTATATAGAATTTTTGTATCTTCTTGATTCAGCTTAGGTAATACATATGTATGTAGAACTCTGTCCGTTTCTTCTAATTTTTCCTCTTATTAGAATACAGGTTCTCAAAGTTGGTATTGATGATCTTCTGGATTTCTGCAGGATCCATTGTTTTTTCACCCTGTTCATTCCCACTTGCGTGGATTTGAGGCTTTTCTTTCCTTTTATTTTTTGGTAAGTTTGGCTAAGGGTTTGTCTATATTAGTTAATCTTTCAAAGAACCAACTCTTTGATTCATTGATTCTTTGTATTATTTTCTTAGTTTCAGTTGCTTGAATTTCTTCTCTGATCATCATAATTTCCTCCTTCATGCATGCTTTGGGTTTAGGTGGCTCTTGTTTTTCTGCAGCTTCGAGATTCAACATTGTGTTATTTATTTGAGCATGCTTTTTTTTTTTTTTTTTTGATGTGGGAATTTACCACTATAAATTTCCCTCGTAGGACTATTTTCATTGCATTCCATAAGTTCCAGTATGTCCTATTGGCATTGTTGTTTAATTGTAGAAATTGTCTAATTTCTTCTTTAATTTCATCTATAACCCATTGGTCATTCAGGAATGTTACTTAATTTCCATGTATGTGTATAGTTTTTGTGGGGATTTTTTTGCCATTGATTTCCAGTTTATTGTACTGTGATCTGTTAATATGCATGGGATAATTTCAGTCCTTTTGCATTTACTTAAGTATGTTCTATGAGTTAGTATGTGGTCTGCTTTGGAGAAAGTCCTATGTGCAACCAAGCAGAATGCGTATCCTTTGTTTTTGGGCGCAACATTCTGTGGATATCCCTAAGTCCATTTGTTCAAAGGTTTGGCTCAGTCTGATATTTCTTTGTTGATTTTTTGTCTAGTTTATCTGTCTGTTTGTGACAGTGAGGTCCCCCATTACAATTGAATTAGTGCTTATGTGATTTTTCATATCCAATTTTTGTTTGTTTTATATAGTTGGGTATGCCGGTATATGATGCATATATATTTACGATTGCTATTTATTCCTCTTGGATTGTTCCCTTAACAAGTATGTAGTGACCTTCCATGTCTCTTCTGATTGGTCTTGGCTTGAAATTTACATTGTCTACAAATGGAATAGCCACCCGTTTTTTTCCAGGTTGCTGTTGCATGAAGTATTGCTATCCATCCTTTGACTTTCAGTCTATGAATTTCTTTTGAATTAAATGTGTTTCTTTTGTTTGGTGAGTTGAAACCACTCACCTTGATGTTTATAAGTATTAACTTATCTTTGTCATATTATTTTCCTGTTGGTTCCCTTTTTTCCTTGTGTTTAATTGCTTGCCTTGCCTGGTAGATTAATTCCATTGGGATTCTTGGAATAGTTGTCTTCAGTGTGTCTTTTTAGAATATCCTTCAGAACTTTTTGGAGTGCTGATTTGGTAGTCATGAATTTCTCCAGTTGTTCTTTATCATGGAAGTATCTTATTTCTCTATAATTTTGCAGAGTCCATCAATCTGGGTTGGAGTTTGTTTTCTTTTAGGACTCAAAATACTTCATTCCAAGCTCCCCTTGACCTAAGGGTTTTGTGTTGAGAAGTCTGTTATGATTCTTACGGGTCTCTTTTTTTTCCCTCTTTTTTTTGAGACAGGGTTTTACTATGCACTTCAGGCTGGCCTTGAACTCACTTTGCAGCCCAGGCTGGCCTCGAATTCTTAGTGATCCTCCTGCCTCAACCTCCTGAGTGCTGGGGTTACAGGTGTATGTCACCACGCCCAGCCTCTGATGGGTCTTTCAGTATAGGTGATTTATTTCTTTTCTCTAACAGCTTTTAAGATTCTGTTCTTGTGTTGAATTTCTGGCATCTTGACTATTACATGCCTTTGTGTATTTTTTGTCTGGTCTTGACTATTCGGAGTTCTATATGCCTCACCATCCGTATCTCAGGCTCTTTTTCCATGCTTGGAAAGTTTTCAGGTATTACTTTTGTGAACAGGTTGTTTATACCCTTTGCACTATCTTCTGATTCTTCATTGATTCCAATTAATCTTATATTAGTCTTCTTTACATCATCTAGTAGCTATTGGATTGATTTTTCTTGGTCCTTTGCTATTTATAAGAGGTTTTTCAGTTAATGATCTCCAACCTCATGACTGTCTTTTTAATATCAATAAGATACTGACAAACAGAGTGCAGCAAACCATCAAGAAGATTATACACCATGACCAAGTAGGATTCATCCCAGAGATGCAGAGATGGTTCAACATATGCAAAGAAATGATAGGAAAGGAAGAAGTTAAATTATCATTATTTGCAGATGACATGATATTCTACATAGAAGGCCCAGAAAACTCCACCAAAAGACTTTTATATTTAATAACCAAATTTAGTAATGTAGCTGGATACAAAGTCAGCACTCAAAAATCAATAGCATTCCTGTACACAAACAACAAACACACTGAGAGAAAAATTAGGGAAACAACACCTTTCACAATAGCATTGAAAAACTGAAATATTTAGGGATCAATCTAACAAAGGAAATAAAAGACTTAAACATTGAAAATTACAGTACTGTGAAAGGGAGAATGAAAAGGTTATCAGAAAATGGAAAAATATCCCTTGCTTATCAGTAGGAAGAACCAACATAGTAAAAATGGGCATAGTTCCAGATGTAATGCAATCTCAAGCAAAATACCATTAGCATACCTCACAGAACTAGAAAAAACATTTCTAAAATTCATTTAGAAACAGAAGAGACCTAGAATAGGAAAAGCGATTCTGGGCAACAAAGGCAAGGCAGGGTGCATCACAATCCTTGACTTGAAATTGTACTACAAAGGTAGTGTGATAAAAACATGGTACAGGCAAAAAAACAGACCCAAGGGTCAATGGAACAGATTAGAAGATGCAGAAACAACTCCAAACACACCCAGTCAACTTATCGTTGACAAAGGGGCCAAACATATTCACTGGAAAAAGACAGCCTCTTTAATAAATGGTGCTTGAAAAACTGGCTTTCCACAAGCCGAAGACTAAAACTAGACCCGTGTCAATCACTGTGCACTAAACTAAAATTGAAATGGATCAAAAATCTAAATATTAAAACAGAAACACTAAATCTACTGGAAGACAGAATAGAACACTTGAAGACATAGGTGCAGGCACAGATTTCATGAATCAACACCCCAGTCGCATGGGAAATACTAAAAAGAATCAACAACTGGGATCTCATCCTATTAAAAAGCTTTTTCACAGCAAAAGAAATCACCAACAGAGTGAAAAGACAACCCATAGAGTCAGAAAATTTTTAGCCAATTGTCCCTCATTCAAGACTAATATCTAGAAAATATTAAAAAATTGAAAAAATCAGACCCTCCAAATTCAAAGACCCAATCCAAAAATGGGCATCTGAGATGAATACACACTTCTCAGATGAAGAAATACAAACAGCAAATAAATACATGAAAAAATGTTCAACATCAGTGGTCATTCAAGAGATGCAAATTAAAACAATGCTGAGATTCCCTCTCACTCCAGAAAGAATGGCAATTATCAAGACATCAAGCAATAACAAATGCTGGTGGGGCTGTGGGGAAAAGGAACCCTTCTCCACTGTTGGTGGGAGTGTAGACTGGTGCAACCACTGTGGAAATCAGTGTGGAGATGCCTCAAAAAACTAGGATTGGAGGTCCCATTTGACCCAGCTATTCCCCTTCTGGGTATTTTCCCAGAAGAATTAAAAACATCATACTGCAGCAATACATGCACACCCATGTTTATAGTAGCATAGTTTGTAATAGCTCAATCTTGGAAACAACCCAAATGCCTATGAACTGAGCAATGGATGTGGTTTTTTTATACAATGGAGTACTGCTCAGCCTCAAAGAAGGATAAACTTGAGACA
The DNA here is from genome assembly GCA_028451465.1 of Erethizon dorsatum. NCBI lineage: Eukaryota > Metazoa > Chordata > Mammalia > Rodentia > Erethizontidae > Erethizon > Erethizon dorsatum. The sequence continues at coordinate 34,689,779 of CM051835.1, read as the reverse complement.
CTTCTTGGTAAATGGATGGACCTTGAGACCGTACTCTTAAATGAAATAAATTGGAGACATATGTAAATATCATATTGTCTCCCTGGTGTAGAAACTGACAGAGTAAATAATGATCAAAATGTACAATAGATACTGTGAAATAGGAAGAAATTGTTCAAAAGGATAAAGGAACTAGGGAGGAGGTAAAGGGAAACGAAGGGAAAAGAAAAAAATGAGAAAAGGATAAAATGGAAACAAAGGTAAATAAGGAGGAGAAGGAGGTTGGAGGGAGGGGAGGGGATTGGGAAAAAAAGAGGAATCAAGATATATCATATGGGCCGGTGAGATAGCTCAGCGGCATAAGTGCCTGCCTGGCAAGCGCGAGGTCCTGAGTTCGACTCCCGGTACCCACATACAAAAAAAGGGCTGGTGATATCGTTCAGCGGCACAGGCGCTTGCTGGCCCGTGAAGTCCTGAGTTCGATCCCCGGTACCCACCAGAAAAAAAAAAAAAAGATATACGCAGGTACAAAGTCCCTACGATGAATATGAACGTTATGTATATCTAAATTGTACCAGTAAATGTAATAAAAAATGTAACCTACTAACTAAAACAACTACAACTAAAAAAGGCAAAGTACATTTTTAAACTAATGAAAGCAATAGAGAAAACAAACCAGGTTAGTATAATTATATAGAAATTTAAAAACTTGTATTTATAGCCAACAGAATGTAACAAAGTAAGAAAGAAAGCACTAGAATGGAGAAATATTTGAGATAGTTCATTGTTTAATATCAATATATAAGGATATATTTCTAAGATTATGTTCAAGAGAACTTTAGGTCAGAGTGATGGTTCACACCATAGGAAACAAAATAGCAAAGTATTGATTTATTTAATCCACTCATAATTTCAAATGTAATATTAATGCTGTGACTAAATAGTAAATGAACAAAACAAAAGTGATCCTGGCAAGGTTATAGAAAAATTAATATATTATTATAATTTTATTTATTGTAGTACTATTTGGTCACTTTTAACAGGAATCATTAAAATTATTATGTTTAACCAATAAGCTCACTTTTCAAAATTTACTTTAGGGAAAGAAGTGAAAGGATGTTGGTCTTTTAAATCAATGTATTTACAATTCACTTATTTACTTCCTTATTTTTTATTTTTTGAGAGACGGTTTCACTGTGTAGTCCAGGCTGGCCTTGAAGTCACCGTGATTCTGCCTCGGCTTCCTGAGTGTTGGGATTACAGGTGTGCACTACCATGCCTGACTATATTTACGTATTTACAAAAACAGCAAAAAGCATTGAAACCAGCCCAAGTACCCACAATTATAGTAGTTGATGAAATATAATGAATATTATTAAATGTGAAAATTAACTAGAGTCATGGAAATTTACTTGCTAAATAGTAAGTAAAACAATAAGATGCATGATTTAATGAAGGCTGTAGTTATTAATTTGTGAAAAGTTTAATGGAAAATAAAAGATTAATTCCATAGTGATCTAGTCATTGTTTTAATATAAAATCATAGGTACGTTTTATCTGAGTTATTGGAATTTTCAAGTTTTTTTATGAGTATGAGAAAAAAGTCATCAAGATCTTCAGTTGAGTATTCATGTCTTTCAACAACCAAGAGACTTTCTTCCTTTGTTCTCTTGTTAGTTTGTTTTTGTGTTTTTGGTTTTTGAGACAGGGTCTTGCTACATAGTTAAGGCTGGCCTTGAACTTGCAGCAGTCCTTCTGGACTGTAGGCGAGCTGCTCGCATGCCCGGCTGTGCAACTGACAGACTTTCAGAAGCCCCTTACAGGGCCGGGCTCTAACTCAGTGGTAGGCACTTGCTTCTCATGCTCAAGGCCCTGGGTTTGAGCCCTAGCACAGCCAAAGATACCAGAAAGCCAAAGATAAAAAACCCTAAGTATTCCTGTTGTGTTTTTATCTTCTAGTGCTTGTTCCAGTTTCTGGTAAATATTTCTCATGGTAGAAAACCTGGGAAGCCAACTTTTGCACTGGTCTCTGTCAGCACCCAACATGGCTCCATTCTGCAAATTAATAGTACATTAGAAGAGAAGGAAGTTTGTAGGTTGGTGCCTGCTATTATTAATCTAACTGAAGAATGCATTTTTCTCTCTGCTTTGCTTTTCTGTATGGTTTTGTTTTTCCTGTCTTTAAAATACCTTCCTGCCTTCTTCCCCCTGCCCCCTTCCCTCCTCCTTCTTCTTCTCTGTCCTCCCTCCCCCGTCTCTCCTTTGCTCTCCTCTCCCTTTCTTTGAGACTGGCACTGTATAGACCAGGCCGTCTCAAACTCACAGTCCTCCTGCCTTAGCCACCATGCCTGGCTGAACTGTTTTTCTTTATTTCTCCTGATCTGCACTCAGGAATGCATATCATTCTGCCTTGATGACATTCGTAAAGTCCAACTCTTTGTATCCTAATCTAACCATTTGTCTTAATTTTATCTAATCTCTACAGGTTGGAATACAAATTTGGAGAATTTGGAAACTATTCTCTCTTGGTAAAACACACCGACAGTGGAGTCAATGAAATCGCCTGTGACCTGGTTGTTAATAAGAATCCAGTTGACAGTAACCTTCGTATGTACATGTTCCTTGTTGACTTTTAAAATTGCATTTTTGAAGATTTTAGGTTTTGACAACTGTTTGTAAAGTGATGCAGTTCATGGTACTTTTTATAATTAAAAACCTATACTATGGACTGTCTATACCATTTAGTTATGGTATAATTATCATATATATTTTTTTGGTGCTGGGGATCAAACTTAGGGTCTTGCTCATGCCAAGCCTGGCTCTACCAGATATACAATATTTTCATTGTGTCGGTGATGTATATGAAGTAAAATATGTCAAAAAATTATATATCATATTCTAATGTTATTAAGTTTGTTATAAAGCATAAATAAAAAGTTAAAGCAGTGGAAAGAAATTAGAAGTAGGGCAGGTGATTTTCTCTGTGTGAGAACTTAGGATGTAGTGTCTCCCATGTGTTTCACGTGGGCAGCCAGCCCAGAAGGATTTTCCGCTGTCTGATAACTGCTGAAGAAAATCTGTCGCTCTGAGCCCCACCGGATAGCACCGTGTGTGTGGCCTTGCGGGGAGCAGCAGCAAATCCCTGTGGCATTAGTAAGACTGTTCATAGAGCGTCATCAAGGACTGAAGTTATGGTAAGAGAATGTAGGAGTCATATGAGCGAGACGATGTGGGATAGTTTAACCATTAAAAAGAATAAATATAATTGATGAAAAATATGAATATATAAAAACTTTGGGGTCATTACAAAATTAAAAAGAGTGAAACCACTCTGTAGAAGTAAAAACAAAAACAAAAGCAGTATTTTGGTTACCTTGAGGAATAATGGGCATTTGCTGTTTGTAGTGATTTAAAATTGTTAGTTGTAAGGAAAGATTTAAAGATCTATCCTGCTTTTCCTGTCTTAACGTAATTCAGGGTAACCAAATAGTCCTAGTTGAGGAGGCTGAACTCTAAATTTAGAGAATTCCCGTCTAATGTGGCAGAAGGGCAGGATATTTTGCAGGCAACACCTGTCAGCTGAGAGGGGAAATTTACATTGAAGGGATCCAGGTTTCACCAGCTCCACACTGCTACCTGCTTAGTTTTAGTGAGGGAATTATTGTTAATTTTCTGTGACATTGTGATTAAATGACAGAAGACCTATTTTAAAGAAGTTTTCAATTTTGAAATAGTTTTAGAGTCACAGAATGTTTCAAGAAAAGAGTTCCTGGCCGGTGAGATGGCTCAGCGGCGTAAGCGCCTGCCTTGCAAGCGCAAGGGCCCGAGTTCGACTCCCGGATCCCACATACGAAAAAGGGGCCGGTGATATCGCTCAGTGGCACGGGTGCCTGTTGGCGCACGAGGTCCTGAGGTCGACCCCCCGGTACCCACAAAAAAAAAAAAAAAAAAAAAAAAAAAAAGAAAAGAGTTCCTAAATGCCCTTTAACTTGCTTCCCTTATGCCCTTTAATTGCATGAGAGTACAGTTACCCCACATACTGAGACCAGGAACTTCACACTCATACAGTACTGTTCTATAGTCCTATTTAAATTTCTCAAATTGTTCATTTTAATCTCCTTTTTCTAGTCTAGTGTTCACTCAAAGATGTCACATTGCATTTTTTTTTTTTTTGTGGGGGTCGAACTCAGGACCTCGCGTGCCAGCAGGCGCCCGTGCCGCTGAGCGATATCACCGGCCCTTTTTTCGTATGTGGATATCAGGAGTCAAACGCAGGACCTCGCGCTTGCCAAGCAGGTGCTTACGCCGCTGAGCCATCTCACTGGCCCTGTCACATTGCATTTAGTTTTCAGATATCCTTCCTCTCCTTCAGCCTAGGACATTTCCTCAGACTTTCTTCATCTTTCATGATCATGACAGGTTTCTGTTTTTATTTTTATTTTTTGATAGTTTTGATGGCTAATTATTTTGTAGAGGTTTTGCGTTGTTGGGTGGAATGCCAACAGAGCTATACTGTGTCCTTCTCAGTGCACTGTGTTGGGAGGTACAGGAAGTTAGTGTCCCTTTCACATTACAAGGTCTATGTGCATGAGAGGTACTTGTGGAAGAATGTAGGGGAGGAAGTGATATGATGTCTAGAATCTGTTTTAAAATACATTAGCCAAACAAGGAGAGGAGAATTAGTAATAAATGAAACAAGTGATAACATCTTTTTAAAATCCTTTTTGTGGTGCTGAGGTTAGAACTCAGGGCTTTGTTCATACTAGGCAAGTGCTCTGCCATTGGACCATACCTGAGCCCCAAGAATGGCAATATTTTCATAATTCTACAATCTGAATGGTGGGTTCATGTGAAATTGTACAATTCTCTGTACTTTTGTATATTTTTGCTCTTTTTCCTAATAAAAATTATTATTCCCTTCATGAAATGTTTGTAGTTATTTATAGGAAATTTAACATTAGGATGTAGGCTTTTCCCTCATTTGTTTCATTTTTCGTTGGTAGATTAAATGTAATGCCTTGACAAATTGATGCTTATGATGACATTTTTGGTGATAATCTTTTCTTTCTATAGCTGTGAGTGTCGCATTCCTTGTTGGTCTCGCGGTCATCGTTGCAGTATCCTTCCTAAGGTTCTTGTTGAGGTAAGGTGCTGGGAAGGACACAACTGGGGAAAGTAGAACAGAGATTATATATTCAGAAAGGACGATGTGATCCCTCAAATGATTATTGTTTTGTCCAGATGTTGTCGCCCAAGTCAAAAAAGACCATTATTCTTTGATTAACCTGTCTGTGTTCACCATGTCTGTTGTAGTCCCAGGCGTTAGAGAATCGGTGTAGACTAAGACATGGTCTCTAAATATAGGAAAAAGGTACGGAAGGTTTTAGTGTATTTTTGCCTTTTTCTCACATGGGTATAAATGAAGAAAGTGCTTGAGAAGTAATTATTTCCTGAAGAACGTCCCATGTTCCTGTTCGGCGTGCAGACGCTGCCTGTGTCCTCCTCCTCCTCCACCCCTGAGGCCCCCTCCTTGTCTAGCTGTCCTGCTCTCTGCCTGCTCCCAGGCAGGAGTCTGGTGGCCGAGGTGGAGGACGAAGGGCGCGCTCAGGTCCGCAGTGCTGACTCCTTTCCTTCCCACAGAGTGAGGGAGTTTGCGGAGGGAATTCGCTCTCTCTCTCTGCCTGGCTAACAATCATTCTGGTCAGTCAGTTAGGCTAGGAAAGAAAAATAGATTCAGGCTTGGTTTAGTCAGCATTCAGAGGAAAGTTCTTTCATGCTTTTAAAGGGGTGAAATTGGATTGAGTTTTCATGTGTTCATCCTGTTAGGGTCTCAGGAAGGACCACAAGATTTTACTGGTGAGCTGTATGCAGACTGGAAGAACCAACACCTAACCTTTAAGTAGGCTACCTTGAAACTTTGGAGAGTGTATGCACTCTGACTGGCTTTGTATATCTTAGAAATAGTTTAATTCCACATGCGAGAAACCTGAGAGTGTATAAGGGTAAAATAATTGCTTGCTGGCCCCAACTCTGTTTTAGGCACAGGCTAGAATTTTAAGCAGAAGAGTTCTGTTTCTTTGGATTGAGGTGTCACCTTGTGAGTGTTTTGTTAAGACGTAAGTAGTATTCCAGTCCAGCGTATTGGTGTGCTTTTGCTGGTGTCATGTGAATGGATCTATTCCATCGCTTTGACACTAATTGACAGCTGTGACCACGTACTTGCAAAGAGAAGAAACTCTGTCTGGCACTGCAGTGGGACTGAGGGCTTCTTTGCATGTGATTCTGCCTTTCCTGTCTGGGGGCTGAATGTTGTCAGCAGAGCTGCGGTCCCTCCTTCCCTGTCTGTAGCTCCCTGACATACCCATGGGTGTCCAGGGAAGTCCTGTTGGTCTGAACCAGAAAAAGCAGAAAAAAATAAAGAATCTCCCTCCTTTCACTTGAGAACAAGCATGTAGAAGAGAATTTAGTGGGGCTTTTGCTTTGCTTTTTTAATATCTTCTCTTTTTTGCTCTTAAGTATGTCTGTTTTAATTTTTTGCATGTGATGCTGCTGTTAGCAATGCTAAATAAAGTAGTAATGGGGGTTGTGTTGTAGGGAAAAAAGAAATTACAAGTATATGCATCAGATGGATGGATTATGTTTGGATACTGATTTTGAACAATTGAACTGTAAAGAAAACAAAACGAAACAAAAAAAACCATGAGACCAGGAAACTGAACTGGCTATGTGATATTAAGGAATTATTGCTGACATTTTAAAATTTGATAATGGTTATCATAATTATTTTTAGAAATAAAAATAGTCCATATCTTTTAGAAATACATACTGGAGTATGGATGAGGTGATATGATGTGGGATTTTCTGTAAAATAATCTGACCAAGGCAGGGTGGGAATACAGGTGACGTAAGATTAGCTATGGGTATTCATTGAAGCTGAATGATGGTGGTTCATTATACTAGTTTCTCTATCTCTGTATGTGCTTGAAACTTTTCATGACAAAAAGAAGAGGGGAGATTCTATGCATTAGATAATTCAGATGTGGCAAAGTTAATGCAAAACATGTTGGCTTTTGCCAGGCTAGGGGATACTTTTTGAAAGTCTTTTTCTCCAAGTTAGAAATCTCATTTTAAAGAATAATCAATTAATATATTTACCTTTTAATAATTACGTACAGTAAGTTCGGGACTTACAAACAAGTTCCGTTCTGCAGAACACTGGTTTAAATCAGATTCATTCATAAGTTGGGCAAAGTGAGTCTTATACAGTACATGTATGAAAGTTTGCAACTTGAGTGTTTGTAAGTCGGGGACTTAATGTAAATCAGTTTCGTGTTATCTGGATTTTTAAAAGTTAATCACATAAAAAAAAGAAACCAATCATTAATTATTACAATCACTGCAAGTTTGCTTTTATACTTTCTCAGTCTGTACACATGCATTTTTATTTGGTGTCAATCAAACACAGATGTAGGATTTTACCTTTTTTTTTTTTTTTTTTTTTTTTTGACGGTACTGGGAATTGAACTCAGGTCCTTCAGCATGCTAGGCAAGTGCTAACCCTTTGCATTTTATTTTGAGACAGGGTCTCATTAAGGTTCTAAGGCTGGCCTTAAACTTTGATCCTCCTGCTTTTGCCTCTTGCCTAACTGGTTTTTGCTTTTTGTGTATAATAGTTTATCCTAATATTTCTTTGTGTGGACAAAGTCTTTTTTTTGCTTTTTTGTTTGTTTGTTTTGGCAATACTGAGGATTGAACTCAGGGCCTTTACATTTAGCTACATCCTCGTCCTTTTACATTTACCTTTTTTTTTTTTTTTTTTTTTTTTGAGACAGGGTTTCAGTAAGTTGCCCAGACTGAGCTGAAACTTGGCAATCCTCCTGCCTCAGCCTGTGATTTCTGAGATTACAGGCACAGGCCACCACAATTGGCTTAAAGTCCACATTCCTGTTATTTTCATATCCTGTCTTGAGTCATTCCTATATTGAGTGAATTTGGTTGTTGCCAATTTTTTTTTTTTGCAGTTTAAGTAGTAGTATTAATAAGAACCCTGGCCACAGAAAACAGTTATTTTGTTTGATCTTCATAATTTTTCATTAAAGGCTCTATTTTCATTCTTGTTTTGTTGATGAGGAAATTATGTTTTAAGGGTTGAACATTTACAATATGGCTGCTATAAACTTTGATTTTTTTTTTTTAATGTGGGTACCAGGAGTCAAACTCAGGACCTCGCACTTGCCAGGCAGGTGCTTACACCACTGAGCCATCTCACCGGCCCAAAACTTTGATTTCTATATTTATGTTGTTAAAATTTTTTCAGAATGTCTAGTTCCTTAAGTAATATAGAATATGAACCTGAAATTAATTTTTTTCAATAAGATATCCAATCATTTCAAAAATTCTGCCAAAGAAAATAAGTTAACTGAGGTTTTTATTTTACAGTTTGGAAGACTTTAATAATTGGGTTTCTAAGGCAATAAATTCTCGAGAAACTGATCATCTCATCAATTCTGTGAGTTGTTAGATTGCATCATGTATTGTCTGGGTAGTTTTCTAAATTTAGAATTTATAATTTCCTATTTAGAAATTATTATGCAGCTTAATAAATTTTTTTCTAAACACAGTTAAACATTATATTTATATTGTGAGAGATGAGGTTATGAGTGCTGATTGTGTGTGTGTGTGTGTGTGTGTGTGTGTGTGTGTGTGCGCGGTGCGGGGCATCAAACTCAGGGCCTACTACTTGCTAGGCAAGCATTCTGCTGCTGAGCTGTTTCCAGGCCTTGTCCTCAGTGTCTTAAAGGGGCCATCCCTCTCTTTTCTTTAATGAGATTGGAAGTCTGGGCTGCATTAGGATGTAGAATGTGGAGACATTTTTCACCCTGTAAGCGTCATTGTTGAATTGATCTAGTTCAGTAGTGCGCTGAAGATTAAAACAAAAGAATAGGGACATCAGTATTAACTATAAATGCTGATGGCTCACTGTAATGGTTAAATATGGCATTAAATTTGTACTGACACAGTGTGGGCACATTTGCTTCTGTGCTGGTACTGGGTACGCTTAATGAAACAGTGTCATTAGCTTAGCAAAACGCACAAAAACAAAAAATGTAGAAACAAACTGCTAGGTGGGATCTTTACAAAAGTAAGTGAAAGCATAGTTCAAAAAAAAATCTTTACTTCTCCACTCTAATTTCTTGCCTACAATATCAGATAATAAGATTTATAGTTGGGTTTGGTAGCCACATCTATAATCTCAGCACTATGGGAGGCTGAGGCAGGAGGATTGTGAGTTAGAGCGCAGCCCGGGCAACTTAAGAGACTTGGTGAGACCCTGTCTTCAAAAAAAAAAAAAGGAGGGCCGGTGAGATGGCTCAGCGGCGTAAGCGCCTGCCTTGCAAGCGCGAGGGCCCGAGTTCAACTCCCGGATCCCACATACGAAAAAAGGGCCGGTGATATCGCTCAGCGGCACGGGCGCCTGCTGGCGCGCGAGGTCCTGAGGTCGACCCCCGGTACCCACAAAAAAAAAAAAAAAAAAAAAAAAAAAAAGGGCTGGGGACATAGCTTAGTGCAGAGGTCTTGGGTTCAATCTCCAGTACCATAAAAATAAATAAAACTAAATTTATTTCTTAGCATTATTAATTCTCATCTCTTCCTTCCTTTTGTCTGAAGGACTTGGGATCCCCCAGTGGGGCAGACCCACTCACTGGTGATACTCAGCCACAAACACGATGTCCGTCTGCCTCAGGGTGCCGCCTCCGCTGCCTGGACACGTTCAGGGGGTAAGCGGGTTCCCTGTAACACAGGGGACAGGTCCTCCTTGGGTTATATAATTATACGTAAGCACACTTTAAGGTCCTTTACCTGTCTTTTACTTTCTAGGCTAGAAAAGATTTCTTGGACTTAAAAATAAAAGTCAGTTGCATCTCCTTACTTGAAAATTGTCGTGATAAGGAGCTGGAAAGTAGTTCAGTGGCAGAGTGCTTCCCTAGCACCACAAAGACAAACAAAAAAATTAAAACGAAACAATAAAAAACAAAAACGAAAATTGTCGTGATGTCCAGTATTGCACGTTGATAGAGTGGAGTGGTTAGGACAAGGCCGGAATCACTACTAGTATGTATGATCTCTTAAGGTTTTCTGTGTCCGAGCACGTGGCTGTATTGTGGCTGTAAACTGTGCTGCTGTGTCGGTTGTCTTTAGGCTGACAACTTAAAAGACGCAGCGGTCCAGAAAGGCCAGCGCAAGGGAGAGTGTGTGTCCTTCACTACTGGCGGACACCTGAATCTCAGACCCTTCTAGTAGCAGACTCACAATTAATACCATAAGCTGTTACTGTTATGTGGTTCTGGTAGAAGAGTGAAGGTCAGGAGCACAGCTGGAAAATAAGGTAGAAAACTATGTAGCCAAGGTAAATATATAGTTACTAGTATTCCAGTTCTGAGCTCCCATGATAACATTTAATGTCTTCAAGCGCCTGTAGGGAGGGCACACATGAGGCTACAGGATGAAAGACTTGAGAGCCCCGAGGAGTCACAGTAGGCCTGAGGTACACCTCAGGGAGGCAGGAGGCTATCAGAGGGTCATGGGGAGCGCTGTGCTTGGGGTTCGGAGTGGGCAACGGATTAACTAAAAGAATGAACTATAATCCTTGAAGATAAGTGGGCAGTTTCTCTTAAGTATAATTTTTGACAGTATTAGTGCAAGTGGAATCAGAAGCTCTTTCTGGTTTGGAGGTTTATACAAGTCTTCAGTTTGTCAGCAGACCATTTTAGAGGACATAGTCTCCCTGTCCTTTTTTACTGTCTTTGTGGCAAAAATGTGGTTGCATTATTTTGAACTGTGTTTCAGTCTAGGTTTTGTGGCATGACCTTTACACATGGTTTGTTTTGATTTTTTTAAACAAAGATATTCATGCAAATGGAAAAACAGTAAACAAGGTGGCAACAGTAAAGAGGGAACACTTACCTGGGTGATTGTGGAAAAGCAAACCTGACCCTTTCATTTTTTTTTATTTTAAAGAAAAGAACAAAACAATGGTACAAAATTTCAAAACAAGATTGTAGGAGAGTAACAATGGTTAATACATTGCGTATTGTTATCTTCAAAGTAGTTGCTCATATTACAAGATATAGGCATGAGAAATTGATCAATGTAGGCACAAACCTTTCTTTTCAATGAACTAATAGCAATTAGTAGTACAACTATCTTGATTATCTTGTGTGTGTGTATGTGTGTGTGTTTATTTATTTATTTATTTTTCCTTTGCCCTTCCTTTTACCTTTTACCCATCCCAGTTTCTCTTCCCTTTTGAACAGTTTCTTCCTATTTCACAATATCTATTGTACATTTTGGATCTTACTTACTCTTTCAGCCTCTCACATTAGGGAGACAATACGATGTTTACACATGTGAGTCTAATTTATTTCACTTATCAGTATGGTCACAAGTTGTATCCATTTACCTATAAAATTCTTAAGTTTATCCTTCTTTATGGCTGAGCAGTATTCCATTGTATGAAAAGACCACATCTTTTTTATCTATTCCTCCATTGATGGGCATTTGGGTTGTTTCCAAGATTTAGCTATTACAAATTATGCTGCTATAAACATGGGTGCACATATATTGCTGTGGTACGATGTTTTTAATTCTTCTGGGAAGATACCCAGAAGGGGAATAGCTGGGTCAAATGGCACTTCTAATCCTATTTTTTTTGAGGAATCTCCACGCTGATTTCCACTATGGTTGCACCAGTCTACACTCCCGCCAACAGTGGAGAAGGGTTCCTTTATTCCCACAGCCCCTCCAGCATTTGTTATTGGTTGATTTTTTGATGATAGCCATTCTTTCTGGGTTGAGATGGAATCTCAGTGTTATTTTAATTTGTATCTCTCAAATGACCAGTGATGTTGAACATTTTTTCATATATTTATTTGCCATTTGTATTTCTTCATCTGAGCAGTGTGTGTTCATCTCAGAAGCCCATTTTTGGATTGGGTCTTTGAATTTGGGGGGTCTGATTTTTTTCAATTCTGTATATGTTCTAAACTTAAGTCCTCTGTCTGAGGGACAGTTGGCTAAAATTTTTTCCCACTCTGTGGGTTTTCTTTTCACTCTGTTGGTGATTTCTTTTGATGTGCAAAACCTTTTTAATAAGGTGAGATGCCAGTTGTTGATTCTTTGAGTACTTCCCATGCAGTTTGGGTTTTCTTCATGAACTCTCTGCCTACCCCTGTGTCTTCAAGATTTCTACCTACTTTCTCTTCCAGTAGATTTAGTGTTTTTCTTTTAATATTTAGATCTTTGATCCATTTTGACTTTAGTGTAGTGCATGGTGGTAGATGTGGGTCCAGTTTTATTCTTCAGCATGTGGAAAGCCAGTTTTTCCAGCACCATTTACTGAAGAAGCTATCTTTCTTCCAGTGAATATGTTTGGCCCCTTTGTCAAAGATAAGGTGGTTGAGTGTGTTCGTAGTTGTATCTGCATCTTCTAATCTGTTTCCCTTGTCCTCAGTTCTGGTTTTTTTTGCCAGTACCATGCTGATTTTATCACAGTAGCTTTGTAGTGTAATTTCAAGTCAGGAATTATGATGCTTCTTGCCTGGCCTTTGTTACCCAGAACTGCTGTTGCTATTCTAGTTCTCTTCTGCTTCCAGATGAACTTTAGGAATGTTTTCTCTAGTTCTGTGAGGTATGTTAATGGTATTTTGATCGGGATTGCATTAAATCTGTATAACAATTTTGGGAGTATGGCCATTTTCACTATGTTGGTTCTTCCTATCCATGAGCAAGGTATGTCTTTCCATTTTCTGATATCCTCTTTGATCTCCTTTTTCAGAATACTGTAATTTTCACCATACAGATCTTTTATGTCACTTGTTAGATTTATTCCTAAGTATTTCATTTTGGGCCGGTGAGATGGTTCAGCGGCATAAGCACCTGCCTGGCAAGTGCAAGGGCCCGAGTTCGACTCCCAGAACCCACATACAAAAAAGGGGCAGGTGATATCGCTCAGCGGCACGGGCGCCTGCTGGCGCATCAGGTCCTGAGGTCGACCCCCGGTACCCACCAAAAAAAAAAAAAAAAAAGTATTTCATTTTTTGGATGCCATTGTGAAGGGTGTGGTTTCCCTAATTTCTTTCTCAGTGAGTTTGTTGTTTGTGTACCGGAATGCTATTGATTTTTGAGTGTTGACTTTGTATCCAGCTACACTACTGAATTTGATTATCAACTCTAGGAGTCTTTTGGTGGAGCTTTTGGGGTCTTCTGTGTAGAGTATCATGTCTTCTGCGAATAAGGATAGTTTAACTTTTTCCTTTCCTATCCTTATTCCTTTTATTTCTCTCTCTTGTCTAATTGCTCTGGCTAATGTTTCCAGAAGTATATTGATAGGAGTGGTAATAGTGGACATCCTTGTCTTGTTCCTGATTTTAGAGTGAAAGCTTTCAGTTTTTGTCCATTGAGTATGATGTTGGCTGTTGGTTTGGCATAGATGTCTTTTATCAGATTGAGGTAAAGACCATCTATTCCAATTTTCTGTAGGGTTTTTATCATGTGTGAGTGCTGGACTTTATCGAAAACTTTTTCTGCATCTGTTGAGATGATCATATGATTTTCGTCTTTGGCTCTGTTGATATGATGTATTACGTTTATTGATTTGCGTATGTTGAACTGTCCCTCCATTCCTGGGATGAATCCCACTTGGTCATGGTGTATAATCTTCTTGATTATTTGCTGCATTGTGTTTGCTAGTATCTTACTGAGGTTTTTTGCATCTGTGTTCATTAGGGAGATTGGCCTGTAGTTCTCTTTTTTGGTTGGGTCTTTCTCTGGTTTTGGTATCACGATAATACTTGCCTCCAGGAATGAGTTAGGGAGTATTGCTTTCCTTTCAATTTCATTAAAGAGTTTGAGGAGTATTGGCATTCAATCTTCTCTAAATTTCTTGTAGAGTTCAGCAGTGAATCCGTCAGGACCTGGGCTTTTTTGTTGGTAAGTTTTTAATAACATTTTCAATCTCATTAACTGATATTGGGTTAGTTAGAATTTTTATATTTTCTTGATTCAGCTTTGGTAATTCACACATATTTAGGAATCTGTCCATTTCTTCTGTGTTTTCCATCCTATGAGAGTAAAGATTTTCAAAGTTGGTATTGATGCATGAATTTGAGTGTTTTCTTTCCTTTTTTTGATAAGGTTGGCTAAGGGTTTATCAATTTTGTTTATTCTTTCAAAGAACCAACTCTTCGATTCATTAATTCTTTGTATTGTTTTCTTGGTCTCCATTGTGTTAATTTCTGCTCTGATCTTTTTAATTTCCTCCCTTGTATGGGCTTTGGGCTTGTTTTGCTCTTCTTTTGGTAGAAGTTTGAAGTGTATCAGTAAGTTACGTGTGCTCATTCTGTTATCCTGATGTGAGAATACACTGCTATAAATTTCCCTCTTAGGACTGTTTTCATTGCATCCCATAAGTTCAAGTATGTTGTATCTGCATTCTTGTTTAGTTGTAGATATTGTTTAATTTCTTCCTTAATTTCATCTGTGACCCATTGCTTGTTTAGGAGGGTGTTATTTAATTTCCATGTGTTTATGGAGTTTTTGCAGTTTCTTTTGCCATTACTTTCCAATTTCATTGCACTATGGTCAGCTAATATGCATGGGATATTTTCAATTCCTTTGCATTTTCTTAAGCATGTTCTGTGGGCTATTTTCGAGAACGTCCCATGTGCAGTTGAGAAGAATACACATTCTGATGATGTTGGGTGGAACACTCTGTAAACGTCTGTTAAGTCTATTTGTTCACAGGTTTGGTTCAGTTCTGATATTTCTTTGCTGATTTTTTGTCTGGTTGATCTATCTCTTTGTGACAATGAGGTATTAAGATCCCTTGTTACAATTGTGTTATTGCTTATTTGATTTTTCATGTCTATTAATAATTATCTTATATAGTTGGGTGCTCCCATATTTGGTATACACGTATTTATGATTGTTATCTCTTCCTCTTGAAGTTTTCCCCTAACAAGTATGTAGTGACCTTCTTTATCTCTTTTGATCATTCTTGAAGTTCACATTGTCTGCAAACAGAATAGCTACCCCTGCTTTTTTCTGGATTTCTGTTGCATGGAGTATTTTTTATCATCCTTTCACTTTCAGTCTATGAATTTCTTTTTTAGTTAAATGTGTTTCTTGTATACAGTATATTGTTGGATTTTGTTTCTTGATCCATTATGTCAGTCTATTTCTTGTGATTGTTGAATTGAGGCCATTTACATTGATGGTTATAACTGATACATGTTGGCTTATTTTTGTCGTGGTATTTTCTGGCTGCTAGTTCCCTGCCTTTCCCCTCTGTTTAATTGCTTGCCCTGCCTGGTGGTTTCTTTCTGTTGTTGTTCTTGGGATTGTGGTCATTTTTAGAATATCTTTCATTACTCTTTGTAGGGTTGGTTTGGTGGTCATGAATTTCTTCAATTCTTTGTCATGGAAGTATCATATTTCTCCATTAATTTTGAAAGATAGTTTTACAGGGTACATCCCTCTGGGTTGGAAGTTGTTTTCTTTTAAGATTTGAAATACTTCACTCCAATCTCTTCTTGACTTGAGGGTTTGTGTTGAGAAGTCTGCCGTTATTCTGATGGGCTTTCCTTTATTGGTGATCTGTTTCTTTTCTCCAACAGCTTTTAATATTCTGCTCTTGTGCTGAATTTTTGGAATCTTAATTATTATATGTCTTGGTGTAGTTTTATTTTGGTCATGGCTGTTTGGAGTTCTATATGCTTCATTTATTTGTATGTCAAATTCTTTATCCATGCTTGGAAAGTTTTCTGCCATTATTTCTGTGAAGAGTTTTTTTATGGCATTTGCACTGTCTCCAGCTTTCTCATTGTCCCCAATCTCATGTTATGCTTCTTTGCTTCATCTTGTAGCTGTTGGATTGATTTTTCATGTCTCTTTCTATTTTTAAGATATATTTCTTTTCATGATCACTAGCTGCAATTCTGTCTCCAAGATGAAATGAATTTCTGTGCTCTTTCATTCAATTTGTTGCATATACTTTCAATGGAGGTTTTAATCCCTTGGATTTCTGTTTGGATCTGTTTCATGGATTCCATTTCTTTCCTATGTTGGGCATTTTTTGTTTCCATCATTTTTCTAAGCTCATCTATTCTTTTATGTGTGTCTTCTCTAATATCTTTGATTTTAAGCATCATTTTTTCTACCTGAGAGATTATTTTCTTTATAGCCTTTTCCACTTGTTTTTTCACTCCTATTGCTATCATTTCAGAAAGTTCCAGTGTTTGATTTCCAATTTCATCTATCTCATTGAGTTCTGGGCTTGTCCTGGGTGGGCTGGGGGTTTGGGGTTGCATTTTGCTTCCATGTCTTGTCATTTTCTATTTTCTATTTTCTGTTTTTTATTTTGTTTTCTACGTTGATGGTTGCTGATTTCTTATGATAGATAGCTTTATCACTAGTATTGAGGCTTCCCTAGGAGATGTCTGTTCTTCAGTGATGTCCTTTAGATGTAGGTGGTTCTTTATAGCTATCCCAAGAACGTACCTTCCCAATTTGTAAATGATGCAAAATTACTATTTGGTTCAGCTCCCAATCCTTCAATACTGGGCTGTGGTGATGATTATGACCCTATACAATCACAGTGTTATCATACAGGGGAGAAAAACCGTTTGTAGCATACATGATATCCTGGCTAAAGTAGTAGAGTTAGTAATAACAATAGTTTCAAGTACAGTTTAACTACTGACAAAGTATGGTAACCATTAACCTGCTACCTCTGACCACAGGAGCAAACTCTATAAAGTTATATAACAAAATCAGACATATACCCCACACTTCTTTGCAGAGATTTTTCCCCTTAGTGGAGTGATTTTACCCTTCTTTGGGGGGCAGGGGGGTTAAGATGGGTAGGGGACAGGATAAAGTGATGAATGAGGTCAAATGTAGTAGAGTCGAGGCTGGAGGTCAAAGGATGATCACCCGAGTTTTGGGAAACTGAAGGACACAGGAGGGAAAGAATGAAGTGGAATGTGAAGGAGTAATCGAAAGGGAAGAGACAGTGTTTACTCACTTGAGAGTTTAAATTCAAAAAATAGTTGAGGAAGGAGAGAAAGAGAAGAAAACATAAAAGAAAGATAAGAAAGCTAAACAGTGAAAAAAAAAGAAGAAAGAAAGAGGAGAATGGAAAAGAAAAGAAGCAAAGAAAGAAAAAGGAGACCAGAGAAAGAGAGGAGAGAAAAAAAACCCAAATACAAATATACCCACAGAATACAATACAAAACAAGACGACATAGAACCAGACAGGAAAGGATAGCCAGTCAGACAAACAAGAGAGAATAACAGTAGTAAAATACCTCTGGGGTTTACAGTTCTGTGATAGTGTCCATATTAGATCCCAGAAATGTGCTGGGTATGGAGCTGATCTTGGCCTCTGGATGTGGGGGCTGGGACTGGTATTCTATTGGTGGAATTTTCCAGAGTCCAACTGCTGGTTCCTCGCTGCTGCTTCATACTCTTGGGCGTTGCTTGTCTCACTGATTCCTCTGCCGTCCAAAGGTCTGTGCGCCTGGGGCCCGGCTCTTGTCGTGGTTGTCAGAGTTCCAGTTGGTCCACCTGCCAAAGGCGTGTGTCTTTACACTCCTCTGGCGGGCACCTCCGTCCTGGGGACAATGGAGGAAGTGCAGAGGGCAGACTTACACTCTTCTTGCAGGTCCTGCCCTCCAGGAGGGTAATCTGAACCTTTCGATTTAAATCCCATTTTGAAACACACATCAGCACAATTCCATTTAAACAGAGCTCTCCGGGCAGACCAGCAGCATTTTCTGCTCAATATTCCCAAGAAAGCGTGTCACCAACTGTATTTTCTGGCTCTTCCCACTTCTCAGGTTCTTGGCCTTCTGATTGTCTCTTCTGCTAGTTTCAAGAGCGCACCCAGACTGTTTTGGAAGGGAGAGGGTCTATATTTTGTTTTTAAGTTGGAGGAGAAGAGAGACTGTTTGCTGCAGGTCTTAAATTCTGTTTTCTGAGAATTTTACTTAAGTAAATAAATACAGTATGTGATTGTAGGGAGGAATGAAGCTCAAGATGGCTACATTATGGTTCAGGCTCTGTGTGTGGGGGTGATTTCCAGACTACATTTAAATTCAAGTTAGCAGAATTCCAGTGCACACACACCTCGTGGTCTCCTTGTAAATAACTTATATAACCAAGGTCAGTACTGGCAAGGAGGGTACTATTCTATATTTTTACTATAAATCTAGATTGCCACACGGGCTGCTGGGCTGGCTGGAGAATTGAGTGCTGTTGGGAGGAGCTGGACAGATAAAATGAACCACGCTGAGCTGCAGAGCAGCTAATTAAGGTTTCTAACCCAGTCCGTGGCTCCGCGTCTCTTCTTTGGGCTGCCCAAATCTCACCTGAACCTTCCCAGTCTAAACTGGTGACAAGACAGTGATGAATTAAACAAACGAACGAACGAACAAACATCTGTCTGTCTGCCTATCTCCGAAGGTACACTTCAGACCAGCTTGTATCTTATCGGTCCTGAAAATACTTCCGTTCAGTGTCCTGTCCTGGGGGCTGATGACATTAACTGATGCACAGAGAGTATATAAGGCTTTATTGCAACCACAAGCTTTGCTCAGAATGACAGCATTCTTCCTGCTGACACTCACTGGCCCACTTAAAGGAAGCCGGCAGTCCTTTGAAGTGCAGCACGGTGCTTGCGTCTTCTCGCACCTCGGTTTCGTGTGCAGCCTTGTGCTGCACGTAGTCGGGGTCTGGAGTGCTGTGGAATGTGTGCACCCCACACATTGGTGATGCGTCCTCACGGGTCACTTGGAAGAAGAACTCGCCACCGGGGTTTTGAATCAGCCGAGTGGCTTGTTATCTTCATGTGAACCAAAAATACTTAGAGACACCTGAAGAAAAGAAATTATAGATAATTCTAGAAGAAATGCAGTATAGTATGAGAAACGGAAAGAGAACTCAACTAAGACTGACAGACCGTCGGGACTGGAATTACAGCTGCGGAATCCAATTATAAAGCAGGAAGGTGACCACTTCTTAGACACATTCACTTTTATACCCAGGCATTACTTGTGCATGTGTTATAAAATACTTGCTCCAAAGTTGTCTCTTACTCCTCTGTAACCCGACCTAGAGAGGTCACAAAGACAGAGCCCGAGGAGTCTATCTCAGGACAGTCGGAGAAGCTTCACAGCAGGCGCTAAGAAGAACAGCATCTTCTGTCCAGATGTCTCACTTGAAGAATAGGAGAAAACAGATTTTAAAATAAGTAGTAAATTACATAGACATTCAGTTCCATCAGTGTCAAGTAATTCTACAAGTAAAAAGCAATCTGAGCCTACCACTTTCGACGTGGTAAGGGACACAAGTAACCAGGGTGCTGCACCTTCATCTCCACTTCTCGTCAGAGATGTTTGTGAGGATGAGAAGGGGAAAACCAGAAAGAAATGAGAGACAGCAGAACAAGCTGAACTCAGTTTTGCAAAAGAAGCAACAACTTCAGGTGGAAGTGGAAATGTTGAGTAGTCAAAAGCCATGAAGGAACTCCCTGAAAAACTGCAGAATTTACAGAAAGAGCTTGAATTGCATGATGAACATGCTCAAAGAATGGAAGAATTTTATGTTGAGAAGAAAGAAGTAGGGAAAAAATTAGAATAGGAAATGAAGCAAAAATCTACCTGTGATTCAAATTTAGAAAAAAAATGGGAGCCTGAATATGGAAGATATTTGTCAGAACTGAGAGATGGGACCATTTTGAGGCCGATAGACAAAAACTCCAAGATAAACTCAGGCAGGAACAGGAGGAAGAGAGGAGGTAAAGATGATAAAAAAGAGCTGAACTGCAAATTTTGAAATCATCGAAGATCATTAAAGAATGGAAACGTGAAGAAATACAGCTGTGTATTAGTTTTGTTTGTTGCTTGCTTTGGTAACTGAATTCTGAATATCTTATTTGCATGAAAATAACTAGGCATTCAGTCCATTTGCAGATCAGAGAAAGTCAAGGGATTATATATTAGTATATCAATTTTTACATTTTCTTTCTTTTTTTTTTTTTTTTTTTGTGGGTACCGGGGGGTCAACCTCAGGACCTCGTGTGCCAGCAGGCGCCCGTACCACTGAGCGATATCACTGGCCCTTTTTTCGTATGTGGGTTCTGGGAGTCGAACTTGGGCCCCCGGGCTTGCCAGGCAGGCGCTTACGGTGCTGAGCCATCTCACCAGCCCAATTTTTACATTTTCTAAATGAATGAAAATGATTGTTTCTTTGTATGTTTTTCCCCCAGTCAGCTTGGTAACGATAGTATATGGTTTCACCAAATTGTTAGTTACCTATATTTCTAATGCAAAATTAACAATTCTAGACTTTTTAAAAGCTGCATTATGTGATGGAAAATAGCTGTGATCAATTTTGTTTATCCATACTTCAGAGTTAATTTTAAATACAATGTTGGCATAGTTCAAATGTATAATCAGAGTTACTTGAGTTGAATCTTCATTTTTCTCAACACAATCTACTTCCTAAGTTGATGTAGTATACACATACACAAACTTTGCTTTATTCAGACTGGAATGAACTTACTCCATCTTTCTTCTTTTTCATGTCTTCTAAAAGAAATTTCACTGATGAAGTTATAGCACACTCCACGGACACAGTGGGGAAGAGTGACTTGCTTTGTTATGCATTGCTGCTAAATACAAAAAGCAGTTGAATTTGTCTTTTAGTTTAAATGTGGCTTGTATTTAGATTTTTTCTTTTGCAGTGACTTCAGAAAAATAATTTCTGAGCTTCTGTTAATGGTGTTAATAGTGGTTTGAAAATATTAATGTTCTTTATTTATTGTTTTGGAGACTGGGTCTCACTATTTGGTTCAGGCTGGCCTTGAACTCACTGTGGAGCCCAGGCAAGCCTCGAACTCGTGGCGATCCTCCTGCCTCAGCCTCCTGAGTGCTGAGATTACAGGCATATGTACCACCATGCCTGGCAAAATATTAATAGTGAGAAAAACTGATTATGTTGAGGTACATTAGTTTCTATATGATCCATAATCTTCCACTTCAGTTTTTATATGTAGTTATGGATCTTACTGAAATTTATATAATGGATTTATTTTCCTTTAAATTATAAAATATTAAACAACTCGAAAATATTAAAAAAATTAATTTCTTCTCAGCTCACCAGGGTTCTTTCTCTTTTTTTAAAGAGAAAAAACAATAAAAACAATGATACAGAGTTTCAAAATAAGCTAATAGGGGATTAACAATGGTTAATATATTGTGTATTGTTACCTTCAAAGTAGTTGCTCAGATTACAAGGTATAGGCATGAAAAATTGATCAAACAATATAAGCACAAACCGTTGGCTTTTAATGAATAGAAATTAGTAGTATAATTATCTTAGCTATCATATATATATATATATATATATATATATATATATATATTCTTTTCCCTTCCTTCTTGTCTCCTTTCCCCCATCCCAGTTGATCTATCTTGTTAAACAGTTTCTTCCCCTTTCACAGTATCTGTTGTACATTTTGGATCTTATTTACTCTTTCAGCTTCTTACATGAGGGAGACAATACGATGTTTACACATGTGAGTTTGATTTATTTCACTTATGAATATGGTCTCAAATTGCATCCATTTACCTATAAAAGCCTTGAGTTTATCCTTCTTTATAGCTGAGTAGTACTCCACTGTATAAAAATACCACATCTTTTTTTATCCATTCCTCGGTTGATGGGTATTTGGGTTGTTTCCAAGATCTAGCCATTACAAATTGTGCTGCTACAAACATGGGTGCACATATATCGCTGTGGTATGATGTTTTTAATTCTTCTGGGAAGATACCCAGAAGGGGAATAGCTGGGTCAAATGGGACCTCCAATCCTATTTTTTTGAGGAATCTCTACACTTATTTCCACAGTGGCTGTACCAGTCGACACTCCCACCAACAGTGGAGAAGGGTTCCTTTTTCCCCACAGCCCCTCCAGCATTTGTTATGGGTTGATTTCTTGATGACAGCCATTCTTTCTGAGGTGAGATGGAATCTCAGTGTTGTTTTAATTTGCATCTCTCGAATGACCAGTGATGTTGAACATTTTTCATATATTTATTTGCCGTTTGTTTTTTCTTCATCTGAGAAGTGTATATTCATCTCAGAAGCCCATTTTTGGATTCGGTCTTTGAATATGGGTGGCCTGATTTTCTTCTGTTCTTTATATATTCTAGATAGAAGTCCTTTGTCTGAGGGACCGTTGGCTAAAGTTTTTTCCCTCTCTGTGGGTTTTCTTTTCACTCTGTTGGTGATTTCTTTTGATGTGCAAAAACTTTTTAATAAAAGTTTGTTGATTCTTTTTTTTTTTTTTTGGTGGGTACTGGGCGTCGACCTCAGGACCTGGTGCACCAGCAGGCGCCCGTGCCGCTGAGCGATATCACCGGCCCTTTTTTCATATGTGGGTTCCGGGAGTTGAACTCAGGTTCTCACGCTTGCTGGGCAGGCGCTTACACCACTGAGCCATCTCACCGGCCCAGTTTGTTGATTCTTTGAAGTACTTCCCATGCAGTTTGGATTTCGTTCATGAACTCTCTGTCTACACCTGTGTCTTCAAGATTTCTACCTACTTTCTCTTCCAGTAGATTTAGTGTTTCTATTTAATATTTAGATCTTTGATCCATTTTGACTTTATTTTAGTGCATGGTGATAGACACGGGTCTAGTTTTAGTCTTCGGCATGTGGAAAGTCAGTTTTTCCAGCACCATTTATTAAAGAGGCTATCTTTCTTCCAGTGAACATGTTTGGCCCCTTTGTCCAAAATAAGGTGAGTACTACTGGTAGGTCTGTTTGAAAGCAGGACATAATGGTTGTGTATCCCTTATTCAAAATACTTGGAAACAGAAAAGTTTTCAGATTTTGGAATATTTGCATATACATAATGACATGTCTTGGGGATAGGGCTGAAGTTTAAACATAAATTTTCTTTTGTGTGCATAGCCTGAAGGTGATTTTACATGTTGTTTTAATGTGCCCGTGTGCTTTCATTTTGTGTGTTTTGTGGGTTGAGGATTGAATCCAGGGCATCGCATGCTAAGTACGTACCTCTAGGTCTGAGCCACACCTCCAGCCCTGGGCCTGTGTGGAATTTTCCATCATGTTAGCCTTCAAAACCTTTTGGATTTGGGACCATTTTAGATTTTCAGATTAAGGATATATACTGGTAATTAAATAATGATAATAATTGATATCGATTTCTGAGTTCTAGGTGCCAATCATTGCTCTAATGTGTCATAATTTATAATTTATTTAATCTTTCAACAATTCCTATGAGGTGTATACTTTCAATATATCTGTTTTACAGGTTGAAAAATGGCGCCATTTAGTTAAATAATTTCCCGTGGTCATTCAGATACTGAAGGAAAAAGTCAGGATTTAATTCTAAGCAGTTGTGTAACAAAGGCTCCACAGATTTCTCCATTAGCATCTTCATCCTCAAAATTCTGCACAGTTAACATCAAGCAATAGTGTAAGCCGGGTGTGGTGGCGCACGCCTATAATCCCAGCACTCAGGAGACTGAGGCAGGATTGCTGTGAGTTCAAGGGCAGCATGAACTGCATAGTGAAACCCTATCTCAAAAAGACAATAAAAAAATCCCAAAAAACAACAACAAAAAAAAACAATAGCATATTCCTCTTTTTTCTAATCACAATTGCCACTTTTGGAAATGAGATATTCACAGATGGACAGAAACTAACATTAGGCACATTAAAGGTCTAAAATGTGCCAGTCACTAGTAAGGCGCTATACTGTACGTTTTTCTCTGTAGTGGTCACATGGGATTTTCCCTGTTTTGTAAATAAGCACAGTTAACTTATGACAATCTAAGAGTCTCATGACTGGTAAGAGGAAAGGACTCAAGATTTGAATCTTAGGCCGGTGAGATGGCTCAGTGGCGTAAGCGCCTGCCTGGCAAGCGTGAGGGCCCGAGTTCGACTCCCGGAACCCACATATGAAAAAAGGGCCGGTGATATCGCTCAGCAGCACGGGCGCCTGCTGGCGCGCGAGGTCCTGAGGTCGACCCACAGTACCCACAAAAAAAAAAAAAGATTTGAATCTTTAGCCCCCAATTCAAATGACTGTTTGCCTTCTATATGTTAAATAACTAGGACAAAATTGAGTTACTGGAAGTGTTTCGTTCTGTTTTCAAGTTACATGGTTTAGTAGTGTAGTGTAAATTTTTCTTGAGTCATCATGTTGTAAATGTTGGCAACAGAACTTTAGTGTATGGTTCCAGTTGTGATTAGAAAATAATAGTTTCCGGGCCGGTGAGATGGCTCAGCGGCGTAAGCGCCTGCCTTGCAAGCACGAGGGCCCGAGTTCGACTCCCGGATCCCACATACGAAAAAGGGGCCGGTGATATCGCTCAGCGGCACGGGTGCCTGTTGGCGCGCGAGGTCCTGAGGTCGACCCCCCGGTACCCACAAAAAAAAAAATAAGAAAAAAAAAAGAAAATAATAGTTTCTTGCTCTTTAAATCTCTTGTTGTGTCATAAACTGCTCTTTAGAATTATGTTAATTGCATGACCACACCTTGTGAGGATAAATGCATATCTTGTGGTTTGGCAATTCCTTGTCACATTGCAAATCCTGAAAGTATTTTCTCTGTTGGCTTTATAGGATAGCTCTCATCCTCATGGTCTTCGTTAATTATGGAGGAGGAAGGTACTGGTACTTCAAACATTCCAGCTGGAATGGTAAGATATTTCCCACAGGTAGCATTGCTTACAGCTCGGAAGAAGAGATTTTCAATAGCACTGCTTAAGGCTAGCAAACTAGTTCACCTACTTCTAGTTATGGTCAGGAAGTGTCCCAGACCCAGAGACTGACGCAGGGTCTCAGGGGAGAGTTCGTTTGTGTGTTACCAAGCTACAGGAGCTGCACTCTGTATCGGAAGTGCGTTTGGATTCGGACGCGTTTACAGAGTCCTCTTCCTCATTGTTCGTACTTCTGTTCTACAGGACTGACAGTGGCTGACCTTGTATTCCCATGGTGAGTTGCCAGTCTGCTATCAACCTTCTGACAGGTCATCTCTAGGCTTTTGTCTTTCGAACGGTGCTTGAGCCCCTCTCTCAGACCAGCCTTTTGTTTGGGACCACAGGATTGTGTTTGCTGTTATGAAATCCTTCCAAAGTTGTGTTACTGTCTTTTTTTTTTTTTTTTTCCTTCTTTTTTATTGGGGATTGAAACTAGGGCCTTCACACTGATTTACATCCCCAGCCCTTTTTTATTTTTTATTTTGAGACAGGGTTTCACTAAGTCACTAATTGCCCCATCTGGGCTTGAACTTGAAATCCTCCTCCGGCTGACCTCCCCGGCGTGGTATGATTGTAGGTGTGTGTCACCATGCCTTGCCGTTGGGTAGTTCTTATATTTGGCATTATGCTTATGCATGTGTGTATGAAGGACAAGCGATTTCTTTTTAATGTGTGTGTGTGTGGTGCTGGGATTAACCCAGGGCCTCATGCATGCTAAGTACGTGATCTGCCATTGACGTATAGCGCCAGCCCAGAAATGAATGATTTTGTAGGGAGCGTTATGTTACAGCAGATATGATATACTGTATTTTGAAATCCTGTAGAATATCATAAATTCCGAATATATGGTTAAATTTCACAACACCTGAAAATGTGTACAATTATACTTTCTAAAAGAAATTCAGTATATTGGTATCTGTAATTACTGATAAATATGTAACAGGCAGTGATAGTAATAAATTAAACTTTAATGTAAGAGTTGAGCAACCAAACTGCTTCTGTTTGTCCGTGGCTGCTTGTTTTTGGTGAGGGACTCTTCCCCTACGATGCACAATTTGTACCTTCGCTATGAAGCTGTGAGCAGCTCTGCTCCATCATTAAGAGACAGTGCCAGGAGACTGTTTTATGTCTTTGGTCCTTAGTTTTCTATCACTGATATGGACTGAGTTTTGGGGGAGAAACCGATTGTTTTTTGAAATGGATCTGGGTAGGGCAAGTTTTACATGCCTGAAAACCTAATCACCATCATTATGTTTATTTTTGTAGTAATAGGGATTGGATTTAGGAATTCTCTACCACTGAGTTACATCTACAGCCCTATTGTTGTTATTATTATTATTTGTTATTATTTTGAAACAGAATGTTGGAAAGCTACCCAGGCTGGCCTCCAGCTTGAGATCCTCCTGCCTCAGCCTTCTGAGTAGCTGCGATCATGGGTGTGAATCTTTATGCCTGATTTGATAATTATTTATGTATATTCTCTGTAAGGCTTCCTGTAGAGAAATTTCCTATTACTAGGAGCTTTTTTTCCTCCCCAGTACTGGGGATTGAACCCAGGGCCTTTGCACTGAGCTATAGTCTAGTCCAACACCCCCCCCCCCCGCTTTATTTTTCGTTTTGAGACAGTTCTCACTAAGTCAGTAAGTTGCTCAGGCTAGGCTCAAACTTGTGATCCTCCTGCTTCAGCCTATCAGAGTGCTGGAGTTACAGATGTTTGCCACCATGCCCCATTACTAGAACTTTTTATCTGATTGGGGGTGACCCTAGAAAGGAAGCCAGGGCACCCCCAGACATGCAGCAAGAGCAAATCATCTCCATGACTGTTAACCAAATAACTGGAAAAGTTAGCAGTATGATTTTCTTTTAAAGAGATAATTTTGTATGGCAAAAGTTGTTTTGACTCCAACCAAATGGAGAGAAAAAAATTAAGCTTTTTCTTTCAGGAGCCAGTGTGCGTTCAGAAATGATTGAAATGCTTCGTCTCTCAGTGCCAGTGAGAGCATGCTAAGGAGAGTCTGGTTGTTTGTATTAGGCATCTTCACTGTTTTTCTCTGACGGTTAATTGGAAGGGTTGTGCTTGGAAATTCTATTTAATACTAAACATTTTCCTTCTAAGGCAGGTCTTTCAGGCTCTGCTGCCAGAATCCTCACAGCACAACAGGTCACATTCCAGCTTCTCGCTCTGCTCTCGGCTGGATGTTAATAGTTGGCCACTCAAAACTGACAACGTGTTGCTTCTCTCCATTTGTCTCCTACAAAATATTAATGATTCATAGATGAAAAATCAGAAATGAGGGGATATAATCAGAATATACACATTGAAACCCAGTATTTTGTAAAGTTAATAGGCACTGATAATAAAAGGAAAAAATTAGAAAAGGACACCTACTAATAGATTTGTTTTTTCTAGGTTTGTATTTATTATGGGATCTTCGGTTTTTCTGTCAATGACTTCTTTACTTCAGCGGGGATGTTCAAAATTCAGATTACTGGGGAAAATTGCATGGAGGAGTTTCCTTTTAATCTGTATAGGAATTGTCATTGTGAACCCCAATTATTGCCTTGGTCCATGTAAGTATTTTTCTGCCCTTTGTTAGTGTATATTCAGGTTGAACTCTGGAAAATGTATGTTATAATTTATAGCCCTATCTGTCTGTCCATTGATCCATCGCATTGCTAGAAATTGAGCCCAGGGTGTTGTGCGTGCTAGCCAAGCACTCTCGCTACATCTAAGCTGCATCTGCAGCTCCACATGTTACCATTTGAAAGAAATGTAATTCCTCCATCTCAGGTATCTGCAAAAAGAACTGTTGTTAGAAAAGCATATATAATGTTTGTGTAACTTTGGGCATTATTCTTATTATCATCTTGTACTTTTAGACATAGGAGGAGTCTCTGTGACTATTCAGGTTCTTTTGTTGTATGAAAGAAAAGTCTGAGACCATGAGAAATTAAAGTTTTTTCTCTGGCGTATGTGTGCATAGAGCAGGACAGAGCACACACAGACCAGGTCATCTTATTCTCAGGCCCTGCTTTCCAGCCATTTTATTTTCTTTTTTTGTCCATCTGTAGTGGTAGTTTTGAGAAACTCTTTGTTATCCTTTGTATGCCAGCTGGGTTGCTGGGAAGGATGATGGCTTTGTCATTCCTGTAAAAGTATGTGGCGAGACAGGACTGTCAGGGAAGGATGCAGACTCCGTGCTCTGTAGCAGCATCAGTGAGCAGTGGTCCCTGACCTCAGGTGGGCCTCATTAGCGAAACGGGACACGAGGGTTTCGGCAGTAGCCAGTTCAAGCTCTCAGGCACTAAGTACTTCTGCTGAAAGGTGGTCGACACTGGGAGGACAGAGAGGTCACTTGTGGTTGATGTTGTATGAGAGTAGATTTAATGGACTGCCAAAGAGTGAGCCATGGCTCTGGGTAGGGTTCTTTCCAGGGTTTGCTACGGGCTCACAGTTTTCCAGTGATGCTGTCATGTCACCTTTAGGTCAGGGAGAGTCCCTCGGGGCCTTGTGTTGAGTCTGCAAGTTCCTGTTGGACATGAAAGTTGACTCCATGTGCCTGAGGGGAAAGGCCAGCCATGAAATTCTGGGCCAGTGGTAGTTCTTGCCTTATCCCTACCCCTGAGTAAGGCCTGTTTATTCTCAGTGTCCCAACTGGCCAGCGTTCTGGTTTGAGTTCAAGCCTTCTCCGGACCGCCCTTCTGTCGAGTGGGACTGGCCTGCTCTCTTAGAACTTGGGTTTGAGCCATGTCTGCTGACCATGTGTATTCCTGTCTCCAAGAACTTAAAAGCACTTACTTAGATGTAATATAGGTACAGTTTCCCCTTTAGAAAAAAAATAATATTGTCTTGGGTTGAGATGAGACCTGTTCGCCATGCCTTACCTCGCCTGTGCCTTCTGCAGTGTCTTGGGATAAGGTGCGGATTCCTGGCGTTCTGCAGCGGTTGGGAGTTACGTACTTGGTGGTTGCTGTGTTGGAGCTCCTGTTTGCTAAACCCATACATGAAAGTTGTGTCTTGGTAAGAAATCATGTAAAAATATGATTAAGAAGGGGGAAGGTGTGCGATAAATTCACTTATAAAGATTTTAGAACTTTTTTCATTCTGAGTATAATACTGCCAGCTAATCAACTGCATTCTTTTCTAAAATTATTTTTATTGAATTTTTGTGTGTGTATGTATGTGGTTCTGAGGATTTATACCAGGGCGTCGCATATGCTTGTCAGGTGTTCTACCACTGAGGTATACCCCCAGCTCACTAATTGCTTTTTAACTATTTTACTGTGATATATCCTAGAGCATGTAGTCAGTATCAAACCTGTTAAATGATTTTTTACGTTACTACTAAAACATCAAGAAAATAATCCTTGGGAGTTTCCAAAATACATACTGTAATTTAGGCCCCTTGTATTTGCATTTGCAACTACGTATTTGCATATTTAGTGTTTTCTACCCTGCTCTTCACTCAGGACAGAAGATTCCCTTTCCTTCGAGACATCACCTGCAGCTGGTCCCAGTGGCTCCTTGTTCTGCTGCTGGAAAGCATTTGGCTGGGCTTGACATTCTTATTACCAGTTCCTGGATGCCCTACGTAAGTCAACCCTTGCCACATAATCCCCTTTTGCATGTCGCTTTCTTCCAAATCAAAGGTTCTGGGTTTATAGCTTTCAAATTTCTCAATTCAGAGGATTTCTCTTTGATCCCTTTTTCTCCTACGAGGTATGCTTTGCAGTGGGAGAGATAACGGTTGATATTGTGTTGAATTTGAGGTGAATTTGAAATGAAATCAATTGGGCCTTGTGCCTTACCAGTGTTGGGAGCAGGTGAGTCAAGTGTTGATGAGGGTGCATGGAGCCAGAGGGATGTTTTAGACTTGTACCTATTTGAGGCTCTTTGAATGAGGCTGCATAAATATCTACTATATGTCACCCTTCTAAAGTCTCATTGTTTAAATATGTTTCACTTCCTAGTGGGTACCTGGGCCCTGGTGGTATTGGAGACTTGGGGAAATACGTGAACTGTACTGGAGGAGCTGCGGGCTACATTGACCACCTGCTCCTAGGAAGTGATCACTTGTACCAGCATCCTTCTTCTACGGTGTGTGAGCCTGGCTTTTACACGGGACTCGGGGTTTAGAAGCTCTGAAGTGGGGGAAGATAGAACAAGTTGGCCTGCTTTAAATTATCTCCATTTAGTAAAATGTGATAGGAACTAATTTTTATTTGAAAAGCTGGCTAACTTAATGACTTCATCACATGGCAGTAGGTGAGCATTATTTTAGACAATAAAGTAAGAATGAACTGTATAAAATGAGTAGCATTTAGTGCTTTTCTGTACATCTCAGGTCAGATTTACAGGCAGTGGACTCTGAAACAGAGATTCCTGTGCAGGAGTGTCGCAGAGAGTCTTTGCTGGATCAGTCCTTGTTGGGGAAGGAAGGAAGCAGGACTGGGCAGAGGGAGAAGTTGAACTGCACTGCAGTCCCAACAAAGAGAGGCCTCGGGGGAAGCTGGGGTGGCACTTCAGAGTTGTATGCACTACGTGAGGGATTGGGCCCCTTATATTCCTTGTTGGATGTGGAGTGCCCCAGCAGTGGGTGACACCTGCAGAGCTTCAGAGGCAGCTCTTTTTTCTTTGCAGTGCTGGGTGTCCAGGGCCTGACACTAAGTGAGTGCTGTACCACTCAGCTATAGCCCCGTCTCAGCAGTGCCTTTAGTTAAGGACAATCCAGAAGAACTCGACTGGAAGCTTTTAGCAGTTAATTTTTCTAGCAGCTGGAGAATAAAGGCTTCGGTCCTGAAAGGGTGGGAGGGTCTGGGGGTATGCTGTGCAGCTACACTGTACATTTCCAAATTCCTACGTGGTCAGCATTTATCTTATGGTGAAAAACACAGGTTTATTTCATTTTATTATTTTACTGTATTTTGTAGATGCTGGGGATTAAACCCAGGGCCTTGTACATGCTACACATCCATTCTACCACTGAGCTATACACCAACCCAAATGTATTTCTAAATGTTATTTGCCTTAAGAGAAAATAGGAAGCTGTCATTGCCACATAGGTTTGAACAAAAAGGAAAAGCTCTGAAAATTATGAAGATACCATGCATTGTACATGAAACTATTCAAGTTGGGGGCTGGCACTGTTTACTGAGCCAGCTGAAGTTGAAGGGGCCATTGCTGGGCCCTGGCTTGTCCCTGGGCTCTGCATACCCTGGTCACACCGCACACTTGCATGCCCAGGAAGTATTCTGCCTGTGATCTCCGTAAGTTAGCAATGAACTTCTGCAGCAAAAGCAAAACTAAACAAAATAAAAACTGTTGACTCCTGGAATGCAGCATTCAAGTTTGTTCATTCCCATGGTCGATGAGTGAAGGCTGCCGCCTTGTTCTGTTTTGTGAAGGTGCTGTATCACACCAAGGTGGCGTATGACCCAGAAGGAATCCTGGGGACCATCAACTCCATTGTGATGGCATTTTTAGGAGTTCAGGTATTTGCTCATTTCAGTAGTACACGTTTTTCCTGACAGTGTATGATGACCGGTTCATTACTAATTCAAAAATTATTTCATTAAAATAGAAGCATATCCTCTTCCGTGCTACAGGTCTAATAAATTCTGTTCAGGTTCAACAGATTGTACAAAACCAGAAGTTCCTAAAACTCAGCACAAATAGGTATAATTCTTACATTCTAAAAAAATTTCTTATTTTTGTGGCTTATGTTAGCCAGGCAGTTTTGGGTAAAAGATTTCCCCGCTGAAGTGTGCAGTGTTTAGACATTATTGGCACTGAGAAGTCACCTTGTCATTGGTACCATTTATTTTTTGTAAACTTGTCTTAGCATGTTTCTGATGCTGTAAAAAAGTACCAGAGACTGGATCACTTCTAAAGAGCAGGAATTTATTTCTTGCAGTTCTTGAGGCTGGGAAGTCCAAGGTCAGGGTACTGGCAGGTTCATGGCCTGGTGAGGGTCTTGGCCCCTGCTTCCAAGATGGTGCCTTGAACTGAGCATCTTGCAGAGAGAACAAGCACTGTGTCCTCACCTGGTGGAAGGTGCAAGGACAGAGCCTGGACTTGCTGTTTCAAGCCCTTTTATAAGGGCGTAAAATGCATTCATGAGGGTAGCACCATCAGACGTGCACATTGTAGCCAACACTGTATGTGGTTTCAGAGCGTTCATATTTTCTGCCAAGGTCAGTACAGGTTTATCTTGGTCTCCCTCAAATGTACTTTTGTTAAAATTCTGATTAGTCTATATGTTTCTTCCTAAAATTCTCCTTACTGGTGTTTGAAACTGTTGTTTGAGGGAAGTGAAGTGGGAGGGGAAACCTTGTAAAGCTGTGCTCTGGGTGATGAGAACGCTCTTCATGTGTGCTATCTGCTAGGGCGGCCCCCAGCCAGGTGGCTGTGGAGTACTTGAGATGTGGTAAGTATGGCTGAGGAAATGAAGTTTTTAGCTTCCTTGATTTTAACTAATTCAGTTTTGTGTGTGTGTGTGTGTGGCTACCGGGGGTCGACCTCAGGACCTCGCGCGACAGCAGGCGCCCGTGCCGCTGAGCGATATCACCGGCCCTTTTTTTTCATATGTGGGTTCCAGGAGTCGAACTCAGGCCCTCGTGCTTGCCAGGCAGGCGCTTACGATGCTGAGCCATCTCACCGGCCCACTAATTCGGTTTTAAATTTAAAGTCACATGTGGCTAGCAGCTCCCATATTGGATTGTGCAGATGGAAAGCATATACATTCTGGTGATTAAATAATTTTGTAGTTAGAGATTATTACACTATCACTGTCGCACTGTCTAGTTCATGCCGTGTTTTTAAACAAGTTTGTTGAGTCCTTTAGCTCTCTGGGTAAAAACCCTGCCAGCTGAGGTGGCTCATGCAGTGTGGAGGTTGAGTGTGGCCCAGAGCCACAGTGGGGTGGAGTCCAGCTCTGCCCCTTTCTCCTGGGTGGTCTCAGGCAATTCCAGTGGTGCCTTGGTTTATGAACTTCGTTCATTTTATGATTTTAGGGAAGATGACAGCATTTGTGTTTGTGTGGGGAAGATGGCCATGATCATGTTTGTCACCCGATGTGGAGTTTGTGAACAGAAGCAAAACTTTGCCAAGCGCTGTTTGTGAACCAAATTGTTTGCAAATGGAAGTGTTTGTGGTCCAAGGCAATATATGACTGTACCTCACTTGGCCGAGCCTCCCCAGCACCTGCTTTACAGGGGTATTGTGAGGGTTAAGTAAGTTAATTCTGTAAAGTTCTAAGAACTGGCACATAGAAAACATTCATAAATTTTATCTATTATAAATTATTATTAACACTGTTTTATCCTTCAGTGTTTTCAAATATTAATTCCTAATTTCAGAGGGATTTCATGCAAAGTACTAATGGGATTTTTAAAAATGTCTCTCTGCCTATAGTTCCATTCTGTCCCTGCCCTTCTTGTGTAGTTGCTGGGGATGTAGCTCAGCGGCTCAGCACCTGCCTAGCAAGCACAAGGCCCTGAGTTCGATTCCCAGTACCAAAAAAAACAAAACAGAACAAAACAAAAAAACCTCCTTGCGTAGTGCTGCCAGACTGGATGGTTTAACAGGCCAAGCTGAGCAGGTCGCTCGGCACTGTGGGGCTCACTTTCCTTGGCTCCCACTGCTTATGAAGGAAAGAACTGCGCCCCCCGTCAGCCTACTGCCGCCCCCCGTTTGCCCTCCAGCCCTGTGCGGTCCCTCAGAGACGCTGCGGGCCTCCTCCCTCCTCTCCACACTGCTCTGCCTGTCATCCCTGCTGCTTCAGGCGCCCTTTCTGCTTCTCCCATCCTGTGCTGTGGCTGCCCCTCCACAGCGCCCGTCTGACGCTGCCCTCCTTACCCGAGGGGGCATCTCGTCTCCTCTCCATCTGCCCTGAGGGCAGGGAAGGGGTAAGACTCACTCCCTCCCCACGGTCCTACAATCCGGATGTGTGCTTGGTGGATGAGTCTGTTTGTTGAGTGATTAAGACAGTGGATGACTATGAAATAAGACTATGTCTTCGGTGAGTCCCTTGGTCATAATGTTTTCTTCTTCAGGCAGGGAAAATACTGTCGTATTACAAGGGTCAGACCAAAGACATCCTCATTAGATTCACTGCCTGGTGTTGTGTTCTTGTAAGTAACCGATGTTTCTTACCAAGATGGCTTTTCTTCACACTCATCTATATTTAAAAAGAAGTGAGGTGTTTAGCAACACTGCTATAGCATCTGTCACTACATAGTGATAGGAACATTTTTCACTTGCATAACAGGAACAAATCTTCTTTTTATTTTTATTTTTTTGGTGGTAGGGATTGAACCCAACACCTCATACATGCTCAACATTTATATTGTATCAGTGAGCTACACCCTCATCTCCAAGGTGGAACAAATCTTTACACCTAAATTCTCAGGTTTACTTTCTTAGAAGGCTGTGTTTATGAATGAGATAGTGTTTGTCATCGAACAGTGGCATGATGAATGCCTAAAGAAACATGAGTTATGGACGCGGTATAGGGAGCCTTATGAGGAAGACTAGGCAAGGAATAACACGTTTTAAACACCAACTTTCAGATTTATATGTAAAAAAAATTTTTTAATTTGACTCACTGTTCATTTTATCCCTAACTTTAGAGCTATGTTTCCTCTTAGGATCTGCTGTAATTTATTAATTAGTTTACCTTCTTCAACTCAGAGCAACACTGAAAAGATATTTTTGGAGAACAGGTTTTAGTTATACCTCTTAAAATATGTTTCCAGTTAAAAGGGTAAAATATAAGCCGCAATTTTCAGCCCACTCTAAGTATATACTTTGTTTTGAAACACAATAATTTTTTGAAATTATAAAAGAAAACTAACATCCTCCCTCTCACTTTTGTAGGGGCTTATTTCTGTTGCTTTGACAAAAATGTCTGAAAATGAAGGCTTTATTCCAGTAAACAAAAATCTGTGGTAAGTATAGAAATGGGACATCCTCCAATCCTAGTTTTTTGAGGAGTCTCCACACTGATTTCCACAGTGGCTGCATCAGTCGACACTCCCACCAACAGTGGAGAAGGGTTCCTTTTTCCCCACAGTTCCTGCAGTATTTGTTATAGCTTGATTTCTTGATAATAGCCATTCTTTCTGGGGTGAGATGGAATCTCAGTGTTGTTTTAATTTGCATCTCTCGAATGACCAGTGATGTTGAACATTTTTTCATATATTTATTTGCTGTTTGTATTTCTGCATCTGAGAAGTGTGTGTTCATCTTAGATGCCCATTTTTGGATTGGGTCTTTAAATTTGGGAGGTCTGATTTTTTTTTAGTTCTTTATATGTTCTCGATAATAATCCTTTGTCTGAGGAACAGCTGGCACACATTTTTCCCACATTGTGGGTTGTCTCTTCACTCTGTTGGTGGTTTGTCTTGCTGTGCAAAAGCTTTTTAATAAGATGAGATCCCAGTTGTTGATTCTTTGTGGTAGTTAACATTGGCGATTTTTTGAATTGAAATTGAACGTGCTTGTCCCGAGCATCACTCATTCAGCTCTTCACAGGTCCATTTCCTATGTCACCACACTGAGTGCTTTTGCCTTCTTCATCCTGCTGGCCCTATACTTGGTTGTTGATGTGAGGGGACTGTGGACAGGAGCCCCATTCTTTTATCCAGGTGAGTCATCTCTAAGCCCATACAGAGTTGGTGATGGTCACCAGGTAGAATGGCCCAGAAACCTGCTGACCTTCCACCACTGCTCTTGGTGGCCTGGTTCCCAGGGACTGGCAGAGGGAGAAAGCAGCAGGGTTGTGTTCTCTGAGGTCCCCAGGACATCCCCGGCCTGTTCCAAAGCTGTCCACTCCATTGTCACCCATTTAGGTTCTGGAGTGGTTGCATAACAATTAATAACCTCTACTTATTTCTTCAGGCAATACCAGATTGTGGAGTATCAGAAATGATGCAGGGCATATTGTCGTGTTTTTAATACTTGGAAATGGGACTGTGCTTTCTCTCATTGCCAGTGTATTACCTGAAAGATTATACCTCATAAGAAATGCAAAGAGATGATATTAAGAGATGATCGGAATGGATCAGACGTATTTTAAATGACTGAGAGATAGACCAGATAATTTCAGTGACTCATTTTAATTAGCTCTTTGAATCTAGTAATAGTTAATATTCTTTGAATCTCAAATTTTCTGTCTAAAAAATATGAGTTAAACTTACAATTTTCCTTTCAGATTTGATATTGAAAAATTTAGGGCCGGTGAGATGGCTCAGCGGCGTAAGCGCCTGCCTTGCAAGCGTGAGGGCCCGAGTTCAACTCCCGGAACCCACATACGAAAAAGGGGCCAGTGATATCGCTCAGCGGCACAGGTGCCTGTTGGCACGCGAGGTCCTGAGGTCGACCCCCCGGTACCCACAAAAAAAAAAAAAAGATATTGAAAAATTTATTGTTGGGCTGGAGGTGCAGCTCAGTCGCACAGCATGTGCTTAGCATGTGTAATGAAGAAACAGAACTCATTTAGTATAAAGTGACTGTTTTCTAAAAATTTATAAATACTGTTTGCCTTTAAATATCTGAGATATGTGTGCATTACTTATCTTTGCTGGCAGCCAGTAATGCAAGTGCATGGTTTTTGCTTTTTCACTGAACTTTTTTCTGTAATTAAATTGATGATATGAACACATGTTCTGTGTCTCTCTTTAAGGAATGAATTCTATTCTGGTGTATGTTGGCCACGAGGTGTTTGAGAATTACTTCCCCTTTCAATGGAAGCTGGAGGATAACCAGTCACACAAAGAACATTTAACTCAGAATATGGTCGCCACTGTTCTCTGGGTGCTTATTGCCTACGTTCTCTACAAAAAGAAGATTTTTTGGAAAATCTGATAGCTACCACTAAAATGTGTTGCTGGATGAATCTAGTGGGCCTGGATAAGTATTGAAACAGCCTTTATTAAATAAGGAATCATCAGGGATAAAAATGATAGTTTGGGTGTTTCCAGATTGTTGTGAAAGATGCTGAACTAAAATTGGCTCTCTGGAATGCCTGACATGACTTTTCCCTGTATATTTGTCACTTATATATTTGAAAACAGTCTTTTTCTCCATCTTCTACAGAAATGGATGTATTTGGAGCTGCATTCTAAGGAAATTGTACTTTTTCTCCCCACAGGGTCTTGCTATATAGTTCAGGCTGGCCTTGAACTCACTGTGTAGCCCAACTTGGCCTTGAATTCATGGTGATCCTTCTGCCTCAGCCTCCCCAAGTGCTGAGATTACAGGTGTGAGCCATCAAGCCTATGGTGTGAACCATCAGTCTGACCTAAAGTCCTCTTGAACATAATCTTAGAAATATGTCCTTGTATACTGTGATATTAAACATTGAACTGTCTCAAATATTTCTCCATTCTAGTGCTTTCCTTTGTACTTTGTTACATTTTGTTGGCTATAAATACAAGATTTTAAATTTCTGTATAATTATAGTAACCCAGTTTGTTTTCTCTGTTGCTTTCATTAGTTTAAAAATGTACTTTGCCTTTTTTGGTTGTAGTTGTTTTAGTTAGGTTACATTTTTTATTACATTTATTGGTATAATTTAGATATACATAATGCTCATATTCATCATAGGGTCTCTGTACCTGTATATGATATATCTTGATGCCTCTTTTTTTCCCAACCCTGTCCCCTCCCTTCAACCCCTCTTCCCATCCTTATTTACCTTTGTTTCCCTTTTATCCTTTTCTCAATTTTTTCTTTTCCCTCTCTTCATTTCCCTCTACCCCCTCCCTAGTTCTTTATCCTTTTGAAGAATTTCTTCCTATTTCACAGCATCTGTTGTACATTTTGATCCTTATTTACTATGTCAGTTTCTCACACCAGGGAGACAATATGATATTTACGTATGTGTCTCCAATTTATTTCACTTAAGGGTATGGGCTCAAGGTCCATCCATTGAAGTGTCTCAAGTTTATCCTTCTTTGTGGCTGAGCAGTACTCCATTGTATAAAAAAACCACATCCATTGCTCAGTTCATGGGCATTTGGGTTGTTTCCAAGATTGAGCTATTACAAACTATGCTACTATAAACATGGGTGCATGTGTATCGCTGCAGTATGATGTTTTTAATTCTTCTGGGAAGATACCCAGAAGGGGAATAGCTGGGTCAAATGGGACCTCCAGTCCTAGTTTTTTGAGGCATCTCCACACTGATTTCCACAGGGGTTGCACCAGTCTACACTCCCACCAGCAGTGGAGAAGGCTTCCTTTTTCCCCATACCCTTGCCAGCATTTGTTATTGCTTGATTTCTTGATAATAGCCATTCTTTCTGAAGTGAGATGGAATGTCAGCATCGTTTTAATTTGCATCTCTCAAATGGGCAGTGATGTTGAACATTTTTTCATGTATTTGCTGTTTGTATTTCTTCATCTGAGAAGTGTGTATTCATCTCAGATGCCCATTTTTGGATTGGGTCTTTGAATTTTGGAGGCCTGATTTTTTCAGTTCTTTATATGTTCTAGATATTAGTACTTTTTCTGAGGGACAACTGGCTAAAATTTTTCTCACTCTGGGTTGTCTTTACACTCTTTAGTGATTTCTTTTCTTGTACAAAACCTTTTTCATAGGCTGAGATCCCAGTTGTTGATTCTTTGAAGTATTTCCCATGCGATCAGGATTTTGTTTATGAAATCTTTGCCTGCACCCATGTCTTCAAGTGTTCTATCCTCTCTTCCAGTAGATTTAGTGTTTCTGTTTTAATATTTAGGCCTTTGATCCACTTTGATTTTAGTTTAGTGCATGGTAATAGACATGGGTCTAGTTTTAGTCTTTGGCAAATGGAAAGCCAGTTTTTCTAGCACCATTTGTTCAAGAGGTTATCTTTCTTCCAGTGAATGTGTTTGGTCCCTTGGTCAAAGATAAGTTGGCTGGGTGTGTTTGGATTTGTTTCTGCATCTTCTAATCTGTTCAGTTGATCCTCATGTCTGTTTTTTTGCCTGTACCATGATGTTTTTATCATAGTAGCTTTGTAGTTTAATTTCAAGTCAGGGATTGTGATGCCCCTTGCCTTGTCTTTGTTGCCTAGAATTGCTTTTGATATTTGAGGTCTCCTTTTCCAAATGAGTATTAGAAATGTTTTTTCCAGTTCTGTGAGGTATGCTAATGGTATTTTGCTTGAAATTGCATTAAATCTTTATAATTTTGGGAGTACAGCCATTTTTACTATGTTGGTTCTTCCTACCCATAAGTAAGGGATAGCCTCTTCATTCTCCCTTTTCACAGTACTGTGATTTTCATTGTATAGATCTTTTACTTCCTTTGTGAGATTGACTCCTAAATATTTTGCTTATTTTGATGCTATTGTGAAAGGTATTTTTTCCTTAGTTTTTCTTTTAGTGCATTTGTTGTTTGTGTATAGGAATGCTATTAATTTTTGAGTGTTGACTTTGTATCCAGCTATGCTATTGAATTTGATTATTAAATCTACAAGTCGGTGGAGTTTTGGAGCCTTCTATGTAGAGTATCATGTCATCTGCAAATAATGATAATTTGTTGGGGTTTTTTTTCCTGTCTAATTCTCTGGATATTGTTTCCAGAACTATATTGAATAGGAGTAGTGATAGTGGACATTCTTGTCTTGTTCCTGATTTTAGAGTGAAAGCTTTCAGTTTTTGACCAGTTAGCATGATGTTGGCTGTCGTTTTGTCATAGGTGGCTTTTATCAGATTGAGATAAAGACCTTCTGTTCCAATTTTCTGTAGAGTTTTTATCATGAATGGGCGTTAGACTTTGTCAAATGCTTTATCTGCATCTGTTGAGGTGATTGCATGATTTTTATCTTTCGCTCTGTTAATATGGTGTATTACATTTATTGATTTGTGTATGTTGAACTATTCCTGCATCTCTGGAATGAATTCAACTTGGTCATGGTGTATAATCTTGATGATTTGGTACATTCTGTTTTCCAGTATCATATGGAGGATTTTTGCATCTTTTTTCATTAGGGAGATTGGCCTGTAGTTTTCTTTTTTGGTTTGGTCCTTCTCTGGTATAGGTAACAGCGTAATGCTTCTAGGAATGACTTTGGGAATGTTGCTTCCCTTTCAATTTTATTGAAGAGTTTCATCAGTAGTGACATTAGATCTTCTCAAAAATTTCTTACAGAATTCAGCAGTGACTCCATCAGGCCCTGGGCCCTTTGTTGGTAAGTTTTTAATTTCTTTTTCAATCTCATTAACTGACATTAGGTTAGTTAGAATTTTTATTTCTTCTTGATTCATTTTTGGCAATTCATATGTATCTAGGATTCTGTGCATTTCTCCTGTTTTTTTCCATCTTATTAGTGTATAGGTTCTTGAAGATTGATGGTCTTCTGGATTTCCACAGGACTGGTTGTGATTTCACCCTTTTCATTCCTAATTGCATGCATTTGAGTCCGTTCTTTCCTCTTTTTGATAAAGTTTCCTAAGGGTTTATCAGTTTTACTTAATCTTTCAAAGAACCAACTCTTCAATTCATTGATTCTTTGTATTATTTTCTTAGTCTTGATTGCATTAATTTCTGCTCTTTCTAATTTCCTACCTTGTATGAGCTTTGGGTTTGATTTGTTCCTCTTTTTGTAGATGTTTGAGGTTCAGCACTAGGTTGTTTATTTGAGCTTGTTCTGTTTTCCTGATGTGAGAATTCACTGCTATAAATTTCCCTCTTAGGACAGCCTTCATTGCATCCCATAAGTTTTGGTATGTTGTCTTGGCATTATCATGTAATTGTAGATAATGTTCAGTTTCTTCTTTAATTTCATCTGTGACCCACTGGTTGTTCGGGAAGATGTTATTTAATTTCTAGATGTTTATGTAGTTTTTGTGGTTTCTTTTGCTCTTGATTTCCAATTTCATTGGACTATGGTGAGATAATATCCATGGGATAATTTCAGTTCCTTTGCATTTACGTAAGCATGTTCTGTGGGCCATCTGTGGCTGATTTGGGAGAATGTCCCATGTGCAGCTGAGAAGAATGTGTAATCTGATGTGGGGTAGAACACTCTAGACATCTACTAAGTCCATTTGTTCACAGGTGTGTTTTAGTTCTAATACTTCATTGTTGATTTTTTGTCTAGTTGATCTGTTTGTGACAGTGGGGTATTAAGGTCCCCTATTTCAATTGTGTTAGTGCTTATTTGAATTCATGTCCCTTAATATTTGTTTTATTTAGTTGGGTGCACCAGTATTTGTTGCATATATATTTATGATTTTTATCTCTGCTTGGAGTTTTCCCTTAATAAGTATGTAGTAATCTTCTTTGTCTCTTGATCAGTATTGGCTTGAAGTTCACATTGTATGCAAATAGAATAGCTACCCCTGCTTTTTCTGGGTTCCTGTTGCATGGAGTATTGTTTTCTATCCTTTGACTTTCAGTCTATTAGTTTCTTTTTGAGTTAAATTTGTTTCTTGTATACAGCATATCGTTGGATCTTGCCTTTTGATCCATTCTGCCAAGCTGTTTCTTTTGATTGGTGAATTGAGACCATTTACATTGATGGTTATAACTGATATGTATTGGCTTTTCTTTTTCATGCTGTTTTCATGTTGTTTGTTCCCTGTCTTTCTCCTCTGTTTAATTGCTTGTTCTGCCTGCTGGCTTCTTTCTATTTGTGTTCATGTGTTTGTGCTCTTCGTTATCTCTTTCTAATATGTCTTTCAGAACATTCTGTAGAGCTGGTTTGATGGTCATAAATTTCTTCAGTTGTTCTTTGTCATGGAAGTATCTTATTTCTCCATCAATTTTGAAAGATTGTTTTGTGGGGAACATCAATCGTTTTGCAGGGTTGAAGGTTGTTTTCCTTTAGGGCTTGAAATACCTCACTCCAGGCTCTCCTTGATTTGAAGGTTTGTGTTGAGATGTCTGCCGTGATTCTGATGGACTTTCCTTTATAGGTGATGTTTCTTTTCTCTAGCTGCTTTTGATATTTTGTTCTTCTGGTGAATTTCTGGCATCTTAATTATTATATGCCTTGGTGTAGATTTATTTTGGTCATGGGTATTTGGAGTTCTGTATGCTTCATTTATTCGTATGTCAAATTCTTTATCCATGTTTGGGAAGTTTTCTGCCTTTATTTCTGTGAAGAGGTTTTTAATAGCTTTTGCACTGTCTCCAGTTTTCTCACTGATTCCAGGCAATCTCATGTTGTTGTTCTTTGCTTCATCCTGTAGCTGTTGGATTGATTTTTCGTGGTCTCTTGATATTTTTAGATATCTTTTTTTTCCTGGTTGATAGTTATGTTCCTGTCTTTTAGATCTGATATTCTGTCCTTGCCTTCATTCAATCTGATGCGTATACTTTCAATGGAGTTTTTAATCTCCTGCATTTCTGTTTGGATCTCATTCGTTGATTCCATTTCTTGTCTACGATTGGCCTTCATGGTTTCCATCATTTTCCTGAGCTCCTCTATTTGTTTATCTGTGTCTGCTTTAATGTCTTTCATTTTGGTAGTCATTTCTGGTTAAAGGAGGAAGGTTACAGAAATATAACATAACCCAAATTATACCAGGAACTGGTAGCAAAGACTTTCCACTTAGAAGAATGATTTTTCCCTGTGGGGGGGGTGGTTTCAAGTGGATGGAGGTAGGATAGAGAGACAAATGAGGAAAGAAAAAGGAAAAGAAAGAAAAAAAAGAAAACCCCAGTGAACAAAAATATTCTCACACTGAAAAAATAATACACAGAAAGAGAAACAGAACAGGACAAAACAGAATGGAGAAAAAATGAGAAAACAAAGGGAAAACAGACAAAAAAGAAACAAAACACTAATCAGTACTAATACTGATAAAAGTAACTCTGGCCTGTATTTTGTTCACATGTCCTTAGTTTTTTCTGATTTCCTATTCTTGTCTTAGATTCCATCCAGCATACTACTAGACATTTAGTCACTGTGGTTTAGGCTCAATGGCTGTGACTTGATTAACTTTTCTTCCTTTTCACAATATTGAGAAGTATGGGCCAGGCATTTGTAGAATGGCCCACAATATGTATTTGGGTGGTATTATTCTCATGCTCAGATGAGGGTGATGGGTTGTTGAGAGGAGATGAAGAAGGAGAAGGCCATTTTCTTTAGGATGAGCTGGTGGTTTTCAGAATCTCCACTGCAACTGTTTGTCCAGTCCCTATTTCCACAATGGGAAAATCAGCAGAAAAACAGAGCTTTGGAAGAAGGGCAGAGCTTGCTTTTACTTTGCTAGACAAATAGAAGTCATGAAGGCACTGTAGGAAGACAGAGTCTGGGGGAAACTGTAGGCCTAGCGATAGAAGCACAAAGATCAGACAAGGAAATGAACCTAAAGCAAAGTAAATCACAATGTATGTGGAGTCAGGTAGTTTTCACTATATGTGCATTTAGAAAAAGGAAATAAACATACATAGAATAGAAATGTTATTTGTGGACAATATAGAAAGTATAATTTCTTGGTTCCCTGGAATTTGCCTGTTAAATATTCTCCAGTGTACCTGTACTGTGTTAGAAAATCTGTGTTAATTTTAGAGTAAAAATTTTTTATTGTACATTTTATTTTTGTTTTTATTTAAAATTATTTAGAAACAGATAGTCTGGTTTTCCACCCCGATGAGCCTGCCTTTTAAGAGCCTGGTTTCTGGCACTTACCATCCATCATGATTCCTAGCCAGCCTCAGAGGGCTCCCAAATTTGAGGATGGTCAGGTTGGCCAACTGGGAGGCAAAGGAGGAACCAAAGAAGAGATGGGTGATGTTGATGTAAACTTCTTCTGGAACATGGAAAGAAAGCCAAGAAAAGTAGCAGGAAAGGGTAAATCCTCAGACAAAAAAACTGCAAGCAAAAAGGAAAACAGGCAGAAGTGGCTAACCAACAAACCGAAGACGACTTATCTGGAGAAAACAAACTAAAACAAGAGTGCAGCCTTTGATGAAGCAGAAAAGAAAGAAGCCATCTCTGATTAATCACATACCACGCTCATTAGTGGTCCCGTTTCCCTTCTTGTACAATTCGGAAGAATATTTATCAACTATTTAGTAGCTCTAAAGCATTTTAAACATGTGCACTGATCCTCAACACAACCAATGAAATCTCAGTTATGAAAAATAAATAAAAACCTACTTTGTTTTGCATCACTACCCACTAAACATTCACTGTTCAGTTCTTTGCGATATGGAGACCAGAAGGGAGGAGGGAACTAATATTGATGGAATTCCCACTAAAAGCAGGAGACCTTGTTGGCATGTCTGTCTTTTTCTGGCTGAACTTAATTGAGGGTAACGCTCAACATCCAATGTCAGTTTCTTACATAGGGCAATTTACACTCTAGGTTGGCCCAGATTGTGCAAGATCCCCATCTTTCAGTTAGAAGAAGGAAGACTGGCCTGGGAGTAGCCCGGATTGCTCCTGTCAGAGACACTTTATTCATCTCTGAGACACCATACCTGACACCTGCAACTTGGAGGAGAGGTTTATTTTGGCACAAGTTTTTAGTCCACAGTTGGTCAGCTCTTAAGGCAGAAAGGTATGGTAGAAGGGACAAGTGAAAGAGAGCTGCTCACCTCATGGCAGCTGGGAAACAAGGCACGAAAGGAGGAGTTGGGGAGGGAGATACGCCCTTCCAGGTGATGACCCCAGTGACCTACAGGGTCCACCTCCCAATACCAAGCTAGCAGTGGTAACTTCATAATCCCATTACATTCCACAAACTCCCACCTCTTGAGTGCATAAGACTTTGGGGGGACATCTGGGTATACACTATAAACATTCCACTCCTGGCCCCCAAGAGGGTCATGCACATC
The DNA here is from genome assembly GCA_028451465.1 of Erethizon dorsatum. NCBI lineage: Eukaryota > Metazoa > Chordata > Mammalia > Rodentia > Erethizontidae > Erethizon > Erethizon dorsatum. The sequence continues at coordinate 34,645,166 of CM051835.1, read as the reverse complement.
TCTTTATGCAAAACGGATTTAGTGCATTTCTAAGGTTTTCCAACATCTTAACAGTTCTAGTGTTGCTGAAAAATCTGAGCTCAGTCTCCTCTGAGACTCAAAAGCAGACTTTTAGCTGTGATCCTTTGTAAAAATAAAAAAAGTTAAATACTGCTGACATACAATGGGGTGGTAACCATTCCCATTCCAAAAGGGAGAAATGGAGGAACTAGAAGCAAATGAAACTGAAGTTGTTGCATGGGATGGCTCGTTCGGTGGGTCTGGTATGGTGCTTGCTGGCCCAGGAAGCTCTGTGCGTGCATGGCACCATCTCCCATAAGCACCTGTGGGAGTTCATGCCTGATCTCTACTTCTATAGGGATCCTGAAGAAATTGAAAAGGAAGCGCATGCTACTGCTGAAAAGGCTGTGACCAAGATGGAATTTCAGGGTGAATGGCCTGCACTTGCTGCTGAGTTCATTGCTTTAACCTGAGGTTGCAGACTAGTCTGAAGGTGTACAGGTGCCCTCTGTGCCCATTCAGCAGGTCCCTACCAAATCCTGGAGTGCTCAGCTTATCACTGAAGCCCCCACTGCTCAGGCAACTGAGTAGGAACCACCACTCAGTGGTCTTGAGCTCTTAAGAAAAATGGAAAGGAGGTTGATAGAAAATAAAACACCAGTTTCTAAAAATAAATGAACAAGTAAATGTTGTAGTGGCATGTCCACCAAGTTATGGTAATGACTTGCTGTAACTGCCAGGTCACAGCCCACCTCGTCTGATGAGACACCACCTCCCAACACCAAGTCAGCTGTAGAGTCCCAGTAATCCCATCACCTTCCATAAGCCTCACCTCAAGTACTTGGGTCTTAGGAGAACATTTGACTATAAACCATATAAACAGTCCTAAACTCAATTTGTGTTTAGAGGTATTCTTACCCAGAAGATGAAAAAATCCTTCATCACTCTGGAGCACTACTTTGGAGAAATATGCACATGCTCTTAAAGTACCCAGTGACAAATTCTGTTAAATGTGGGACCACTGACCTCTCTCTATCCAGCTGTTGATTCAGGTCTCCTCTCTTGGCCAGAGGACAGGCTTAATTTGGGCCACTAATGACTTATAAAAAGATGCAGAAGATTCACAGATGGTTTTAAAGATTTATTTCAGAGTGAGTTTGGCAACCTATCAAGGATGACTTCAGACAGGAGCCAAAGCCTCCTGTTCCCTTAGATGTCAGGAAGGGTCCTTGTGTGTTCTGCAGACCTATAGAAATGTGGATGTGAGCTTGTACATCTTTTCTAATCCAGTTTTTCAAAGATGTTTCTTCTGCATCTTCTGTTTTTACAGAATGGGCCAGGAGGCTGACATTTTCTTATTGGAACTTCTGTGGGGGTTAGAACTCCTGCTCAGATGACTCAGCTGCTGGCATTTCCGTATCACTGGTAATCTGAAGGAATGCTCCAACGAACAGTAAGCCTATAAAGGCAAACAAGCGGCCAAAGACCAATAGCAAATATAAGACAGGGTGTATGCTTTGTTTGACTTTACGCATTGCCTTTGGAGGGGGTCCACTGTCTACGCTCCCACCAAAACCAGGGAATCGGCAAATTGGAGGGCTCCAACCTAAATGGCAATGACAGTTTTTCCTATTGTTGCAAATTCCTCTATAACTGCACTTCTTAGCATCACAATCATAATTGAGTGCTTTCAAATTCATGCTACATGTACCACCACTACAGAACTTTCCAGAAGCACAGGGGGTACCAGTTCTTACCCGTCCAACATCAATTGACCCTGTAGCACGGTGTTCATCTAACCCAAAACACCTGGCCCCTTCAATCAAAGACTGATGGAACGAAACGTGGTCCTGCAATTTGGGAACGGTGGTGACATTTGCACACTGCAGCCTTCCACACATAACATCTGTTGCAGCACAAGCCTTAAAATGGGCAGAAGTAAAATCTCTTCGACAATGTCCGAATCGGGAGGCTCTGGTATTTATCTTATAGCACTTGGCATCACCATTCTGGGCATTTGGACCAAAAATTTCTCTGCAGTGCATATTACGGTCCGTGCAGTTTCCTTGGTAACAGTAGCCCTCTTGGGTGCATGGGGTTCCATCTTGTAGATAGAAGTCTCTAGGGCAGACAGTGGAGTTCCCACTACAGTACTCTGGAAGGTCGCATATATTTCGGATAGGTCTGCAGAGTATTCCAGCAGGGGCATTGGTGCAGTTTATGCAGCATTCCTTGTTATCACAAATACTTCCAGGTGAGTACTTACAGTAAGTTGTACAACACGGGTCTCTAGCACATTGGCTTAAGGTGCCGCAATCACATTGTTCTAGAAGTTCGGTCACTATACTATCTCCACAACGAAGTACACCGAATTTATAACGTGGTTGTGGATTGAAAATGCATGACATAGAAGCATTCCTCATTAATTGAAACATATGTAAAAGGGAACAGTTGCTGAATGCATCTGTCAGCACAGGATGCCGGTACATTATGCAAGTAGCCCTTCTCTGGCAAGTGCAGTATGGTCCATCAAAAGGCATACCCAAACTTCTGGCAACTCCCTGGGTTGCTATGACAGCAACCCATAAAAAATGTCTTCCTAGGTAACCAGCTATTACTATGGCATCATCATAACATACACTATAAGGTCTTATATAAAAGTCAAGTTCATATGGTGAGTCTTTCAGTAGTAGAATAAATGAATGAGGTCTACCATCAGGCCAGATTTTCTGAAGAAAATACTGATGAACAGGACTCCCTGGTATTTTAAGATTATTCAGTGGTACTGGATTATTCAGTGCCACTCCCACTGCCTGAAGAGTGTACCTGATGCCAAGACCTTGAATCATTCCATCAACTAAATTACCAAATTTTACTGTAAAGTTTATTGCCGTAATAGTATTGGGCATTGTACCAGCAATTCCACCAAATATTTGAACGTAGCCTCGTATAATAGCATAATGGAATGCATATTGCTTACTGGATGCCCTGCTGGTCTCGCTGGCGTTTGCTTCAGAAAACAGTGAGTCTGTTTCCTCCCTGTGTCCTAGTCTATAAACAGGCCCTGTTACACTGCTGTCAGCCACTATCTGAGAAACGACATGTTCAAACCTGGAGGAATCTTTGAGGGGTTTGATTTCATAGGCAAGGTCATCCAACTTCATGATACCATCTAGGCCACCATAACATGTGTCAACAGTGACCATGGATAGTGGAATGTCTTCCAGGTAGCCGGTGTAGTAGCAATCTGAAGGGATGTAGGGAAAATCCATTTGTAATCCTCCCTGGTCATTCTGAGTCATCACTGGCACATTTCTGGACCAAAGTAGTCTTTTTCTCCTCAGATGGATGATGTGTCTCTGGCCTCCAAAGCGCAGACTGTAAGAGAGCCAGCCTGATGCTCGAAGGTCTTTGGTGTTGTACATTTCCTTCCTGGGAATCACCAGCTCAGAGGAGATGTAGTGCCATGAAGGATAGCTTTGCAGACACTGGCCTGGGGCCAGGAGTGCCCACAGCCCAAGCAGCAACCACCTGCCGGGAGACAACCTGTCTCTCTGTGCCATGCTGCCGCTCAGAGACGCTCATCCAGGAAACAGAGAAAGGAGCATCTTCCCTGAATCCAGCTCCGAACCAGTTCCCGTGGCCACTTCCCTCCCAAGGAGATACGGACACAGAACAAAGGCCACCCGTAGGCCCCCAGCATCCTACCCCTGGGTGGTTACTGGGACAACCTGGGGGATTAGCTAACAGTTACAGGGCGTGGCAGTGGATTGGCCTGCACCCTGTCGACTGGGATTGAGTGGTTTAGGGGCAAGAACCATCTCTGTGAGTGCTCACCTGGAAGGAAAAAGGGAGAGGAAAGCAGAGGTGTGTCCCTTGTCCATGCTTTCAGTATTTTTTTCTTGCTTTTTGGAACCCAAGAAATGTAATTATCGCTATTTCAATTACTTTTTCTATGAATTCCATCACCCATGTTATTTCTGGGCTATTTTCTAAGGATCGATACTTTTCCTCACTTTTGGAGTTCATGTGTTACTTCTTGGGCACATGTTGTAAATTTTGGTTGTTTCTGTTTTTTGTGCTTATAAATATACATATCCTATTCTGCTTTGTAGTTAAGGTCTTTGGGAACCCTTTGAAGTTTTTGCTGTTTGTTTTGAGGCTTTGCTTGGGATTCCTGGGTCAGCTTTTAGAGTACATTTAGCTTTTCACGAACAGTTTAAAATGCTTGTAAGAAAAACAACTACAATACAATATAAATAGTTAATAAATACAATTTTTAAGTCTTGATATATACAGATCCTCTGCTAGTATTGTAATCAAGAAAATGTGCATAACATCATCCTCCAAAGCTTTGTCCCTCCCCAGGCAATCTACTCCTACTCCCACCCACTGACTGCCCCAGGTGACCGCTGACGCGTGCCGTATTACTGCATCGGTTTGCCTTAGATAGAATTTTATCTAAATGGCGTTTGGTCTCTGTATTCCTTCACTGACATGATTCTGAAGTGTAACCATGTCGATGAGTCCACTCCATTTTAACCCTGATTACATTCTTTTGAGATGCCACAGGTTATTACTACATTCACCTGAAAAAGACTATTCCAAAAAGGCTACATTGGGTATTTGTGAATAAGACTTTGTATGTGATTATATGTTCATTTCTCTTGGGTTAAACCTTGGGAGTGGAATTAGAGCAGAACTCAGAGAGAAACTTGGCCTCTTTCTCCCTCTGTAAAGCGTTCCCAGCTCAGGCAAGCAACTCCCTGGGCAACCCCTCCATCAGGAATGCAGATCGGCAGCTTTCTCACCCTGGTCCTGTGTGCTTTCCTCACTGATAAGGGAGAGACACCTCCTCTCTTAGTGGGGGAACACTGGGAACCATCACTGATGAAACTGACATGGGGTATAACCAAGCTTCCCAGCATCCTTATATCCTGAGATGCACAGGGTGTGTTTTCTTTCGAGGCTGAGATAGGGTTAGCTGCTAGGATGATGGACTGCCTTTGTTTCACTTCTGTATCTCCACTTGCTTGATGTCACATATTCTACAAAAAAGGGCCTCTTCTTGGTTCAGGGCCTGGCCTGGGTGAATTATTATAAAATAATCCTATAAATTATGTGTTCTGTCTTAAATCTATCCCCTATCTAATAGATAAAAGGCTTTTACCTAACTTGTTGACCTTTAGTGGGATGTACGTCACATAAGTTTTTGTTAAAGGCAGAGGTCTGAATCTGAAAGAAAAGTCTATCACCATAAACAGTTCTTATTCCACACTTTGGAAGACCCGCACATCCGTAGGTCTTCCGTTCAATACATTCAATACACTACAAAACAATAACAATCAATTGTCATAGCCATATGAAAACCTTTGTACAAGAACATCTTTAAATCAAACATCTTATTGTCTAGAAAACTTAATCTTTTGACAATGACCAACATAATCATATCACAATAATATATTTTAATAACATTTATTGGGGTGTCTCCCAATAAGGCTACAGAGATCACTGGGGCTTCCTGTTAATGAAAAAGCCTGAGATAATTTCCCAGGCAGCTGCTCCTTTATTTACCAAAAGGAAACTCGACCAATAATTCTCCAAGCCCGAAAGGTCCCCTTAATAACCTTAGTAAATTTCTGATGACCTCTGAGAAAACCAAATTTGATACCATTTTGACCAGCGGGCAACCCAGGTAAAAGCATGCTTTTTAAATCTATAAATCAATTTAAATTTTGAACAAATGGTCCAAAAATGCAAAAGAAAAAGAAAAGAGAAAAAATTGTTGAGCTCAAATAAAAACAACTGTTAACTGATTGGACAAATGGACAAATATGCATAGACGATCTGTACAGATTGGACAAACAGACACACACAGACAATCCACCTACAAAATCAGAGTGCAAATATATTCTTGACCAAACTGAATTATAATAACTCTCTTACAATTTTAGAAGTTTAAAGGTAGACGAGTCAGATTTTTTGTAGGTCGATTAGCAGAGATCTCTTAAGAAGAATTTGGAAGGAATAAAATCTTTTCTCTATAATCAATATATAATTTTTATTTTGTCTTAAGAATACTAGTAACTTTTGTGTCCCCTTCTTTCACGTAACTTTCAGCTTGGTTATCTCCAAGGTACCACCCACTCAAACCTTTGATTCCCATTTCTGGTTACCATCTCCTGGGCATTCTGGGCCAATTCCTTCAATTGGCCCCAGGTCAGGTCTGCCCCATCCTTGTCTACTGGCTGTAAAGTAGTCTCCAAGGCATCACTGTCATACCTAAAATTCATTTGGAACCAGAAAAGACCTAGAATAGCAAAAAAATTCTGGGCAGCAAGGGCAAGGCAGGGGGCATCACCACCAATTTAAAGTTACAGTACAAAGGTACCATGATAAAAACAGCACAGCACTGGCAAAGAAAGAGCCCTGAGGATCAATGGAACGAAATAGAAGATGCAAAAACAACTCCAAGCACAGTCAACTACCTTATCTTTGACAAAGGAGCCAAACATGTTCACTAAAAGAAAGATAGCCTCTTTAATAAATGGTGCTGGAAAAAATGGCTCTGCACATGCCGAAGATTAAAACTAGACCCATGTCTATCACCATGCACTAAGCTAAAGTCAAAATGGATCAAAGATCTTAATATTAAAACAGAAACACTGAATCTACTGGAAGAGAAATTAGGTAGAAATCTTGAAGACATAGGTGCAGGTAGAGACTTCATGAACAAAACCAAACTGCATGGGAAATTCTTCAAAGAGTCAAATGGGATCTCATCTTGTTAAAAATCTTTCACACATCAGAAAAATCACCAGCACAGTGAAAAGACAACCCACAGAATGGAAAAAAATTATAGTCAGTTGTTCCTCAGATAAAGGATCTATATCCAGAATATATAAAGAATTGAAAAACTTCAGACCCCCCAAATACAAAGACTCAATCCAAAAACGGGCATGTGAGATGAACACACGCTTCTCAGATGAAGAAATACAAATGACAAATAAATATATTTTAAAATGTTCAACATCATTGGTCATTTGAGAAATGCAAATTAAAACAACACTGAGATTCCATCTCACCCCATAAAGAATGGCTATCATCAAGAAATCAACCAAGGGCCGGTGATATAGCTGAGCAGCATAAGCACCTGCCTGGCAAGTGCAAGGTCCTGAGTTTGACTCCTGGTACCCGCATTAAAAAAAAAAAAAAAAAAAGAAATCAACCAATAACAAATGCTGGAGGGGCTGTGGGGAAAAAGGAATGCTTCTCCACTGTTGGTGGGAATGCAGACTGGCACAGCCACTGTGGAAATCAGTGTGGAGATTCCTCAAAAAACTAGGGTTGGAGGTCCCATTTGACCCAGCTATTCCCCTTCTGGGTATCTTCCCAGAAGAATTAAAAACCTCATACCACAGCGATATATGTGCGCCCATGTTTATAGCAGCACAATTTGTAATAGCCAGATCTTGGAAACAACCCATATGCCCGTCAACTGACAAATGGATAAAAAAGATGTGGTATTTTTATACAATGGAGTACTACTCAGCTATAAAGTAGGGTAAACTGGAGACTTTATAGGTAAATGGATGCAACCTGAGACCATACTCACAAGTGAAATAAATGTCTTACATATGTAAACATTGTATTGTCTCCCTTGTGTAAGAAGCTGAAAGAGTAAATAAGACCCAAAATGTACAATAGACATTATGAAATGGGAAGAAACTGCTCAAAAGGAAAGAGGAACTGGGATGGGAGAAAAGAAAGAAGGGAAAAGGAAAAAAATATATATATATGATAGTTAAGATAGTTATACTATTAATTTTTACTAGTTCATTGAAAAGAAAGGCTTGTGCCTATGTTGTCTGATCAGTTTTTCATGCCTATATCTTGTAATATTAGCAACTACTTTGAAGATAACAATACACAATGTATTAAGTATTGTTACTCTCCTATCTTGTTTTGAAATTTTGTATCATTGTTTTTATTATTTTTTCTCTTTAAAATAAGAAAAAATACCAAAGAGCAAGTTGGAAGTAGTTGGAACACTTCTCGGGCTGCAAAGATCACCTCTAGAGATAGACGGAGTTGAGTAAATGACGTGGAGAAGTTCTGCCCTGAGATCTAGGGTGAAGATGCCTCAGACGCATCTCTGCTGTCTCTCTCACCACCTGGGAAACCTTTTGCAGCAAGACGAGAATGCTTTTTCCAGTCCATCCTAAAATGTCTACATCTCTGAAGCTCACAGGTTAAACTCATATCCATCACCTTGTAATCACAATTCACATGTTAGTAAAGGCACATTTCTCAATTTTCTATGCGCACATGAAAGAAGAGAAAGGCTAACTAAAACCTCTGTCTTACTCTTAGCATATGTAAGGCACAAGTGTAAATCATTCGCCTGCTGGCTGCTTTCCTCCATGTGGGGAGTCACTGCAGGACTGCCTCAAAGCCTGGGGCATCTGAGGACGGGTAAGGACATGAACCCACTGCCTAGGGCAGATGCACAGAAAGATACATTTATGTAACAATAACATAACGTAAGACAACCACACATGCACTACATGGTTAAGTCAGTATTCAAGAATGTAAATGTAGGGGGCCGGTGAGACGGCTCAGCAGCATAAGCACCTGCCCGGCAAGCGCGAGGGCCCGAGTTCGACTCCCAGAACCCAAATACGAAAAAAGGGCCGGTGATATCGCTCAGTGGCATGGGCGCCTGCTGGCGCGCGAGGTCCTGAGGTCGACCCCCCGGTACCCACAAAAAAAAAAAAGAATGTAAATGTGTGATAATGACCAATATAAAGGTTGAACAATAAAGATGTTTGCTTGCTGTTGTTGCTGATGTTGGCTCCATGTGCTTTCTCTGGGGACCTCACCTGCAAAAATACCCCTTCAGCCCCACAGGCCCAACAAGTGGTGTAGTAGGCAGGGTAAAGGGTAAGTGTCCCCTCCTTGGTGTCTGTGGAAACAATGCCTGACAGTGAGGGAGAGCTCCAGGATTTGCCAACACGTGTCTCCTACCCTCTCCCTGGTTACCTGTACCCAGCTTTTTGGAGGCTTGGAAAGCCCTGGAGGACTAGGAAGTGATCCCTCTGACACCCAGGGATGTTTTGAAAGCCTAAGAAGCAATAGACATGCAAACCCCCACCACTGAGAGTTGGCGGGGCAGGCGGCTTGGTTGTTTTTTATTCTCTTATGCTGGGCAGGACAAGAGGTGGAAGATCTTGTCCAGCAAGTAGGCCAGGTGCAACGGACTGAGAAGGACTTCGAACAGTGGTTAGCTGCTGTAAAAGTCATTTTGTGGGATATAGAAATGCTTCCCAAAGCATTTCCCAAAGTGTAAGTCCCCATTTCTGGGAGAATTCCCTGGAAAGTCCCCTGGTATTGCCGCAATGACTAGTCTCAGCAGCTGGAGGTAGAGGAGCCCTAACATGATGTGCATGAAGGACACAATCCTGACAAGAAGACTGGCAGATGTGGGTCGCCAGGATGCTGACTGCATGCCCCAGGCAGAGCCCATGTGCAGGGCCCAGGAGGGAGCAGCTGCTCCCCACAAGACTGCATGTGCACGGGTGGGGTGGAGAAGAACCCGAGATGTCTCAAGGGCTCCTGGCTGCTGGTGGCATCAGCATCCTGCAGAGGGGTGTCACAACACCCATGAATCTGCTGCAGCCACACAGCCCTGAAGATGATGACAGGCTATGGGGCCATTTAAGATCAGCTGGTGCCAAATTGGGACAGACCTGCTGGCTGCCAACTTAGCTACAGGTAAGATTTATACAGATGAGCCTGGAGCCACAGGACAAGGGTGGAGACTGGCCAGCCAGAAGGAGCTCCCCAGAAGGGTGCACCAGCACAAGTCTGGCAAGCATGAGTGTGGGCATGAGGCTGACCCCAGTGAGAAGGGCTTGAGGGCCGAGCCTGGGGAGAAATCCAAGAAGCTCAAGAAAAGTCTGTGGGCATGGCCTCTTGACACTTCCTGCCAGTGCCAGGCCAGCACCCCAAGGATCAGCAACCTCTGCCACAGCCAGACCATGACAATGAGGAGGAGGAGAAGGAGTCAGCACAGGCTCCCACAGCCACTTGCAATGCCACTGCTACTTCCCCTGCCACTCCTACTCCAAGAGCTCAGCCACATCCTTGGACAGAGCTGCTACAGCAGCACAACCACAGCTACAACCAAGGTACCAGAGGCCACATGTGGAACTGCCTTCACCCGGGAGGGCAGGCAATGGACCTTCCAGGCGTTGGCACAAGGCTATTGCATAGCCCGATTTTGTGTCTTGGTCTGGTGGCCCAGGACCTGGCCACCTGGGCCAAGCCACTCTCTGTGTTACTGTTTCATTATATTGATAATATTATGTTAACCTCTGATTGTCTTGCAGATCTGGAAGCCACTGTGCACATTCTGGAGGAAGCTTTGCTGGCCTAGGAATGCGGCATCAATGAAGACAAGGTCCAGGGACCTGGCTTGTCTGTCAAATTCTTGGGTGTTATCTGGTCAGGTAAAATGGAAGTAATTCCCAATGTGATAAGGGTCTTATTGATAAGACCCAAACATGCCCCAGACCCATGACAGTATGTCAATTGCAGGCACACATGAGCTTATTGGATTTTGGTGACCCAGAAGGGTATGACATGGGAATGAACAGATGCAGTGGAAACTGCTTTTCTGGATTCAAAGAGGGCAGTTGCACAGGTACAAGCTGTCTGAGTCATTGCCCCCACTCTGCCATTTACCCTAACAGTGAATGTGGATGATGTTGGCTTTGGCTGGGGCCTATGGCAAAAACAGGGGAAGCAGAAGCAGCCTGTTGGTTTTTGGTCACATTTGTGGAAAGGAGCCAAAAACAGGTATTGTCTGATTGAGAAACAGCAAGCAGTCTATGCTGCTCTGCATGCCTGTGAAGGGATCACAGGGCAACAGACAGAGGAAGTACAGATTAGATACCCAGTGGAGGGCTGGGTCTGTACATGGGTGTCCCATCCCATGAGTAGAGTGGCCCAGGCCCCCACTGTCACATGCTGGGGGACATACTTGCAGCAGCAGCCTTTTTTTTTGGCCAGCCCTTGCCTGCTGAACTGGTAACAGTTTTGGGATCTGGGACATACACAGCATAGGAAATTGTACAGGATGACAGTTTACAGGTCATGACACCTAGCCCCCATGCAGAAGGAAAACAATGACTTCCAGCTGACACCTGGTATACAGATGGGTACAGCCATGGCACAACCCCTCAATGGGCAGCAGTTTGAAGCCAGAACAGGCAGGTCAAACCAATGGGCAGAGTTGCAAGCAGCCCTTATAGATGGGTGACAGCCCACTGGATCACCTCTTGAAGGTACAGCCAACACATCTGTGCATTTGACCCACAGAACAAGGTCCTAAGGTAATAAAAGGGGCCTTAATCCTCCCTGCATTGGAACCACTGTGGCAAGGAGGCCACTATCAATGGACTTGAGAATGGCCCACAGATCCCCCTGGTGGGGAACTGGGTGTTGCTCTTGGAACCCTGGGGGAAAGGACTAAGACATGCCATAGAAGTACAGCCCTGGACTTCAACATGGCCTTTAAGGACTTCAGTGCACTCTCCACCCAATGCTTGAGCCACCATTCTGAAAGAAAGTGATGTTGTGGCTGGTTGGCCCACCTCTCTGGGAATGGTGGACCTAGCCGTGACTCCCTTACCCCCAGTAGCAACAGTCCCACGGTCCCTGCTCAATTGAACTGACTGGCAGTGGGAAAAGTGGACCACCTCTGCCTGGGATCAGTGATGCCAGGCTATTTATGCACTGATCCAGAAAAGCACAACCACCCCACAGGGACTAGGGCCTGTTATATACAATGGCTAAGGGTGGATGACGGGGAATCAAGTAACGTTGCTGAATGGAGCCCCACTTTGTATCCAACAGGTAAATATATCAGTGGGAAACCAAACCATGGGGTGGTAACCACACATTACTGATACATGATACAAACAAGTGCTGGGATGGCCACAAGCTCATCAGTGCAGTGCCCACCTATTGGCCCACTGTGGAAGCTTTATGGATCTGTGGCACAGTGAGTTGGATATACCTACCTGCACACTGGACAGGTCACTGCACCTGGGGTTTCCCATATGTTAAAGGCACTATCAGACCCACCCTTACAGACACCCCACAATTGGGATGCTGTGTACCACAGGTGGCACCATACTTGACAGGTGGCCTGGTGGTTTGATCCAACGGCCTTGTTGATGCCAGGGGCGGGGACCGGAGAGCTAGTCCTCCAGGTTGAAGCCCTTGCTCAGCATATGGCCCAGGCCTTGAATGTCTGTGCCAGGCTTTGATGTTGCTCATAGATGAAACTTCCCAAATGAGAAAAATGGTCATGCAGAACCATGTGGCCTTTGATTTGCTAACTGCAGTGTCAGGAGGTACTTGTGCCCTTTCGCATGTAGAATGTTGTATTTTTATCCCTGGCCACCAGATGCAGGTGCAAGTAGCCCCGCAAGAGATGGATCTGGAGTTGTCTGCTATTCAGGCTTTGCAACAAGACCTTCTTACCCAGGGGTGGGGTTCATTGGGATCAACCTGGTGCTGGGTGGGCATAAGCTGTGCTTCAGTGGCAGTAGTGTTAGTGATATCATGCTGTTCCCTTTATTGTTGTGGTGGTCTTTGTGCACAATGATCAGCTCTATGGGCCATTCAGAAGAAGCAATGTGTCCCTGTGCTTTGAGGGGGTGGGATGTGGGGAGCCACTGTGGGATTGCTCCAAAGCCTGGGGCATCTGAGGATGCATAATGACATGAACCCACTGTCTAGTGCAGGCACACAGCAGCATATACTTATGTAACCATGACTTAAGACAGCTACTCATGCACAATGTGGTTGTCAGTATACAAGAATGTAAATATGTGGTAACAGCCAATATAAGGGCTGAACAATAAAGATGTTTGCTTACTGTTGTTGCTGATTTCGGCTCCACATGCTTTCTTTGGGGATCTCACCCACGAAAATAGCCACAGGCCCTGACACTCTGTACAGTTGTTGCAAGCTGCCTCAGCCCAATTTCTGGAGGGAGGGCCAGTCTAACGACAAGGCGGTTCTAAAGTTAACTCCCAACAAGTTGAGAAAAACTTAGGGGGAGTTTCTAACTTACTAGCAAAAACAGAAAAGTCCAAACCTGTAGCTCCACTCTCAATGGAGGCCTCAAGAAAGGACTCTCACAGCATTGTCTCTGGTCACTCTGAGACAGAGGACACCAGGAGATCACTGAGAGTTACCACTCACCTCACTGGAGAGCAGGTGGAGAAGATAGATAAGTGAAGATTTTTCTGCTGATTACCCAGTCAGGCTTTCAGGACTCAGCTTCCACTGAGGAACATTTGGGTATCTGCCAGAAAGCAGCTCTGGCCATGACTTCTCAATTGTCCTCTCAGTTTTCATTGGTGCAGGCAACCAGAGATCTGTCTCTAGAAAGGAATCCAACTGCCTATCTGGTCAACATTCGATTCGGTCATCGACCTCAATGGAGACTCACCAGAAGGCGCTGGAGAACCTGCCCTCTGCCTTTAAGAGTGTAGCAGCTGTGCTAACAGCATTTAACCAGCCAACAGAGTAACCACAGTTTGTTAAAATTCTATAAGGTATAGATAAAAGCCTGAGCTAAATACAGACTAAATTTCATAAAAAGACCCATTTTACAGAATTTTATATCAAAGCTCTAACGTTACTCTTCCTAGTGCTGTTTTCTAACAAGTCAAGCAAGGAACACAAGTAAATTCAGCAAATAGTTCAAATGCAACATATACAAAACAGGAATAAAATCTCCCTTTAAAGAAGCATCATAACCTTCCCATGTTCTCAAATTTATCATCATTTTAACAAAACAATGTGTATAAGAGACAAAATGCTTAAAATTTTTAAGGCATAAAATTTGATTAGCTAAGTGAGTCAAAACCCAGTATCTATGAAACAAAAACAAACTCTTAGCTCCATCCAACTGCCTCAGTAGGAGACCTCTAAATGATATAGGACATATGATACAGGGATGACATATGGACCTCCAAAAATATAAGGGAAACATTGTAACTAACTCCCAACCTGCTAGATGTGTGAAACGCTGAGTTTGTGTTCTCTAAAATCAAGGGATGAATTCTAGGAGCAACAGAGGTTAAGAGTGGGAAGAATTTATTGAGAGAAAATAGCTTCTGTCTGAGAGAGACAGAAGGGGGCCCTGCCTGCTTTGGCATTTTCTATATATAAAATCATGTCATCTGCAAACAGTGATAATCTAATTTCCTCTTTTCCAATTTGGGTGCCCTTTACGTGTTTCACTAGCCTGACTGCTAGTGTGACTGGCTGCCTGCAGGGTTCTCGACCCAGGAAGAATTACAAGGCAGAGAGTCAGAAGAAGACTGAGCAAAAGTATTTACTGTACAGTGCATGCAGAAAGCAGCATTTATTGTAAAGCAAAAGCAGAAAGCCCCAGGTACGGAACCCAGAAGGGGACTGGAGCAGTTTCTCATGGGAACTCTTTGTCTAGGGGTTTTAATGGACAAAATGATTACATCTCAGTGAAGCTGAGGTCAACTATGGGGTTATGAGCAGGAAAGTTTGACTTAGAAGTGGCCCTATAGGGAGGGGGCAGAGGAAAGGAAGAAGGGAAAAGTAAAAATAAATAAATAAATAAATAAATAAATAAATAAAGGAAAACATGGAAACAAGATTTTGTAAATGGAGAGGGAGGAGGGGCTGAAGAGAGGGTAGGGGAATGGGAAAAAAGAATCATGATATACCATGTGCAGGTACAAATTCTCTGTGATGAATGTGATCATTATGTGTATCTAAAATGTACCAATAAAATCTGATCGGGAAAAAAAAGCAGTGGGCCTATAAGAACTTGGTGTTAGATAATGGCACATGAAAAAAACACCGGAGACCAAGGCGGTGGGAAAGATCAGATTTATTCCATCTACGTACAGTCAGGCTGACATCAGAGTGATAGCAGCAGCTATCTGGAGGGGAGGCCAGATACATATAAGGCTTAGGGCTGAGGTCACACTTTCAAAGAATCTGGATGGAATGTTTGAAGTCAAAGATACACAGAAAATCAGCATAGGTGCGCAGATAGAACTGGCATCAGGAAGACTTCAGGTCCAGTCCTAAATTTCTTTATGGACCTTACTTCTTGTTTGCAGAGGGCAGGCTACTGTCAGTAGTGGGCAGCCCAGGTCTCCAACAGGTCACTCTCAGGTCAGGCCTGACACTCAGGGTATGTAACAAGCATACTTTTGCAAGCACATCAATTGTTACTTTTCTAAAATTAGCAGAACAAAGGCACTCTTCAGAGGGGTATGGATAGAGGCTAGGTGGTACTGGTTTTCTATCACCTTGTTTTATTTTATTCCAGGGTAAGAAAATCCCACTAATCTAATGAGGATTTTGTATATTGAGCCTCTGGAGCCCTGGCCTTGGCCATCGCCCCCTCACCGAGTCATCCTGACTCAGCTTTGGCTTGGCTCTTCCCTGGCTGCCTGTCCTGTCTGCTGAACTCCTTTTGCCAGAATCCTCCCCACATCCCCTCCTCAAGGGCCAGTGTCACTTGGAGAAATCCTCTCACCTGCCTACAGGGCCCTGGTCCTGCTCTACATTTACTAATACTGTAACAGAAGATGCCCCCCCCCCAGTATACTTCAGTTCCTTAGTTGCCCAGGTAATAGTTCCTGTTCCAGTTCTGGTTGCTTCTGTCTCTTAGAAACGGCGGGTCACTCTGATGCATAGCTGGTCATTATGATGCACATTGTAAGAACCAATCCCCAGTTGAGAAGTCATTCTGCCTCTGTACTTCCCACTTGCTTATCTCACATAAGCCCTAGATCACCAGAGATCAGGGCCTGATATTCTGGGAATGATCCCGATCAGGGCCTGTCGACGTAAAATAAATCTGCCTCCAAATCCTGGGTGTCATTTTTGTGTTTCTGCTTGCTGTAGCAGTACACATGATGTTTTACCAGAAGTGATTGTTCAGATGCCTCTTGTTAGGAATGCTATAGAAGGTAGGGTGTGGCAAAGCTGGCTAGGGAAATAAGCAGGATCTGTCAATTAAAATTGTGCCAAATAATTCCCAGGATGCTATATATAGAACTTCTCACAGGTCCCCATGCAGTGTGGACAACATATGAAGACACAGATGCCATGAGAAGCCTGCTAGCTTGACTCTTCATAGCAGCCCCACCCAGTGCCTCCCAGATGCAAGGGACACTTTTATTTTTGCCTTTATCCTTTCCTCTCTTGTTTGGCCTAAGTTCACTCTGGGAGCCAGTTTGCCCCTCACTCCTTCATCTCATTTTTCAAATAAACTTTGGCACTATTTTTGGCTGGTCTCATCCAATTCTTTTTTTGAGGCAAGAAGGACCTGGAATATGTTTAATTAGCAAGCCAATTCTAAAGGAATTGCCTGATAACATTTTTTTGGCATTAGCCAGCCAAGAGAGTAAAGCTAAGGTACCAGGAAACCGAGGTAAGGCCCATATGGGCACACTTTTTATTCCCTCTGAAATGCCATGAGGTTTCTTTTCTCCTCTCCCTCACTCTCTCCCAGTACTGGGAATGCAGGGGACTATTCTCACAACAAGCAGGGAACTGTTTGTCGCTTTTCTAGCTGTGGGGCATGGAGGAAGGGAACGTAGACTTTTGTTTTTCTTTCTTGCTGCTTGCATTCACTCTGCAGGTACGCCTTGCGGTCTGTGCATTTGTTTGTTGTGTATTTTGCTAACTTTTTTTTTGGAAATTGGCCTGTTGTCCACTTACTCTCAATTGTAAATGGCTTTTTCTTGATTTGTATTTTGAGGCAGAGTGCTGCCATGCTGCCTTGCCACGTGGCCAGCCACCATCTCGCCTTGTTGTGAGACTATGCACAACTTCTACAGGGCCAAGCATCACCGGCCACTGCCATCTTTTTTTTTTTTTTTTTTTTAATAACTGGTCTTACAAGCTAAGCCTGTAATTTTAAAGAGAATGTGGGATCAGTGTATGGCCTTATTGGAAACAAGAGAGAGGACTCTTTTTCTTCTTCCTGCACATAAAAAAAGAGAAGCTGTGTACTATCCCTTTAAAAACTCAGGAAACCTTCATGGGGTGGACGCAGGCTGCACCAGGATCCTGTTCCTGTGTGGGTTGGGGGAGGGGCATGACTGTCTTACCGAAGCTCCCAGGGGGAAATGTGGAAGCAAGAAAAAACCAGTGTATTTAGAAATGTCCAAGGCTTTGGGGCAGAAACAGGCGCCAGACAAGCCTAATGGCTCTGAGTGGCCCAAAGTCATTGTGCTGGCTCCAGTGCTGCCCACTCCAAGTGGGCACACCTCGGCCCCACGGGTGCACGGAGCTGCTGGACCAGGGACTACAGGGGGCCTGAATGCCCCTGCTCTGAAACAGCAGCTGTGCAGACGAATGGCCCTGCCCACTATGGCAGAAGGCACCAGAGCGCTCTGCTCCTCAGCCACCACTCAGGCGAATGCGGTTCACCAACACTGCTCTCTCCGGTCCAGGACCCCGGCTGAGGCCACAGACTCCTGGCTTTTGTGCTTCCTTGTTTAAATGCAGATAAGTTAAAGGCCTATGCCTGATGCCTGAGCAGAACAGTATTTAACATTTAAAAGCTAATTATGGTGAGTGCAAGTATATAAAAACAGAGCCACTCCTGTTTGTCCTTTTTCCATCAGAGTAAATGCAAGAAAAGTTTTTCCCCTATGGTCTGAGTAGTTCAACTAGGTAGTTAAAGGAACTTCGCCGAGAAAGTTCCACCATTACTTCATAGGAGCTCGGCCCAGCCCTTTCATCCCCAGGGAGTTAATGGGTCCCCAATATGGAAACAAAAGCTCTCATAGGGCTTTCTTCTGTGCTTGTGTCCTTGATACTGGTGTCACCCTAAGGTTCAGATGGAGACATCTGTCCAAGCTATGTGAAAGTGTCACGAGAGGCACCTTGTGGACTCCAGGCCTCTTCCTTATGCATGGGACGCCACCTTTCGGCATGCAGGCCTAGCTGTCTCCTCTCTATAGGCCCCAAGACAAGCAGATGGGAAATCTACTGGACCTCATCCCCACACAGATTCCACCTTCACCACTAAGCTGTATCCTTGATGAATGGAACAGTTTGATCCTGACAATTTCAAACAAGAACAGCTACTATTGCAATAAGGTCTGGATTCATAGGAACTGGGGGGTGGCGAAAGACGGATACCAGATGGTACTTCAAACTATGAGACTATTGTGTAGTTACAGTGTTTCTGCTTGGAACATAAAAGATGGAGTGAAATGCCTTATGTTCAGGCTTTCATGATTCTTTATCAAAAGGAATGCTCAAGAACTCAGTACTTGGGCCGGTGAGATGGCTCAGCGGCTTAAGTGCCTGCCCGGCAAGCGCGAGGGCCCGAGTTCGACTCCCGGAACCCACATACGAAAAAGGGGCCGGTGATATCGCTCAGCGGCACGGGTGCCTGCTGGAGTGCGAGGTCCTGAGGTCGTCCCCCCGGTACCCACAAAAAAAAAAAAAAAAAAAAAGAACTCAGTACTAAGTCCAGGCCCTGAGGAAGACAAGGCTATCCTGGCAGACCCTGTTCTGGGCCTCCCCACTGTCTCTCAGGGGGATGTGGGTCTCTCTGACTTGCCTGATGGTACTGGGAGGCCTCTTTGACCTCCCCCTTACAATCCCCAGGCCAATAAATCAGGTCCGTCCCCTCCACTAGCTGCTCTCATCACGGGGACAAAAAGGCCCATTAAAGTCTGTTAATTATGATAAAGTGAGTGGGACCATATAGGGAGCAGAGGGAAAACCAGCTGTCATTTATAACCAATTGACAGAGCCTTTCACAAGTACAGTAACATAGACGCATCTTCCAGGGAGGGAAAACTGCAGTGGGACGTCTTTTCACCTGTCAGTCAGCCCTGGATATCCGGCATAAGTTACAAAAGCTTCAGATGGGGCCACAGACACTTACAGCCCCATTCATGGACATGGCCTTTGCTGTGTTCAACAATCAGGACCCAGAGGAGAAACAGAAGAGAAAGCATAAGATTACAGCTGTGCAACTGCTAACACGTTAAGCTCACCCAGGTCATCCAGGGAAAAACCCAGGCACAACCGAAGAAAAGGTTTCAAGTGCAAAGGGACTGGAGAGTGGGCTGAGGTTACACCAAGCCTCCAGCCTTATTCTCAGTTCCTGAGGAACCATTAAAACTGGCCTAAACCAGGAAGACAACAGGGCCTTAAGACAAGGGAATTAAAAAGAGACTCTAGTGGTATTTAGGGAATAAACTGGTCCTTCCCCAAAGGCTACAGTGCAAGGCTATAAAGACACTTCATGATACTTTCCATATGGCAAGAGAGGCAACCCTGAAAATGGCTGCTCGGATTTTCCCAGGACTAGGACTAGCAGCAGCCACCTGACGGCCCTGCAAAGCTTGTCCACTCTGTGGCTACAACAACCTGGATGAGCCCAAACCACCTCCTTTATTAGAACCTGTACAGAGGAGAGGGGCATTCCCTGGAGAGGACTGGCAACTAGACTTTACCTATATGCCACTATGTGGAAGATTTAAACAGATTTTGGTCCTAATTCATGGCTTTAGAGGCTGGATTGAAGCTTTTCCTACCAGTTCAGAAAAGGCTATCGAGGTACTCAAGGTGCTTCTTAAAGAAATCATCCCCAGATATGGACAACCCTAGTCTCTCCAGAGTGACCTTCTTTTACCTCCCAAATAACTCAGGGAGGGGCAAAGGCTTTAGGAATAAAGCTCCACCTGCATTTCACTTGGCAGCCTCAATCTTCTGGAAAGGTAAAGAAAGCCAAACAGACCCTAAAGCAAGCTCTGGCAAAACTTTGCCAAGAGATGTCTGAGTCTCAGGTCTGTGTGCTACAAGTAGCACTCATTAGGGTTCATAATATGCCCAAAATTGAGCTAAGTTTGAGCCCATTTGCCATGCTACATGGAGGGCCATTTCTACCCTCTGGTATGACGGCAGACCCAGGGACCACGAGGCTCTTATAATAGCTCAGCAATCTGGGCCAAGAACAACAGGCATCCAAACGTATGGGGACAGAGCCCCACCAGCTCCTGGTCCGGGGGACCACCCAGTGTCTGCCCTGGAACTAAGCGTTTTTGAGAATTTGGAGAGGGGGACCACCAGCAGATCAGTTAAAGCCAAAATGGAAAGGCCCTTTCTCAGTGATCCTTGCCACACCCACTGCAGTAAAGGTGGCACAGATAGATAACTGGCTTCATCATTCTAGATGAAAACTAGTCCCACCTGAATTGTCTAAAAAACAAGATCACCCAAAAGGAGAAAGCTACTCCTGTGAGTTTCTGGAAGATTTGAGATTTCTCTTCAAAAAGCAAGACTCCAGTACTGCTACAGATAAGCAAACAAGATTATGCTAAGGCCATGGCTTTCAGAGTCTTCATGTATGTGACATGCTTCTCTGACATACGTTCTTCTCTACAGGAAGTGTGCAGATCTGACCTGCTCCTCATATTTGGGCTAGCAGTAAAACTTCTTCCTCCTGTCAGGCAGCTTGACAGTTGCTAACTTTTCTCATTATTTTCCGACAGATTTTTCTTTCCTCAGCCCAGCCAGCAAGCCCCAGAACCCCAAGGTAGTCGGAGAGCACATAATGCCTGCTAGGTGGGGTCCACAGCCCCTTGCAGCTTGAAGAAGTTACGAAGACAGAGACCTCCGCCCCCTCAGCACCTCATAAAGAATTACAGGATTTATGTCGCTCAGGGGGAAATGCTATAGGAGGTAGGGCGTGGCAAAGCTGGCTGGGGAAATACGTGGGACCTGTCAATTAACAGATCCCAGGGCGAGACCAGATAATTCCCAGGACCCCGCATGTGGAGCTTCTCAAAGGCTCCCGTGAGCTGCGGACGGCGTACGAAGACGCAGATGCCGCGAGGAGCCCAGGCTCGTGGCTCTTCGCAGCAGCGCACCCTGTGCCCTTTTATTTTTGCTTTCATCCTTTCCTGTCTCGTTTGGCCTTAGTTCACTCTGCAGAGCCAGTTTTTCCCCTAGCCCTTCACCCTTCATTTTCAAATAAACTTTTGACACTTTTGTCCTTGTTCGGGGCAAGGACCTGGAAACGAAACTACCTGATAACAGGAAAACGACACCTAAACCTGAGAAAACGGACATAAGCCCAGCTGTGCCTGTGTGGAGGCCTCACTGCTCATCCTCCCCAAGCGTCTGCTATCGCCCTGTTTCACTAGGACTTCCGGCGTCTCACCCCAGATCCTACAGAAAGACCTCGGCTTCCGCCCCTCAACACCCACTCAGTAAGCTGTTGGCTTATTATACATAGGCTTTATTATGTTAATATACACTGCTTTTTCTCCCCCTTGTAGAACTGGGGATCAAACCCAGGATCATTCTACCACTGAGCTACATATCTAGCCCTTTTTATTTTGAGACAAGGTCTCACTAAGTTGCCAGGCTGAATGAACCCAATTTTCTTTCCAAAGTAGTTCCAGGTAGCAAAATCTTGACCATTGCCTATAGTGTAAGTAAAAATGTTAAACTTGGATTCAGTACTCTCCTGCTGACTTCTTTAAGAGTTTTGATTCCAAACTACAGCTTTCCTAAGAATTTAAATGATTCCTCTCATCCTGTTCGTCCTCACAAAGTATTACAAAGAAAGGCCGGGGATGTAGCTCAGTGGAGAGCGTGTGCTTAGTATGGTGAAGCCCTAGGTTTGATCCCAGCACCACACGGAGCGAAAGGTATGGTTTTGTATTTTAAATTACTCTTATGTAATCAAAAGTCACCTGAGGAATAGTGATTATTAAAAACGAGCAGTGTTATTTTTTCAAATACAGGGGAAACACAGCAAAGCAAGTGGTTCACAAGCTTCATTCTTTTCAACAATTCTGGCAGAAAACCTAATTGGTCAGGAACCGAATCAAATTTCCACACAAGTTCAATATTGAACCTAACCATTGCATTTGATTCAGTTCATGACCAATTCCATTTGCGACCAGAATCATGGAAATTGAGTTCGTGAACCGAGGTACCACTGTAAAGGACTTTGCTCTTGGACAGCCATGCGAGTCAGCCTTCCCCCTCAACAGCAACTCATTTTGGGAACTGTTAGGTTTCAACCTCAGCTGAATGATTAATAATCATGAGTGTTTACAGCATCACAAGAGAAAATGTGAAGGTATATTATAACCCTTAATGCGGCAATTTTTTTAAGCCCCTGGAATAAGGGAGGGAGGGAGAGTTACTGGGTATTGGGTAACACTTTGAGAATAGCTCACTCATCTCTCTTTCTTCTGATGATACCTCTGAATGCGAGACAGCAAGTTATGTGACCACTGATCACCTCACCAAGGTTTTAGTAAGAATAACTTTCTCTCATGTTTTTTGCAGTTCTGTTGGTACTGAATTATTTGCAAGCACAAGCAGAGTAACCCCAACAGGCAGGGATTCTGTCCGGTTCCTGGCACTGATATTACAAAGCATCAGTGAGAGTTTAGGGAGGTGCACCAAAACTTGCAAATTACTGCCACCAACTTTTTCATTTTAGAGAATGGATTTGACTGAAGCCACACAGCACTGAGCTAAGATTATAACATAGTTCTGCCATTCCTAGCATATGCCCTTTCCCCTGTACCATGCTATTTTTTACTGTATTTAAAAACAAATTAATTTTTTTTTTTTTTTTTTTTTTTTTTTTTGTTTTTTTGAGGCAGGGCTTCATTATGAAGTTCAGGCTGGTCTTGAGCTCACTTTGTAGCCCAGGCTGGTGTTGAACTTGCAACGATCCTCCTGCCTCAGCCTCCCGAGTGCTGGGATTACAGGTGTGCGCCACCATGCCTGGCTAAAACAAATTAATTTAAAACTGACAGTTTGGGCCAGTGGGATGGCTCAGCGGCGTAAGCGCCTGCCTTGCAAGCGCGAGGGCCCGAGTTCGACTCCCGGATCCCACATAGGAAAAAGGGGCCGGTGATATCGCTCAGCGGCACGGGTGCCTGTTGGCGCACGAGGTCCTGAGGTCGACCCCCCGGTACCCACAAAAAAAAATAAAAAATAAAAAAATAAAACTGACAGTTTTGCTCCAATACAAAGTCCAAATGCTAAGAAAAACCCTGAAATAAGAATACAACATGAATAGAACAACAACAAATTATTAACTCCACAAAAGAACAGTCTGTATCAAGTGAAAGGGTCATAAAGGGTTCACAGCCTTGGGCCAGATATTTTTAAATAACAGCTTTATTGAGATATAATTCACATACCATGAATTTTTCACTTTTTATACAATTCAGGAGTACTCAGTATACTCAGACTTGTACAACCATGACCACTATACAATTTCAAAATGTTCTGATGACTCAAAAAACCTTGCACCCAGGAACAATTTCCATTCAACTGTACCCCACCCCCAGAAAACACTAATTGTTATGGCTTATATCTATATGAACCCCCCAAAGCCTCATGCACTCATCAGAGGTGCTTTTAGGAGTGACTGGATCATGGGTGGTACTGGATCAGTCTACTGATTGGTTTAGCATAGTTCTGGGTGTGGCCGAATGGATTTACTGAAGACAGAGATCCACCGTGGGTGTGAGTAGCACCAAGCAAAAGGCTTGTAGCTTGGATGGAATAAAAGGGAAAGCAGAAGAAAGGCTGCTGCTTCCTGCCTGCCCCGCCATAGACTGTCGCTCCTCTGCCACGCTGTCCTGCCTTGGAACCAGCCAACGATGGACTGAAACTTTTACAAAGTGTGAGCCAAAACAAGCCTGTTCTCCTGTAACTTTTGGGTGTCAGGTATTTTGTCCCAGCAATTAGAGTAACTAAGACACTGATCTTTCTATGAATTTCCCTATTCTGGACATTTCATACAAATGGAATCACAGAATACGGTCTTCTGTGACTTCTTCCACTTAGCACGATTCACTCTTGTTGCAGCATGCGTCAGAACTTCATTCCTTCCTAAGACTGAATAATATTCCATTGTATGACTAGACCACAGTTTGCTTATTTGTTGTCTGATAGACATTTGGTTGCTTCTTTTTTTCCTTTTTTTGTGGTACTGGGTGTTGAACCCAGAGCCTTCACATTGAGCCACATTCCCAGCCCTTTCCTGAGGCAGGGTCTTGCTAAATCACCAAGTTGCCCAGGCTGAGCTGGAACTCACAACCCGCCTACCGCAGCCTATCAGAGTGCTGGGTTATAGGCGTACACTATTACTGGCTTTTGCCTTTCGTCTGTTATGAATAATTGCACCATGAACATTCATGTCGACACGTTTTTCTTGTGGACATATGCTTTCCACATATGTATATACTTTGGAGTAGAATTGCTAAATTGTGTTACAACTAAATTTTAAACTTTTTGAGGAGATGCCAGACTGTTTTCTCAGATAGCCCTGCCATATTACATTCCCACAAACAACATCCTGAATGTTCCAGTTCCTTCATATTCTTGCCAACACTTGCTATTGTCTGTGAAGGACACACCTAGTGTTACGGCAGAGCTTTTGTAACAGAGCAGAATTAAAAGGAGCGCCCTGAGTTTCACACTGACAGGAGACCCTGAGCAAGGGTATTCTGTAAATACTGACATACTGCCCTTCCCAACTGCTTGAGGCACCGCCTTGAGTCAAGGCAGTGCTTCCCAAAAGATGTCCCTAAACCGCCGTGCCTATATCATTGGAGCGAGTCAAAAAGTAAATTTGCAGGGCGGTGAGATGGCTCAGCGGCTTAAGCGCCTGCCCGGCAAGCGCGAGGGCCCGAGTTCGACTCCCGGATCCCACATACGAAAAAGGGGCCGGTGATATCGCTCAGCGGCACGGGCGCCTGCTGGCGTGCAAGGTCCTGAGGTCGACCCCCCGGTACCCACAAAAAAAAAAAAAAAAAAGTAAATTTGCAAACTCCACTCCAGACCAGCTAGGCCAGAGACTGTGGACAGGCCCAGCCTCAGTGACCCCCAGCCAGCATCACTCCGCTCAGGCTCACAGGAGGCCCCAGCCCCTGCTAGCAGGCTTGCCTCATTAGCGACACCCAGTGTGCAACTGCCACCTGTCACCCCCACAGGTAAGGATGACAATGCCACAGGACAGAACTGATTGCACAATTCAATCATGTGCCTTAGGTGGGAGGGCTTGACACTTCCTGGTAATGAGGGACATTTGTTCGTTCACAATTAACTGTGGACACAGAAAACCCAATTAAATAGGAATATTAAAGCACTACCCAAGGCCAGTGATAGAATTTCTCTGCCATTTAAAAATCTCTCAGCCAGGCACAGCAGTGCATATAATCCCAGCATTTAGGAGGCTGGGGCAGGAGGACTGTGAATTCAAAGCCAGTGAGACTCCATCTCAAAAAACACACACACTTCTCAAAAGTACAAATGGCCAATAAATATATGAAAAATATATCACTGGCCACTGAAGAAATGCAAATTAAAACAACACTGAAATTCCATCTTACTCTAGAAAGAATGCCAAGAAATCAAAGAATAACAAATGCTGGCAAGGCTGCAGGGAAAGGAACCCTTCTACACAACAGATGAATGGGTAAAAAAAAAATCATACTGTACACAACCAAGTACTACTCTGCTATAAAGAAGGATAAATTTGAGTTATCTGTAGGAAAATAGATGCACTTTGACACCATAATGTGAAAAAATTAGACACTAAAGTTTAAATATATGGTTTCTC
Source organism: Erethizon dorsatum (assembly GCA_028451465.1). Classification (NCBI taxonomy): domain Eukaryota; kingdom Metazoa; phylum Chordata; class Mammalia; order Rodentia; family Erethizontidae; genus Erethizon; species Erethizon dorsatum. The sequence continues at coordinate 34,619,455 of CM051835.1, read as the reverse complement.
TTTTATGTAACACCCAAAGTATAAATAAAGAGCAAAATAAAACATACTAGGAAACAAGGACATAGATCTTTTACAAATGGGAAGGGAATCAAGAGATGGAGGAAGGGAAGGAAGGATAGAGGAAGGGGACATAAAAAGATGTGTTATGTCCACATACAAACTCATTAGTGTAATAATTATGTACTGCAAACACATACTAATAAAGACAAAAATTAAAAACAAAAACAACTTCTCCATGTATTTCTTACAAGCATATTAGAAATCCAATTATTAGGGTAGGTGAAGTATCTTTACAGCTACATTTTTATTACTTCCTTCAAACACTGGGTAGATTTACTGCTTCTCTGCATCTTCACCAGGAAGCAAATGGCTTCAGAAAGGAAAAGTCAGATTAACTCGGCTCTGGTCCGCTCTTGCTGTGTAACTGCTCCAGGCTGCACGCAAACGTGCGGGCGGATGCGCAGTACAACCCACAGGGCTGAGCGCAAACATGAGGAAACACGAAGCCCAAGCAAAAGCCTCCACCACAGCAAGACTGCTGGGGCGCCATTCGGTCCTTCAACCCCGCCCCTCAGGGACTGCACTGGGTTTACAGCATTTCTCTCATCTGGGATGGCACAGCATCTCCAAGAGCGTCTAAAACCTTCCGGTAAGTGTCCAGAACATGCTGAGCAGTGGGTCTTTCCGCAGGAATCTGGCTCTTACACGCCTTATGAATGTCAAATAAATGGAACCGAACCATATCACTCCCTTCAACGTGCCCCAAAAGGAAACTGGAGACGTCTGGGATTCTCCAGATATCTATCTTCTCGTCATAGGAGGGCATGAGGTCATCGTGGAAAGGCACGTGCTCTCCGTAGGGCCATAATTGCTCTGGAGCCACAAAATCCCCACGAAGCTCCCTGTGGCCACACTTCACAAACATCCCAGAGCTGCGGTTCACCAAGGGCAAGGCATCCAAGTCATTTGCCACGATGCTGAAGTTACTTGTCAGCAGGTACTGCGACAGCGTCTTGGGCAGGTCATTAGAGTCACACATGACAAGTGTGCCCAGGGGGCTGCGATGCAGGTAGTTAATGATGCCAACATAATCCATGGCCAGCTGCAGCCTATGCTGCCATGTGTTCACACTCTGGTACTTGGAAAGATTGAGTGTTTCTTCCAGGTTGCTCAAGGAACCTAAGGGGTGATACTCAGTGAGAACAGTGCTGTCCTCCTCACAATAGCCGAGCAGTGTGACGATGTGTTTGCTCTGTAGAGATTTCAGCATCTGCAGTCCATGCAGAAAATCATCTTTCATCTCTAGACTGGTGAGCCGCGAGAGTGCAACTTTGCGTTCCTTCCACTCTGACAGAAACACCTGAAACAAAGACATCAAACCTGAACTTACACGGGAAGTGAGCCAAGAAACAGTAACTGTCTCCCAAGTGGCAAGTACCATGCAGAAGACACTCAGTGTTTGCAGTCACAGAGCTACGCTTCATCTAGTTGTAGACTCACGAACACACACGTTCAGCAGGGTGTGTGCCAACCAGGGCACAGGCGGCACAGTGGCACTACTGCAGCCCGCACGCGGAGGCTTGGACTGGGAGTTCGCAACCAGCCTTACTACAGAGCAAGTTCAAGGCAGCCTGGCTGCACAGCAAGGCCCTGTTTCAAAAACAAAAATCTAAAACAAAAACAAATATTTCAGAGCAAAGGAGGGCAGAAATGACCGATTCTTGTGTGGATGCTGAGAATCAGCTGGAAGCTTAGGGCATGTCACTCACAGCATAGATGTGCACAGCAGGGGCATGCAGGCTCAGGAGAGGAGGCTGCTTCCAACTCCTACAGCACGAAGGGTGGACAGAGGAGACTGGAAAAGGGGGCGAGAGGCCTAGCCCATCACACCTAACACTGTGACTCATTCCCGTTAACTTTCAGAGGCAGCACAACCACACACAAGACCGTTTCTATGTAAGGAAAACACTTTACGTGTGAGTTCTGTGATGCTGCAGCTGTGAAAGCAGGACTTGAGATACTATACGAACGCTGGGCCAGTCCACGTGGCACGCAGTCCACAGGAGAGTAACTTGGATTTCTTTTTTTTTTTTTTTACTTGCACAGTACTTGGGACTGAACCCAGGGCCTTCACGCTGAGCTATATTCCCAGCCCATTTTTATCTTGAGACAGGGTCTCAATACATTGCTAAATTGCCCAGGCTGGGCTTGAACTTGCCACCTTCCTGCCTCAACCTCCCTGCTTTCTGGGATTACAAGTGTGTGCCACCACACCCAGCTGAATTTCTACTTTTTTTATTAGCTAAAACAAGTTTGCAGGGAGCACTGTAATTAAGGAAAGAACTTGGGATCGTTTGCTTAAAGACAGGTTCTGAAGTCAGAAATCCCTGGCAGTGCTGTGTCTTTGTTCTCCTTTCTTCCTCCTTCCCTCCATCCCTTCTCTCCACCCTGCCCTGCCCTCCTGTCACCCAGAGCCTCAAACACGGTGGGCAGGTGCCCTCCACCGAGTCACATTCCTACTTCCTAAGCCATTCTGGAAAACAATTGTTTGGCATTTATCAAAGAATTTAACATCTAAATCTAAGGCAACAACCTGAAAAAGATGTAAAGCTCTAGGAATAAAAACCTGGGGTTATTTATTAAAGTATAAACTAGAACCTAGGAACCTAGAATCTGGAAACCAATTTTTTGGCATTAACCAAAGAATTTAACATCTTTTTTTTTTTTTTTTTTTTGGTGGGTACCGGGGGTCGACCTCAGGACCTCGCGCGCCAGCAGGTGCCCGTGCCACTGAGCGATATCACCGGCCCCTTTTTTCGTACGTGGGTTCCGGGAGTCGAACTCGGGCCCTCGCGCTTGCCAGGCAGGCGCTTATGCCGCTGAGCCATCTCACCGGCCCTTAACATCTAAATCTAAGGCAACAGCCTGAAAAAGATGTAAAGCTCTAGGAATAAAAACCTGGGATTATTTATTAAACCATAAACTGGAACCTAGGGGAATAAATTTTGGCAGGATTACCAATGGTGTTATTTGGTCACTATAATGCATTTATTTATGGAGTTACAGTAGATACAAAGTAATGTTATTGTAGCAGAAGATCCTCCCCCCCCCTGCAGCCAGTATACTTCAATTTGTTAGTTGCCCAGGTAATAGTTCTGGTTACAGTTCCTGTTACTTTTGACCACTGGCACTGTGAGGCATATTGTAAGAACCAATCCCCAGTTGACAAGCCATTCTGCCTCTGTACTTCCTGCTTGCTTATCCCATAGAAGCCCTAGACCACCAGAGATCAGGGCCTGATATTCTGGGAATGATCCTGATCAGCGCCCGTCAATGTAAATAAATCTGCCTCCAAATCCAGGGTGTCGTTTCGGTGTTTCTGCTTTCTGTTACATTACAAATGAACAAGAATTTATATAATATTCTTCTAGCTGCATGAAACAAGATAAAATTAAATTATATACAAATGAAAGGGAAATATGTTAATATTTTAGTTGCCTTTCTATGCTGAGAATCTGGTTATTTTTGTCCTTTATACTTTTTGGTATTTTCCAACTCTTTCAAAATAAACAGGCCAGGTGTGATGGCACACACCTGTAATCCCACTACTCGGGAGGATGAGGCAGGAGGATTGCTGCATGTTAAGAGGCCAGCCTGGGCCACAAAGTGAGTTCAAGGCCAGTATGAACTGCAGAGTGAAACCCTGTCTCAAAAAAAAAGAGCATATTATTCTTATAATTTGATTTTTAAAAACTCAAAATTACTACATAAAGTCCAAGGATATAGCTCCATGGTAGAGTACTTGCCTACCATGCATGAGACCCTGGGTTTGATTCCCAGTACTGCAAACAAACAAAAAAAGTTACATAAAATGGAGGTACATTAAGAGGACCCTACTTCTTCTGGATAAGAAGGTTCATTATAGAAAAATCCAGATAACTACAGCAGACTTTTCACACTCAAAGAAGAATCTTACAGGATCTCAAATCCTTCAATATGAGAAATTTAACTATGGATCATAATTTCTACAAAAAAGCCATTGTGGCTCTAGTTACTACATTCTCTAAAAATTTGAAGTTTTAGTATTTTATATTGAACATGCTTTCCCCATAGATTTGCATCACCACTAAATTTTTTTTTATTTTTTTTGTGGGTACCGGGGGTCGACCTCAGGACCTCGCGTGCCAGCAGGCGCCCATGCCGCTGAGCGATTATCACCGGCCCTTTTTTTTTGTATGTGGGTTCCAGGAGTCGAACTCGGGCCCTCACGCTTGCCAGGCAGGCGCTTACGCTGCTGAGCCATCTCACCGGCCCCCCAATTTTTTTTTTTTTTTTTTTGTCTTCTTGAGACAAGGTTTCACTCTGCAATTGAGGCTGGTCTTGAACTCACTTTGTAGCCCAGGCTGGCTTCAAACTCACACCAATCCTTCTGCCTCAGCCTCCCGAGCGCTGGGATGACAGACATGTGCCACTACACCTGGTCTAAATTTGATATTTGACTCTAATCTAATACAAAAATCTTAGTTTTTGTTAAGATCCATTACTTCCTTAGACTAGCTCTGCTTGATCATCACTAGCATTAGTAAACGGGGTTGGTTTTCCAGGCCCACTCTTCACATAAAAACGATGGTCATTTTAAGGAAGCTGCTCCTCTACACGCAACAGTGAATGGCAAGCATGTCCGCCTCACGATTCTCTTGTGAACCTGCATTCCTCTCAAATTCACTTTGGGGCCTCTGATAAATGAGAGATTATTAAATATTACTTATTATTAAATACAATTAGTCTTTAGGATCATTCACAAATATTTCCTGGAAGTTTGACATAAACACTTGTTAGGTGGAAAAAAGAAAGGGAGGGAGGGAGGGAGGAACAGAAGGAAGGATGAAAAATGACCTAGATCTAGATGGATTTAGATAAAGCTGTTATTTAACTACATACAGTTAAATTCTTTGTTTTATAAAAGACCATGTAAACTAAATTTTTTCATCTTTTGTGTTGTCTTTTACCTTTATCATAGATTCCAGGCCAGGTGTGGTGGTGCACACCTGTAATCCCAGCACTTGGGAGGCTGAGGCAGGAGGATCACTGTGAGTTCCAGGCCAGCCTGGGCTACAAAGTGAGTTCAAGGCCAGCCTGAACTGCATAGTGAAACCCTGTCTCAAAAAGACAAAAATAAATAAAATAAAATAAATGATTCCATGGATGACATGAAGAGCTCTTAGTAATTAATAAGCACAAAGAAACAACCCTACAGAAGACTGGAAAAAGGACAATGACCAGACTTTAAACAGCTGAAATACAGAAATGCTGATATGGCCTGGACTGCTTAATAAGAACTTCTCTCAAAAAACCCCCAAAAGATAAGTATTTCTCCTTTCCCCCAATTTTACTTCCCAACCTAAACCTGTTAATTGGTTGTTATCCTCCCAGAAGTTTTTCTATGCTTTTACATGCATTATGGATGGGATTCTAACACATAAGACTAGTTAACTTGTTTTTTTCTTTTAACTGATGCCTCAGAAAACTTACCCATGTGAACATACAGCTTTATCTAGACCCATCTAGATCTAGATCATTTTTTCATCCTTTCTTCCTTCCTTCCATCCCTCCCTCCTTCCTTTTGGTGACACCGGGAGATTGAACCCAGGGTCTTCACACTTAACTACATCCCCAGGTCTTTTTTATACATTTTAAAATTTTTGAGACAGGGTCTCGCAAAATCGCTACACAGCCTGGGCTAGCCTCCAACTCATAAGCCTGCCCCAGCCTCCACGGTCTGAGATTATAGGCTTGCACCACCACAGCTGGCTTCAGACCATTCTTTCTAAAGCTGCATAAGGTTGTACAGATTGTCACCTTTTTTTAAAATGTATAATTTAATAACATTCATAAAATTTGGAATGGATGCTATCTGAATATATTGAACTTTTTCTCTTACTTTGTACCTATAATTTTGTATAACCCTTTAATAAGATTTTATGTAACCTATTTTCAAAGATTTGATGGACCTTTTCAGTACGTCCCATTTTCTTTCAACGACAATGCTATAATAAATAACCTTAGCTGGGCAGGGTAGCTCATGCCTATAATCCCAGCACTTGAGAGGCTGAGGCAGGAGGATCGCTGTAAGTTTGAGGCCAGCCTCGGCTCCATAGTGGGTTCAAGGCCAGCCTGAACTGCACAAAAAGACCCTGTCTCAAAAACAAACAAAAAAACTGCCTTATATTTGTATGTCTACACATCTGCACATCTTCAAGTATTTTATAAGCTAGTTTACCTAGCCTAGATTACTCAATGAATATGTACCACTGTCATTACTCTGGGACAGTTTTCCAACACCTACTTGTACCAGTAGCCTGTGAGAGAATCCTATGTTCAACATTCTTACACATGTTGTTACCAATCTTTGTAATTCATGCCAATTCAATGTATAAAAAACATTTTACTGTTGCAATTTATATTTCTCTGGTTACTAATGAGGCTGTATCAGATTTCAACAGTTTAATGTCTGGTCATCCTCCTTTTTCCAGTATTCTATAGGGTTGTTTGCGTTGTGCTTATTAATTACTAAGAGCTCTTCATATCATCCATCGAATCATTTATTTACTTATTTATTTTTGTCTTTTTTTTTTTGTGAGTACCGGGGGTCGAACTCAGGACCTCGTGCACCAGCAGGCACCCGGGCTGCTGAGTGATATCACCAGCCCTTTTTTGGTATGTGGGTACTGAAAGTCGAACTCAGGACCTCGCGCTTGCCAGGTAGGCGCTTATGCTGCTGAGCTATCTCACCGGCCCTACTTTTGTCTTTTTGAGACAGGGTTTCACTATGCAGCTCAGGCTGGTCTTGAACTCACTTTATAGCCCAGGCTGGCCTCGAACTAGCAGTAATCCTCCTGCCTCAGCCTCCCAAGTGCTGGGATTACAGGTGTGTACCACCACACCCGGCCTGGAATCATTTATTATAAAGGTAAAAGACAAAACAAAAAGACGAAAAAAATTTAGTTTACACAGTCTTTTATAAAACAAAGAATTAAACTGTATGTAGTTAAATGTGTGTTCATTCACTTAAGTGCTTACATCAAAGAAAAAGGCTAGGCTGTATGGTTCAGCTCAGTGATGGAGCAAGGCCCTGGGAGGAAAAAAAAGGGGAAGAGAATAACAGGGAGAAAAAGAAGGGAGGGAAGGAAAGGAAGAAAGAGATAGGAGGGAAGGGAGGAAAGGAGAGAGGGAAGAAGGGGAGGGAGGGAGAGGGGACAGGGAAAGAAGGCAGAAGGGAGGGAAAGATGGTAACAAAAATCCCTGCCACCATGAAATTTACATTCTGCAGCAGGAGGTAGACAGTAAGTAAAATAAATAAAAACTGTATGCTGGAAGTTGAAATGTGCCTTAGAATAAAACAGGGTTTGCAGTTTTAAGTAGGGATGGGTGATGTTTGAGCAAGAACCCAGAGGAGGTAAGGAAAAGAGCCACTTGCTGTGTAGGGAAGAAACCAGCAAGGGCCAGGGGCCCTGGGGGAAGCGTCGCACGGGCTGCTGGCACAGAAAGGCCAGGCTGCCATGGGGCGGACTCTGGCGCCCCTGGAGGATTCTGAGCAGAGACACTGCTGGACTTCTAATAACGCTGTAGCTGCTGCATTAGCAGATGGGGGGCGGGGAAGCGGAGTGCTAATTCCCGTCATTCCAGAGGCGGAGGCGGAGGCGGAGATGGGACAGATGGTTGGTTGGTGGGGTGCCTAGGGGAGGCCATGGGAGGAGCTGGAGTGTGGGTAAATTAAATCCCAGACTGATTCTGAGTGTCCTGGAATGAAACTTGCTGACGGGTTGCACAAATATGTGAGGACCAGAGAAAGGCAGGGTGCCTCCAAAGTTGGTGACCTGAGCAAGTGGCCTGGTGGCGCTGCTGCTGAGAGGTGGAAGAACAGAGGAGGAGCAGGCTCCAGAGGAAACCCTAGGTCACCTTAGGTTTGAGAGGCCTTTAAGAAAAAAGCCCACCGAGCTCAGGGAAGAGGCCTCTGCAGCAGACAACGCTGCGGCTGTCAGCCGGGGAGCAGCACAGAGGGTCCACGGCTGGACAGAATCAGGTGGGTTTGCAGGAAAGGAGGCTGAGGAGTGGACTCTGCTCTTCCATCCAGTTAAATAGTGATTCGTGCCACATCTTTCCAGGCGCTGACCATTAAAAACAGGTTTTTTTCTTTTTAGAGTATTAGGGATTGAATACAGGGCCTTTGCACCGAGCGGTATCCCCAGCCCTTTTTATTTTGGGACAAGGACTTGCTAAGCCTCCCAGAGTCCTGTGATGACAGGCACGCATCACCACGCTCAGCTTAAACACAGGTCATGTAAGACCCTTCTAAACCAAGCGTGCAGATCTCTCCTGTCCACATTTAAGAAAACGAGACGTAGTATCATCTAAAATAAAAGTATCATCTAAATAACTGCAGTTTATCAAGCTGCAACCTACAGGCATATTCTTCATTCTCCCACCGCCTTTCACTCTATCAGCCTCATGAAGAAGCTGCCTTTAACAGTCTTAAGCTTAACCAGCTTCCCAGGATGCTGACTGGGCCAGGAGGCCCCATTTCCCTAAAACGACAGCCGTAGGAAGCAGAGCACACACTGGCTGCATTGAGACAAATTTCCTAGAGCTGAGAACTGAATTCATCCTGTGGTGTCTTTTTTCAAATAAAAAATAATGATAAAATCAATATAATCCCATCATATTTTGAAAAGCGAGGAAAGATTGTTTATAATCCCCCTTTACCCTACACAATTTCTATCACTTTTGCACTTTTATACATAATGTGATCTTGCAGTTGAAAATAATACACTTACTTTTTTCCCTTATCATCCTAAGATTCCCTTCCTGTTGCTTCACGGGGTTCCTAACTACACTTACTGGCTGCAGAATATCCCGTCAAGAGGGTGGATCACAATTCAACTACTCCCTCCGACTTCTTGTCCTCAGTACTCTTCTACGCATTTAGCTCTTTTCCTTCCTCTGGGTTATCTGATTAGGCTACAGCCCCAGATGTGAGATTATCGGGTTCAAGGAGAGAAAGACCCTTTATGGGTCTTTTGTTCTTGAGGTGGGGGGTCTCACTGTACTGCCCAGGCTGGCGTTGAACCCCGGGCTCGAGCGATGCTCTTTGATCACTCAGCCTCTGCACCCAGCCTGCAAACTTGCTCTCCCACAGCACCCACACGGCGAGCCCCGCACTCACTCTCTTCACGGCTCCTTCCCCAATGCACTTTAACTGCCTCACTTCTGCTCTCAGCTCCTGGCAGGACAGCCAGGGTGAGCAGGTTCTCATCTGTCCCATTTTGAAGTAACCGTGGGGACAGGGCCTAGGGCCCTCAGTGGAGCGTCGAGGGGAACTGAAAAACTGGTCGAGGCAGAGGTAAAGGAGAGCATTCATGAGGGCCATGGTGAGCAGCAGCCCGACCACGCGGGGCACTTCTCTCTGGGTGAGGCCTTGCCTGCTCTCCGTGGGTCTCCCTTCCATGCTGCTGTCCCGCGGCGGCTCCTACAGGGCGACATGAGACAAGGGGTAGTAACTCTTGTCAGTCATTTCCATGAGGAGGTTCTGATGACACTGGTCTGCAGGGGCACTCTCATTTCTGTCCCACACGAGCCCCATTAGCTTTGGCATCACTGTGGGGAGCACGGGAGGCCCTGAACCCTAGGCTTACACCGAGTGCTCGATGTCAGCTGCTCCCATAATCATTGCTCTTTACTGCAAACTGAAACCGGGATTCACTTAGATTTGGCTAGAGGGGAGGTGTCTATCTACGTCTTTGTCTTACCACAGTACTTTGCAATAAGTAGACATTCATGAATATAGTAAAATAAAGCGAAACACCGGGCTTGGTAGCGCACACCCGTAATCCCAGCATTCAGGGAAACTGGGGTAGCACTGCAAGTTCAAGCCCAGTGTGGACAAATCAATGACTCAGTGACACCCTGTCTCAAAATAAAAAATGAAAAGGGACTGGGGATGTAGCGCAGGGTGAAGGCCCTGGGTTCCATCCTCAGTAGCACAAAATAAAATAAGTAAAATAAAATTTAGGTTTTTTCTGTTTTTGTTCTTTTGCAGCTGGGAGTGGAACCCAGGGCCTCAGATGTGCTAGGGGAGCACTCTACCATACAGCTACACCCCTACCCTAAACCCTGGACATTTTTAATTAGCAAACACTGTTTCACAGGTATGAAAGGAGGATCTGAGTGGAGGAGACTGGGGCTCAGAGATGAGAAGGCCTGGCAATAGTGCAGGGTAAGAGTCAGCAAATTCACAAGTTAGAATTATAGTGGTGAGACAGGCAAGAGGTTGACTCGGGTACCCGCGGCAGTAAGCAATCCCGAGATGGCAGAGTTCGTACCAGAGCCACGGCAGGGCCCGTGTGGAGAGTCTGAAGGACACAGGCCTAGTCCTGGTGAAAGACCCTTGGCAGAGCACGCCTGTCACTCAGGTGCTGGGGCAGAGGCTGTTCAGGAGCGGAATGAGCACATCAACACAACAAACAGGCCCTTTCCGTGTGCCAGTGGAGTGTCAGCACTGGGATGCACTGGGACACCTGTGACAGCCGCCATGTGCCTCCTGCCAGAGACAGCCACAACTCCAGGGTCACGTTCCAGGAGTGTCCTCCTCCTCCCAGCTAGGTCTCCATCCGGACACCCGGGGCCATCAGTGTTCTGGCTGGTCCCAGGCACTGGTTTGAAAGCACCCTGTCATGAAGCACCAAAAAAGAGGTTTGTTAAAAACTGTAACTGTACACAGATAAATCGCAGTAGCCCAAATGGTTCGCCTTTCCCAGGGGCCCTCCTGCAGCCTAGGAGCCCCGGGGCTCCGAGGCCACAGGGCAGTCCTTAGGGAGCTGGTCACCATCGCCAGGGCCACGTCCACTGCTGCAGATTCAGAGGCCCACGCGTCCTCCCCGGCCCGTTTGGTCCCAATCTGTTCCCTCCACCTCCATCGCTGGTCTGGGCCCAATACACAAGTAAATAAAACAGATTTGGTCCTCATGGAGCTGAAGGGAAAATCCAGCAGGAAGACAGACAATAAACAAGTAAATAAAAGTTTATCACATCGTGTGATGAGAGTTCAAGGATAGAGAATAGGTGGGCAGGAAACTCCTGGGATGAAGCAGCTGAGAAGACCTTTCTGAGGATGCACCATTCACCTGAGGACCAGAGGACTGGGAGGAGCCAGCCAGGAAAAACTCAGAAGATGGCTCTTCTATACCTCGTCCCTGCGAATGTGAAATCCACCTACCATTCCTCAAGCTGGACAACGGACACCAACCACACCAGCCTCGAAGTTAACAGGGAACAGTGTTTCTCCTAAGGATGAGCAGCAGCAATAAAGGGTCAAACAACCCCCTTCTTTGAGTGATGAACTACTTTTGTACTACTGAGAAACTGTCCTCTAAGATCAAGATGACCAAAATCCCACTTAAACTTTTCAGTAAGAATAAAAAATTCAGCCGAGTGTGGTAACTCATTCCTGTAATCCCAGCACTCTGGAGCTGAGGCAGGAGGACTGCCACGAGTTCAAGGCCAGCCTGAACTACACAGTGAGTTTAAGGTCAGCCTAAACTGCATAGCGAGACCCTATCTTGAAAAAAAAAAAAAGAAAGAAAAAAGAAAATGTGTTCGGGATGTGGCTCAGTACAAAGACCCTGCGTTCAATCCCATGTACCACAAACAAAACAAAAGAATGGAACATCCCAGTCTTCCTGGAAGGAGCTAAGTCATTCTTCACAGGGATTTGACCCCAGTTTCCAAACCAGCAGACAGTGATTTTCTGGAGATAATACCGCACATTTATGTTAACCTTGCAGCCTCCAAGGACACAGGGCCCTGGGGTCCACTTCACAATACAGACTAGATCTTTACTCCTTTATGAGCAATGCTGCTTGGCTTTGAGCCCATCAAAACCGCTACTTCATGTAAACTTTCTGTCTTGGTTACTTTTTCTCATTGCTGAGACAAAATATCCAACACCCAAAGGTAAAGGAAGAAAGGTTTGTTGTAGTTCACAGTTTACTGAAGTTTCTGTTCACGGTTGGCTCTGAGGCGGGGTGGCATGGCAGAGCGCCATCATGGATGAGAAACAGTTCGTGGCAGGCAGAAGACAGCACAAGCAAGCAAGCAGCCAGCACAGTCACAGCTTCTCCTGTCACTTACATCTCACCCAGGCCACCTGCCCTTAGGGAGGGTGGCACCCACAGCCTTAATTGCAGCATCGCACCGTGAATCAATGCCAGCACAAGGTCCTTGATACCAGAGCACAAACCCTAGATCCAGCCACCTCCGAAATGCGCCACCTATGCCCACACGAGGGTCTGGGGGTACAGCCAGACACAGCCGTGACACTTTCCACCCCCAAGTTCTGTAACTTTCTCCCCTTTGTGACACCCAAGTCTCACTGGCACACGGTCTCCCACTGCAATGTGTCTACAACCCTGACTGGTTTGTCACCAGGGGCCTCAGGGTGGCAAGACTAGATCGCCCCTCTTTAAACTGCCTTCACTTCCTCCCCAAGCTTTGCCCTCACTTCGCGATCCTGTTTCCTGTTTTCCTGAACCACCACAGAAGCGATCGGGGAGTCCATCTGCAAGCTCCCCCGGCCCAGCCCCAAGTTCCCGAACACGCTACCATCTCTCAGGCTCCCGCTCCAGACCCTCACTGGGCGTCCTGCTGAGGAAAGCAGCCCAACACGTGCGAGGCCGTGCCCTCCTCACCCACTCCCGGCCTGGCCTCTCCTTCCCGATCACCACGGCACCTCCGCCCGCTGCGCAGTTCTGCGTCTTCGCCCGCCCGCCCTCCAGCTGGAGCTGCTCTCCTCCTGCCTCTCCAGCCAACTCCGCCCGAGGCCCGAGCTGCGCTCTCCATGGCTCTCCTCCTCAACTCACACGCACCCACCAAGGTCACCACAGTCCCCGTCATACCGGAGCCCTGGGCAGCAGTCCCGTCCTAGGCGTCTGGTGTCCAGGAAGCTGCGCTCCCTGCTGACCCTTCTCCCCTCTCAGGCTCTGCCTCAGACCTCTCCACTCACTCCCGGGATTGAGCTCATGAGACTCACGGCTTCCACCTCCACCTGTGGAAGTGCGGCTCCACTCCCCGCCTCTCCAAGAAGTCAAGGTGCACTTCCTTGACATCTCCATTTGGATGTCTGATGAACAACTCAGTATTTCCTTGCAACAAAAATATAACTTACCTTAAAAATGGGCAAAGGGTTTGAATAGACATTTCTCCAAAGAAGACACAAAGATGGCCAATGGGCACACGAAAAGATGCTCAATTTCATTAGCCATCAAGGCAAATGCAAATCAAAAGCATAATGAAGCTGGACAATGTGGTGCAGTCCTGTAATCCCAACTACTCAGGAGGCTCAGGCAGGAGGACTGAGCGCAAGGCCAGCCTGGGTAATTTAATGAGACTCTGTCTCAAAATAACAAATATTTAAAAGGGGTGGGAAAGCCAGGCATGGTGGCAGGTACCTGTAATCCCAGTACTCTGGGAGGCTGAGGCAGGATGATCACAAATCCCAGCACATCTTGGACAATTTAGCAACTCAGTGAGACCCAGTCTCAAAGTAAAAACTTTTCTTAAATAGGGGTGAAAATGTAACTCTGTGTAAAGGCCCTGGGTTCAATCCCCAGTATGAGGAGTGAAAAATCATATAAAAAGGAGTATTTATGAGGAAGAAACTGTAATCCTCATACATTTCTAGTGGAAATGTAAAATGTAGCCTCTATGGAAAACAATTTGGCACATCTATGTTTATCACAAAATTACCATTATTACCCCATAATGCCACTCATCAAAATTATGACTGAGAAGCGAAAACATACATTCATTATAGATAGCTGTACATGAATCTTCACAGCAAGGTTATTTGTAATAGTCAAAGAGCAGAAATAATCCAAATATATATCAAATAATGGATAAACAAAATGTGCTACTTTCAGAAAAGGAATATTATCCCATCATCAAAAAGTATAAAGCACCAATTCAAGCTGCAACAGCAATGAACCTCAAAAATATTATGCTCAGTGAGAGTCCAGTCATAAAAGGTCACACGTTGTATGATTCCATTAATATGAAATGTCCAGAATAGACAAGCCCATGCAGACAGAAAATAGCTTAGTGGCTGGTTAGGGCTGAGAGAAAGGGAGATAGGGACTAGCTACTAACAAATATCAGATTTCCCTGTGGATAAAAACTTCTGGAATTAGTGATGATTGTAGATCTTGTAAACATACTAAAAAAGAAAATCACTTAATTGTACACTTTAAAATGGCAACTTTTAGCCAGGTGTGGTGGTGTATGCCTGTAATCCTAGGATGCTGAGAGGCTGAGGCAGGAGGATGGCAAGTTCAAAGTTGCCAGTCTGAGAAACTTAGTGACTTAGTGAGACCCTGTCTCAAAACAAAAAGCAATAAAGGTCCGGGATGTAGCTCAGTGTGAAGGCTCTGGGTCCAATCCCCAGTACCAAAAAATTAATTGGCAATTTTTATGGTATGTGAATTATATCTCAATTTAAGAAGATAAAAACATACTTCTCGGATGTGATGGTGATCTGACTGTGACATCTGTCACCCCACTGGTTGCCAGGGTTGATGTGGCTGATCTGGCTGGCTAGCGGGTGTCCCCTTCCTCCCTCAACGCTCCATGTGCGCCCCTCCTGAAGCTGCACGCTCGATCGGGACGACCACCCCCATTAGAAGAGGACCGTTCCTCGGTCAAGAGTACACGAGTCGCTGCGCTCCCCTGCTAGGACCTCCAAACAAGCTCTCAAAAACACTTCTCAAAACTTGTCCATTCCGCCCCCATCCCCCATCTACCCTTTTCACACTGTTTGCAAGCATGGAAAATGAGAACGATCAAGGAGGCTGCAGGTCAAAGGGCAGCACAGCAACACTACTTCCTCCAACCAGGAAATTTTAGAAATAATTGACTCTTTTATAATATAGTGTAGTTGTTCTTAATTACCAAAAGAAAATGCTGCTTGCTTGTCTGTGCTGTCATTAAGAGGTGCCCAGGAGGCCCTGGCGATGGGAGATGGGACTGCTTCAGCTCGGCTAGATGTCCTGCCTGGCCTCCCGAGGGACCATGCTAGCCGCCCACTGCCTGCTACAGATGCTGCAGCACTCAGGATGGCCATGGCCTCTGCCTGTCTCTCTCATACTGATCCAAGCCCACACCTTCTCTACAGCCCATTCACTCAGGTCACCTGAGGACTTCAAACAAAGCTATCACAACTTTCACCGTTCACCCCTCAGTCTCTTGAGTTTCTCCCAGCTGTCCCTGATTCTTAGAAGGTATCTTTTTTTGTTTGTTTTTGCTATACTGAACACAGAGCCTTTGCACTGAGCCATGTGTCCAAACCTTCTTTTACTTTTTATTTCAAGACAGGGACTTACTAAAGTTGCCCAGGCTGGGCTCAAATTTGATAACCTCTTGCTTCCGCCTCCCAGAGTGCTGGGATTACAGACTGTGCTACCACGACCAGCCAGAAAATTTTTTTTTTTTTTGTGGGTACCGGGGGGTCGACCTCAGGACCTCGCGCACCAACAGGCGCCCGTGCCGCTGAGTGATACCACCGGCCCCTTTTTCGTATGTGGGTTCCGGGAGTCGAACTCAGGCCCTCGCGCTTGCAAGGCAGGCGCTTACGCCGCTGAGCCATCTCACCAGCCCCAGAAAACATTCTTAAAGAAACAGAATGACTATTCCAATATGTAAAGGGACCAAGTGTGTCTCAACCTAAACCCCCAGGGAGCAGCAAAGATTTTTTTTCTACAAAGTTCCAAATGGTAAATATTTAGGTTTAGGGGCCAGAAGTTAAAACTGCATGGTAACTAGAGCACTATGATTTGTGGTACCCCAAAGCTATGATGGGCCTCAGACCATGTCTGTGTGAGCTACTCAGCTCTGTCACCAGGGTGGGCAGCAGCCCAGACAGTGTGTACACTGGACCTGAGCTGTGTTCCAATGAAGAATCACTTACGGACCCTGGAATTGAATTCAGGTAGTTTTCACTTATCACTAATATTGTCCTTTGTTAGATTCTTCCTCCCCAAAAACCTGCATTTAAAAAAATAAAAAGCATCTTTAGCTCTCAGGCTCACAGTCAATGGCCGTAGCTGGCCAAGCCTGGTGCTAAGTGATGACATTCTGATCTGTCGCAGGCCGAAGTAATCTCATCCACACAGGTGGCCAGCAGCCACCTAAGTGCTCATGACTTCTACATCTACCCTGTATCCCCGATCTCCTAAATGTTCTACTCAGCGGGCCCTTCAAGATCTGGGGTGTCTGCAGCTGAACTCACTGTCCTTCCCTATTCCCAGCATGCCCATCTCTGGGGCTCCCACTCCCTAACAGGTATACAACCTACTACTCACCAAAGCCACAAACCAGAGGATTTGGTATCCCGCACCCCCACAACCAACCAATCACCACATACACCCAATAGGTTTCGGTTTTTTCCAGTTCTGGGGATTGAACCCAGGGCCTCCCTCCCACTGAGTTACATTCTCAGGTTTTTAAAATTTATTTTACTTTCAGACATGGTCTCGCTAAACTGCCCAGGCATGGTTTGAACTTGTGATCCTCCTGCCTCAGCCCTCCAGAGTGCTGGGATTACAGGCACGCCCAGCTACTTACAGCCAATTCTGTCAGCCAAGTCTCTCATCTGTCGTTCCCTATTGCCTCCATCCTGGCATAAGGCACCAGCATATCGCTTGCTCTGTCTCTCTCCCTCCTTCTCTCTCCCCCATTCTATTTGGTTTTTTGAGACAGGGTCTCAGTATGTATTCGAGGCTGGCCTCAAACTCAAAATCCTCCTGTGTTAGCCCTCTGGGTGCTGGGATTACAGGTGTACACCACTACACCCAGCAATCAGCAGCTCTGACCTGGGTTCTGTAGTAGCTTCCTATGTGGTCTCCCCATTTTTTCTATTTTCCAATTTATGCTCCACACAGTATACAGGATCTTTTTACTTTAATGAAATGTTTTAAGGAAAAAGTAAAAAAAAATCATGCACATCCATTTGGCTTTGTCAATTAACATTGCATATTTCCAGTCTGGTTTGTTTGTTGCACTGAGGATTGAAGCCAGGGCCTCACACAGGCTAAGAGTACACTACCACGGAGCTGCACCTGAGCCCAATCTCTGTGAAGGAAATATTATACAAAGATCGTAGTTCAAACTCTTTGTATCCCCCTCAGCCCACGTCTGCTCCGCCCAAGGAGCTGTCACTACACCACACTGGGGTTCATCAGTTGTTTCCAAACTGCAGGCCCTGGACCTGTAGCGTTGTGTTCCTCCCCGGGAGCTGAGGCAAATTCTTGGGTACTCACCTAGATATACTAACCAGAAACAAAATCTGTTTTAATATGTTCTTCAGGCAATCTGGATGCATGCTAAAATTTGAGGACCACTGGCACATATAATTTTCCTACATGCTATTTTCATAAACATGTGCCCATTAGTAACAACACGTTTTTAAACTTATTATATAAGTGGTGAGGTACTGCTATTCTTTTGCAACTGGATTTTTTTTTTTAAAGCTCAACATTGGTGTTTTTGTTGTTTTTTACAGAATTGGGGATTGAATCTAGGGTCCCATGAATGCTAGCAAGTGGTCTACTTCTTAGCTACACTCCCAGCCCTTTTAAAGTTTTTGGTTTTGGGGGTTTGTTTTGTTTTGTTTGTTTGCGGTATAAAGGATTGAATCCAGGACCTTCACACTGAGCTACATCCCCAGCCAATTTTTTTTTTTTTTTTTTTGTAATCTTGAGAAACAGTCACTCTAAGTCCCTAAGTTGCCCAGGGTGGCTTTGAACTTGCACCCCTCCTGCCTTAACCTCCCAAGTAGCTGGCCTCGCAGACCTGTACCACCAGGCTTGGCTCAACATCATGTTTCTGAGTTTTATCCATGGAGGTACATGAAGCTCTAGGTCATTGTGGTGGATTGACAACTGGTGGTCAACTTGTCACACCCAGCTGAACTGAATCAGTGTGGTGCCTGGTGTGGAGGGCCCACCTGAGGACTGTTGCCAACAACATAAAAAGGAGAACTGGTGAGGAAGAGTTGCTGCTGTCGGTTCTCCTTGAGGAGCTTGTCACGCTGGCTTTCCTGATAGGAACTTGGCTGTTCTCATCATCGGAGGAGCTCGGGACCTCACTGTTGCTGAGGATGGCTGTGGTGCCTTTCGGGGAGCTCTGGTCCTTACTCTGAGTGTCGCTTCCTGGCTCCGGGACAGATCCCTCAGCCTGCTGGCACAGGTCCTTCATCCCACTGGTGTAGACTTTCTAGCTTCCACCGCTGACCTTTGGGCCTTCCCAGTGCAGATCCGTGAAATATTCTTGCATGAGACATTGTTGTGGGCTCCGGGCCTCTAGTTGGACTCATGGGGGCATTGCCATGGGCTCTAGGTCTTCAGCTGGACTCATGCAGGACACTGCTGTAGGACCCAGGCCCTCAGCTAGATTCTTTGGGTCTTTAGTGTGTGGACAGATTTCCTGCACTCTTTTGTATATGACTCTTCGGGTGACTATTACAAAATAACTCTATAAATTATATGTCCTGAATTGTATTGTTTCCCTTGCAAACCCTGACTACAACAGTCATCATTTTCAACTGTTTGACCTTACCACGCTTGGCAAACCAAGTTTGTACCCATCTCTCTCTGTGTATGTGGAAGAGCAGCTCTGATACCCACAGGTGACCCTTCTAAACCAGAGATCGAATCTCTCACAGATTAGAAACACTCAACAGCCCCCCAGGAACTCGAGAAAAAGTCCAAGCTGTCAGTGGCTCCCCCATCAGGGGCTGAGGGTGAGGCTCAGTGGTACAGCTTGGGCTCAGCAAGCCGTCAAGCCCAGCGCTGCAGGAGGAGTGCCTGATATCCAGCCTGGCTGCCTCTCCAGCCCCTGCACCCACACTCCAGCCCCTGAGCTTTCCTCAGTGCTCTGAACACCCTCGGGGCTGCCCAGGTCCCAGCTCCCATGTTCCTTCGTCCTCCAGACCTCGCGCTCCGGGACGTCGGCCCACCAGCTCCATCCCCCACTGGCCCACACTAGCAGGAGTGCACCGAGTGCCCCGAGTGCCGATCGCACCCCTTCTCTGCCTTCACGGGCTCGGCCCTGCGAGCTGCGTTCTCTCCTGAGTTCTCACGCCACTGACTCAGCTGTCTGTGCCCTCTTATCCACCACCTCCTTCTCCCTCCGGAGTTCACCAGCCCAAGTTCACCGCTATCTTGCCAACAGGAGTAGGTTCCGGTTTTACAGGGCCTGAAGCTTATACGATTTATGAAATGAACACACATTTACGAATGTGAATCGCAGGTCCTTGCCAGGGTTTGACCAGAGTCTGGAAGCTACGTTATAAACCCACACCTGCTTGCACTCTCAAGCCCTGCACATTTGCACTCTATACTTCTTTCTTTTCCCTCTGCTATGGTTGCCTAGTGCTCCCCAAGGCCCAGGTGCTAAAGAAAGGCTTGGTCTCCAGCCCCTCGCAATGTGGGGGAGGCAGTAGGCTCTTTAAGGGGTGAGGACTAGCCTGGCACATGCTTGTAATCCTGTAGCCCACAGGTGGGAGGTACAATCCTCTACAGTGCTCTGGGAGACCAAGGCAGGTAGATCTCTAGCGTGACCCTGTTGCAAAAAAATAAAATAACATAGGATGTGGCTCACTGTGGTTGTAGGTTCAAGTCCCCATACCACCAAAAAACTTTTTTCCAAAGAGTCCGGGCTAATGGAAGGCAGGTCATGTCCCAGCCCCCTCCCATGTCTTTGTTTCCAGGATGCCATGCAGTGGGCAGCTGCTTCTGCCCCTTGCTTGTCCCCATGCCAGGCTGCCTCCCCACATCAGAGCAGATGACCATACCCTCAACCCTTCAAAACTGCTAACCAAAACAAACCTTTCCTCTTTTTTTTTTTTTCCCCAGATAAGCTCTATGTAGTCCAGGCTGGACTCGAACTCACGACAATCCTCCTGCCTCAGCCTCCCCAGTGCTGGGATTACAAGCATGCATCACCATGCCCAGCACTCTCCTCTTTTTATTGATCTCAGGTATTCGTTACAGTGATGGAAAATTATCACACTCAAAAGCTACCACCAGGTACAAAATTCTGTAAGACCGTACAAACTGGTATTTTCCAATCTATGTTGGAACTTCATCATCACTCAGTAATCCATTTTTTGTTGACTATATACTTTAACGCCTTCACAGCCTAAATTATCCCTAAGTCCTGAAATTCTAATTCTCTTTTCAGCAAAAAATATTCAAAAATTCAACTTTAACAGTCAACCTCACACCAATTGTGAGGCAGAGATAATCATTATTCCCATTTCACAGATAAATGTCATTATTCCCATTTCACAGATATAAAAACGGAGTCAAAAGTAAACTGACTTACTCAAGGACAGTAAACTACATATGGAAGAGCCAAGTTTTCTGGCCTCAAACTTTCTGGCCTTTTAAATCCTGCAGTGTTCAGGGGTTGGACTGAATTGAACCCTGTTGGGGGATGGCACAAGACTCAGGCTAAGTTTCTTAGAGATGGTTTGTACCCACCTCCATAAGGGTTGACTTTTTTTTTAAGAGACATATTTCTGGAGCAGGATGCCCTGAGCTCAGGACAAGACTGTGTGGCTGAAGAATTAATTTTGGCCCAGAAATAAGAAAAAGAAAAATAACGGTTCCGAAAAATAGCCAGGCACCGTTTAAACACACAGGATTTCTGACAGAGACAGGAAAAGCTTCGATAATTCAGAAAAACCATGAGATGCACTACTCCACACTTACAGAGAAGTGCAACAAGATGAGTTATGGGTTTACAGAACAGTTCAGGAGAAGAGGTTAGCGTCGCTAAACGCAACCTACGTTACAACCCCACTTCCGCCCACCAAGCGCAATGCGCGCTCACGCAGCTCCTCGGGTCTGCAGCGAGGGCAGAGGCTGCGACGAGCCCTGGAGAGACGGCCGCGTCGGGCTCGCTGCGGACGCCGCCGGCCTCCAGCGCCCGCGCGAGCGAGGCCCAAGGGAGCCGCTGTGGGGGCCGCGCAGCGCCGTGGGTCCCCGCGGGCCCGGGGAGGCGCGGGGCAGGCGGGGGGGGTCCTCCGCCGCGCCTCAGCCCCGCCGCGCCCCCCTTGGCCAAATCCGCACTCACCCGCGCGCCGGCCCTCGCACGCGTGGGCGCAGCCGGAAATGGCGGCGGCGCGCGGGAGCGAGCGGGGCGCGGCGGCGCGTGCGCTGTGGCGCCCCAGCCTGTGCGCGCCCTCGCGTGGCGACCTCGCGTCGTTGCCGCCGGTGTGGGCACCTGGAGGGCGGCAGGAAGAGCCGCTGCGCTGCAGGAGGCTTGCGGAGCGTGGCGCCCCGTCCGCTCCGCCCACGGCCCAGCGCGGCTCAGCCCAGTGGAACCACGAGCCCGGCGGCCGCACTCCAGGCGGCGCCGAGGGAGGCGTGGGCGTGAAACTGCTTCTACACTGACCCATTTCCAAAATTGAATCGGAGAGTGAGGGCACGCAGCTTAGAAAGCTGACTGCACGAACCAGCCAAAGAACGGTGTATTCGTGCACCCACGTTTACAGCAGCACAATGTGTAGTAGCTAAATTTTGGCAACAACCCAGATGCCCATCAACTGAGGAATGGATAAAAAAAATGTGGTTTTCTTATATAATGGAGTACTACTTAGCCATAAAGAAGGATAAACTGGAGACTTTTATAGGTACATGGATGCAACTCGAGACCATATTCATAAGTGAAATAAACCGGAGGCACATGTGTAAACATCGTATTGTCTCCCTAGTGTGAGAAGCTGAAAGACTAAATAAGATCCAAAATGTACAATAGATACTGTGAATTGGGAAGAAACTTCAAAAGGAAAGAACTATAATGGGGGAAAGGGGAAAGGAAGAAAGGGAAAAAGAAAAAAAATATTTATACACAAGATACGTGTACAGCTAGTTTCTCCTAGTTCAATGAAAAGGTTTGTGCTAATATTGTTTGGACAAGATATCATAACTGTGTCATACTCTGAATAATATGAAGACAACCATACGCAATGTATTAACTATTGTAACTCCTATTAACATGTTTTGAAACTGTTTTGTTATTTCTCTTTAAAATTAAAACAAAACAAAACAAAAAACCAGTAAAACAAGGGAGAGCGTGTGCGACGCTCCAGGTTCTATTCCAGGGCCGCACAACCAAACGGAAACAAAATCCAGGAGCGCGCGAGCTGTCAGACGGGCAGGCGCGAGGAACGGAGCGTGGCCACGGTGCCCGAGCCTTCCTCCAGCGCGCACCTGGCGTAAACTGCAAGAATCTACACCGGCTCCTCCTGTGGCCGAGCTAATCCCACTTCTCGGAACTATATGGTGATAATATACGCACAAGAGATCTTGACGCACCAGCGGGATAAAGAATGTGCATACTAGAAACCGAAAGAATCCTAACGCGCTGCAACAAGGAAGGCCTAAGATAGAGCGCTGAACACAAAGAAAACGGAGCACACGCGAGTCAGGAGCGAACTCAAGGCATAATAGTGAGGCTTAGAAACACAATGGTAAACACTTGGGAAAACTTGGAAATGCAAAGTAACCTCGTTTCCTTTCCTTTGAACCAGCTAACTTAATTTTCTTTGGACCAAAACTACGAAGCCCCCTGCGCTGCTTATCTATATGTGAGGCCAGAACACGGGACAACTGGGATTCCCATTTCCACAAACCCCTCACGGTGGGCATCCACGGCAGGCTTGTCCTCCTCGTTTCCCATGAACACTCTCCTTTTTCTCTGCGATTTTATTCAATTTCGTGAAAGAACTCTGGTTTATATAAAATTAACTTTTCGTGTGACAATAGATTTCTGAAAAGAAATCCTATTACAACCCCACAGCCATTAAAAATGATGCTATTATTAAATATAGTATAGAATTTCAGTTTGAGAAGTTATGAAAGTTGTGAAGATGGATGGCAGTGATTGCACGTGACTAACGCCACTAACCTATGCACTCAAAAATGGTTTAAAAAGTTGTTCTATTTTACCAATAAAAATGGTGTAGACCTATACGTATTGACATGAAAGGATGTTTGTAATATGCCTTAGAGTGAGGAACCAATCCCATTTTTTAAAATGTATTTATAATCACACCTAAAGTATTTAATAAACAGAATTGGGGCTGGTGAGATGGCTCAGCGGCATAAGTGCCTGTCCGGTAAGCGTGAAGTCCTGAGTTCGACTCCCAGAACCCATATAAGAAAAAGTGGCCAGTGATATCGCTCAGCAGCAAGGGCGTCTGCTGGTGCACGAGGTCCTGAGGTCGACCCCCAGTACCCACAAAAAAAAAAAAAAAAAAAAAAAAAAAAAGAATTGCGGGCAATTTAAATTTTTTGCTTAGATGTATTTCTTCATGTTTGTGTAATTAACATAGATGAGCCTGATAGCAATATGTGACATGTATAGAAACAAATTAAAATGTATCTATTCAAATTTATTAAATATTTTTTAAAAAGAAAAGGAAAATGGGTCAGATGTGAAGACTTTGAATATGAGAACTTTGAAGAAAACAGGAGTTGAAAATTTACTAGATACAGGAGATTGAAGAAATAAGTACTGTCAGTTCTGTGACACATTTTAAAGATGCAAATTTAAATTTATTTTGAGATAAGAAAATAAGAGTAACACAAATTTCCCACTTATTGATGTGCAAAAGAAATTTTTTTTTTTTTTTTTTTTTTTTGTGGGTACCAGGGGGACGACCTCAGGACCTCGCGCGCCAACAGGCACCCGTGCCACTGAGCGATATCACCGGCCCCTTTTTCGTATGTGGGTTCCGGGAGTCGAACTCGGGCCCTCGCGCTTGCAAGGCAGGCGCTTACGCCGCTGAGCCATCTCACCGGCCCAAAAGAAAATTTTTTGAGACAGGGTCTCACTATGTAGCCCCAGGCTGGGCTCAAACTCCACCAATCCTCCTGCCTCAGCCTCCCAAGTGTTCAGATTACAGGCATGTGCCACCAGGCCTGGCCTTTTTGGGTTTTTGAGACAGGGTCTCACTATGTAGCCTAGGCTGGCCTTGAATTTGTGGCGATCCTCCTGTCTCAGCCTCCCCAGTGCTAGGATTACTGGTGTGCGCCACCACCCCTGGCTCATGATGTATAATTCTACTGGGAGCACCAGGTAAATGCAGAAAACTGCAGCCAGCTGAGCTGTGCTGCCCAAGAACACAAAATCACACATGCACACCTTAACGAGTCAGCATCTTCCATTCATCACGTGTTATGGGCCACATCCTCATACATCTAGCATTACCCAGATTCCAGATTATTCAGATTCCAGATTAACTTCGTTAAGAGACTCATGAACCACTTTTTTTTTTTTTTTTAATATGGGTACCAGGAGTTCAACTCAGGACCTTGCGCTTGCCAGGCAGGCTCTTATGCCGCTGAGCTATCTCACCCGCCCAAACCCTACCTTCTTACGCCTTCTTCCACAAGCAAGCTTTGGGTCTTTGCTCAAGGTGAAGTGCCACATTTATTATCATACTTACATATATCTTAAGCATTGACGTGTAAAACTATGCTGTGATTTTGACTGGGTTTTATCTTTTTCTGACTGATTAGGTTTTTGAGTGTTGTATCCCTAACCCTATTTTTACCATAAGCTCTGTGGTTTTTATTCATGATTTTACACAGCATGAGTCTTAGGAACACACTTACCACATTCTAACAGAACTGCGGCACAAGGATTTCAGCTGAGTTTCGGAGTGAGCAAGGAAATGACATTTGCGTTTGAAATAGAGTGGTGATCCAAGTTCACATCCAGCAGAAGCTTCCATCTGTGGTGAGGGCCGATTCCCTCCATATAGGAATCACCTGCCCAAAGGATACTGTGATTGCTCAAAATAAGGACCTCTCCGAGGGAGAACACAGAGAAAAAAGAAGAGAACCAAGTCTAAGCATGCAGAAATTTGGATCTTAGCAAAGAAAAGAAAGCAAAGAACCTGTAAATGCCAATAAAGCAGAGATTTCAAGAAGGCTAAAAGGGATCACCTCCTGGTAAGATGGACTGAACATACACAAACCTTCCTCTTTAAAATCTAAACAGAATTCATGGTAAAGCTGTTTGCAGTGGATCAAGAAGATAAAAAGCTGCAGCAGCCAAAACTGAAGGAGGGGTCTTCCCATCCAGTCAGTGGAGCTCGCATCAGCAGGGCAGAAACCAATGCTGCACTGTTTTCTGCTTTCCCACTCTTGTGGCACAATTATGGAAATGACAGTGCAGCTCTAAGGACGAGGTTCCCGTGCAGAACTGAAAGAGGAACCCCGGAGAAGGAAAAGGAACTGAAAAAGTGAAAAGTGAAGCCAGCACCCCATAAAGTTGTTTATGAACACTTGGGCTCACCCTGACCCACACACTGTAGATTCCAATTATCATCGCAAAGGCTTTGAGAACTGTGATAATGGGCAGATTTCCATTCATTTCCAAAACTGCTGGGTGACACACAAGACAGATACAAATAGCAATGCAAAGGTTTTGAAAATGTAACTGGCTTTGGAATGTAGCCCACAGAAGGATGTGTGAAACCTGCATTGAGTGGTTACAATCACCATTTTCTTCAGGATTTACACAAGCATTAGAGTTGGTTTTTTGGGGATTTGTTTTTTGTTTTGAGACAGGGTCTTGCTACATAATTCAAGCTGAACTTGAACTCACCACGTAATCCAGGCTGGCCTCAAACTTGCCTTGTGATTCTCCTGCCTTAGCCTCCCCTAGTGCCTGATTTAAGAATTAGTCTTATAATAGTCAAAGTGTTCAAGATGTTGTCCAAAATTACTAGATAAGTGAAGTATCACAAGAATCTCAACTTGCAGCGAAAGATAATCAGTAGTCACCAATGAGAGGACACAGATGCTGGAATTACCTGGAAAAGACATTAGTTACTATTGAAATGCTCAAAACTCCATTGAAAGCTGGCAAAACCACTTGAACAAAACTGAAGACAGACTTTCAGACCTTGAAAACAAGATTGTGGCTAGCGATCATGAAAGGAAAGATCTCTTGAAAATAACAAAAGATCAGGAAATAACAACTCAACAGCTGCAAGATGACAAAAAGAAAAATAATATAAGAATAACTGGTGTCAATGAAAAACCAGGAGTCAACACAAATGACATTAAAAAACCATTTGCAAAAGTAATAGCAGAAAATTTCCTAAGCATGGGAAGAGAATCTGAACGAAGATAAGTGAGGCATATAGAACTCCAATTAGCCATAACCAAAATAAATCTACCCCCAGACATATAATAATCAAAATCCCAGAAATTCAGCACAAGAACAGAATATTAAAAGCTGTTAGAGAAAAGAAACAGATCACCTATAAAGGAAAGACCATCAGAATCATGACAGATTTCTAAACTCAAACCCTCAAGTCAAGAAGAGCTTGGAGGGCTGGTGAGATAGCTCAGCAGCATAAGCACCTGCTTGGCAAGTACGAGGTCCTGAGTTCGACTCCCGGTACCCACATACGAAAAAATGGCCGGTGATATTGCTCAGCAGCACGGGCACCTGCTGGCGCGTGAGGTCCTGAGGTCGACCCCTGGTACCCCCCACACACACAAAAATAATAATGGAGAAATGAGAGACTTCCATGACAAATAAAAACTGAAGAAATTCATGACCAACAAATCAACCCTACAAAGAGTACTGAAAGATATTCTAGACAGATAAAAATGACCACAATCCCAAGAACAACAACAGAAAGAAACCACCAGGCAGGGCAAGCAATTAAACAGAGAGGAAAAGCAGGGAATCAACAGCAGGAAAGTAACATGATAAAGACAAGCTAATACATATCAGTTATTACCATCAATGTAAATGGCCTCAATTCACCAGTCAAAAGAAACAAGACTGGCAGAATGGATCAAGAAACAAGATCCAACAATATGCTGCATACAAGAAACACATTTAACTCAAAAAGAAATTCATACACTAAAAGTCAAAGATGGAAAACAATCTTCCATGCAACAGGAATCCAGAGAAAAGCAGGGGTAGCTATTCTTTTGCAGACAATGTGAACTTCAAATCAGGAATGATCGAACGACAAAAGGTCACTACACACTTGTTAGGGGGAAAACTTAAGAGGAAGAGTAACAATCATGGGTCACAGATGAAATTAAAGAAGAAATTAATATCTACAATCAAATGAAAATGCAAATAAAACTTACTGGAACCTGTGGGACACAATGAAAGCAGTCCTAAGAGGGAAATTTATAGCAATGAATTCTCTATCAGGAAAACAGAACAAGCTCAAATAAACAACCTAATGCTGCACCTCAATCTTCTAGAAAAAGAACAAGTCAAGACCAAAGTCCATACAAGGGAGGAAATTATAAAGATCAGAGCAGAAATTAACGCAATTGAGACTAACAGAACAATACAAAGAATTAACAAATCAAAGAGTTGGTTCTTTGAAAGAATAAATAAAATTGATAAACCCCTAACCAACCTTATCAAAAAAAGGAAAGGAAAAAACGCAAATTCATTCAATAAGGAATGAAAAGGGTGAAATCACTACAGATCCTGTGGAAATTCGGAAGATCAATATCAACTTTGAAAATCTTTACTCACATAGGATGGAAAACACAGAAGAAATGGACAGATTCCTAGACATGTATGAACTACCAAAACTGAATCAGGAAGATATAAAAATTCCCAGTTATCAGTTAATGAAATTGAAAATGTAATAAAAAACTTACTAACAAAGAAAAGCCCAGGCCCTGATGGACTCACAGCTGAATTCTACAAGAAATTTAGAGAAGATTTAATGCCAATACTCCTCAAACTCTTTAATGAAACTGAAAGGGAAGCAATTCTCCCTAACTCATTCCTGGAGGCAAGTATAACTCTGATACCAAAACCAGAGAAAGACCCAACCAAAAAAGAAAACTACAGGCCAATATCCCTAATAAACACAGATACAAAAATCCTCAATAACACTAGCAAACAGAATGCAACAAATCATAAGAAAATTATACACCATGACCCAGTGGGATTCATCCCAGGAATGCAGGGATGGTTCAATGTACACAAATCAATAAATGTAATATACCATATCAACAGAGCCAAAGACAAAAATCACATGATCATCTCAATACATACAGAAAAAGCTTCTGATAAAGTCCAAAACTCATTCATAAAAACCCTATGGAATATTAGAATAGATGGTCTTTACCTCAATCTGATAAAAGCCATCTATGAAAAACCAACAGCTAACATCATACTATATGGACAAAAAATGAAAGCTTTCACTCTAAAATCAGGAACAAGACAAGGATGTCCACTATCACCACTCCTATTCAATATACTTCTGGAAACATCAGCCAGAGCTATTAGACAAGAGAGAAAAATAAAAGGAATAAGGATAGGAGAGAAAAAAAATTATCATTATTTACAGATGACATGATACTCTACATAGAAGACCCCAAAAATTCCACCAAAAGACTTCTAGAATTAATAACCAAATTCAGTAGCTTAGCTGGATACAAAGTCAACACTCAAAAATCAATAGCATTCCTGTACATAAACAACAAACTCACTGAGAGAGAAATTAGGGAAACCACATCATTCATAATACCATGCAAAAAAAAAAAAAAAAAAAAAAAAAGAAAGAAATACTTAGGAATCAGTCTAACAAAGGAAATAAAAGATCTATATGTTGGGCCGGTGAGATGGCTCAGCGGCGTAAGCACCTGCCTGGCAAGCGCGAGGGCCCAAGTTCGACTCCCGGAACCCACATACGAAAAAAGGGCTGGTGATATCGCTCAGCAGCACAGGCACCTGGTGGCGCGCGAGGTCCTGAGGTTGACCCCCGGTAACCACACACACAAAAAATCTGTATGTTGAAAATTACAGCACTTGGAAAAAAAAGATCAAAGAGGATATCAGAAAATGGAAAGATATCCCTTGCTCATGGATAGGAAGAACCAACATTGTGAAATGGCCATACTCCCAAAACTGTTACACAGATTTAATGCAATCCCAGATCAAAATACCATTGCCACACCTCATAAATCCATAGAAAACATTCGTAAAATTCATATGGAACCAGAAGAGACCTAGAATAGCAAAGGCAGTCCTGGACAACAAAAGCAAGGCAGGAGGCATCACAATCCCTGACTTGAAATTATACTACAGGGCCAGTGAGATAGCTCAGCGGCATAAGCGCCTGCCTGGCAAGTGCGAGGTCCTGAGGTCAACTCGCGATACCCACATTAAAAAAAAAAAAAAAAGGGCCGGTGAGATGGCTCAGCGGCGTAAGCGCCTGCCTTGCAAGCGCAAGGGCCCGAGTTCGACTCCCGGAACCCACATACGAAAAAGGGGCCGGTGATATCGCTCAGTGGCACGGGTGCCTGTTGGCGCGTGAGGTCCTGAGGTCGTCCCCCTGGTACCCACAAAAAAAAAAAAAAAAAAATTATAATACAAACTACTGTTATAAAACGAGTATAGTGGCAAAA
Source organism: Erethizon dorsatum (assembly GCA_028451465.1). NCBI lineage: Eukaryota > Metazoa > Chordata > Mammalia > Rodentia > Erethizontidae > Erethizon > Erethizon dorsatum. The sequence continues at coordinate 34,589,927 of CM051835.1, read as the reverse complement.
AAAGACCTGAGGATCAGTGGAACACAACAGAAGATACAGACGCAACTCCAAACACACTCAGACACCTTATCTTTGACAAAGGTGTCAAACATGTTCCTTGGAAGAAAGACAGCCTCTTTAATAAATGGTGCTGGAAAAACTGGCTTTCCACGTGCTGAAGACTAAAACTAGACCCATGTCTGTCACCATGCACTAAAGTCAAAATGGATCAGAGTTCTAAATATTAAAACAGAAACACTACATCTACTGGAAGAGAAAGTAGGTAGAAATCTTGAAGACATTGGGGGAGGCAGAGAGTTCATGAACAAAAACCAAACTGCGTGGGATGTACTTCAAAGAATCCACAACTGGGATCTCATTAAAAAGTTTTTGCACATCAAAAGAAATCACCAACAGAGTGAAAAGAAAACCGAGTGAGAAAAAATTTTAGCCAAGTGTCCCTCAAAGGACTTCTATCTAGAATAAAGAAATGAACAATATCAGGCCCCCTAAATTCAAAGACCCAATCCGAAAATGAGCATCTGAGGTGAATACACACTTCTCAGATGAAGAAATACAAACGGCAAATAAATATATGAAAAAATGTTCAACATCATTGGTCATTCGAGAGATGCAAATTAAAACAACCCTAAGATTCCATCTCACCCCAGAAAGAATGGCTATTATCAAGAAATCAACCAATAACAAATGTTGGCGGAGTTGTGGGGAAAAAGGAACCCTTCTCCACTGTTGGTGGGAGTGTAGACTGGTGCAGCCACTGTGGAAATCAGTGTCAAGATTCCTCAAAAAACTAGGATTAGAAGTCCTGTTTAACCCAGCTATTCCCCTTCTGGGTGTCTTCCCAGAAGAATTAAAAACCTCATACCACAGTGATATATGTGCACCCATGTTTATAGCAGCACATATTACACATTTATAATAGCTAAATCTTGGAAATAACCCAAATGCCCATCAATCGAAGAATGTATAAAAACAACATGGTATTTTTACATAATGGAGTTCTACTCAGCTATAAAGAAGGATAAACTGGAGACTTTTATAGGTAAATGGATGCAACTAGAGACCATACTTGTAAGTGAAATAAATCAAACTCGCATGTGGAAACATCGTATTGTCTCCCTCATGTAAGAAGCTGAAACAGTAAATAAGATCCAAAATGTACAATACATATTGTGAAAGGGGAAGAAACTGCTCAAAAGGAAAGAACAACTGGGATGGGGGAAAGGAGAAAAGAAGGCACTACTAATTTCTTTTAGTTCATTGAAAAGATCAGTTTGTGCTTATATTGTTTGATCAATTTTGCATGCCTGTATCTTGTAATCTGAGCAACCACTTTGAAGGTAACAACTTTTTAAGATAACTACTTTGAAGATAACAACTTCTTTGAAGGTAACCATACTTTGAAGACAACAATATCAACCATTGTTAATTTCCTATTACCTTGTTTTGAAATTCTGTATCTTTTTTTTCTCTTAAAAAAAAAAAACTGCTTGAAACCCTCATTGGATAGAATTGCCCATTGTTTACAAGTCAGTCTGAAAAAATGTTTTTAAAAATATGATTTCCATAATATTGTGAACTGCCCTAATTAAAATTTAGTATTTGCGATACTACCAATTATAAAACTGAGTTTAAGGCCCCACTAAGGACTAAAACTAGTCAAGCCCGTACTCCTTTGTGAACTCACTCATCAAGTGGATCCGACCTTCTACGTCTGTTTTCAAATGTGTCTCTAAAGAGCTGAGACACTGAGCTATCCTGAGGCAGTGGGCAGAAGTGCAAAGTGTTCTGTTAGTTTCAAGGGAGTTCCCAGAGGGTAAAGAGGCAATAAAGCAATTCTCCCATTATGTGTGACCAAAAACAATCTTTTATGAAAGTTACACTAAAAAAAAAAAAAAAGAAAGAAAATGGCATTGTTGGCAGGCATGGCGGTGAACACCTGTAATCCCAGCAACTCAGGAAGCTAAGGCAGGGGGATCTCAAGTGTGAGGCCAGCCTGGGCAATTTAGAGTCTCAAAATAAGTAAGGGCTAGAATATCCTTCAGTGGTAGAGTGCTTGCCTAGTATGCTCAAGGCTGAGTTCAATCACCCTACCACAAAAACAAAACAAGCAAGTGAGGTGCCACACGCCTGAAACCCCAGCATTTGGGAGGCTGAGGCAGGAGGATCACTGCAAGTTTGAGGCCATCCTGAGCTAAATAGTGATTTCAGGGTCAGCCTGAGCTACATAGCAAGACTCTGTCTCAAAACAACAACAAAAACAAAAATTTCTTCAGGCTGACTTAACAGAAAATGATAAAACGCTGCATTTCACAGATCCCTTTGCAGCTACGTTGTACACATCTCTGAAGTTCTTCACAATCTATCAGGTACAGTAAACTGAGCCTTTCCTTTGAAACTGTTATCACTCAGGAGGGACAAGGTGTGTTTGTGGGAAGGTGGCAGTCCTGGAGCTGGCAGCCAGGCTGTGGCTTCCTCACTCTTCATCCAGTTTTCTGACTCTGGCATAATGCCAGCCACGTGACGGCCCAGTTCTGTACCGTGGTTTCGGGGTGCATGTCTAGAAGATGGAACAGTTACTCTGTGAGCTATCTACAGACCTGAATAAATCCACTGAGTTTATAATACCTTGAGTGGATTCTTTTGCTTGCAGCCAAGAACTCACATTCTCACAGTTAACATTTCTTTTAATTATGTTTGTGGTTTTCAGTTTTGTAGAAGTATTTTCTCCTTCCAACTGTTTTCCTACACTGAGACAATATCCCTTGTATGTAACTAAAATGCTATTAAAAAATGAAACTACCACGGTAGTTGCTTTTAGATAGATCTGTAATTTTATTATAAAACCATTGATTTGGCATTAGTTGGCTACAGTGATAGCTACATACTGTGAGTGGCACAGCAGCTCTGACGGGACAACTGGCCTCCGAACTCACTGGACCGAACTTCAGTCACCTCCAGTCTACTACAGACAAGCACCCTGCGCTCACTACAGATGCAAAGAAAGTAGATTAAATGTTCGTAAGACTACAAAAGCAGTGGCTCCTTCACGGGACTTTGTAATTCCCCCTCCCCTCCAATTACTTCACTTTAAAAGAATCAAATTTCTCAGAGCGAGTCTGAGTAGCAGCAGCACCCAAGGAACACCACACTTAGTTCTTGTTAAAAAGCAACACCTGTGTGACTCATCGTTCACACCACAGGTAAGGGAATGCTCACTTTAGCTTTAAACTCCTACTTAGAGTCCCTTGAAAAGATAAAAGCATTCCATCAAGTTCTTCTGGATGGCGTTACTGCTGTGCATTTGTTGGTAGGTCACTTTCTCTGTGTTTGCTTTGAAGGGATCTTCCAATATATCTCCAATATTCCTTTCTTATAGTGTCCTTTTCTTTAGCGAGGATTTCACATAACTGGAAACAAAACAAATTTACTGAAGTAAATGTGTGATTCAATCTCAAGGGCACAGTCCTTTGCAACAACATAATTTAACACAGATCATGTTCATAGAGACACACTGGTAGCGAACCCCTACATTCTCCAGTGCCACAGATGATGCCCTGAACCAGAAAGAGCCCACAGTAAGCAAACTGAAAGGGGGTGTGAACCCCAGTGGCACTGGGCAGACCAACTCTGAGAGGCCCGAAAGCAAAAATTCCAAGTCCCACCAGCTTACCTCTAATGCTTTATTAAGAATGTCTTCCTTGTTGTCGCACTGGTTTTCTAGCATGTCTTCATAGACATCCACAAGAAAGGCAATTAGGTAGGGGGAACTATGACTTGGTTGTAAATCAAGTAACTGACTTAATAAGTTGGGGTATTTGGAAAGACCACGATCCTGCAAAATCCTAAAAATAAAACTCAATTTTGAGAGGAAGAACAAGCAGTAAAAAGAACAAGAGAAGTAAACCTTGAAACACAAACCAGAAAAGTAGACTGATTTTGAATGAATGAGGATGAAACAAAATGAAACTTAAATTATGTGAGCTTTATTGTGGATCCTTAAGAACTGAGTAAAATTAGTTTAAAATATCATGGGGGTTAAAAGTAATAACTTTTTGGTGCTGGGGATATGGCTCAGTGGTGCAGCGCCTGCCTGGCAAGCGCAAGGTCGAGCTCAATTCCCAGTACCACCAAAAAAAATAAAAATAAAAGTAATAATTTGTAACAAATTGTGTAACACAATTACAGCAGAAAATAAGTCATATTCATTCTCCCTTTCTCTGCCCCCTCCCTCTTCCTTTCTGAACCCTGGGGTTTTGCATTAAGCTACATCCCCAGGCCTTTTTTTTTTTTTTTTTTTTTTTATGCAGGTACCAGGAGTTGAACTCAGGACCTTGTGCTTGCCAGGCAGGCGCTTATGCCACTGAGCTATAGCACCAGCCCCCTCAGGCCTTTTATAACTTTTTTTTTTTTGGAGAGAACATCTCGCCAAGTTGCCTGGGCTGGGCTCAAACTTGTGATCCCTGGCGCCTCTGCCTCCCAGAGAGCTGAGATTGTGGGCATGCACCACCATGTTCAGTGTAAATGATCCTCTTAAAATTGAACCGAGCCCGGACACAACTCCAAACATGACTGGGCTCCACACTGCTCTTTAAACCTGTTTCCCTGAAGGCCTAAGCTCAACGAGGCAGCCTGACTATGTCAGTGGCCAGGCAATGACACCTTTCTGTTTAAGCCATAAGACTTGTAACTGGAAGTCTCTCTCTACAGCCTGCTTCATTGCACTCCTGAGCTGGGCAGAACCTGAATGTGTACGTTCTGTTCTCTGGCATACAACTAGAGGATTCATAACTACAATTAAGAATGTATCCTTGGGGCCGGTGAGATGGCTCAGTGGCGTAAGCGCCTGCCTTGCAAGCGCGAGGGCCCGAGTTCGACTCCTGGAACCCACATACGAAAAAGGGGCCGGTGATATCGCTCAGCAGCACGGGCGCCTGCTGGTGTGCGAGGTCATGAGGTCAACCCCCCGGTACCCACAAAAAAAAAAAAAAAAAAAAGAATGTATCCTTGTCCACTGATACGCTGTTCTAACAACTGTGCCGGTATGTGCTCGGCAAGTGGAGAGTGGACAGACACGGCACAGTTCCTGGGAATTATCATAACCCTGTTACATCTCTGCTTCGATCTGGAAACATGAAAAATCCTTTAGTATCCCTTTAAATCTGACTGTGGAACACATTCCATGATGCATGTATTATCAGCTTGTCTTTTGATATAAAACCAGAAAACCACCTCTTACCCTTTCAAATAGTTCCATGCACTTTCATTATGTGGTACGAGTTTGATCATTTCCAGAGTGTACCTGTAAGAGAAACCCCACAAGTGAGTATGTCTACAATCTTCAGGGCACAAAGCAATGACGAGACACAGCTTTAACAAGACTGCAGCACAGCCCAGACACCCGCTCTATCTGTCTCCACTTTCGCCTCTAGTGGACTGCGGCACCTCTCCAGCCCAAGTCTAAATGAGAGGATCCTCAAGTCGCAGCTGGTCATGTCTTCTATTTCTTGGTGAATTCTGGGGAAGGACGCTTAACTAATCTAATGCTTCAATTCACCCAAGTGTGGTGTCCCATGCCTGTAATCCCAGGGCTCAGGAAGCTGAGACAGGAGGATCACTGTAAGTTTGAGCCCAGTCTGAGCTACATACTAAGTTCAAGGCCAGCTTGAAATACATAGCAAGACCCTGCCTAGACAGAAAAACCCAAAAAGAAAACAATGAACAATAAAGCTTTGATTCACAATAAAAGAAATGAGTGTGGGAAATTTTTCCTTCTGTAGGAAATGTCAGCTAAAACAGGGAAACTTTCCTTTTACTATAAAGGAAACTTGAAGAACAAGTCAAACATCTACTTATGCCTGACAAGTCCTTAGTCACTGAAAAAGAATAATGAATATAATCATAGGAGCTATAGTAAAAATCAGATTGGAAATCATACAAAAATTAAAATTAAAATAACACCAGCATGGGGGCCAGTGAGATGGCTCAGCGGCGTAAGTGCCTGCCTGGCAAGCGCGAGGTCCTGAGTTCGACTCCCGGAACCCACATACGAAAAAAGGGCCGGTGACATCGCTCAGCAGCACAGGCGCCTGCTGGTGCACGAGGTCCTGAGGTCAAACCCCAGTACCCACCAAAAAAAAAAAAAAAAGCATGTATTTCTTACACTCTAAAACAAGATTACTAGCAAACTATAATGTGATTCCTAGTCAAAATAGACCCTCCTCTACATTTTCTCTTTTCCTTAATCCTATTAGTAAATATAATTGAGACCCCTTTGCTACAAACTCTAAATAAATTACAGAGCTGTGCTCCACTCTACTTGCTTAGCTGGGTACACTGCTGACTAAGGTTAATAGTCCTGGTCTTGCTGTAGGGCTGTTACATCAGATTTTTTTCACATAGAGTAATAATAAACTCATGCTATATTATGAAGAGATTTTTCCAACTCCCTTCACGTGACTTAATGTTTTCAGTTATTCATAAACACTTGTATACACACAAATACCCCAAATTCGAAAAATCCAAGCACTTTGGATAAGAGAAACTCAACATGTGGTACTAGCCCAGCATGGTGGCACACGCCTGTAATCCTACTTGAGAGGCTGAGGAAGGAGGATCACTACAAATTCAAGGCCAGCATGGGCTACATAGTGAGTTCTAGGTGTGAGTTCGAGGCCAGCACGGGCTACACAGTGAGTCATAGTAAGTTCAAGGCCAGCCTGAACTATGTAGCCAAGACCCTGTCTCAGGAAAAAAAAAAAAAAAAAAAAAAAAAAAACAAGTGGTACTAACAGACAATGTACTCACACGGAAATATGACCAAAATACATTAAATGTAAAAGGTAATGTCTATAACAACTGTTTGGGCTACTGCATATAAATGTTTGCAAATACATTTCTAAAGTTTGGAAGGATGCACATAATTATAGCTCGCTCTAAAGAGCAGGAAAAAGGAGAGTAAAAGATTTTAACTTTTTACTTTATATAATACAGTATAATTTCTCCTCATTACTACACTGCATGATTTGTAAAATAAAGCTAAAAAATTGCAGAACACAACTCTGGGGATATACTCAGTGGCACAGGGCCACCCAGCATGTGTGAGGCTCTTTGGGGTTTGATCCCCAAAACCAGGGGAAATACTGAGGAAACACAACCAGGTACAACTATCTGTTCTTTTTTTTTTTTTTGGGTACCGGGGTCGACCTCAGGACCTTGCACGCCAGCAGGCGCCCATGCTGCTGAGCGATATCACCGGCCCTTTTTTCGTATGTGGGTCCCGGGAGTCGAACTCGGGCCCTCGCGCTTGCCAGGCAGGCGCTTACGCCGCTGAGCCGTCTCACCAGCCCCAACTATCTGTTCTTAAAAGTTAAAAATTTAACAAATTATAAATTCTAGGTAACTACAGCTAATGGTAACATTTTCAACATTTTTTTAATGCATTCTGAAGGATGATGCACAAAAAACCTAATAAATCCTAAGTATGGACAGCTCTTTTTGCGTCATGGCTGATGTTTCTGTTTCTATTTGGTAACGGAAAGCCACCAATTTGCCTCCACAGCATAAGAAACAAGTTTGTGTTTTCCAAATTCTTCAATTTTTAAGTATATTAACTACTAACTCGGTCAATTAAAGTGGAATAACCTAAAGCATTCTACTTTTTGGCAAGAAAACCAACTCTAAGAGAAAAAAGTAACAGAGTGGTAGTTGATGAAGTCTAAATTTTCTCTACTTAAGTTCCGCTATTTAAATAACATAAAAGCAAACTGTGCCCGGCAGTTCATGCCTATAATCTGCACTCAGGAGGCTGAGACAGGAGAACATGAGTTCAAAGCCAGCCTGGGCTACAAAGTGAGTTCAAGGCTGGCCTGGACTCCAGCTCAAAAAAATCAAAAAAAAACAAAGAACATACAATAATTTCATTAAGTCCCAATAGAACTTCCTGCAATTCTGGAAATGCTCTTTATCTTTATTGTTTAATATTGTAGACATTAGCCACATATGAATACTGACACCTGAAATTTGCCTAGTGCAACTGAGGAACTGTATTTTAAATTTTATGCTATTTTTGGTAAGAGAAATTAAAGCAGCCATATCGGGCTAGTGGCTACCATACCAAACAATACAGCTGCAGATAGGAGAGCAGCAGAAAACAAAACTAAGTTATGTTTGCGGAGTAGGTGTGTCCCAGACATAAGCTCAGAGCAGAGTTAAAGGTGCTTGGTAGAGATATTTTTTCAAAAACTATAGGGGCTGGGCATATAGTTCAGTGGTAAAGGGTGTGCTTAGCATATGTGTGGCCCGGGGTTCAATCCCAAGTGCTAAAAAACAAAAAACGACCACCAGAGCCCTCCACACAGGACGGGTGCCTTGACACAAGCAAAGTGACAGCAAGGGCGATGAAGGGGGTATGCCATAAAATCAGCTCTTCCCAGCAACAGTAAAACAACAATTGTACCTGCTCTAATCAGGCCTCTAAAATGATATGCATATTTAAATTCTGAAACAGACACCAAGACAAAATAGACAAATAAGGTCAGAAAAAAGGTGAATATTGCTAAGCATAGTGGCGCATGCCTGTAATCCCAGCACTCTAGGAGGCTGACACAGGAGGATCATAAGTTAAACTCTAGCCGGGGCAACTTAGTGAGATCCTGTCTTAAAAAAAAAGAAACAATTTTTAATGCTTATGCATACAATATAGAAATTCATACCAGTTCAGAAATTTCTAGTTCATATAAAAGCTTTTAGTAGTGTCTCTCGACCAGGGGTGATTCTGTCCCAAAAGGGACATTTGGCAACGTATGGAAACTTTTTAGCAGCACTGGGGACTGAGCTCCATTCCTAGCCCTTTACATTTACTGTATTTTATTTTGAGACAGGGTCTCACTAAGTTGTTGCCAAGGGCTGGGCTTGAATTTGTGATCCTCCTGCCTCAGCCTCCCAGAGTGCTAGAATTACAGGTGTGCGCCACCATGATGGCTTGCGAAGATTTCTTTTTAAATGCAGAAGTGCTGTTAAACACCCTACAGGACACACAACAGTTCCCACTCCCCAACCCCAACAACGACTTTCCCAACCCAATCCTACACTAAAGTCACATGGCATTTGGGAACTATTATCTAAAATGCAACAGAATTTAATGAGACAGATTTAAAATAAGACTTCCTAGACAGTAAGAAATCTGCTCTCTTTTTGTGTTTTTTGTTTTGTTTGTTTGTTTTTTGAAACAGGGTCTCCCTTTGTAGTTCAGACTGGTCTTGAACTATGTAGCCCAGTCTGGCCTTGAACTCGTGGCAATGCTCCTGCCTCAGCCTCCCGAGTGCTGGGATTATAGGCGTGCACCACCACGCCCAGCATGAAATCTGCTCTTTTCGACCCTTGGTAGCAACAATATTTTAAGAAACTTCACACTACAATGTAAAGACAGGCCTTATTATTTGTAAATTGATCACTCTACGTTTCATCTCTGTATTCTGTCTTATTTTAGTTCAACTGAGAGAATCTGGGACAGTCTTGATCTCTGCTGTAGCCCAATGTCCAAGGGATGGAGGCACGAAAATTCTTAATGAGTGCGCAAGAGAAGGACATTACTAACTGGACTTCTCTCTCCAGCACAGCACGACCATTGTAGCCAGTAGTGTTAGAAATGACGAAGTATCTTTGGTTCCACGCAGAGTTATTTCTCACATCCTCTTTGAGAAGCTGGTCTACATACTGCAATTCATTATCCCAAAGTCTAAATTCCTAAAAGAAAGTTTAAAAGAAAAATCCAGTTAGAAATGTCCTATTTACGAGCAATAAGAATAAATAAATAAAACATCAGCAAAGTTAAGAAGGTTGAACTGAAGACAAAGGAATTATTACTTATTTGGAAAGAAGAGATAGCTGTAGGTCAAGAAAAGAAGAGGGATAAGACACACACAGACGACATATACAGAAAGCAGGAAAGAAGTCACCAAAGAAAATTTAGAGATAAACACATAAAAAACTAGTAAGAAAGTAAGTACATACATAGTATGTAAATTTGATGGGATTTGACATTAACACATAACATTAAGTAAAACAGCAACACTGAAAATCCACACATATGATAAAATTATCGTATTTGAAAACTTTAAACTACATACAGAGAAATATACACAATTAAATTTAGATACAAATTTTTATATTAGAAAGCTATTTTAATAAAAAAACTTGGGAGAATCATCAAAACTTAAATGTTGTAAAATGTGGGACATTAAGAGAAAGCTACTGGAGTTGTATTTCTTATTTGATAATAGCAAAAGAGTAAGAATTTCAGTATGATGATCCTTGATTTTACAACTGGTAATAAAAATACATAAAGAAAGAAAGAAAATACTCAGCCAGGTGTGGTTTCACACGCCTGTAATCCCAGCACTGACAGAGGCCGAGGCAGGACTGCAAATTCAAGTACTACCTGGGCAACTTAGCAAGTTCCTGTCTCAAAATAAAAAGAGCTGTGAATACAGATCAGTGCAAAGGTCCTGCATTCGACCCCCAGTGAAGAAAAGGAAAAAAAGAAAAAAGGGAAGAAAAGGAAAGAAAGAGATTTTGTGTGTGTGTGTGTGTGTGTGGGTACTGGGGGTCGACCTCAGGACCTCGCGCGCCAGCAGGTGCCCGTGCCGCTGAGCGATATCACCGGCCCTTTTTTCGTATGTGGGTTCCGGAGTCGAACTCAGGCCCTCGCGCTTGCCAGGCAGGCGCTTATGCCCCTGAGCCATCCCACCAGCCCCCATGAAAGAGATTTTTATGAAAATCCCTATGCTGGTGAGCAGTACAGTTCAGTGCTAATAGGTCCTCACACTTGGAATTGCGGTGATGCCGAACCTTTTGAGCTTTCGATATAAACAGCCCACCAAGGCATGTGTGCCACAGGTTCGCCACCACTGCCCTAGGGCAACATGCTAAGTACAGAATGACACAACAAATGGGTAGAAGCTTTATAACAATTTAACAATTTTATGTCTGCTGAATCAGGAGAAATTTGGATCCAGGAGAAATTAGGAATCCTGTACAGACACTCCTTAACCACCACGCGCCATTCCCACAACTAGGTCACTAACTGGATTGGAGGAACTGCATGTAGCATGTACATTATAATATTCAGAACAAAGAAACAGACAAAGGAAACTCCAACTTGATGTCTTTGCTTCTATTTGCATAACTCTTACCTGCAGTACTGTAACATGTAACAGAACACAAAACTACAGTACTGTATAAACAAAGTGTACTGCACCAAAAAAGACCGAAGCTCTATAAACAAACGCACAGAACCGCACAAATACAAAAAGACGGGTGGTAAATCTGACCGCACCTCAGCACACCTCAGCCGTTAAGCCCACGCAGTTGTTAAACAGGTAGGTCGTTAAAACGAGGAATATCTGCCTGTGTGCTTGGGTTTTTTCAGACTCACAGAAAGTTACAAAAATAAAATGTTCTGTGCACCCTTCACTTTGCTTCCCCAAACGGTATCATCTTGCTAACGGAAGCCTCATCCCCACATGGAAAATTACACTGGTACAAAATCCTTAACAAAACACAGAGCTCGCTCAGGTTTCGCGTGTGTTCATTTGTGCATTTGGTGAGGGCCGGGGTGCTGGTGTGGGTGAGTCAGTTCTGGGAGCCCCCGTGTGCAGTCTAAGCACCACCATGATCAGGACACGGAGCTACTGCCTCACAGAAGCCGTCCCACGCGCCCTTTAGGAGTCGCACCTCCCTGTCCCCTAGCACCATTAGCCGCTGCTCCCGGTGCAATTCCAGTATCTCTAGAGCGCTATCTAAATGCATGGCACAGGTAAGAGACATTCTGAGATGATCTTTTCTCATTATTATGTACGACGCCCTTGAGATCCACTCAAGCTGTTGAAGCAGAAATTCTGACCTAACTGCAGCCATTTTGTTCAATAAAGCTGCAGTCATTCTGTTCTCTGCCACTGAACTCAGTTAAATTATACAATTTGTCATCAAACTGAAACTTCTGTGAACGTGCTAAAAACCATTTGCCACATACACAACTGTGCTCATCACTATGCTCACCATAAGATACCCATTGTACCCTGGCCTCCAGCGAAAGCTTATCTCGTTCTTGTAACTTCTGTTCACCAGCCATAAATACAATGAGCTCTCCATAATCACCACCCCGGACTTTGGAGATTACTCCTCTGCAGTCTGCTGGCAACAACAAAATTTCCTTTGCTCTCCTGAGCTCCTGGCTACTGTTGATTCAATTTTTCCAGCAACACCCTTACACTCTTTTTATTACTGAGTCTTACTTTGCATGTGTTTACTTCACTGTTAAAGTAATTAGTTTTTACGTATGTTACACAAATGGGATACATGTAACATACATCCACTCTGTTTTAGGCTTGGAAGAAAGAAGAGTTCTCAATTCCTTTACTTTAGAAGCATTAGTACAGTTAACTTCAAGTATTACTGTCAAACAACACACAGGCCAGGCATTTATACGGGTTTGAAGGCCTGGGCTCAAACCCCAGTATCACAAAAAACACAAAACAAAATAAAAGCCCTAAGATTTGCTAGATGTGGTGGCGCACGCCTGTAATCCCAGCACCCAGGAAGCGGAGGCAGAAGTGCCGTGAATTCGAGGCTAGCCTGAATTACAGAGTAAGACTCTGTCTCATAAAAAAAAAAAAAAAAAAAAAATGGGGGCCAGTGAGATGGCTCAGCAGCACAAGCACCTGCTGGCAAGCGCAAGGTCCTGAGTTTGACTCCCGGTACCCACATTAATAAAAAAAAAAAAAAAAAGGCCCTAAAATCCAAGCTGGGCCTCTAAGTCCAGCGCTCTGGGAGAATGAGACAGGAAAATCAAAGGTGGGCAACTCAGCAACTTAGTAACTCTCATCTCAAAATAAAAAATTAAAATGGGGGGTGGCCACTGCGAAGGCCTGGGTTCAGTCCCCAGTACTGAAAAATAAATACTAAAAGTCATCACAATTTACAAATATTTTTAAAGAGCTGTTCCATTTTTAGTCCTATTTTAAGTGATCAAAGAATCTAACGAATTCATGAAATCCTCACTGAAAATAACTGAAATATTTAAAAATGGCCTTCCGTGTAGAAAAAATTCAAGAGTTTCTCAGCCTCAGAAGTGCTGACAGTCTGGACAGGTGCCTCTTTGCTGTGGGGCTGTCCCGTGTGTTCTAGAATATTTATCCAGCAGTACTCCATCCTCTATCGCTAGAGTCCAGGAGCAACACCCCTACTACTGCCACAACACACTGCCAAGTGTGCCCGGCAAACGTGCCACAGCCACCACTGCTGGAGAACCACTGGCTCGCACGGATTTAAGAATGTGTATGTGTCTCACTTCCCACCCTGGGACAAGCTATTTTTTTCCTTTTTATTTTATTTAGCATATGAACACACAGAGATTCTCTGCAGTTTTAGTTTTCAGAATTCACTTGCACCTGATGATAGCAGAAATCAGCACCCCCAGGGCCTCACGCTGAGCGACAGCCCGTCTTCTGGGGTTTGGTTTGGGGTGAGCCAGAATCTCGCTAGGTAGTCCAGGCTGGCCTCGAGCACTCAGCGATCCTCCTGCCTCAGTCTTTCTTTTTTGAGACAGCATTTCACTAAGCTGCTGAGTTGCCCAGGCTGGGCTCAAGCTTTTGCTCCTTCTGTCTCAGTCCCCAGAGTGCTTGGAATTACAGGTGCACACCATCACATCTAGATGAAATTAATCTCTTTTAAAAAGTATGCTGGAAACATGAAACCACAATATAACAAAAGTGAAATCAAGGTAGAAATTATGTATATTTATAGAAACTTTAAAGCTGCAACATAATTGAAGGATATTTTGGAATCTTGTGGGAATCTTTTATAATTTCATGGGAATCTTTTATAATTTCAGTAAGAAATATTGGGTGAGGTAGCTCTTCGAAGACATAGTAATATTCTATTTTTCAAATTGTGGTAGATGGGCATGTGTATATGTGTGTGATGAGAGACACTATGACTAAAATTTTAAATAAAAAATAAAAATACTGAATACTATACTTTTTAAAAATATATCATTTTAGCTAGGTGTGGTGCATACCTGTAATCCCAGCACTCTGGGAGACTCAGGCAGGAGGACTGAAAGTTCAAGCCAAGCCTGGACAATTTAGCAATTTAATAATCTATTTTGAAACGTAGTCTCAAAATAAAAAAAAATTTAAAAGGGCTGGAGATATAGCTCAGTGCAAAGACCCTGGGTTCACTCCCCAGTACTGCAAAAAAGGAGAAAAAAAAAGGAAGGAGGAGGAGGAGGAAAGAAAGTTTAAATTTTTAAGTAAAAAATACTTGGCACAATGTATAGTGCAGAAAGTAGCAATCCCTGAAAAAATTTCACAGGAAACAATACTATAATTGTTTGCTAGAATAAATAAAATGTCCAGAGTGGGAGTTTTAACTATTCTATTCAGGATTTAGCATAAAATTTTAACCACGGGTGGAAATAAAATACAAAATAGTTGCTGTAAAATCACATTCCAAGGTTTATAGATGTAAAAAAATTATGTAATATACCTTCAATTAAAATAGCTGTATTAAAAATTCACTACTTTTGGTACTCAATTTGCTTTCAAATATTAAGTTGTAATATAAATTGAATTTAAAATTTACTATTATTCTTTAATATGAAGCTACTCACCAACATATTCAAAGACATTATAAAGGTTAACCAACATGAAGGTTTTAATTAAGTATCTTAATTCTTTATTATGTTGTCTGTAAAAATCTACATGCATGTTTTCGGTTCAGATGTATACTTTAATAGTAATTTTAATTATTTAAGTTTAAAAATAAAAAATCAGAAAAACACTCTAACAAGAAAGCCAATACCTGAATGACCCACTGTCGGTGCTGCCAGGCATGGTAGTTCTTTGCATCCTGATTAAGAATATCAGCAATAAACTCGAGCTCCTGAGATGGATCTTTCAGCCATTCCACTAATACTCGCCTATGGTGCCTAAAGTTTAGAGAAGGGAAAAAAGTTCTATGTTAATTTACCAACGAATTAACATATAAGCTGCACGGGGTGTTCCACATGATGTGGAAGGACACAAAAGAAACAAAAATTCTTCTCTAATTCTCAAGACTCTACTGGAGAGAAAAGTTAACACAAAAAGAAACAATAAGAGAAAAATTGGGCCGGTGAGATGGCTCAGCGGCGTAAGCGCCTGCCTTGCAAGCACGAGGGCCCGAGTTCGACTCCCGGAACCCACATACGAAAAAGGGGCCAGTGATATCGCTCAGTGGCACGGGTGCCTGTTGGCGCGCGAGGTCCTGAGGTCGTCCCCCTGGTACCCACCAAAAAAAAAAAAAAAAAAAAAAATAAGAGAAAAATTTGAGAACACTAATATCTGAGAAACAGCCCAAATGGCTATCAACCAATGAATGAATATAGAAGATGCGGGTTTTTTTCCTACCATGGAGTACTACTCTGTCATAAAGAAGGATAAGCTTGAGCATATAGCTAAATGATGCACCTTGAGACCGTATTCTTCAGTGAAATAAATTGGACACATGTTTAAATACCACATTGCTTCTCTGGTGTGAAAAATCAAAAGTGTAAATAAGAACCAAAAGATATAATAGATACTAGGAAATGGGAAGAAAATGTTCAAATGGGAAGGGGAACAAGGTGGGGGGAGAAGGGACGAGAAAAAAAGATCAGAAGGAAAAAATGGAAACAAAGTTTTTGTAAATGAGGGGAAGAGGGGTTGAGGGGAGGGGAGGGGAATGGGAAAAAAAGAAGCAGCAAGATGTATCATGTACAGGTGCAAATTCCCTATGATGAATGTTATCAATATGTACATCTAAAGTGTACCAATAAAAAAAAAAAAGAACCCTGTAAAATCATACACTGAGGGTTTAAGAGACCTTTCACGTCAAGCTAAAGTTGGAAGCACAGATAATCACAATTCTGCCTTAAGAATCTGAAACATTACACAGTGAGACACTAGAAAAACATGGTACTGCTCTCTCAAGTACAGAAGTTCCTATACTTACACAGTTCGTCAGATTTCCCTATGTTCAAAATGTTACAAGAACGACTTTTCTTCCCAGCAGTTAGTGGGCAGAACTGAACTCACTTTGACCTTAGAAAGGTCAAACAGTTATGAAAGATTGCAAGTTTGTCAAAACAGAGGAGTTTCTGGACTAAGCAGATACTAAGAGATTTATTTTGGGTTCCATTTTTATAATTTTCTTTAGCTAAAATAATTAGAAAAATATTTAAGTAAAAATGTAAACTTCAGGCTGGTGAGATGGCTCAGCGGTGTAAGCACCTGCCTGGCAAGTGCGAGGTCCTGAGTTCGACTCCCGGTACCCACATTGAAAAAAAAAACACATAAAATTCAGGGCCGGGGATATAGCTCAGCTGCACAGCACCTGCCGGGCAAGTGCGAGGTTGTGAGTTTGATTCCCGGTACCAAAAGACAAAAAAAAAAAAGTAAAATTCACTTTGGGGCTGGGGATGCAGCTCTGCAGCACAGCACTTGCCTAGCACCTGACAGGCCCTGGATTCCATGCCTAGCACTGCACTGCAAAACATTCAAAACAAAATGAAACCAAAACACTGGAACAGCTGCACATGTCTATGAGTACACTAAAACCTCTGGAGTTACACACTTTAAATGGATGAACTATATATAAATTGTATCTCAACGAAGGTGGTATTTTATTTTAACAATCTATTATAATGTTCATAATACCAATGTAAACAGTAATAACAGGAAAAAGGTAAAAATTTAATGCTTAATGAATGACCTTTTCTACAGGCACGAAAAATGTAAAAATTCTTCCTACAGAATATTAAGAAAATAAAATACTTCCAAGAAGAAAATGTAGAAAAAAGGTTTCTAAATTTATTTTAGCATATCTTTCAAGTCAGTGAACATTTACAGCATTTTATTTTTTCATGTTCCTGGTAAATTCTATAATTTAGGAAAATGTCAAGAATTAATTCCTAGTTGGGTGTGGTGGCACATGCCTGTAATCCCAGCACTCAGGAGGCTGAGGCAGAAGGATCACCATGAGTTCGAGGCCAGCCTGGGCCACATAGTGAGTTCAAGGCCAGCCTGAACTACATACATAATTTAAAAATCAATTCCTCCAGTATATCAATCAAACTGATTTCTTGGAACAAAATACGGAGATGTTCTCTCTAATTCCTATGATTTAAAGCCTATTAAAGGGTCAGGGATATAGCTCAGTGGCACACTGTCTGCCTGCCAAGCGCGAGGTTGTGAGTTCAATCCCCAGTACCAAAAAAAAAAAAGGCCTATTAAGCACAGAAGATTAGATTAGAGCATAAATTTTCATAGTGTCAATTTAATAAAAATGATTAATTAGGATACAGGATTTGCATTAGTTGTATTCTACTGGTCATAAGGGAATCTAGCAGAAGAGCAACTGAAAATGTGTTGCAAATAACACTGCTTAGTTTTCAACAACAGTTCCATAGGTTAAGTGATGGGTCTGTGTCCTGTTTTCCATAACAGTGGGTGATTCAGTGTTAATGACAGTATCTGCAATATCCAGAAAAGAAAAGCTATTTCTCTTCAGCAAAAAAAAGGATGCCTGTGATGTCTAAATTTTACCGCTACAGATTTTTATATGAAAGCACCTTAATCACAAGGTAAATGACTTTTCGCACTACAAATATTTTTTCAGCACTGGAGATTGAACCCAGAGCCTTCACACTAAGCTACATCCCCATGCCCTTTCTTATTAGAAGGCAGGGTTCTCACCAACTCACTGAATTCCTACCTCAGTCTCTTAAGAGTACTGGGATTAGAAGCAGGTACAACCATACCTGGCTCACTAAGTTATTCTACAATGTAATTTCTTGGGAATGCAATAATCAAGTTAAAAAAGAAATTACAGAGAAAGTTGTTTATGAGTTGTTCTACAAATGAAACTCTATACAACAGCTACTAGATCCATGATTTGCCAAGTGATGTTGAGTTATTCGCTGCTGGGCCAATTACGTTCTAAGTCTTGGAAAATTGTCTAAAATACTCCTTCATGAAAATATCTGATTATGTAGATTACTACCCAGCCAGGCCAGACCGCAGACCCCACTTTCACCTGTCTGCAGGTGGAATGAAGGTATTCTCTCCCCTTCCCACCCCCAAGTCTTCACCTCCATTGCTCCCCAGAATTCTCAGCCTCTCATCACAAGGGGTGTGTGTGAGTGTGTACACACGCACAGGAGTATGTGTGTCGGTGCTGGGAAGTGAGCGCAAGGCCTTCTCTACGTCTTCAATGAGGCTCCGCAATGTTCTAACGTCAACATTCTCTTCACTTCTCCCGCAGTACCCTTATCACATCTGACTGCCACTGCCTCCTCCAGAAAGCAGACAACTCCCTTATATGCCTACACTGCTCCCCGCTACAGAAAAGCATTTTTTCAACCACTTACTGAACAGCTTTGCACTGCTTCTCTGCAAGTGCACCAGACTCCACTTGTCCACTACTGACCCTCTCTCTTTCCCCAAAACGTCTGTTTCGCCTCCAAACTCACCAAGTGATAGCACCACCATTCACCCGGCTGTCAAGGTTGTTGTGCCAAAAATGAACTTTCTCTGTCACTTCCTCAATAAATTGAACTTCAAACACTTTTTAAGCCTGGCATGGTGGTGGTACATGCCTGTTATCCCCGTTCTCAGGAGGCTGAGGAAGGGGTCATGAGTTCAAGGCCAGCCAGGGCAACACAGTGAAACCCCATCTCAAAAATAGTAATAAAAATAGAACAGATAAAAACCCCTCAAACACAACAAACAAACAAAAACCTACTGCTTTTCTCTCCAAATTTTCTCTCAAACATGTTATCTCTCTTACACCTGCACCACATTTTAAGCTTCATCTCTCCTAACCTACACCACCGCAGTGGCCCAAGCCTCCAGGGCTGCGAACCTCTTTGACTCCACCCTTCACTGTGTTGTCAGGGAAAACCCTGTTATAGTTATAACCCTGTTATAGCACCTTACATGTGTCCCAACAGCCACGTGCTAAAGATCTAGTCCTCACCCCGCAATGCTACTGGGAGTGGTGTAACCTTTAGGGTGTGAGGCTTGGTACCTCATGTAATCCTCCTAACAACCCTATGACGAGGTAACATGAGCTCCAATGTAAAGTACTAAAGAGATACACAAATAATTCCTTATCATCCCACTACAAATACTATTAGCATATATCCAACTTACCAAACTTGATAGTTTTTGGGCTGTTCCTCAATTATCGTAGTGATGTAATTCATTTCTTCATGTAGATCCTTTTGAAGGGACCGTAAGAGAACTCTCCGGAAATGCCTACAGCAAACAGCAAACATTCGAGGTCTCAGTATTCCATGGAAGCTGTCTAGTAACAGTGTCGAATACGGCTATGAGACACTAATACAGTTAGATAAACTTCTGGTGGTTATTCTATATAACCAATAATTAAACACGTAAGTGCTTGTGATTGTCCCAATTCATACATGTACCTGGTAACTGGAAGAATCAAGCATTGAAGTGAAACTAATGAAAGGCAACAAATATGAGATGGAAGAAAAGTAAATTTTTGAAACTTAACAGGGGGCTGGTGAGACGGCTCAGCGGCGTAAGCGCCTGCCCGGCAAGCACAAGGGCCTGAGTTCGACTCCCGGAACCCACATACGAAAAAAGGGCTGGTGATATCGCTCAGTGGCACGGGCGCCTGCTGGTGTGCGAGGTCCTGAGGTCGACCCCGGTACCCACAAAAAAAAAAAGAAACTTAACAAACCAAAGACAAATAGTTTGAGGTAATACTCTGATTACTGGTGTCTATAATATAAAAATCAAACATGTCCCTTCCCCAATATGGTACAGTTTATGTAAACACATTACTCAAATACTAATTCTATTAGAAACATTATCAAGATATTTTACTTTTAAAACCACCACCAAAATGCTACTTACAAAATGAAACATGTTGCTAGGCATTGTGGTGCACACCTGTAACTCCCAATACTGAGACTAGAGGAATGGCACAAGTTTGAGGCAACCTAGGCTACACAGTGAGTTCAAGGCCAGCCTAAACTACATAGCAAGACCCTCTCCCAAAAAAACCTAAATAAATAAATAAAAAATAAATGAAACTTGTTTCTCTTTAACTTCTGAAATTAAGGAGAAAGTGGACTAAAAGCACAGCTGAAGACACGGTTAGTTTTGATCTAGTCTTATTTCAAAATTTAAAAAATTTCCAACTCAATATAAAAGAGACAAGATGCACTGTAAATTAACTTTTAAGATAAAATGCCTAGTAAGAGATTACAATATTTTTCTCTTCAGTAATTACCGAAAAAAAATCAGGTTCATAGAACATTAACACATGGCTTAAAGGGGTGATGATTCCAGGTACACTGCGCTTCTGGGCAGCAGAGGGGACGGCACCCAGAGCCTGAGCATGCTAGGTAAGCGCTCTACCACTGAGCCTCACCCCGCCCTGCTATACTGCTTTGCAAAGAAAAAGCAAATGAACTTCTCAGGAAATTTTTAAATGGTTTCTAGGTTCCTTCGTGCTATACAGTCAGCTATTTCTAAAAAGTGAAGAAAGTACATATTAGAGATATAAAATGATGGACTATCATAATGAGTATTCCCATTAAACATGCTACGCCGGTGAGATGGCTCAGTGGCATAAGCATCTGCCCGGCAAGCGCGACATCCTGAGTTCGACTCCCGGAACCCACATAAAGGGAAAAAAAGGGGCCGGTGATATCGCTCAGTGGCACAAGCGCTTGCTGGCAAGAGCAAGGTCCTGAGGTCGACTCCTGGTACCCACATTAAAAAAAAAAAAAAACATGCTAGATATTCTCCTTCCCCAATAAAGCCCCACTAAAATGACAGTAAAGCAAAAACAGAAATAAATCTGTGAGGACAAGTGGTACAAGTGGTAGCACAGTATGTGGAAGAGATCCAGAATACTAAAGAAAATGTAAGCAAACAGACAAGTTTTAACTAACCTACTTAGAATACCAGAATGTGTTAAAAATTTGTCAACATAAGAGGAAATTTTACAAAAGGTTCACAAATTGGAGCTACTGAGTTATTCCCAAAATTGGGACCCGAGGTTAGGGGTGGAAAACAGAGCCAAGTTTTTGGAAAGAGTCCTGGGAAGCTAAGATCTCGCCCCTCACCCTGAGCACAGAGCCAACATCCCCTGCTCAGGGCAGGAGATGCATGACTTTATTTTCTAAAAACCGTGAGGCAGAGATACCAAGCACAATGGAAGGCAGGGTGGAAATAAAGTAAAAATGCTGATCTGCAAAGCTGGAAAAAAGAAAATAAAGCACTTTCCATTTGAAAAATATCAAACAGGATAAAATTTGCAAAAAAAAAAAGCTGGTAAGTAACAGTGAGACCCATAATCCCCTCGACACCCTTCAGGCAATAAATAAGATGAATGTTCTTTGGAGAAATAAACTGCACAGACAACAGACTTAAAATACTCACATGTGAACATTTTCTAACAGTAGTCACAACTCCCCTCAGTATCTTCACAGTGAAACCTTACAACTGATAAACCCTACCACACACAGGACTTCCCGTCAAGTGTCTCCCTCCCCACAGTAACTATGAAAAGAAGCCAGGCATGGTGGCACACACCTGTAATCCCTGCCCTGGGGAAGCTGAGGCCAGGAGGATTACCACAGTTCAAGGCCAGCCTGAACTACATCACGAGTCCCTGTCTCAAAACAAGAAAAACACGCAAAAGAAAAAAGAAAAGCCAAGAATCATCAACATTTAAGAAAAATATTTACAGGAAGAAGACCAAAGGACACAGAGACAAACAGATACCACACCCATACCAAAAAACAAGATGCTATTTTAAAAAGAATAATCAGAGAACAGACAAAACAGGGAAAAAAAAAAAAAAAAAAAAAAGGTCTAGGAAATTAAAATGAATCCAAAAATCTTTAAGAATGAATAAAGGAGTTAGAAGATAAAACTGAGGAAATGTCTCAAAAGGAAACAAAAAGACAAATAAAAATAAGACAAGGTGGTGAACCCCTCCACACAGGCAAGCAGGCTCGGGGATGCGTGGGACCGGCGCCGTCTCCCGGGTGGTGGCGCGGGGCGGGGCGGGCAGGGGCGGCAACAAGGGCGCACAGCGGGCCCCCCCCCTGGGGCGTGAGGCGCGGAGGCAGGGCCTAACCAAACCACCCGATCCGAGGAGGACGACGCCTAGCGCGAGACGCACCGACCAGCCCCCGTGGCCATCGGGGAGAGGTCGAGCCCACGTCCTTCCCCCCGCGGTGCCTCCGTCCCGCGGAGACCAGAGCGCCGAGCGCGCGAGGCCAGCCTGCCGCGAGCGGGCAGAGGCGCCTCTCGTACGGGGCGGGTACCGCAAACACTGAGGGCCGGCTGCCAGGCGAGGAAAACCGTGACTGGCTGGACCGTAAGGCAGCAGACCTTGGAAAGAAACCACGCGTTCAAAAACACATGAATGTTTTCTTTGATCCGTTTTTTTTGATTTTTCTATTTTTAAATTTTTTTAATCTTTCCTTCATCACGTATTTCTGGTATTTCTCCTTTTTATACCTACTTTCTTTTCTTTTTTTCCCCGTTCAATGTTTTCTGCTTCTTTATTTCTTATATTTTGCTCTATTTATCTTTTTTATTCTTTCTTCTTCTTTCTTTCCTGCGACTGTCCTAACAATTTAATTTCCTTTTAGTCAACAGGATACCCAGTTGCAGTCTTCCCTTCTCCTTCTTATACCCCATTAAGATCTCAAACTGTGCTTTTCCCATTCTGTCCCTCTACCTTAACTAGTTAACTACTAAGCTTTACCGATCTCTAGGTAGCTCTGCACCAGGGCTGTTGAAAACGGTTGTATTGTCAGTGCAGGTAAAGCTGTTCCATTTACTATTTACTATAGGTCAACGGTAGATCAATGTGATTTGTCTTAATGTTCGTGCTGTAATTACAGATCTCTTCTATGGTTACGGATGATACACTACTGGTGGTCTTCGGGTTTGTCAATACTCAGTTTGCACTGGAAGCCATAGTTGATGCTCGTTTTACTACTATGAACAAGGGTGACACAGCTGCTGTGATTAATGAGTTTGTTTGAGGTGCCAATACCTGAACTGCCTTGGGGTCATTAACAACACTGTGACCCCTTCCTCAAGAACTGGGCACTGGGCCAAATACGCTGGAAACGCCTATCTCAAGTAAATGGAGGCGGCTGGACCCTGGGACAGAGGCAAAGGCCTAGAGTTAGCCACACCCAGAGGCCACCAGAGAAAAGAGACGTTACCTAAAGAGACCTCCATACTAGAAACAAGGCTTCGCGCCACAATCAATCCACAAGCCGCAACCCAAAACCAAAGGAACAAAAAGTAGAAACACGGGAAGACGAGCCAGCCAAATGCCTCTCAAACCTCCTAACTCCCCCAAAGCTGATCCATGGGGCATTGAAGGAGAGGAAACCAAAAGCCACACACCCAAATTCTCTAAAATGATATCAGGGGATATAACAAAACAGATCAATGAGACATTTGGCTAGCTTACACAAGATACACGTAACCAGATATTGGGCCAAATCAAATGATCAAGGAGTCTACAGAAGACACTAATAAGAATTCAGCAGAGCTGAACAAAGTAATGTAAAACATGAGTGACCAGCACAGAAAAGAATTAGCGTACATAAAAAAGCTCCAAATACAAATTCAGATTAAAAAGCTATAGAAAGTATGGGCAGAAGTGACCAGTGTGAGGACAGAGTCAGATCTAGAACACAGGACTGTTCTCAGTGAACAATTAGTGAGAGGCACCTTAAAAACAACAACAGCTTATGAAAAATGGAGCCAACAGCTCCTAGATGACACTAAGATGACTACCCTAAGCTTAACCGGAATTAGTGAAAAATCAGAAGAGAGCACAAACAGCATTAAAAAACCTGTTTACTGAAATAACAGCTGAAAACTTTCCAAACAGGGAAAAGAATTTAACATACAGAGAAGTGAGGCATATAAAACCCCAAACAGCCACGATCAGAAAAGAACCTCTCCATGATACATCATAGTCAAAATCCCAGAAGTCCAACACAAGAACAGAACCTGAAAAGTAGAGAAAAACAATGAAGCACTTAAAAAGGGGAACCCATGAAAATTACAGCAGACTTCTCAACACAAACCTTAAAGCCCAGAAGAGCTTCAGGTGAAGTGTTGTAAGCCCTAGAAGAATAATTTCCAACCCAGGCTGACATATCCTGCAAAACTATCTTTTAAAATTGATGGAGAAGTAAGATATATTCATGATAAAAGAGCACCTGAAGAAATTCATCACCACCCAACCAGCACTCCAAAAATTCTGACGGATCTCCTAGAAAAAGACAATGAAGCTAACAATGGCAAAAAGTCTAAGAGAATGAAAACACCAGGTAGGGTGAGCGGTTAAGTAGAAAGGGACGAAGGGAATCAGCAACAGGAAAATAAGGCAAGGACAGGAATAAGTCAATACAGGCAGTAATAACTATCAATGTGAATGGTCTCAAATACCCAGTGAAAACACACAGATGGTCAGAATGGATCAAGAAACAAAATGCAGGGCCAGTGAGATGGCTCAGTGGCGTAAGCGCCTGCCTGGCAAGCGCGAGGGCCCGAGTTCAACTCCCAGAACCCACATACGAAAAAAGGGCCGGTGATATCACTCAGCGGCACGGGCGCCTGCTGGCGCGCAAGGTCCTGAGGTTGACCCCCGGTACCCACAAAAAAAAAAAAAAAAAAAAGAAACAATGCAGTGGTATGCGGTATACAAGAAACAGTTAAAAAGAAACACGTGCGCTAAAAATCAAAGGATCAAAAACAATATTTCATGCGATGGAAACATGAAAAAAAGCAGATGTGGCTATCCTGTGTTCAGATAAAGTGGAGTTCAAGCCAAATCTGATCAAAATAGGCAAACAAGGTCACTACATATGGGTTAAGAGAACAATCCAACAGGAAGAGATAACAATTATTAACAAGTATGCAATGAGCAGTGGCACACCCAATTTCATAAAACAAGTATTACTGGACTTAAAAGGCCAGATAATCACAGTAATAGTGGGGGACCTCAACACCCCACTGAGACAAATAAATCAACTAGACAAAAAATCAACAAAGAAATACCAAAGTTGAATAAAACCTTGGAGCAAATGGACCAAATAGGTATCTAAAGAGTACTTCGCCCAAGAACAGAATACACATTCTTCTCAGCAGCACGTAGAACCTTCTCCAAAATACACCACATACTGGCCAATAAAGCAAACTTAAGTAAATGTAAAGGAACGGAAAATTTATACCATGCATATTATCTGATCATAGCGCCATGAAACTAGAAATCAACGACCAAAGAAAACACAGAAATTATGCAAACACATGGAAACTAAACAGTGGGTTAGAGAAGAAATCAAGGAAGAAATAAGACAGTTTCTAAAACTCAGGACAACATACCAGAATTTACGAAACACAACAAAAGCAGTAGGAGGAGGAAAGTTTATAGCTGTGAATGCCTACATCACAAAAACAGAGCAAGCCCGAATAAACAACCTAATGATGCCTCTCACTGTCCTAGAAAAAGAACAGGGGCCAGGGATATAGCTCAGCGGCACAGCGCCTGCCTGGCATGCACAGGTCTTGAGTTCAATTCCTGATACCACTCCCCACCAAAAAAAGAACAACCCAAACCCAAAGCTAGTACAAGGAAGGAAATTATATAAACATCAGCAGAATGCAAGAAATTGAAGCCCCCCAAAAATAATACAAAGAATCAATGAATTGAAGAGTTCCTTCTTTGAAGGAAAAAATGGAAACAAAGCTTTTACATGGAGAGGGAAGCAGGGGTTGAAGGGAGGGTAGGGGAATGGGAAAAAAAAAAAAAGAATCAAGTTATATCATGTACAGGTACAAATTCTCTATGATGAATGTGATCATTATGTATATCTAAAATGTACCAAGGGCCGGTGAGATAGCTCAGCAGCGTAAGCACCTGCCCGGCAAGCGCGAGGGACCGAGTTCGACTCCCGGAACCCACATACAAAAAAGGGGCCGGTGATATCGCTCAGCGGCACGGGCGCCTGCTGGCGTGCGAGGTCCTGATGTTGACCCCCCGGTACCCACAAAAAAATAAAAAATAAATAAATAAATAAAATGTACCAATAAAATCTAACTGAAGAAAAAAAAAGTTCGTTCTTCAAAAGAATAAACAAGATACATAAACCCTTAGCCCATCTAACCAAAAAAAGGAGAGAAAAGACCTAAATCAATGCAATTAGAAATGAAAAAGCTGAACTCACGAAGACACTTATCAAAATCGAAAATATTATTAACAACTACTTTGCAAACCTGTACACCAATAAATTAGAGAATTCAGAAGAAATGGATAGATTCCTAGATACATATGAACAAACAAAACTGAACCAAAAACATTTAAAAATCCCAAATAATCTATGAACAGTCACTGAAATTAAAGCAGTAATAAAAAACATGCCAACTAGGAAAAGCCTAGGTCCAGACTGATTCACTGCTGAATTCTACAAAAACCTCAGGGAAGATCTAACACCAATACTCCTCAAACGCTTTAATGAAACTGAAAGGCGAGGAGCACTCCCAAAGTCATTCCTGGAAGCTAGCATTACCTTGATTCCAAACATAGACAAGGATCCAACCAAAAAAAGAGAATAGAACAATTTTTTTTAATGAATATAATGCAAAAATCCTCAATACAACACTGACACACAGAATGCAACAAATCATCAGAAAGATCATACAGCATGACCAAGTAGGCTTCATCCCTGGGACACAAGGATGGTTCCAAACCTGTAAATCAATAAATGTAATTCATCACATAAACAGAAACAAGGACAAAAATCCCATGATCATCTCAACAGACACAGAAAAAGCCTCTGACTAAATCCAACATCCTTTCATTATAAAAACATTGAAGAAAATAGGTACTGAGGGAACTTATCTAAATATGATAAAAGCTATTTATGACAAACCTATTGTCAACATCATATTAAATGGGAAAAAGAAAAAGCTTTCCCTCTAAAATCAGGAACAAGACAAGGATGTCCACTATCACTACTTCTGTGCAACATAATACACAAAACATGTGCAAGAGCAGATAGGTAAGAAGAAGAAATAAAAGGGACATATACAGGAAAGGAAGAAGTAGAATTATTATTTGCAGATGACATGATCCTCTACATAAAAGACCCCAAAAAAATCCACCAAGACTCTTAGAACTAATAACCAAATTCAGTAATGTAACAGGATACAGAATCAACACACAAAAATCAATAGTGTTTCTATAGCCCAGTGGTGGTAAACCTAGGGCATCCGTGCTCCAGCAGGCTGTCTGTATCACTGAAAGCTCTAAAAGGTTCTCCAACACTGCTGTAGACTAACAATGAACCCACTGAGAAGGCTATTAGGAAAAACACACCATTCACATTAGCACCAAGAAAAATTAAATACTTAACCTAAGGAAGTGAAATACCTCTACAACCAGACTACAGTACTCTGAAAAAGGAAATTGAAGAGGACATCAGAAAATAGAAAGATAGTCCCTGTTCCTTGATCAGCAGAATGAGTATTATTAAATTGGCCATACTTCCAAAACTGATATACAGATTTAATGCAATTCCCATCAAAATGCCAACATTCTTCATAGAGCTGGGGAAAACAAAACTAAAATTCATATGGAACTAGAAGAGACCCAGAATAGCAAAAGCCATTCTGGATAACAAGAGCAAAGTGGGAGGCATCACAATCCCAGACTTGAAATTATATTACATAGCTACAGTGATTAAATCAGCACGGCACTGGCATAGAAACAGACCTGAGGCTCAGCAGAACAGAGCAGAGGCCGCAGAAAGGACCCCAAGCACATTCGAGTATTTGATCTCTGACAAAGGGGTCAAAAACGCACACTTTAATGAACAGTGCTGGGAAAGCTGGCTATACACATCCAGAAAATTCAATCTAGACCCGATCTCTCACCATATACTAAACTAAAACCAAAAATGGACCAAAGAACTAAACGTTAAAACATAAAATAGGCAAAACTCTTTAAGTCTTAAGAGTAGGCAAGGATTTTCTGAATAGAACTCTGGTTACACAGGAAACAGTAGCAAGAATCAACAAATGGGATTATATCAAATTAAAAAGCTTCTGCACAGCAAAAGAAACAACCAACGTAATGAAGAGAAAACCTACAAAATGGGAAAAATTTTTGCCAGCTATTCCTCAGAGGACTAATATCAAGAATATATAAAGAACTCAAAATAATTAGACTCCCCCCAAATAAAATGCACAATCAAAAAATAGGCAACTGAAATGAATAGATGCTTTGAAGAAGTAGGAATAGCCACAGAATATGTGAAGAAATGATAAACATCGCTGGCCATTAGAGAATGCAAATTAAAACAACACTGAGATTCCAACTTACTCCACGAAGAATGGCCATTGTTATGGCTTGTGTCAAGATGTTCCCCCAAAGCCTTGTGCGGTCACAGGTGGGACTTCTCAGAGGTGGCTGGATCTACAGTGTGTGATGCTGGGATTGATTCATGGTGCAATGCTAGGATCAAGGACACTAAGATTAAGGATACTACCTTAGGGCGGGTAGCCTGGCTAAGATATAAGGGACAGAAAAAGACTTGCCAGGGTTCACTTTTGCTTTTTACCTGCTACGAACTGTTTCTCCTCTGCAATTCCCCTCTGCCATGGCACCATACCTTGGAGCCAGGTGACTATGCACTGAAACTGCTACGAACCATAAGTCAAATAAATCCTTCACCTTTGACTTTGAGTGTCAGGTATTTTGTCTCAGCAACGAGAAAAGTAACCAAGACAGCCATCATCAAGAAACTAAATAAGGGGCCGGTGAGAGAGCTCAGCGGCATAAGCGCCTGCTTGGCAAGTGTGAGGTCCTGAGTTCGACTCCTGGTACCCATATAAAGGAAAAAAAAAAAGAAACCAAATAAAAAATGCTGGTGAGGCTATGGGGAAAAACAAACCCTTTTGCATTCTTAGTGGGAATGTAAATTAAACCACTCTAGAAATCAGTGTGGAAATTCCTCACAAGACTAAAATTAGAAATTCCATTTGACCCAGCTATTCCCCTACAAGGTATCTTCCCGAAACAGTTAAAGACATCATATTACAGTGATCCATGCATACCCATGTTTATAGCAGCGCAATTCACAATAGCTAAACTTTAGAAGCAGCCGAATGCCCATCAACAGATGAACAGGTAGAGAAAATGTCGTATTTACATACAATGGAGTACTACTCTGCCATAAAGATGAACTTGAGCCATTTGTAGAAAAATGGATGCACCTTGTGACCATAATGTTAAGTGAAATAAATCAGACACTCAAGTTTGAACAATTCATGGTTTCTTTTATATGAGATACTGAAATTATAAAGAGCAAAACAATAGATAGATGATTGATCTTTCTCATGGGAAGGAGATCATGAGTTTAAGGGAATGAACAGGATTAAGATGTGTTATGTGCACATACCAATGCCATACAAGGGATGTAAACCTTCTGTACTAATTAAAAAAAGAGAGAAAAATTTTAAAAAGTAAAAGCATTCCAGAAAGAGAAAACAGAGGAAAGGGAGAAAAATAAAAATAGCAAAAGAACACAGAAAAATTCCAAGTACTTAAAGAAAAAAGGTTTAAATAAAGACTGGGAATCTTCACCTGAACAACAGAGGCTAAAAGAAATGGAAAAATAGTTGTAAAATTCTGAAAGAAAATGATTTATAATGTAGAATTCTATTATTAGTAAAGCTGAAGAGAGACTGAAGACTTTTTAATGAATAAATCTCAAATATTGTCCCCTTATCCTCTTACGAGGTTTCACTCAAGGATGCGCTCTATAAAATGATAAAGTACATCAAGACATAGGAAGATGTGGGCCAGTGAGATGGCTCAGCGGCTTAAGCGCCTGCCCGGCAAGCGCGAGGGCCCGAGTTCGACTCCTGGAACCCACATACGAAAAAGGGGCCGGTGATATCGCTCAGCGGCACGGGCGCCTGCTGGCGCGTGAGGTCCTGAGGTCGACCCCCCGGTACCCACAAAAAAAAAAAAAAAAAGACATAGGAAGATGTGAGATCTAGAAAACAGAACAACATATGGAAGAGCTGAAGAACAAAAACACAACACCTCCTGAAGAAAAGAATACAAATGAAAGACTACCTGTCATGTTCTATAGCAATGAAGCATTCACATCTACAGTCTGGGAGGCGGATTTCTTATGGGTACAAAGAAAGCGGAATCAAACAAAACCGACAGCCTGCTGAGGAGCGCGATTATACTGCACACGCGCACCAGCGCAGCCACACAGTGCTCACGCATGCCAATGGGGGGCAGAGAGTGAGTTCTGTACCACCCACAGGAGGAGGAAAAGTCCCAAATGAAAAGAAATTAAACAAAGCAACTACCTAGTACACATCTAGAATATACAGAGGTTAATTCCAGGAAAATCACAGCTAAGGGTTGTTGACTGTGGTGAACGGGACTCTGGTGGCAGGAAGGAATGGGGCAGAGATCATTACTTTTCATTCAGCTTCTGACTTGTAACCCCACAAGCAAAACATTATTTTGGTAAAAATTATGTTCAATTAAAGAGAAGTCATTCCAACAAAAACACAAAGACAGCAAGCAGGAAGTGTCAGTGACGTGCGTTACTTACCACACTGTGTAATTGGCCGCGTTTAACTCAATGGCATCCCGAGTGAGCTGCAAGGCTCGCTCACTTCTTTCATCGCGCTGCAGAACAGCTCGGAAATAATCATAAACATCTCGGACTGGAGAGAGAACACACGACGCGTCAGGACCACCTTTCTTATTTAAAACTGGCACTGTAATCTAAAACGGTGACAGAACTATGTGGAAATGTATTTTATTTGCATGTGAATCATTTATACCAATAAGCAAAACAGAGTCAAATGATTGTGACTGCCACCCCGACAATACTCAGAGTCATAGCCACAAAGCACGGGGTGCATAGGTCTGACCGTGTGTGTAGCTAAGTCAATGCCAGACTGCACATCTCCCAAAGACCTTATGTAAATCCAAGAGTGAATACATTCAAATATATTCTCATTGCTGTTTTTCTCACTTTTTATTTTGATCAGATTTTCAAACGAAAAAATCTGCACAACGAGCTGGACATGGTGGCACACGCCTGTAATCCCTGCTCTGGGGAGGCTGAGGCAGGAGGATTGCCAAGAGCTCGAGGCCAGCTTAGGCTATAAAGTGAGTTTAAGACCAACCTTGAATGCACAGCCAGACCCTGTCTCAAAAGAACAAAGAAAAGAAAAAAATAATAATAAATAAAAGCAGAGTTGTAGAAAACTCAACAGTAGGGCCGGTGAGACGGCTCAGCGGCTTAAGCGCCTGCCTTGCAAGCGCGAAGGCCCGAGTTCGACTCCCGGAACCCACATACGAAAAAGGGGCCGGTGATATCGCTCAGAGGCACGGGTGCCTGTTGGCACATGAGGTCCTGAGGTCGTCCCCCCGGTACCCACAAAAAAAAAAAAAAAAAAAAAAAAAAAAAAAAAAAAAAAGAAAACTCAACAGTACAAAAAGGTTCACAGTAAATTTCCACCCTACTGAATTCCACGTTCTCCCCAAAAGCAGCCACTGTTAACTGATTTTAGTGGATCCTTCAAACACGGCCTGTGCACATGCACATGAGTATAGGCTAATTCCGTCCTTCGGTTTTTGTACAAATGAAATCTACCACATTCGATGCTTGCCCCTTGCCTTTTTCACTCACACATTTTTTTTTTTTTTTTTAATATGCAGGTACCGGGAGTTTAACTCAGGACCTCGTGCTTGCCAGGCAGGCACTTATGCTGCTGAGCTATATCACCGGCCCCCTCACATTTTTAAAGGTAATATCAATTAGTAAAAAATTCTATGGTCGTAGTTGGTAAAAAATTATTTGGTCATATCTATTAAAAATTGAAATTTACATATACATTGATTCAGAATTCTAGTTCCAGGAGGTTTTCTTACAAATATACCCCACACGCATGCTAAACATCGAAGCAGCATTTGGTTACATAAGAAAGAATTGCGGAGGAAACCGCAGGAAACTCTGATTTACTGCCAACAAGGACGGAAGTGGGTTACCAGCGACTACTACTGGCAGCTGACATCTGGCCTTGTAGGACTGCGCGCCTGACCTGGGGTCAGTGGTGCTACCTCTGGGTAGCTAATGTCCGAACTGAATTAAATTGTAAGACACCTAGTTGGTGTCCACAGAGAACTGGAGAACTGCTTGGCATGGAAAACTCAGACAGTTGGGGTCAGAAGTATGAGATGACTAAAAAATACAGTGACTATTTAAGTATTTTAAAAATTACAGTAAAAGACACATCGCCATTAATCCCTCACTTCGAACACTTATCCCGAAGCAGTTCCGGAAGCCCGCTGTCGTGAGTGCCTTTAGTTGTGCCATCGTGGCTGTTTCAGTCTCCTGGACCAATTTGAAATGATTACCCTGCATGGTCATTTTGCCTTTGGGGATGAGCCAGATCAGGGAATAAGGTAGACGAGGACACAATGTAATGTTTTTTGCTGTTGTTGTTTTATTGCTTTTCTGTTTTTTGAGGGTTTTCTTTCTTTTTGAGACAGGGTTTCACTATGCAGTTCAGGCTGGCCTTGAACTCACTTTGTAGCCCAGGCTGGCTTCCAACTCCCAGCGATCCTCCTGCCTCAGCCTCCTGAGTGCTGGGATTACAGGCGTGTGCCACCACGCCCAGCCTGTAATGTTTTTATGAGCCTGTGTTTCCGCTGGATGAGACTACAACCCCCAAGATCAAAGTGTTAGATAAGGTCATTAACAATTACAGCTCTTTACAAATTCTGAGGGTATGGTGGTGCACTGCTGTAATCCTAGCAGTATGGGAGTCTGAGGCAGTAGGATCGCAAGTTCAAGCCCAGCCTGGGGAACTTAGCGAGACCCTATCTCAAAAAAAAAAAAAAAAAAAAAAAAAAAGGGTGGGGATGTAGCTCAATGTGAAGGCCCTGGGTTCAATACCCAGAACTGCGATACAAATTCTGAGATGTACGAAGGTCATCTTTTAAACACTACCTTCAAAAAGTTGCCTGTAACTTATTCTAGGGCAAAATTTAGAAACAGCATAAATGTCAAACAACTGCAGACTACTAAGTAATTTCTAAACACCAAGTTTCCAAATTTTGAATTTGTAACAAAATTCTTGTAACATGTTAACACTACACAAAATGCTTATGTACATTATACATACACAAATTTCTCCATGTATATAACATAAACATATATACACACTGTTAAAATGTTAACTGGGAGGTGATTAGGCTGCCATAGCTCCAGTACATTATGTTCTAAGTAAACCCAATTCAGTGCAAACAGCAAAACAAAACAAATGTATCAGCCAGAAACAGTCACCACTCACTAAACAGAACTTTATACTTTAGCTGTTTTCTGCAGAATTCCTTCTTTTTGTTCTATTTTGTTTTTTTTGAGGCAGGGTCTCACTATGCGGTCCAGGCTGCCTTGAGCTCACTACCTAGCCTAGGTTGGCCTTAAACTTATAGTGATCCACCTGCCTCAGCCTCCTGAGCGCTGGGTTCACAAGCGTGCACCACCAAACCTGGTCTCTAGAATTCCCTTTATATTAAAATATTCTTTTAATTTAAAAATTATAAACTTAAACTGGGCATGGTGGTGCACACCTGCAACCCTAGTACTTTGAGGCTGAGGCAGCACGATCACAAGTTTGGCACCAGCCCGGGCAACTTAATGACTTAGCAAGAACCTCTTTCAAAATAAAAACTACATGAAATAGGTTGGGAATGTAGTTCAGTGTAAAAGCCCTGGCTTCAACTCCCAGTACCAGGTGGGGGAAGGTATATATTTTGATCATATGCAAGGTGTGACCAAAAATATGGCGTTTATCTTTACATTTATTAGAGTAAAAGACACATTGTCATTAATCCCACTCAAAATACTTCCCCTCACGTCAAACACACTTATCCCATCATTCTTGCCACTTTCTGAAAGTCCCCTCCCATGACTGTCTTCATGCAGTATAATAAAAAATACAGTCCCTAGCCAGGCGCGGTGGCTCACACCTGTGATCCCAGCACTCGGGAGTCTGAGGCAGGAGAATCGTCCTGAGTTCAAGGCCAGCCTGAACTACACAGCAAGACGCTGTCTCAAAAAGAGAAACAAATTTTAAAAATACAGTGAACGCTGCTGATGAGTAGCATCCAATGGAAAGGCAGTCTTGTAAAAACAATATGGTGCCCTCATCTGCCTGTGCACCAGATTTGGCACTGTGTGCCTTCTGGCTTTTCCTCAAAGTCAAAATGACCATGAAAAGTCAATGTTTTGAATCAATTCAGAACACGGAGGCAGCCACGACAGTGCAACTACAGATACAAAAACGAGACTTCCAGAACTGCTTCAGAAAGTGGCGAGAACGATGCGTAAGGGTACATGAAGCAAAGGGAATTAATGGCAATGTGTTTTACTGTAATAAAATTCTTTAAAAATTAAACATTCACGGGCCGGTGAGATGGCTCAGCGGCTTAAGCGCCTGCCCGGCAAGCGCAAGGGCCCGAGTTCGATTCCCGGAACCCACATACGAAAAAGGGGCCGGTGATATCGCTCAGCGGCACGGGCGCCTGCTGGCGCGCGAGGTCCTGAGGTCAACCCCCGGTACCCACAAAAAAAAAAAAAAAAAATTAAACATTCACTATATTTTTGATCACACTGGCTATCTCTCAAAGTATGAAAGTTTTGCATATTTATGTAATTATAAGTTGACATCTTCCTTAACAAATTCTGTTTTTTCTGTTTTGTTTTGTTTTGTTTGTGGGTACCGGGAACCAAACTCAGGACCTTGCACTTGCCAGGCAAGCGCTTATGCCGCTGAGCTATATCACCAGCCCACAAATTGTTTTATGTCTAACAATATTTCCTTCACTGCAAGAATGAAAGATTACTCTCTTATATTTGTATATGGTAAATACGTAGTTTTACGAATTTAATAATGTATTCATTTGTAACTTATTTTCATGCTCATTAAGGTATGAGACAGGGCCAGGCCTAGTGATACATGGCGGTAAGCCCAGGACCCTGGGAAGCTGAGGCAGGATTGCGGATTTGAGCCCAGCCTGGGAAACTTCAGGTTTAGCGAGACTGCCTCAACCTAAAAATTTTTAAAAGGGCCGAGGAGGGGTGTAGGTGTGGGTGTCGTGTGTGTGGTGTGTGTGCGCAGGGGTGCCTGGCGTGGGAAGGCCTTAGAGAGGGACGTGAAGGAACAACACAAGAAGGGAGCAAGAGGGTAGGGAAAAGGGGAGCAGGAGCACCGCACTACGCCTGCCCGCCACAAAGCGGCACTGCGAGGACGGGTGTCGCAGGGACCGGGACGGGTCTCAAGGGGAGGGTCCTGGTCTCCCAGCGGCCGGGGGCTGGGATTTAACGCGGCATTACGGGGTGACCCGAGACCACGAGGAGGCCCCCCACTCTCACACTTGCACACTCACACACACGCACGCACGCACGGGACAGGTCTGGACAGGACGACCCAGGCAGGGGGAAGCGCCCAGAGGAAGCGGGACGCCAGGGCTGGAGAACGGTGGGCGGCCCGGACTCGCTCGACAGGCCAGAAAAAATAAAATAATTAATTAATCAATTAATTAAAAAGGGCCAGGCAGGGGCCGGTTAGATGGCTCAGCGGCGCAAGCACGAGGGCCTGAGTTCGACTCCCGGAACCCACATACGAAAAAGGGGCCGGTGATATCGCTCAGCGGCACGGGCGCCTGCTGGCGCGCGAGGTCCTGAGGTCGACCCCCCCGGTACCCACCAAAAAAAAATAAATAAATACATAAAAAATAAATAAAAAGGGCCAGGCAGAGGGCCGAGTGTGAAGGCCCTAAGCTCAATCCCCAGTACCACATGGCCAGCTATACCGAACTATTAGTTGATTAATCTTTTTCATGAAGTACAAAATGTCCTTTAAATCACATAATTAAGTTCTCATATATACCGATGATTTTTTAGCCCTTATTAACCTTTTTTATTTCCATACTAGTTCTACATGTTAATAAATTTAGTACTGCATTTTCATATTTCATAAGGAAAACCCACACATACCCATATTTTTCTCTCCGTTTTTTTTTTTTTGGTGGTACTGGGGTTGAACCCAGAGGCACT
Organism: Erethizon dorsatum; assembly: GCA_028451465.1. Taxonomy (NCBI): domain Eukaryota; kingdom Metazoa; phylum Chordata; class Mammalia; order Rodentia; family Erethizontidae; genus Erethizon; species Erethizon dorsatum. Next base: position 34,553,659 of record CM051835.1, on the reverse strand, counting down.
TTACCACTGAGCTACTCTCCAGCCCTTTTATTCTTTATTTTGAGACATTACTGGCTTATTCTTCCTTTGCAAACATTTCTTGCCATTTAAAAAAACAGAAATAAGCAAAGAAAGCAAGCAAGCTGTTTTTTTTGTAAAAAGGGAATGATCTTAGTAACAGTCTAAAATGAAACAAAAATACAGACATTCAATTACAGAACTAGCATTCCATTCTTCATTCACCCCTTCCTAGAACAACATCTGTACAATCTTCAATTTACAAAGCATTTCACATTCATCGTGAAAGAATATTTTATGAGAGAAAATAATCCACTCATTTTAATACCAGTAAATACATTCGAGCTGAGCCTAATACTTCACTCCCAAAATACATTTTAAATATATTTTAAAATGCTGCTGCTTCAGCGACCGAAGTTATTCTGAACAAAACAGTAACTCATTTGTTATATGCAGATTAAACAGCAAAGGAAAAGCACAATCACATAGTTACTAAATATTATAATGTAATATACATTGCTTAGACTATCTCCACTCTTTAGACAAAGTAAAACTTTTAATTATGAAAATAAATCTTGATCCTTGGAGTCTTGGAGACCTTCCTTATTTAAACGCATAGGGGACCTAAGGTTCAAAACTTCAAGGACTTGTCCAAGTTAACTCTGTGATGTGGGGCAAAGCCAAGAAAGGTCAGTGGTCTTCCAAACCTGACCCAGGGGTCATCTTTCCCTCAGATATAAGTTCTTTTCTTGGAGAGAGAGAGAGACAGACAGACAAGACAGAGACAGGGTCTCCAAGCTGGCCCTGAACAAGCTGGCAGCCCAGGCTGGCCTCAGACTCCCAGAGCTCCAGCATTACGGGCACATGCCACTTAAAGATGTGAGGTTTTTTGTTTTGAGACAGGGTCTCACTGTAGCCCAAGCAGGCCTCAAACTCGCAGCAATTTTCCTGCCTCAGCCTCCTGAGTACTGTTAATTGCAAGCATGTGCCACCACGCCGGCTGAAATGGACATTTTTATCAGGCCTTAGAGAAGCCATGCCACCTCTGCCGATGACTAACCAGCATGATTCCCCCAGTCTGAGGAAGCTGGCTTCTGCTAAGATTTCTGTACTGAAGCAAGTCAGTATCTTAGCTCCAGCTTCTGTGGGGCTTCCTATTCTCGGGCTGCCCCTCTGCAGACTGGGGGAATCTGAGCTAGTGAGTAACTTAACCTCTAGCCAGGTGCAGTGGCACATGCCAGTGGTTCCAGCGCTCTGGGAGGCTGAGACAGGAGCACTTCAAGTTTGAGCCCAGCCTGGACAAATCAGAGACCTTGTCTCAAAACTTAAAAACAAAGAAATTTTTTAAAGGGCTGGGGAATGTAGCTCAGTGTGTAGGCCTCAGGTTCAATCCCCAGTACAGAAAAAGAAATAAAAAAGAGAAGAAAAGGAGAGCACTGGGGTAGGGACTTTGCAAATAAAGGTTATTTAGGCATCACCTGCATGGAAATAAGATCAGCTTTGGAAATGTTAATAGAATTGGTATCATTTCTTACGTAAATTTTGATGTCTCTACTCCCCCCTGTATTGTGAGCCTTCTTATTCACAAAAAAAGCTCGTGAAATCATAAAATGAACTCATCATAAGTAACTGAGACCCTTACTAAATGAAAATCTTCCTTGCTACATAGTTGTGAACTTCAACTCTGCTACTGAGTTTGACTCACAGATCTTTGCATAATAAAAATAAACTTACATTTCTCACTATAGATGATCTGCACCACGGGACTGGGGCCATCGTTCTGTGGCACTGGATCTATATCAGCCCACTCCGCTCTGTCCCTGAAAAATGTACGTTTGTTTTCAGTGATTATGTTTGAACACATTAAAAGCAAAAAGAACTCTAGTGTTTTTTAAAATGGCAATAATCTTATGTTGTTTTGAAAATTTGTTCTTCTTTTGATTTGTTTTGTTTTTTTCTTCTCTTTAAAATAAAAAAAAATAAATAAATAAAATGGCAATAATCATACCTACATTAATATTAGTAACTTACAGAGACCTTAAAAGTTATCACTGAACTCTTCATGACCAAGTTTTGCCATTTTGCTTTACTTATTAAACTTTTAAAGTAAAATTAAATAAAACAATGTTTGGATTTTCAAAGAAGCTCGTAAAATAGACAATAGGAAGTAGGGAGATAGCACCTTCTCAAAGGTGAAAGGGAATAAGAGATGGAGGAAGAGGTAGGAGAGGGATAGGCATGAAAAAAAGAAACTGACGTGTTATGCGCCTGCACCAACCCCACACAAGGAGTGTAAACACGGACTACACACATACTGATACACTAAACATTTTTTTTAAAGTTTAAAAACTTGAAAAGCCTATGAGTCAACAGTTTTCGAATTTTAGGTTTTATGAGTGACAAAATCTGTTTTTGCAGCAAGTATACAGCAGTTTTAACTTTGAAATCTTATTCATTGTTCTAATTACTCTTTATAGTCTATCAGTATTTCTAAAAAATCTGAATAGTTTACTAGAAATTGACATTTTTAAAAGTATTAGTTTAAAGAGAAAAAAAATGATACAGAATTTCAAAACAAGACAGGAATTAACAATGGTTAATATACTGCATATTGTTATCTTCAAAGTAGTTGCTCAGATTACAAGATATAGGCATGCGAAATTCATCAAACAATATAAGCACAAACCGTTCTTTTCAATGAAAAGAAATTGGTAGTATAATTATCTTAGCTATCTTGTGTGTGTGTGTGTATATATGTGTTTTTTTTTTCTTTTCTCTTCCTTCTTTTCTCCTTTCCCCCTTCTCAGTTGTTCTTTCCTTTCCAGCAGTTTCTTTCCCTTTCACAATATCTATTGTACATTTTGGATCTTATTTACTCTTTCAGTTTCTTACACTAGGGATACAATACAATGTTTCCACATGCAAGTTTGATTTATGTCACTTGTGAGTATGGTCTCTAGTTACATCCATTTACCTATAAAAGCCTCAAGTTTATCCTTTATAGCTGAGTAGTACTCCATTATGTAAAAATACCATATCTTTTTTATCCATTCCTTGGTTGATGGGCATTTGGGTTGTTTCCAAGATCTAGCTATTACAAATGTGTAATATGTGTTGCTATAAACATGGGTGCACATATATCACTGTGGTATGAGGTTTTTAATTCTTCTGGGAAGACACCCAGAAGGGGAATAGCTGGGTCAAATGGGACCTCTAATCCTATTTTTTTGAGGAATCTCCACACTGATTTCCACAGTGGCTGCACCAGTCCACACTCCCACCGACGGTGGAGAAGGGTTCCTTTTTCCTCACAGCCCTGCGAGCATTTGTTATGGGTTGATTTCTTGATAACAGCCATTCTCTCTGGGGTGAGATGGAATCTCAGTGTTGTTTTAATTTGCATTTCTCGAATGACCAATGATGTTGAACATTTTTTCACATATTTATTTGCCATTTGTATTTCATCTGAGAAGTGTGTATTCATCTCAAATGCCCATTTTTGGACTGGGTCTTTGAATTTGGGGGAGGCCTGATTTTTTTCACTTCTCTATATGTTCTAGACAGAAGTCCTTTGTCTGAGGGACAGGTGGTTAAAGTTTTTTCCCAATCTGTGGGTTTTCTTTCCACTCTGTTGGTGATTTCTTCTGATGTGCAAAAACTTTTTAGTAAGATGAGATCCCAGTTGTGGATTCTTTGAAGTACATGCCATGCAGTTTGGTTTTTGTTCATGAGCTCTCCGCCTACCCCAATGTCTTCAAGATTTCTACCTACTTTCTCTTCCAGCAGATTTAATGTTTCTGTTTTAATATTTAGATCTTTGATCCATTTTGACTTTAGTTTAGTGCATGGTGAAAGATATGGGTCTAGTTTTAGTCTTCAGCATGTGGAAAGCCAGTTTTTCCAGCACCATTTATTAAAGAGGCTGTCTTTCTTCCAGTGAACATGTTTGGCCCCTTTGTCAAAGATAAGGTGGCTAAGTGTGTTTGTAGTTGTGAGAAACTGACATTTTAAAGTGAAATTAAACACTATTACCATATTTTACTGCATACTAGAGAGATGGCCCAGGTGGTCATTTACACATCAGGCTCTAAGGCAGTGATGGCAAACCTTTTGGAGCTGTCAATGATAATAACAGCCCGCTGCGACATGCATCGCATAGGTTCACCATCGCTGCTCTAAGGGCTGAGAAGGCAGCTCAGTGCTTGTTTGGGCCCACTCAAGAGGTGAGCGCAGATTCTGGAACCTGACAAAGGCCTAAGTCAGGATATTAGCCCTACCATTTACTAGCTGTGTGACCTTAGAAAGTTACTTCCCTTCTCTAGGCCTCAGTTTCTTCTTTAAGCATAGAATGGCAAAAGCATTCAATGAATACTTCTCATCATCAATGCTAAAATAACAGTATAGTGGCAACAATAGATGCTTGTTCAATATGAACTGCCCATTGTGAACAAATTTCAGCTACTCTTTATTCATACAAGGGGTGATCAGAACAGTCAATGTCTGGTATGCACTCATAGGTGGGCACTTGGGAGATGACTGCATCATGGGTGTGTGATGCTGATCACTGGATTAGTCCGCTGTATTTTTCACTATAAATGATCTGCACCACGGATTGGTGTGACAGGTGTGATGTTGGGAGGTGAAGCCTGGTGGGATGAGGTGGGTCACTGTGGGCGTGGCCTGGAAGGGTCTCTATCCCTCCCTGCTCCCTGTCTGCCATGCCATGAGCTCTTTCTCCTCTGCCATGCCGCCCTGCCTTGGAGCTAGCTTACTATGGACTGAAACCTCTACAAACTGTGAGCCAAAATAAAAATTTCCTCCATTAAACTGTAGGTGTCGGATATTTTGTCCAAGCAATGAGAAAGTAACTACTACAACGTTTCAATTTTTAAAACTTATTACTCTATAAGACATATTGCCACGAATCCCCCTCAAATTATTTCCCCTCACTTTGAATACATTCATCCCATCATTCTTCCCAATTTCTGAAACCGTCCTGGAAGTCCTCTTTCCTGAGAGTCATTCTGAGGTGCCCAGTACCATCCAACTGAAAGGACACTAAGAAAGAGGACTTCCAGAGCTGCTTCAGAAAGTGGCGAGGACAGCAGGATGAGTGTGTTTGAACGGAGGGAGAGCATTCTGATGGGGAGTCAACACCAATGTGCCTTTAACCGTAATAATATTTTAAAAATTTAAGCATTCATCATATTTGTCTTTTTTTTTTTGCAATATTACACATCTTTATTGGTCGTCATATTATTCTATCACACCATTTATTCTTTTCCTTTCACCCACTCTTTACTTCTGTATACTGATCAGTTTTCGACAGCAAGTACCTGTGTCATACAATATTAAAACTGTGTTCATCATACATACACACAAGAACTAAAGGGAATCCGTGACTTGAGATGTGAAACCCAGAGCCTCGGGGAGTGACATGGAAAGCTGTCACCGGCAAATCAGACACAGTCATAGGAAGAAACTAAGTATTTCACAACGCAGAGGATTATGCGCCACCAAAACGAATTTAAATCAGTAAAACAGTAATTCCAACAACAACCCTCTGGATTGTGACTTCCACTCATTCATAAAATCTAGCAAATAAGCCACCTAATGGGGTTTAGGTAGAACTACAGAGCAAAAAAGCATTTCGGATTGTCTCTGCCGGCTCACAAGGAGCTAGGGAATCCTACTACTGTCTGAAGGCAAAGGACAGACAGCAACGGGACTGGGTGTTGGGAAAGTAGGGGAAAGAGGCAAGAAAGTTACAGCAGGACCTTGACATCATTGGTACTGCAGACGAGCTTGTGCAGGGTTGCATAACTGACTTTAGGCCACAAATCTCTCCATGTTTATTCATGCTTACAGACTACCTCGGTGCCTGGCTACCTGAGGCGTTAAGTTAAATGAAGATGTCTCAGTCCTTCGGATCCCACCTCAGCTGTTATTCCAGCAGAACCACGGAAAGCAATCCCTGCTCCTTTGTAAACAGAGCAAACGTGGTCTTGATAAAAAAATAAAAATTCTTCTCGGCACGCTATCAAAACTGCACCCTAAAGCTTCTGTGCTCGGTATGGTTACTGTCTAGGCAGCGTTCAGGAGCACGGCAGACAGCCGGAAGTTTCTTAAAGGTGATCCCGGCAGCCGAGCCGCCGGGGAAAGTGCCATCCGGCGCTCCGTACTCCGCTACAGCCGGCGGGAAGCAGCAGGGATGTCGGGCACCAGGCGGCCGCGCCTCGCCGGCGGGACAGACGCCGCCGCCCGCCGCCGGGAGCCCCCGCCGCACCGGCCTCGCGCGTTACCTGTACAGGACGTAGGTGGGCGAGTCCAGGCTCAGGAACCCGTCGTCCATAGGGGACGCCACGGCTTCCCCAGCCTCAGCTGCCATCTCGTCCTCCTGTGGCCGCTGGGGCGGCGGTGGGTGAGGCTGCGGCGGAGGCTGCTCCGGCTGACTGGGCTCGCCGCCCTGCCCAGGCTCCCCAACCCCCTCGGTGGCCGCCATCTCGCCTAGGTCCGCAGCGGAGGCAGCGCGAGGCCACGCCCCCGCGGCCTCGCCCGCGCCCCTGCTCCGCCGCGCTGCTGCTCCGCCGCGCCCGACTTCCGGTTCCCGGCGGTCCCGGCCGTCCTACCATGGAGGCGCGGGCCAGAAGGGCCCGGTGGGAGGGGCTGCGCTGCGGCCGGGCTCGCACTTCCCGAGAGCCCTCGGGGCGGCGGCCTTCCGCCAGGACGGAAATGCGCCTGCGGAGTCGGCTGGGGCGCTGTGCCCTGCTGAGGTGGGGCTCCGACGCCTCTGCGGAGTCGCGGAAGCCCTGGTCTCGCGCTTCCGTCTAAGCGGAGCTGGCCCTCGGGACCCTTGCGAGGCCTTTATGCTCCTGCATTGATTCCAGTGCTGAGACTTGCTAAGCCAGATTTCATTTTGATGTGGGGAAAATGTAACCCCTCACCTGCTGGATGTCAGATACGTCGATTTTTGTGGCCCTCAAAGCGGAAGCATGAATTCCAAAGACGATGGAAGTTTAGAATAGGAAGGGTTTATTGAGAGATGCACCTGAGAGACAGGCGGGGTCCTGCAAGTGGGTTGCCACTGAGGCCCTTTGTCAGGGGTAATTTATACAGCAAGTGTGGGTACAAAGTAGGTGGAATATAATCAACCAATGAGGTTACACGTATAACCACTTAGCTAATATGACCCAATAGGTAAGTGGGGCACATAGCAAGGGTACATGGCTGACGTTAACCGTGGCTTTTCTATGACTTCCAAAACGGGAACAGTTTTGGGAAGGGATGGGTCCAGGTGTTCTGGTCACACATCCAGGTGTCTGATGCATCGCTGGATGTCATGGGCTGGTGGTACTAATTACAGTATACAGTAAGTCCCTGACTTACAAACGTTCCAGTTGTGAACTTTCGCAGATAGGAACAGACCTCACATTATCACATTCATAGATTGGGATAAGTTGCAAAAGTAGCCCATGTGTCTACCTTACCATTTTAAGGTAACTGTAAAAGTAAAAATAATTTGTATATGTGTCTGTTTTTTTTTTTATGCTTTACATTGTATAGTTGTGTCAAAGATGTATAAGACTCTTGGGTTGATGAATGATCTGACTTACCAATGTTTTCCTGGAATGGAACTCATTCATAAGTCAGGGACTTAATATAGTCTCAAATTCTGCTTATCCCTTAAGGAAGTATATAAATCTGGCCATTGTGACTTTATCTTGAGGACTTCTTCAGATGCACCTCCAGCCACAATTCTGATGTCTTTTTCATTCACTTCCTTGGGAGCCTAGTCCCTTTCAGACAGTATATTAATTTCTATCAAACTTAGCTTAGTTCTATCAAACTATTTGCCCCCCTAAAGAGCTATCCATAACTGTGGTTATGGGAGAACGGGCATAGTTTCAGTGTAGCTACTTTGAGCTAACAAGAGACAGAGTAGGGGAGATCAAAGTCTGGGACCTTCTCCAGAGAGCTAATCTAAGGGGTCTTGGGTAGAAGTCACCTTGGGGTTTAGCAGTTATGAACTTCCTTTAGAAGGCTGATCTAGTGGATCCCGGTACAAGGAGTCTGGTACACGTGTTGTTGGTTCCATCTTCATGATCAGTTGGAGTTTGGCAGCTTCTAGGCGAGAATAAACAAATTTTCCAAGAGATGAAAGCACACACAACCAAAGAAGGAGCACTAGAATGGAAAGGCAGCTTGGGGAAAGAGCCACACCCACACACAGCTCTTAAGGGACTGGAATAGTGATTGGAACTAGCTGGCTCCTAAAACTATCTATTGATGGAGGTTACCTGTAAGTCTGACATTTCTTTGTCATAAGTCCCTCCAGTTTTAGCTGTGTTCAGTGGTTTTGAAGGACAATTCTAGTTAAGGAATTTAAAGACTCTTGATGAGCTTCTATAGCTTCCACTGTAGCTTTCTGGCCTCACTGAACTGTAACAGTGGTCAGCTACAGGTGCTGCTGGAACTGACAGCAGGGGTCAGCGATTGGAGCACCTTTCCATATCTACCCTTTATTACTGTGGTATTATTTTTATACATCTTTGGATGTACTTTTCTGCTGGGTGTTTTAAGACCAAGTTAAAGTGAGACCTATACTAATCAAAATTAACCTCTCAAAAAATTAACCTCTCACCATATATCAAGATCAGTTAAAGCTCTTCAGGGGTTACTTTTGGAACCATGCACAGAGCATCTCAGTTCCTCTGTCAGTGTCAGCCACAGGATGGTCACAGTCTTGCTTGGCTATATGGCTTCCCATGAAAGCATGGGAGACCTTTCTGTGTCTCTCTGACCCTCCTTTTTAGCATACTGTACACTGGGTGACTCCTGTCCCCTGGGGCACAACAATCCAGGAATTAGTGTAATGACACTCTCCCTGCTCTCCAGGTTGGGTGACTCACCAAAACTGTAGGTTCCCGTAGAAAAGGTCCCCTCCATTCCTTGGTCCTGGTTGACATGGGAGGGCCAGGGCCAAAATATTGGCTGTCCTCTTACCCAGTTATTTTTTCTAGCTCTGGTCTCCAAACCTCAGTTGTTAAACACCCAGGAGAATAGTTGAAATATATAATATAACCAGGGAACTGGTTTTTTTTTGTGTGTGTGTGTGTGTGGGTACTGGGGGTCAAACTCAGGATCTCGCACGCCAGCAGGCGCTCGTGCCACTGAGCGATATCACCGGCCCTTTTTTCATATGTGGGTACCGGGAGTTGAATTCAGGACTTCGCGCTTGCCAGGCAGGCTCTTATGCCGCTGAGCCATCTCACCGGCCCAGGAACTATTATTTTTACCAAACATGGTCATCTTAGAAGTCAAATTCTTGTGGAATGCTAACAGATAAACTTTTATGGAGAAGGTTCAAGATCAAAGGCAACATAGCATTTTAGCATGACACTCATGATGCTTTATTATCTCTGAAACATTATGTTTTTTTGAGACAGAGTCTTGTTATGTAGTCCAGACTGGCCTTGAATTCACTATGTAGCCCAGGTGGCCTTGAATCCATGGCAGTCCTCCTGCTTCAGCCTCCCCAGCCTGGGATTACAGGCATGCATCACCACACCCAGGTTTGAAACACATTAAAATATCCATTTTAATGTAAAATAACTTTTTAGTCCATTATCTTTATAACATAAAATCTTTGCCCAAGTATGTCATCCTTTGATAGGGTAGCATCAAAGAGGAATGCACCTGTCCATAGATGTACCCTATAGGCTATTAACGTCCACTTCTGATCTTTAGAGTGAGATTGCCTGGACCGCCCAGTGTTTGGGTATCGTTAACTGTTATAACACAACTACATAACCATCACACAAGCGCAAGCTTGAAAACGTCTCAGCATCATCTGGCTGGCTGTCCCATATTGGATTGGCATGCACATTGCATCACAAGTAGTTGGACCGCAGGTAAGGGAATGCCAGATGCTTGAGCCTAAAATGTTTACCAACATGAACAACTTTAGCTGGAAGCCACCAGTGTGAGAAGATGATTTTAGTTTGCTTCTTTAAAGGTCTGTAAATTTGGAAACACAAATATACCATTTAATATAGCAATAATTAATATTAAAACTATATAGAAATCTTTGTACATATTTATTTAGTTTTTACACTTAAGGCAAAATTTAGATTCATTGGGCCGGTGAGATGGCTCAGCGGCATAAGCGCCTGCCTTGCAAGCGCGAGGGCCCGAGTTCGACTCCCGGATCCCACATACGAAAAAAGGGGCCAGTGATATTGCTCAGCGGCACGGGCGCCTGTTGGCGCGCGAGGTCCTGAGGTCGACCCCCCGGTACCCACAAAAAAAAAAAAAAAATTTAGATTCATTAACAAGTTTTACAGTGTGTAACTCCAGTGATAAGAATTAGACATTTTAGGGCAGGTGACATGGCTCAGCAGCTTAAGCGCCTGCCCGGCAAGCACGAGGGCCTGAGTTCGACTCCCGGAACCCACATACGAAAAAGGGGCCAGTGATATTGCTCAGCGGCACGGGCGCCTGGTGGCGTGCGAGGTCCTGAGGTCGACCCCCCTGGTACCCACAAAAAAAAAAAAAAAAAAAAAAGAATTAGACATTTTAAAGCTCTGACAAGTTTAGGAAACACTGTTAATGACTGCAAATAGATTTATTACCCAATATACAAGTATATCTCATTTATACAATAACAAAATGCTTGTTTAATCAAAGCCAATAGATGTAGATCAAGTTTAAATCTCAGGACCAAACTTGAAGAGATGTTAAATTTTGAGCATTTTGTAAGTTTAAGGTCAAATATATATTGTAGAAAAAAGAGCACTTATTTGTTACTTTTTATGTATTGAACTTACATAGTCTTAACACTATAAAATAAAGTTTAAAGCTGAGACTCACAGCATAGCTTGTTTTTAGATGTATACAAACATCTAAATATATATGCCCAAATATATGTTATGTTATAAACTTAGATAATAATTGTTTATTTAACTAGTCATGAACTGATTATTGAAAGGATTTTATAAGTTAACATTCAAATACTCTTTAAATCTTAAGGTCACTTTTTAGTAATCAAAAGCCTAATGAGAACATAAGGCACTATTTTAGTAAAATATAGAGCTTTTGTTTTTAAATCTAGTTTTGTACGTTTAGCCAAGAGCATTTTAATATTTTTAGAAAACCGCATTGTTTTAGACATAGAAAACTTGCCACACTGGTAACACATGCGTGTAATCTCAGCACTCAGGAGGCTGAGGCAGGAGGATCACGGTGAGTTCAAGGCCAGCCTAAGCTACATAGTGAGTTCAAGGCCAGTCTGGACTACATAGTGAGACCCTGTCTCAAAAGAACATAAAACTTGGGCCGGTGAGATGGCTCAGCGGCGTAAGCGCCTGCCTTGCAAGCGCGAGGGCCCGAGTTCGACTCCCGGAACCCACATACGAAAAAGGGGCCGGTGATATCGCTCAGCGGCACGGGCGCCTGCTGGCGCGCGAGGTCCTGAGGTCGACCCCCTGGTACCCACAAAAAAAAAAAAAAAAAAAAAAAAAGAACATAAAACTTGCCTTTTAACTATAGCCAAAATCAATTACTTTATATGATCCATCATAAGATAACATATATATATATATATGTTAAATATGGCATGCAGACAATAATACACAATACATTTGTAAGACTAATTTTTGATAATATCTTAGTTATCTAACAACATGCATAGAAATATGTTGCCAACTTTAAAGACACCTTAACTCACCACGTGACTTAAATTAGCCTGCCGTTACGCTACATGAGCCACAAGCATTTGAGATAATGTCTCTAATGTTTATTTACCTATAAACCAATTTAAGTAGAACTTTAGGAGGATAATGTATACTTAAAATATAACACACAGAAACACACATATTAACTAACCTAAGTCATATGTATCCTTTAGGCTTTTAAGGCTTTTATTCCTCTGTAAGCTGCAAGCCTGTCAGTCCTTCTCTGGTAATTTTTTCTTTTTCCTTTCTTTATTTCTTTCTATTTTTTCCCTGGTTTTTTTCTTTCTTGTTGTTATGGTGGTGGTGGTGGTGGTGGTGGTTTGGTTTTTTAAGACAGGGTCTCACTGAGTAGTTCAGGCTGGCTTTGGACTCACTATGTAGCCTAGGCTGGCCTCAAACTCAAAGCAATCCTCCTGCCTCAGCCTCTCAGGTGCTGGGATTACAGGCATGCACCACCACACTGGGCTTATCTGGTAATGTTTTAAATGAGTTCGGCTACCCTGAAAACTTACACAAATGGTTTTCCATTGGAAATCTCAAAAAACAACCAAAAAAAAAAAAAAAAAAACCACCAAAAAATAAAAAAATAAAATAAGTAAAAATAAATTGTAGAGCTCAAAAAAATGTTTTTTCTTAAATGAAGCAGCTGCAGGTGCATTAACCAATTACTAACACACATTAAACAGACAGATGGACAAACATATAAATGCATAAAACAATTGTTTTATATTGGAGTGCACTCTCAGATGTACTGACAAAATTGAATATTTTTTCATGAATTTATTTGCCATTTCTACTTCTTCATCTGAGAATTTGCTATTCATTTCAGATGCCCATGTTTGGACTGGGTCTTTAAATTTGGGTGGTCTGGTTTTTTTAGTTCTTTATATATTCTAGGTAGTAGTCCTTTCTCTGAGGAAGAACTGGCAAAATTTTTTTCTCACACTGTGGGTTGTCTCTTCACTCTGTTGGTGGTTTCTCCTGCTGTGCAAAAGCTTTTTAATAAGATGAGATCCCAATTGTTGATTATTTGTGATAGCTCCTCTGTGATCAGGGTTTTGTTCATAAAGTCTTTGCCTACACCAATGTCTTCAAGATTTCTACCTATTCTATCTTTGAGCAGATTTAATGTTTCTGTTTTAATATTTAGATCTTTGATACATTTAGATTTTAGTTTAGTGCATGGTTAAAGGTATGGGTCTAGTTTTAATCTTCAGCATATGGCAAGCTAGTTTTCCCAGAACCATTTAGTAAAGAGGCTATCTTTCTTTCAGTGAAAGTATTTGGTTCCTTTGTCAAAGATGAGGTGGCTAAATATGTCCGGAGTTGTTTCTGCATTTTCTAATCTGTTCCATTGATCCTTGGGTCTGTTTTTTTTTTTTTTTTTTTTTTTTTTTTTTTTGCCAGTACCATGCTGTTTTTATCGCAGTAGCTTTGTAGTGTGATTTCAAGTCTGGGACTGCGATGCCCTCTGCCTTGCCTTTGTTGCCCAGAATCGCCTTTGCTATTCTAGGTCTCCTCTGGTTCCAAATGAATTCTAGGATTTGTCCTCTCTTATTCTGTGAAATACACTGTTTTTTATTTTGACCAGAATTGCATTAAATCTGTATAATAATTTTAGAAGTATGGCCATTTTAACTATATTGGTTCTTCCCACCCAAGAAGGGATATCTTTGCATTTTCTGATATCATCTTCAATCTCCTTTTTCAGAGTACTGTAGTTTTCAAGGTAGAGGTTTTACTTCTTTCATTAGATAGATTTCTAGGTATTTCATATTTTGGATGCTATTGTGAAAGGTGCTGTTTCCCTAATTTTTCTCTCAGTGAGTTTATTATTCATGTACAAGAAGGCTATTAATTTTTGCGTGTTGACTTTTTATCCAGCTATGTGACAGAATTTGGTTACTAAATCTAGAAGTTTTTGGTGGAGTTTTTGGGGTCTTCTAAGTAGAGTATCATGTCATCTGCAAATAATGATAATTTAACTTCTTTCCTATCCTTATTCTTTTTATTTTTTCTAGGCTAATATGTCTGGCTAATGTTTCCAGAACTATATAGAATAAGAGTGGAGACAGTGGACATCCTTGTCTTGTTCCTGATTTTAGAGTGAAAGCTTTCAGTTTTTGTCCATTTAGTATGATGTTGGCTGTTGGTTTGTCATAGATAGCTTTTATCAGATTGAGATAAAGACCATCTATTCCAGTTTTCTGTAGGGTTTTTATCATGAATAGGTGCTGGACTTTGTCAAAAGCTTTTCCTGAATTATTGAGATGATTGTATGGTTTTTGTCCTTGGCTTTGTTAATGTGGTGTACTACATTTATCAATTTGTGTATGTTGAACCATCCCTGCATCCCTGGGATGAATGCTACTTGGTCAGGGTGTATAATCTTCTTGATGATTTGCTGCATTCTGTTTCCCAATATCTTACTGAGGATTTTTGCATTTATGTTCATTAGAGACATTGCCCTCTAGTTTTCTTTTTTGGTTGGATCCTTCTCTGTATATGGTATCAGGGTAGTGTTTGCTTCCAGGAATGAATTTGGGAATCTTGCTTCCCTTTCAATTTTGTTAAAGAGTTTGAGAAGTTGCAGCATTAGGTCTTCTCTACATTTCTTATATCATTTAACAGTGAGTCTGTCAGGGCCTGGGCTTTTTAACTACATCTTCAATTTCATTGATTGATATTGGTTTATTTAGAATTTTATATCATTGATTCAGCTTTGGTAGTTCATATGTATTTAGGGATCTGTTCATTTCTTCTGTATTTTCCATCTTATTAGAATACAGGTCCTTGAAGTAGGTATTGATAATTTTCAGGATTTCTGCAGGATCTTTTGTGAGTGCACACTTTTCATTCCTAATTGCATGGATTTTAGTATTTTCTTTTCTTTTTTAGATGAGGTTGACTAAGGGCTTGTTAATTTTATTTAATCTTTCAAAAAACCAACTCTTCAATTTATTGATTCTCTGTATTGTTTTCTTAGTCTCCATTGCATTAATTTCTACTCTTATCTTTATAATTTCTCCATCATACAAGCTTTGGGCTTGATTTGCTCTTCTTTTTTGTAGAAGCTTGAGTTTCAACATTAGGTTGTTTATTTGAGCTCATTCTGTTTTCCTGATATGCGTATTCACCACTATAAATTTCCCTCATGGGACTGCATTAATTGTGTCCCATAAGTTCCGGTATGTAGTATTGGCATTATTGTTTAATTTTAGAAAGTGTTTAATTCCTTCTTTAATTTTATGTGTGACCCATTAGTTGTTCAGGAGGATTGTATTTAATTTCCATGTGTTTATGAAGTTTCTGTGGTTTATTTTGCCATTGATTTCCAATTTCATTGTCCTATGGCCTGATAATATGCATGGGATAATTTCTTTTCCTTTGCATTTACTTAAGCATGTCCTACGAGCTACTCTGTGGTCTATTTTGGACCATGTCCTTTGTGCAGTTGAGAAGAATGTGTATTCTGATGTTGTGGGGTGGAACACTCTGTAGACATCTACTAAGTCCATTTGTTAAAAAGTTTGGTTCACTTCTAATATTTCATTGTTGATTTATTTTGTCTAGTTAAACTATTTGTGACGATGGGGTATTGAGGTCCTCCATTAAAGTTGTATTAGTGTTTATTTGATTTTTTATGTCTGTTAATATTTGTTTTATATAGTTGGGTTCTCCAATATTTGGTGCATATAGATTTATGATTGTTATCTCTTCCTCTTGGTCCCTTTTCAAGTATGTAGTGACCTTCTTTGTCTCTCTTAATCAGACCTGGCTTGAAATCCACTTTGTCCTCAAATAGAATAGCTACCCCTGCTTTTTACTGGGTTCCTGTTGCATGGAGTATTATTTTCCATCCTTTGATTTTCAGTCTATGAACTTCTTTTTAAGTTAAATGTGTTTCTTGTTTGTAGCATATTGTTGGATCTTGCTTCTTTATCCATTCTGCCAGTCTGTTTCCTTTGATTGGTGAATTAAAACCATTAACATTTGTGGTTATAATTGATGTGTATTGACTTATCCTTGTCATGTTATTTTCCTATTGTTGGCTCCCTTTTTGAATTTTTTTGTGGGTACCAGGGGTCAACCTCAGGACCTTGCGTGCCAGCAGGCACCCGTGCCGCTGAGCAATATCACCAGCCCTTTTTTCATATGTGGGTACTGGGAGTCAAACTCAGGACCTCATGCTTGCCAGGCAGGCGCTTATGATGCTGAGCTATCTCACCGGCCCATGTTGGCTCCCTTTTTAACCCCTCTGTTTAATTGCTTGCCCTGCCTAGTGACTTCTTTCTATTGGTGATCTTGTGTTTGTAGTCTTCATTTTCTCTTTCTAATATATCCTTCAGAACATTCTGAAGACCTGGTTTGGTCGTCATGAATTTCTTCAGTTGTTTTTTGTCATGGAAGTATCTTATTTCTCCATTGATTTTGAAAGATAGTTTTGCTGGTTACATCAATCAGGGTTGGAGGGTTTTTTCTTTAGGGCTTGAAATAATCACTCCAAGCTCTCCTTGATTTGAGGGTTTGTGCTGAGAAATCTGTTGTGATTCTGATGGGCTTTCCTTTACAGGTGATATGTTTTTTTCCTCTAACAGCTTTTAATATTCTGTTCTTGTAGTGAATTTCTAGAATCTTGACTATTATATGCCTCCTGTAGATTTTTTTTATCATGGCTAATTGGAGGTCTATATGCCTCACTTATCTGTATGTCAAATTCCTGTTCCCTGGTTGTATAGTTTTCTGCCATGATGTCTGTGAACATGTTTTTATGTCATTTGTGCTATCTCTTGCTTTTTTTTTTTTTTTTGGTACTGGGAATCGAACTCAGGACCTTGTGTTTGCCAGGCCGGCACTTGTGCCACTGAGCTATATCCCCGGCCCTATCTCTTGCTTTTTCATTGATTCTGACCAATCTTATGTTATTCTTCTTTGTTCCCTCTAGCAGCTGCTGAATTGATTTCTCATGGTTCACTGCTATTTTTAGGAAATCTTTCTTTTCATGATTGCTAACTGAAATCCTGTCTTCTGTAGCTGATATTCTGTGCTCACATTGGCTGATTCTGCTGTGTATACTTTTAATGGAATTTTTAATATCCTGGATATCTGTTTGAACCTGTTTCATGGATTCCATTTCTTTATTATGTCAGGCATTCTTGGTTTCCATCATTTTCCTAAGCTTTACTTTTCAAAAAATCTGTATCTGCTCTATATCACTAACCATTCTTTCATTATGGTCGCCATTTCTGTAGTTGAGAAATTATTTCGGATTTTATTTTTCTAGACCCTCATTCATTTGCTGTTACTTCTGCTGTTACCATTTCGGAGAGTCCAGGTGAGTGGCTTTCAGATGGATCCACCTCATTGTCCACTGAGTTTGTGTTTGGTGAGCTGGAAGTCTGGGGTTGCATCTTGTTTAAATGTCTTCTCATTTTCTTTTTCTTTAATTCCTGGTATGATGCCTATAAGTTGCCAATGGTGAGTAGCTTTATTGCTAGTATTTAGAACGCTTAGGAAATGACTGCTTCTCAGAAGTGTCTTCCAGGTGTACATGGCTTCTGGATTTTGAGTCTTCATTGCAAAATCCTACCTTTTCTATTTATTGGGGGTGAGAAGTTGCTGCCTATTTAGCCCACCCATGGTTCTTAGACACTGGCCTACAGTATTTTTTATGACCCTTAGGCAAACTGAGTCTTGGTATACCAGGAACAAAAAGTGGGTAGAACAATTATGTCACTTTGTCTAAAGTGGTACAATGGTCAATAACAATAGCATCAAACACAGCCTAGAAAATCACAAACTGAGGTAACTATTAATTTGCCAGCTTTAACTGTATGAACTAGATTTGTTATATAATAAAATCTAAAATGAACCAGAAAATTGTATGCAGTAAATGAGCCCTCAATATGGCAATTTTACCCTCAGGGAGAAAATTTAAAAGGAGTTAGGCAGAAAAATAGAGAAATAGAAGAGATTAGAAGTAAAGAAGTAAAGCTATAGGACAAAGGTACATCAGGCAAACTTTGGGAAATTTGTGAAGACAGGAGGGAAAGAGAGAAGGAATATATAAAAATAAGAACAGAACAGCAACAACAAAAAATAAAAACCATATTATTACTCATATAAAAATAAGAACAATCAAGAAAAAACAAAACAAAATAAAAAAAGAAAAAAAGAAAAAAGAGAGAGAAAAAATTTCACTTCAACTGAGTCTCTGCTGTCAATGTTAGACAACTTGGGCAAACAGAGGCCAGGTCTGAGTTGATTAATTCCAGCAAGACAGTTGTAGCTTATGGTGGATTAGTGGATACTCCTGGTGAGCCTTCACCTTTAGTTCCACTGAAGTTCAGGCTGGTTTCTGGCCATGAGGGTGAAACCAGACCCATTCAGCCTGCAGCAGTCTGTGTGCCTCTTGCCAGCTTGCACTTGGCTCCCTGCCAGCTCAAACTCAGCTCCCTAACCCTGATACTGGGAGCCACTAGGTGGAACCAGCAGCTGTTCTGAGTTCTGAGTTCAGTTGGCCCCACTCCAAGATGGCTCCCAGGCAATTGCCCTCTTCTGAGGGATGTCTGAACCTAAATAACTCACTAGCCACTGCAGTCCACTGTGTCCACTGCTCTGTTCTGCTGTTGTGTTTCTCCATGGAGACCTCTGAGGTTGCCAATAGTCACTGTCCATCTGCAGGTTCGAGCTGCCCCTCCCATGCAGTGAGTCCATGCTGAGGGAGAAAGCGCTGCCTGCCGTCTCCTTCTTCTTCATTGAATTCTCTCTTTTTGCTGTCCCTGTGGGCTTCAATTCTTGCTTCAGATCCTTCCTGGGTCCCAGGGACCCGCCCCCTTCTCCTCACTTTGCTATATTCCAGTGTCTGGACACCGAATTTCAGACAGGCTCTTTCTCTGCTGCTCACCAGTCTGTCGTCTTCCCAGAAGTCTATCCATTGGTTTGTTGATCAACACTTAGGTTTTTCTCTCCTTTTAGTTATTATGAATAGTGCTGCTGTGAACACTGGTATATAAATATCCATTTGAGGCACTGCTTTCACTTTTTTGGGGTGCGTACCCACAAGTGGAATTGCTGGATCACATGGAAATTCTGTTTCACTTTGAGAAAATGTCATTCTGTTTTCCACAGTGGTTGTGCAAGTGTTCTAGTTTCTCCATATATTCACCAATGCTTGTTGTGTTTGTTTTATAATAGCCATCCTAATTATCATGAAACTGCATCTCATTGCAGTTTTGATTTGTATTTTCCTAATAATAAACACCACACAATTTTATGTGTTTATTGGCCATTTGTGGGATTTGAATGTAAGTGGTAATTGGTGGAAGGTTTTGAATATAAGAAGGGCACGCAACAAATTTCAAAGACTACTCTGGCTACTATGAGTGAAAAAAATACAGCAAAACAAGAATAGAAACACATCAGTTTGTCCCCTATCTTGGCAATCCAGGTAAAATGTCATAGTGTTTAAATTGTTATTCACAATTCATTAGGGAATCCTCAGTCAACTTAGTAAGTCCTGTGGGTCCATTCTCCTGTGAAAAAGGACTTCTGCCCAGATTTGGGGATTGCAGTCAGCCAGCAGCCTCTAGTATGGCTTGAGAGCAACCCATGCTGGCTGACTAAAGAGGCAGAGACAGATCCAAGGTCCCAGGCCCATGGCCAAATAAGGATACAGTGCAGCACCCCCTGCTGGGTAGGTGCGGCATCACAGGGCCTGTTTTATAGTTCTACTGATGTTGCAGCCCAAATTCCATCTTAGTATTTAATTCCATGACTGGCATTTTAAAAAATAAAATATAATGAAATATAAAAATCAGAGTTCCCTGGGCATATTGGCACACACGTGTAATTCCAGCATGCCAGAGGCTGAGGCAGGAAGATTGTCACAAGTTCAAAGTCAGCCTAGATTACACACAGACACTGTCTCAAAAAGCAAAAACAAAAAACAACAACAAAAACCCAGACCTTTTTATATTTAGAAAAAGAAAGTAATTTTGAGTAAAGTTTTTGCTATGTATACATTCAGGTATAACAGGTCGTGTTGTAAATATATTTCTGACTGTGGCTTGTGGTCAACAATTATGGAAAACAATGGACCCTATTAATAGTAGAGGTAATGAACAGTGTGGATGGGTTCTGGATGTATTGTTACAGGTGGGTTTGATAGGATTTGTTGAGTTGATGGAATATGATTCAGACAATTAACTGATTGATTAAATAATTAAAGATGACTCCAAGGTAAAAGTTCTTGTGGCTGGGCACAGTGGCACACGCCTATAGTTTCAGGGACTTGGGAGGCTGAGGAGAGAGGATAGATCCCTTGAGCCCAGGGCAACATAGCAAAAGCCCATTTAAAAAACAAAAATTTCTTTTGCTCAAAACAGGAACAGCCTGTTTGACCATCCCTCTGATTGTATTTCAGTGCAGTACACTGTGTTCTCTTATGAGTTTATGCTCATATATATGTTTTTGGTTCCTGGTTTTTAAATTGCAACCATTTTTTTGTGTTTGTTTGACAAATTTTAGTATTACATTTTTCTGGACTATAATACAGCTTCTGTGGTCTTCCTGATCCTTTGATATATACCTGCCCAAACTCTAATAATTAATAATTATGGCATGTACTATTTCATGTTGTCACTGTAAGAAGGGATAATCAGTTACTGCCACCATTATTTCAAACAAGTACTCTAAACCTCAGCAGCTCTGTCACCAAGCAGTGCAAGCAAAAATGCCATCTAGGTAGAAAGACTAGCTACTACTCCCTTGAAACAGGTGATGTCATGGCTTGTGTCCGGATGTCCCCTCAAAGCCTCATGTTGTCATAGGTGGGGCTTTTTCAGAAGTGTGACACTGGAGTTGATTCATGGTGCAATGCTAGTATCGAGGGCACTAGGATTAAGGGTGTGACTGCTACCTGCCCTAAGTAGCCTGGATAAGACATAAGGGGTAGAAAGATCTGTGGTCTCCCTTGTCGGTTTTGCTACCTTCTGCCCACCATGAACTCTTTCTCCTTTGCATTGCCTGGCTGCCATGCCACCCTGCCTTGCAGCCAGCCAATTATAGACTGAAACCCCTACAAACTGTGACCTAAATAAACCTTTCCTCCTTTAACTTTGGGCATCAGGTATTTTGTGTCAGCAATGAGAGAAAAGTAATCGAGACAGATGGACATTGCAAGCACCCACTGCATGGAAAATCTGGAACAGTCTTTGTCTTCTCAATCCAAATGTTTTAGGACCATGTACAGTGCAATCTTCGTTACATTTGAGGGAAATATCAATCACTTCTGCTTTCTTATCTGGCCTTCAAGAATATTAGAAAAAGGGACATGGTGAAAATAAGAACAGAAAGATCCAAGTCAGAGAACAAAAGGTATAGCACAGAGTGGAAGAAAGCCTTCTTAGCAAAGAAGGGACATGCTGGGCCTGGACTAAGGACAGTACAGGCTAATAGGACACACAAATGTAGCCACTTACAAAACTCTAAAGAGAAAACAGAGCAATTATGTCCTCCACTTTACAAATGAGGCCCTGAGGCAGGTCCGAGGGCACTTGCTGTAGAATTATAGGGAAGTGTAAAAGTAAGGAGACCAATGCTAAGAGAGCCTCAGTGACTACCTTCCCTATTTCAAAGCATGTCCACCTCTGGTCCAGTTGTTGTGTTTTTTGGTTTGTTTTGTTTTGTGAGATAGGGTCATGCTTTGTAGTTCGGCTGGCATTGAACTGACCATATAGCCCAGGCCGGCCTCAAACTTGTGGCAATCCTCTTGCCTCAGGCTCCCAAGTGCTGGGATTACAGGTGTGTGCCACCATGCCCAACTTTGAACCAGTATTCCTTAATCTGAACTGCATTTTAGAATCACCTGCAGAGTTTTTAAAAAAATAATTCCAATGACTGAGTGCCACCCTCAGATTCTAATTTCATTGGTTTAGAACAAGGCCTTGGCATCGGTATGCTTTTTAAAACACCCACCACCCTGTGTTTCTATCACACAGCTCAGCCCGAGACTACTGCATCCATGGCCCAGACTGCTTCTTTGTCATCAGGTCCCTGGGAATATTAAGGTGCCACAATTGCCAGGCAAGGTTGGTTAGTGACCAGTATGGTGGTGTTAAACACAGAAATCAACCAAATGAGCTATGGTGGTCCAATCCTGCAATCCCAAGCACTCTGGGACACTAAAGCAAGAAGACTGCAAGCTCAAAACCAGCCTGGGCAACTTAGCCACTTAGCTAGACCCTGCCTCAAAACAAAAAATAAAAAAAGGTGGGAGATGCAGCTCCATGTGAAGGACCTGGGTTCTGTCCCCAATACAACAAAGAAAGAAAGAAAGAAGAAAGAAAGAAAGAAAGAAAGTCCACCAACCAGTAAAAATTTTTAAATGTAACTTTTTTGCTCTCAAAACCAAATACAGGGGCCCAGGATGTAACTCAGGGCCTGGCAAGCACGAGGCCCTGAGTTCGATTCCTGGTACCAAAAAAAAAATACAGTATATGTGCATAAATACTACTACTAAGTGATGCAGATGGCAATGGAAATTTTTCTTTTTTTCTTTCTTTCTTCTTTTTTTCTTTTCTTCTTTTCTTTCTTTCTTTTCTCTTCTCTTTTTGACAAGATCTTGCTATGTAGCCAGGCTGGCTCATGATCTTCCTGTCTGAGGCTCCCAGACTACTGGGATTACAGGTGTGTCAACATGCCTAGCACATTCATTACTTTTTTTTTTTTGTGGGTACCAGGGGGGTCGACCTCAGGACCTCACGCGCCAGCAGGCGCCCGTGCCGCTGAGCGATATCACCGGCCCCTTTTTTCGTATGTGGGTTCCAGGAGTCAAACTCGGGCCCTCGCGCTTGCCAGGCAGGCGCTTACGCCGCTGAGCCATCTCACCGGCCCACATTCATTACTTTTTAACAGCATTATTGAAGCCTATTTTATGTACCAGCAAATTTACCCATTTCAAGCATACATTTTTCATCAATTAACTTATTTTTAAGGATTGATGAATGAGCTTTATCTGGCATAGCTGTCACTAGCTAAATAATGCTTCCAACTTGATTGCACCCTTTGAAAGATTTCTCCATCAGATGGACAATCAGGTGACAGGGATCCTGTTAAAGGATCGAGCTGTCAGCTTTGAACTTCTTTCAGTACTTTCCAGGCTACCACACTTTCTATTACAGTCAGGCACTGGCTGCATTCCAGGAGCTACTCCAGGAGCCTGTGAGCAAGACAGGGGAAGACGAAGCGATGAGTACTGATTGATCTTGGTTGCCAGACAGGGAGCCCATGTTTGTATTCAGTTTAGTTCATACAAGTGGATGTGCCCAGGCCAGCCAAGACACGCTTAGCTCAAGACAGCAAGGCAGTGACTGAGAGGCCAAGTCAGCGGAATGATGGCCTCAAAGTACTGAAAGAAAACACCTCCCAACGTAGAATTCCACGTTAGTAAAAGTATTAAAAAAAAAAAAAAAAAAAAAAAAACTATTTTCACAGATGTCTTTTGGTAGAGCTCTGCTCTACCAGCTGAGCTATTGAAGGGTGCACAAGAAAACTATTTTCAGATAAATGAAGGTTGAATAATGTCCCAGCCACAGTGAGGCAGCAGCTCGCCTTCGCTTGCTGGAGGGGGACTCACAGTTCCCACGAGATGAGTGCTCTTGCTTGGGTATGAGAAGCCTCAGTGCTAGAGATTCTGCTGGATGACAAGGTGACCATGGGTTTACGACAATGACTGAAGACTTCTTAAGCTCTGCTCCAGAGGGTTTGGAATGGGACATTGTAAAATGTGGCAGTTGAATATCTCTGCAAATGAGAATACCTTATTCTTCTCAGGGTGTTCTCAGTCTCGAAGGGTATAAGATAGGCTAGGTAAATTTAGGGCTAATAAGTCTTATATTACAGTTTTTAGACACTCCTTAAGTGGTTAATATTCCTATGAAGAGGTGAGCAGGATCTGATCCAAAATTTTAAGATAATTAGAGAAAAAAGTGAAGGCAGAATGATTAAGCTTCATTCTGCTTGTAGTTACCCACTACACACCTGTAGGCCCAAGTATGTCAGTGATTTTTCTTTTTAAGCAAAAGCAGCTTTTAAGTCCTTGACTGCCTCAGAAGAAAACTTTTAATGCATAACAGGTGAAGAGCCTGGGAGTTTGTCCTCTGTACATCAGTGGTGATCCTGAGTTTCGTTCTCTCATCTAATTTACTCTTAGAGATGCTATGGTGAGGGCATACTGACTTTTAATGAGCCACCTGGGTTTTGGAGGTGCTAAGATTGTTTGGAAGTATGAGGGATACAGAAGAACACATACACTACTTATAATGGGTAGCAAGCCCTTGGTTAATAAGGGGCATAACACCAGGTTACAGAGACCCACCCCATACTTTTCTACGGTAAATTTATACTTAAGCATAATAGTAGCTAGGTGTGCATCTCAATAGCTGTGCCTGGGGGATACAGGAAGCAATCTTTGTGTTTACCCACTTAGTATGATGAACGACAAGGTGTGTGCACACATGCAAAAGTGTCAAACCAAGATTATTACCCACATTTATGCTCCATCTAACAGGTTTAGTGTGTATACCTGAGCATCATGGGGGTAAAATACACCCACACCATTGTTCTCCTATGTAAACATACATACCATAATGGAATGTGGGTTTATTTTGATTTTTCTGGTGGAAGTAGCCAAATTCAATACAACTGCACATGAAAAACCAGATTTCTAAGTTTTGGAGGACATCAAAAGTGAATCATCAGATAACTCATACACGAAAGATGAAGATGATAATGACTTTGACATTGGCCATGCGAGCCAAACTTCCTGTGACAGTGAAATGGAGCAAGAATCAACCAATACAGACACAGGAAATGCAGATCTCCTTGATTTAGATGACAAAGGAAACAACGTGAGTACATATTTGACTAGTTGAAATGGTACAAAATTGTCATGTAACTAAATGTAAAGACCCAATGTTAGAACTAGTTATAAAAATATAGTGAGGATTTTGGCAGGGGTGAAACCTACTGGATTGCCAGCACTGCCAATGAATGTTGGAAATTGTAACAGATGAAATGCTATAAGATGTGAAATACACAAATGTTGAAATACAAGTAAAATATTCTGTATGCACCAACAACCATATTAAAAAATGTATTTATTGTCACTAACTGAACTGAAAGCATTCATAGGTCTGCTGTACTTAGCAGGACTTTCTCATGGTCATCACAGGAATGTAAAAGATTTATGGAAATACAATGGGTGTGGACTTGAGGTTGGTAGACTAACAATGACACTGAGGATATTAGGTTTTCTTCAAAATTGCCTGAGATTTGATGACAAAATCATCTGCCTAGAAAGAAAAGAACTAATAATTTGGCTGCTATCTGCTCGTGGTTGAAGAGATTTGTGGGTAACTGTGAAGCAATTTACACATCTGAATACATAACTATTGATAAACACTTCAAAGCATTTCATGGTCACTGTAGCTTCAGGCAGTGTATTCCCAAAAACCTTCAAAATATGGCATAAAAATTATGCCCTTGCAGACGTGAAGTTTTTCTGATTTTTTTTTTTTTTTATGCGGGTACCGGGAGTTAAACTCAGGACCTCGCACTTGCCAGCAAGCGCTTGTGCTGCTGAGCGATATCACCGGCCCTTTTTCTCCTTTATGTGGGTACGGGGAGTTGAACTCAGGACCTCGTGCTTGACAGGCAGGCGCTTATGCCACTGAACCATCTCACCAGCCCCAGCTTTTCTGATTTTGATTTAGAAATTTATGCTGAGGGCCGGTGAGATGGCTCAGTGGTGTAAGTGCCTGCCTGGCAAGAGCAAGGGCCCGAGTTCAACTCCTGGAACCCACATACGAAAAAAGGGCCAGTGATATCGCTCAGTGGCACAGGTGCCTGCTGCTGCACAAGGTCCTGAGGTCGACCCCTGGTAGCCACAAAAAATGAATAAATAAATAAAATAAATTTATGCTGAAACTCAGCCACCAGGTCCTTATTCATACAGTAATAGACCAAATGTTGCGAACAGACTTGTTGCCCCATCTCCCAAACTAATCAGAATGTGGTATTCGACAATTGGTTTACGTTTCCAATTCATGTTACGTTTGCCAACAGAGCACAAGTTGAACAGCACAAGATCTGTATGCAGGGACAAAGCAGAAATAGCAAATGAAATGTTTCATTTCAAAACAGAATTGTATAGTACAATTGTTGGATTTCAGAAAGATGTAACATTGATTGGCCTTGTATATGGCAAAGAAAAACAAACTGGAACTGCTGATGTCAACATTGCACCATGATGGAAATACTGATAGGGAAACTTTGACAAAACAGCAGCCTGAGATGGCAACTTTCTACAAAACCAAAGGTCGGGTAGATGTTGATGAGTTATACAGCAACTACGACGTCACTCAAAACACGAAGCACTGGCCAGTGTTTGTTTTACTCGATCCTAATCATGTGTGGCATAGTTTGCTAGTTTACAAAGAAAATAACAAGTACAAAATATCGTGGAGAAATTTTCTTAGAAGATTGGGACTGGAACTCATAAGAGATCATTTACAGCAGAGGAAAAACAAAACGTTTCTGCCCAGGGAACTATGCAAAAAAATTATGGACTACACTGGTGAGCTGACAGGTGAACGGGCAGGTGCAGCATCACAAAGACCTACTATGACAACAGGAAAACCAAAATGATGTCGACTGTGCTCTACAGGAAAAGACAGGAAAACAAAACATGTGGTGTCAGTATAAGCAATACTTGTGTGTGGAACATGCAGTTGTCCTGTGTGAAGACTGCCTTAGGTGTGACAGTTGAAGCAAAGCTTCCTTCTGTGGTAGACTTTTGTTTGTATCTATAGCGTAGCTCACACAGGCTTTTATTTCTAATGTTATCTTTTAGGTTTTGTAAGCAAACAGCTGATGTGAAAATGTTGATGTCTATTCTAAGCACTCATGACATATTTGAAATTTTGATATCTTATTTTCCTGCTAAGTGCTTGTTGCACAATATAGTAGGAAGCTCCTGACAAAACAGTAAGATGAGAGGTGACAAGACTGCCACATAGGAAAGCTAAGCACACGTTCTGTCAGTGTAAGCGAGATGTGTACATGGAACATGCAGTTGTCATGTGTGAAGACCCCTTGGATGTGACAGTGTAAGCAAAGCTTATTTTTGTGGAAGAGTTCCATTAGTATTTTAATTGTAATTCCTATAGGGATTTATTTCTTATGTTATCTTTTAGGTTTTGTAAGCAAGTAAACAGCTGATGAGAAAATGTACTTATTCTAAACGCACAATGCATACCAAGAATTTAACACTTTTATTGGTATTTGTTAGAAGAACCTCCTAACAAACAGCAAGACCACTGAGATGTCAAGCATGTCCTACAAAAAGGCCAGGAAAGCAAAACACATGTGCTGTCAGCATCAGGTACATGTGTGTATGGAACGTGCTGCTGTCACGTGCAGACTGCCTCAGGTGTGATAATTGAAGATTTTTTTGTAAAGTGCTATTGTTATTTGTAGTTCATATAAGAATTTGTGGTTTTTTATAGTACACCAAAAAAGTTGATGTTGAAAATTTTGATGCTTTCTTATAAACATTCAGTATTAAAAACTCAATACTTTTCGAGATTTTTTTCCTGTTAAGTACTAATTAATATATTAAAACTCATCAAATTAAAATTAAAAATTCATGAACAGAAATGTACTAAAGAATAAAATGCGGGTCTGACAGGCCCATGTTTATGTGCCTTGACGACAGAATTAGTCTTGTGTCTCAAGTTAACGTAATTCTAAGAGAGAAAAGTCATGTTTAACTTCTGATTCTTAAGAACGCTGGCCCAATCAACTTATACACATTAAGTAGTGGCTTAAATCAATTAAAAACCTGTCACAGGTACTGGGGAAAAAACTCTTAAGTACATTCCTGACTTATAATTATTCAGTAACAATCTTTAAATTGATAGGAAACTATGGCAAGTACCAAGGGGAGGAAGAAGAATATAATCAATCATTAAATGTGTTTATTATAGTTTAAGAGCAGAAGGAAACAAAAATCAAAGTGAAAGTTTTATACAAGTCTTTATTTACAACTTGTTTAACAACTGTACACTTTTTGCAGCCTTGAAAACATTTTTTGTACTTGAATGGGAAAATATAGTTTGACCAAATCCTAACTTTATTCTTCATATACATATACATATATTATATGCATACATATAAACACTACGTATAGTACCATAACAAATTGACAATTATCAAATTAAAATGACAAAGTGATACCCAAAATAAATCCAATATATAAAAAAAACTAAAAAATCCATCTTTTGATGGCTTCTTGGATTTTATGTATTTGTGATTTTAGTTACAACTTTTTTGCCGACGTTCTTTAACAAGTCATTCACCTCAGAAAAATGGTTGAGAAATACACCAGTTTCAGTACATAGTAAGTTGTTGGTGAACAGGTGGAAAAATGCTTGGGCACTATTAGGTACAATGTTGCTCGATCCATATTGTATTTTCATTTGTGAAGTGAGGAATTCAGAGTCCTGAGTGGACATCATTTTTGGGTTACAATAACAAAGAATAAATTTGTACAATTATAAATTCAATAGTCAATAGGAAATAATAATGTAGTTAGCAATACCTTTTGCAAAGGCTAAAATGAAAAGAGAATGAAACCAATAATTCACAGAACAATCAATAATACTTAAGACATGAGTATGTTATAAGGCTTTAGAGCTGGGACTATAATCAACACAACTCCAACTCCAATGTACCAAGGTGCTTTCCAGCTCATCTGAAAAGTTACATAAATACTACAGGGAAATAATTCCACTATATATGCCTAAATTTTTGATATTTTAAATTTAGAAATCAAAATAAGGTAAATTATTAAATGTTTGAATTTTACCATTTATTATACAATCAAAAACTGGGTGTGTTATAAATGGGGGGACAATTGCAAAAATGGAAAACTGCAAAATAAGATAAGCCTAGAAATTATTTTCTAGAGTACAAAAGCATTATCAATTACATGGAATCTGTAAACAGCAAAATTTGTGACAGCAATGACATTTTAGTGCATCTGAATCATAAGTAACTAAGGCTAATAAAGAACAAAAGACTGTTGTTAAAAAAATTAAAAGGTCCCAAATCATTGATTGGCATTTGTGTACAGTCGTTTCCTGTATTTATATTAAAAGGCTTTTTAAACTTTCAAGCATAATGAAAATTCTCTGTAACTAGTATGAGTCTCTGTAGAGCACGTATTAAATCAGGCCACCAGGAAAATAATAAGACAAACTCAACCACGTTCGCCTGCTCACATTCGGAACGCGGTGAATCGCCACGTAAACTATGTGGGGTCTGACGCTCCGATCAATCCCACTGTCCAACTGCAGAACTTCAAAAAGGAAGAGGAAGCCTCGCGGCTTCCTAACGGGAATTTCCAACCAAGCACCAAGCCCACGCGAAAGCAGCAGAATTAGGATGCTTGCCTCGCACGTGGGGGTGCTGGGTCAGTTCTCCCTGCGTACACGTGTGGACACAAACGCAAACCCCTTGTTTTCACCAAAAATACTTCAAAGATATGTCAGTATACTGCAGATCACTTTAGCTACATTCAGCATTTTAGTAACAAGCCAAGTAAACTTTTAACAGGTTTTTTAAAATGTTTTCACTAGCTAAATCACATTCTATTAGTAAATGTTTGGTTTATATATAAAACTTAATTTGATTCATGATCCAAGTTATTAAGAGCAGGAGGCTATGACCAAAAATTATTTGGTTGGGCATGGTGGCGGCCAACTGTATTCCCAGCAGTTGGGATGCTGAGGCAGGAGGATCACTGCAAGTTTGAGGCCAGCCTGGCTTCACAGTGAGTTCAAGTTCCAGGGTCCTTTAAAAGGCCTGGTACTCGTTTTTATAAGAAAAAAGCCTTCTTCAACTAGGTGCTAAACTACGAGTTGTCACAGACTGACTGGCTGCCTTTGTCTTCATCCTCGCCTGTGTGACACGTACGGTCAAGCAGCACTTTCTGCAGCAATGGGAGTATCCATCTGTGCTGTTCCTGTAGGGAAGCACAGTTCACGAGTGACTGCAGAACACTCCGAAGTGGGTATGTGATGAGGACTAAAGTTTTAACTTGATTCAATTCATTTAACCGTCACATGTGGCTGGTGGTACTGAATCGGTTTATAATTTATTCTTATGTAGATTAACAAGAAGCCAGTGAAAGTTAAAAGACTTTTTGAAACAGACTTACCATTCAACAATTAATTAGAAGATATTTAAAACTATTTTTTTCTCATGTGTCTGTGTAACTTTTTTTTACTTTGGGAAGAAAAAAAAATAGGAGCCCTTCCCTAAACATCAGACTTAGACTTCTCTATTTCAGTGATGCTGTCTTCTAGGTGGATTGGCTTAAGCAAAGCTCACCAGTACAACAGGGGTGGGAATCATGGTAACATGGAAGGAAGCAAATACCACAGCAATTTTGTGTGTGTGTGTGTGTGTTGCTGGGAATGGAAGCCAGGGCCTCACACACGCTAAGCAAGTGTCCTACCACTGACCTACTCCCCCAACCCCAATTCAGAAACTTTTTTTTCTTTTTTTTTCTTTTTTTTTTTGTGGGTACCGGGGGTCGACCTCAGGACCTCGCACGCCAGCAGGCACCCGTGCCGCTGAGCGATATCACCGGCCCCTTTTTCGTATGTGGGTTCCGGGAGTCGAACTCGGGCCCTCGCGCTTGCCGGGCAGGTGCTTAAGCCGCTGAGCCATCTCACTGGCCCAGAAACTTTTTATACAATTCAAAACATGTATCTCATCTAAAAACAAGATGAAACAAGACAATATCCTCATGAGCCCATCTCTCTATTCTTTGGAAGTAACTATATGCCTGTGTTTATGTAACAAATATTTTAGTACTTTTGGAGGGTGATTCGAATACTAATATATTTATGTTACAAATAGAAAAGTTCTGGCTCTTTAAAAAAAATCTCTCAATGGAACAAACTGAAAATTTTGTCCCATATGAATTTAGGAAAATAGCCAAGTCCAAAAGATGTATTTGCTATAAAACTAAGAATGTTTTTGTGGAATTCTGGCATTCTGCCTTTTCCCATCACCTCCTCCGCCACTTTTCACATTTCCTAATTTGACAGTGGCTTTCTTTCTCCTATTTCGGGTATTTGCAACAATGAAGAAACTATTAAAGTTAGGGACAGTGTGTAAGTTCATACTTTTGGAGACAGTACAGAGAAAGTTAGGACAATCTGCTGACTAACCCGGAGACTGTTTAGTTTGATTATCCAACTCCAAGAAAACGAAGTATCAAGCGCCAGCCCTGCGGAGGATCTGGCCTCTGGTGTAACCCGACAACAGAAGCTTCCTGAGGTGACGGGCCAGAGTAACACATGCCCCGTAGCCTGGTCCGGCTACAGGTTCCTAGACTTAGAACTTCAGACTCCTGACTTTAAGATAATAGAAAATAACACAGAAAAGTAGAAATAGAACACAGAAAAGGAGAATAATTATCTAATATTAGTAAAGTGCTGTAAATTTTGCAGCAAAATATAAATAACACATAAATGACTAAAATAACAGTAAATATTAAGACACTCATTTCTAATACTGATACATAAAATAAACACTATAGAATGTGTATATAGTACTCACTGTCCATAGGTTGACAAACATATCGAGAACATTTTTAAAGAATTAATTTTATAACACAAATGCTACACTAATTACCGTATTTTGCCAGTTTAGCGCTCTCATGGGATAAAGCTTGTTCAGAGGTATTCTATGCATATATAGTACATTGAAGCCCCAGCACGTTTTTGGTTCTTGGAGGTTGCTCTTTTTGTGATATTCAATTTTTCCTTTATTTTATTATTATTTTTTTTGTGGGTACCGGGGGGTCGACCTCAGGACCTCGCGCGCCAGCAGGCGCCCGTGCCGCTGAGCGATATCACCGGCCCCTTTTTCGTATGTGGGATCCGGGACTCGAACTCGGGCCCTCGCGCTTGCCGGGCAGGCGCTTAAGCCGCTGAGCCATCTCACCGGCCCCGTCAATTTTTCCTTTAAGCTCAAAGTAGATATAATTCTGGATCTGACAGCCCCCTGCTTCTAAAATTTTGAGGCTGTGGACACCTCTGTTTTAATCTTGATTCTGAGCCTAGTGGTAATGTATCATGCACATAAAGGCTCATTTTGAATATGCTTTTAAAAATTTTATTTTTGTCTTCATTTTAAACAATACTTTTTGTGGGGCTACTACATGTAATAAAGGGGGACACACAATTTAGCTAACGGCATGTAAACTGGACAAAGAGGCAGATCCAGATGACTCTTAGTCATGATTTTCAGCCACCACAGATTTTTTTTTCCTCATCTCATCATAGTATCTTGAATGGCCTGAAATAACCATCACGGATACAGTAATAACTTCAGTCTCCCAATGAAAATAACTTTCCTAAAAAAATAATTTTCCAGGCCCTAATAAACATACATAGTTATATTATGTGGTCAGTTAATAGTCATTGAAGGGAAGGACAAGTAGAAATTAGATGTTTGAATACTCATCAAATGAATGCGTAGTAAGACAAGATTTTATGTAAGCTATTATTTTGGGACCACTTGTTAAGACAGTTTAGGTTCTCACTGCATTAGTATTTAAACTGCCTAGATATTTAATGAGCCACTTCTTACTCCAGTGTCCCTGTTCCACTCCTAGAATGGATTTCCCTTAACAGCTTTCTGTTACTTTAATCTCAATTCTCGTTTATACCCTGTATGTAAACTTAATCTTACAGAATATAAAACAAAAAAATACTGGGTACAGCAAAGAATGTTCAATACACAAATACATGTACGTGAATACATGCGTGTAGAGAGACACAGACACGGACACGCACACTTGCGGCTCTAGGGAAGCACTTCTGTAACCCCACAATTGCCAGAACTCATAAACTTGCCCTAATTCGGCTCAGGTCTCTTGGTCAAAAAAAAAAATTAATGTCCTATCTCTATTATTTTACTTCAGTGGGAAGAATCTATGATTTAAAGATATTAATTATAGATTTTGTTTTTATATTCATAAACATAGTGCATGTGAATTGGATTACCAATCAGCATGTACTTCCCAAGAACATAATCAGTGATTTAAGAGAGATGGATGCAATTACATTTGTGTTGTCATTTTATAAAAATGGTGCTAAATACTCTTCTTTCATAATTCAGAGGAATAGGGAAGAACAGAAACTTGCCATGTCAGCAGCAAATTATTTTATGTTTTTTAGGCTTCTGATTATGGTTTCCATTTTGTAAAACTCTAGAACTTCACTGTGCTAATACTGGACAATAAAGAAAACATTTTCAAAAATTTCAATGAAAGAAACATATACTAATTATTTAAATATTCTTAATAAGCCAGCCACATGGTGGCACATGCCTCTAATCCCAGCACTCAGGAGGCTGAGGCAGGAGGATCATCACGAGTTCAAGCCCAGCCAGGGCTACACAGGGAGTTCAAGGCCAGCCTAAAATGCATAGTGAGACCCCATCTCAAAAAACAAAAACAAAACCTCCCAAAACAGAAAAAAAAAAAAAAAAAAAAAAAAAAAAACCTCAGAAGCCACTTTCTAAACCGGGTTGAATAAACTACCCAGACAAATTGCCATTTTGAATGGGCTACAGAAAAAAAGTTCACTTTTATTGAAACCTCTTTTAACTTATAAAAAAGAAAAATAAAAATCATGATAAAATAATTTTCATGGATTCTGCTATCTTGTTTTATTGTGTTCAGGATATTCTTTCACACTGCGTTAGAATACCACATAGCCTTCACTGTTAAGTATAAAACTACATCAGTAAAATGGCCATTTCTGGGCACAAACATCCCCTCGTGATATAATAATAATAAGTCAGCTGGGCATGGTGGTGCATGCCTGTATCCCAGCATTTGGGAGGCCAAGGCAGGAGTTACCACTCCAAGTTTGACATCAGCCTGGGCTATGTAGTGAGTTCAAGGCCAGGCTGAACTCAATACACAGCAAGACATTACCTCAAAAAAAAAAAAAAAGGCCAAAATACTCTTTATAATAATATCCTTATTTTCTTATTTAGGATCATGGATACTCTTGTCCACATGGGTATAAATAGGCTGATTTCTACTAGCTGGGGGTGTGGATATGTGTCCAGATCAATTAATCTCACGCTTCCCAACTCTGCACAGTCGTAACATTCTTGGAATACGAGGTCTGAGTAGCTATGTGAGAATAATGTAGAAAGTTAAGGAAATTTTTTTTTTAAATTTAAATTTTTGGTAAGATAATTCTTACATGGGGGTAAAGATTTAAAAGTTTAAAACATGGTATTATCAGTAAAATAACATGAATTCTTGAATAGGAGCTGCAGACACTCAAAACTATTTCAAATCTTAAGATTCAACCAAACTGCTACTAAAAAGATGTGAGTAAAGTGGCTCAAATAAGCCGTCTTTCCTCCAGCCTGACTCATCCTGTAATTAGCAATTCTCTACTTTGCACAGCATGGATTTTCATTTCTTTGTGAGAATTAATGAACCAGAATGTTTGTTTCTGACTGAATAATATTTAGCTTAATTTTGTACAACTGAGGTCTTATATTAACAAAATAATAAAATGTTAAGAAAATCAAAGACTATAATATTATCCTTATTATCACCTAATCATCTCATTAAACCAATTTTGCCAGGCTAAGGATATCTAATAGAAGTAATTCTTTACTGATAAATTTTGAAACATGGTTCTTTTATTTGGAGACTTCTTTTCCTTTGTTGCTGTATTAGCAAGTAATAGGACAAATGGTAAAAAGATGTGACTCAATTTTTTAAAGTTCTTTTAAAATATGTACAATTGAATTATTCTCATTCCGGATATGAAAAACTATTTACTAGCTTCCTTTCCTATTATTAATTTTGTAGTGCACCTTATGGAACATAAATATTAATGTTTTTCTTTACTGACTGTGACTTTCCTGTCCTGGTTAGAAGGAAAACAATGCAGGCTTTTCCGAGTGAGGACCCAGGCCTGCGGGGACAGCGCAAACCCCGGAGGCACACGGCGCACGTACTCCACTGCCGACGCCAGGCCCAGCTCCGCTACACAGGCTCTCCGTGGCTTCAGGAAGCCACTGAATGCCAGGAGTGTACGAAAATATACTGAAGTATAGTTCACGTCCAGACCAAGCTCCTGATGTCTCTGAACTTCTACACAGAGCGTGCACCGCCACACACCTCTTGAGAAATCATTAATCATTACTGAAGAAATACAAACGTCACAAGTCCCATCCAAAGCTGGACAGGGAAAAGAATTGCCGCTATCACAGTTAAGTTATTCCTAGCTTCCTTTCTTTTGGTGCCAGGCATCAAACCCAGCACCTTGCACAGAGCAGGCGAGCACTCCACCAGTGGGCTATGTCCCCAGCCCAGCTTGTTCTTGGGTTTCTGACACCTAAAATATATTCAGATAGTGTTCCTTATAAAAGCCTATTTTGTTTTTATTTTTTAATTTGGTTTCTTTTTTCTTTCTGTCTTTTTGAGACAGGGTTTCCCTGTGCAGTTCAGGCTGGCCTTGAACTCACTTTGTAGCCCATGCTGGCCTCGAACTCAGAGTTACTCCTGCCTCAAGCCTCGAGTGCTGGGATTACAGGAATGCGCCACCACACCCAGCCTGTTTTTAAACATCATAAAATGTTTGGAAATATAATTTCTTCTATGTAATGAAAATAATATACCAAACTTTAAGAGTATAGTAAAAGAGAGTGAAAGTTATAAAAGTAAACACTACAGTTACAGTAGACAACAGATGCTGAAGAAAATCCAAAGTAAAACTTTCCTTCTAAAAGCTTGACACCTTTCTAGCCCCTTTAGAAAATATCTGGGTAGGTGTGTGGGCAGGGGTTCAGGAATGGGCAGTAGTATAGAATGAAAATTAAAGCCTCAGGGCCGGGGATATAGCTCAGCAGCACAAGTGCCTGCTTGGCAAGCACAAGGTCCCGAGT
Organism: Erethizon dorsatum; assembly: GCA_028451465.1. Taxonomy (NCBI): domain Eukaryota; kingdom Metazoa; phylum Chordata; class Mammalia; order Rodentia; family Erethizontidae; genus Erethizon; species Erethizon dorsatum. The sequence continues at coordinate 34,517,867 of CM051835.1, read as the reverse complement.
TCGATTCCCAGTACCCCCCCAAAATAAAAGTCTTTCACTTTATAGACATAATTCATTTAATGACTAGTTTGGAGTCTCTTGTTTTCATCTTCCTTATTCTGTGGGTATAATTTCTCAATAATTTAAGTTTACCAAGATTAGTTTTCATATCCCAATCTGTTTTAAAAATGACTGAATCTTTATGCTATCTGTGAAATAAAGGTGGGGGTCAGAACCCTCTTACATTAAAAAAAAAAAAAATTCTTTTCTTGTGAAAACCTGCTACATTAGCCAGGCAAGGTGATACACGCCTGTAATTCCAGACACTCAGGAAGCTGAGGCAGGAGGATAGTTTGAGGCTGGCCTGAGCAACACAGGAATACTGTCAGACAGACAGACAGACAGACAGACAGACAGACAGACAGACAGGTTGACTGGGTCTACTTAGTCTAAAGCCCCACGAGCATTCTACTCACTTGGCTCTCTCCACTGTTACTAATTCTTGCTGCTTTAATGGTCTTAGTGGGCAAAAGTACTGATACCGTCCGCAGACTTTCACACTTAATGTAAAAACCTGCACAGCACACGGCGTCATTTCTGTGTATGTTCTAATACCTTTCTTCAAGAATAATTTCTGAGAATAAATAAAAACACTATGCTTTTAAGTCAACTTTCCTGTAAAAGAGGAAATAGGATTTAAAAAAAAACACATATAGTTTCTGAGAATTCTTAGTTACACTGAGCTTGGTTTAAATTACTTATTTGTAATTTTATACACAGAACTAAATGAAACCTGAATTTCCAAATAGTCAGTGCATGAAATATCATCATCATATTAGGTGACCTATGTAAAAACAAACAAAAAACTGACCTAATTTCAAGATTGTTTTGCTTTTAAGAAACGTGCTATGGTGTAAGATAAAGGCTGGATGGGCACACTTAAATATAATTTGGGACCAAATACTTACACAAATCGATATGGAATAAGTTAGACCAAAGGCATTTCATCTTTTTTTTTTTTTTTTTTTTTTTTGGTACCAGGAATTGAACTCAGGACCTCGCGCTTACCAGGCAGGTGCTGTGCCGCTGAGCCGCATCCCGGCCTGGCATGTCATCGTGAAGTGAATGAGATCTCACATTTACAGAGCACCGCACATACGGAAAGTGCTTTACAGCGAGCTCTTGGCGGTCACTCACCAGTGTAGATACACGTGGTCTATAAGCAAATTGAGGCAAGCAAATACCCGAGAAAATCTGCGCAGTGACAAACCCTTGGACCAGTGGATGTAACTGAGAAGAAGCACTAAGAGATCTGTCATAGCATCACATACAGAAGTCACTCATGATCTTAGTGGCTGACAGGAAAATGTTACATAGTAGGAACTACTGAGAAATGGAAAGGTTTAAATGAAGAAATCAAAGTAAAACGAATGAGGCCCAAGTGAACAAACTGCCCAAAAGATCGGGCTTCCTATAACCTAAGTATATGAGAAAGAAATCTTCCAGCTGTTGAGAAAAGCCGGAAGTGTAAATGTAAAGCACATGGCTAGACTTTGACCCTCAGGTACTGAGTTACTCCAAAGCGAGGAAAACATCAGCGTACCACTTGACTTCCTTCTTCTACGATTTCTCCCCATATAACATCACCAATGTACTCACTTCTGCCAGCAGACGGAATAGCACAAAATAATAAAATTTCACATATTTATGTTTTAAAAATTTTCTCCAAATCTTAGGACAATTTACTTTCCTGTAAACTCATTTTTTTCCCTCTAAATAATTCTGCCAGGTGCTTTAGGTAAGATTTAATTAGCACCTCTGCCAATGTATTTACGTCTTCGCAAAAAGTGCACTTGTCAACCATTCTGTGTAGTAAATATGTAAGTTATTTGAAGTGCATTTGGAAAACAAGTGAAAACAGATTAATACATCATAAAAAGACCAAGTCCCTTTAAACAAAGACATTCTTATAAAGCACAGTAACACATAAGCACAATAAAGAATATAAATTGTATATCAATTATTGGCAGAAAATCTAATTCAATACAAAGCCTACACCATTAGGGAAGAGGACATTTCCATACAAAGAAAAGTATTACACTATTATACAACACTTTTAATGGGACACTTACAAATTTTTGGCACATTAAAAGGAACTAAAAAGTCTACAAATAAAGAACAAAGAAACTAAAACAAAGATACAAGAGAGAGAAAAAGTCCTTAAATGTGAAACACTAAATATTGACATAGAAGAGAAACAAAAATCAGCTGAGTTTCCTGAAATGTTGTTCTATGTAACAGAAGTATGCTTCAATGCAGCTTGTTTATTTCTAATGGTGAGACTTCTCTACCTTGCTGTGGCTGGCTGAACGTGGCCTGGATAAGATCTTCTTGTGCTGGTTGCTTGTCTTTGTCTAGCTAGAAATGACTGCCCTGAACCAGTGCTAGCTAGTCTATCTTCAGCTGCTTTTTTATGCAGAGTCATTCCCTGTAACATTAAAAAAAAAAAAAAAAAAAAAAGATAATCAATGAAAAAATACTGGAATATATTCTTACAGAAGAAAATTTCATTATGCAGAATTTGTTACACTGATTAATTCTACTTATTACAGATTAAGATGTTGTAGTGCCATTTAGTTCCAACAATTAAAGCCAATCTTTTGGAGAAATTAAGGCTTATTTTTCTGAATTTGCAATAGATAATGGAAAGATTTTTGGAATATGTTACCCATACTTCCCACTCAAATTAAATACATAAAGTGATTTTCTAAGAAAAAAAGTATAACTGATTTGTAGTAGTTGATTAACATGGGTTTTGGAAATCACAGGGCTTATTTAGAAAGGAAAAACACTAATGCAATTATTTCTTATGATGAGAAGCCACACTGGGTACTATACATACCACCACGCTGTTTTTCTTCACTTCAAGGTAGACCTGTATTCTCAAATAAATTAAGAAAAGTTCCTAACTGTCCACTACAGAGGGCCTAACCGAGAGCAAGGGGGTCTCTCCTGAAGGCGTAAGAGTCACCCACCACCTCGGAGGAGAGGGGCAGCACCACGGAGGGCCCAGAACATCGTCACAGGAGGGGAAATGTCAGGGTGCTCCCGGAAGTTGGAGGAATAGCAATAACAGCACTACTTTATAAAGGCAGAAGTCTAAAAGCAGATCAGGAAAAGAGCAGTTTTGGTATTTTTTTAATAAACCAATGCAGAACCCTATTGGAGAAACTTTAAGAACTGAGAAGCAGTTTAATCTCACCAACAACTGGACTCAGATAACCTGTTAGGAAGAAGTGGAGGCTGACACCCAGGAAGAAACAATGCACGGAAGACGAGAAGACAAGTTTCCTTGTTTCCTTCCTTCCTTCCTCCCTCTTTCTTTGAGACAGGGTCTCACTAGGGTCTCGTAGTTCAGGCTGGCCTTGAACTCACTGTGTAGCCCTGGCTGGCTTTGAATTTGCAGCGATCCTCCTGTCTCAGACTCCCAAGTACTGGGATTACAGGCGTGCACCATGCCTGGCTAGAGTAAGTTTCCTTACCACTAGTTAGCTCTAGGAAAACACTGGTCCTGGCTTTGCATTTTTAATGTAATTTCAATCTATCATATATCCTCAGATATAACACAATTTCCTAATGAAAAAATCCAGAAAAAGTTTAAGTCAACCTGAAATCAAATCATTTAAAGATTTGAATAAAATGGACAAATATCTATTGATAATCTTTAATTTAGTTACCTCAAAGGACACAACCTACAGAACGGGAAAACATTTCTGCCAGCTATTCCTTGGACAGAGGACTAACATTTAGACTATATAAAAAACACAAAAAATTAGAGTTTCCCAAATAAAAGACCCAATCAAAAAATGGGCAACTGAAATAGACACTTCTCAGAAGCAGCAGTACAAACGGCCAATAAATACATGAAAAAATGTTCAACACCGGAGATACCATCTTACCCCAGAAAGAATGACTATCATCAAAAAAATCTAATAACAAATGCTGGTGAGGATGTGTGGAAAAAAGAACTCTTCTACATGTTGGTGGGAATATAAACTAGTACAACCACTATGAAAATCAGTATGGATATTCTACAAAAAACCAAAAACAGAAATTACATTTGATCCAGCTCTTCCCCTTCTAGGTCTCTTCTCAAAAGAGTTAAAGTTATCATATTACAGGGATATGTGAACACTCATGCTTACAGCAGCACAATTTATAACAGCTAGGTCTTGGAACAGCATATACATCGATCAACAGGTGGATGAATAAAGAAAATGTGGTAATTATACACAATGGAGTACTACTCTGGCATAAACAAAGATAAACTTGAGGCATTCAAGTTCATGAATTTAACGTTTTTTTTTTTTTTTTTTGGGGGGGGGGTACCAGGAATTGAACTCAGGACCTCACGCTTGCCAGGCAGGTGCTGTGCCGCTGAGCTATATTCCCGGCCCCAAATCAATTTAACTTGAGAACAGAATGTTAAGTGAAATAAGTCAGACACACAAGGTTAAATATTGTATGGTTTCTCTTATATGAGAAACTAAAAAAATACATAAATTAATAAAGAGCAAAATAGTAGATAAGTAGGAAGAGGTTCAAGTAATTCCCCAAATTATCTATTGCTTCAAAAATATTCTAATATATATGCTAATCTGTTTCATTTATACTACTAGTTTCCTGTAGTTCACTGAAAAGAAAGTTTTGTACTATTACCTGTTTGTTTCTTCTTTGTAAGAGAGAATCTTTTTTGCCTATGGCTTGTTTTCTCAGCAACATTTTGGCAATTCTTTTAAGATTATGACACACAGTGTATTACCTATTGCTATTCTCTATTTTGTTATGAAATTTTGTATTTTTTAATAAAAGAATGCCTTTTGTATTTATTAATACCTTCTTGTATTACATTAAAACAAAAAATAAACTAATTCAGCTACCTATATTGAAATTATCTTATTTAAAATACCATAATATTTCCACTTTCATACTTGCAGCAATTTATTCATATTCTTCACACTTTTAAGACTACAGTATCCATCACAAAGCCTTTCCCTGAGCTACTTAATGCCTTTTCCCAGCACTCATCATCTCCATTTCCATTTAAGCTGTCTTACATGCAGGGCTTTCTGAATGTACGCAAGATGCAATTACTGGTTATCTAATCTGAACATAATTTGTATAAATCTATTTACTCTCTGAAGAGTTAAAAATTAGAACTATGCTTTTTGGGGGGTTGTTTTTTTGAGACAGGGTCTCGCTATGTAGCCCAGGCTGGCCTTGAACTCATGGTGCTCCTCCTGCCTCAGCCTCCCGAGTGCTGGGATCACAGGCATGTGGCACCAGGCCTGGTGAAGACTACTCCTTAGTGTCATGTCACAGAATGAATCTGGTTCGGTAAGAAACAGTATGTGAAGCCATACGAATGAATTAAGAATGTAAGACTACTAGAGGACTGAGGGATAGAGCTTCAAGAATGAGATTACTAAGCTTAACAGAAGAACAGTAAAAGTCAGGGTTAATTTCCAGAGAACTTCATTAAATGTGTGGTTTTGTTTGTATGTTTAGATTTTTAAGACATCTACATTTGTTAATAATATTCTAAATCCAAAATTATTTCTTTTCTAAAAAAAGTTGTGATAAAATCTTAGTCTTGACCAAGACTAAGACAAATTTGATCAAGATAAATATAAATGTTGATATGTGATAAAATTTGTGAAGTTTTAGCAAAGATCAAACCACATTGTTAGGCCAGGGACACTAACCTTTAAGAGGCAGTATCAGTTTTAACTGCAAAACCAAAACAATGGTTTTATGCTAGCAGAGGTATCCGGTCAGAAGAGGATGCTGAAAGGAATGTGGCTCAGTTACTTGTTTCAGACACAGAAGTTGTTTCATTGGGAAGAAAACAAAAGGAAGACAGAAGTCTGGGAAAAAATACTGAAAAATTGCTGTATTTTGAAAAGCTACAGTTCTTCAAATCCAGACAAGAATGCTGACGAGCATTCGGTTTTCCCTGAAGTACACTGACAGGGTTTTGTGCTGGAACATTCAACCTGAACGCCCCCGTGGTCAAGGTCCAGCCCCGAGAACACGCTCTAAATCCTGCGAGATGGTAAAGCTGTCCCAAACGCAAGTCCTGCAGAGGCACCGAGGCGGTCTCCCACACAGATTAGGTGAGAAAGGTGACGCTCGTAAGGACTGCGCTCAGACGTGGTTAGCGTCCCTTTCCCTGCAATGCGTGAGCCGACACTGAGCTTTCCATCCTCCAGGGTGCCCACATTTTCAAAATGCCCTCGCTGCTCACAGTGGTTATCACAGCTGCCTTTCAGTCCTCAGGTGAGCACTGAGGTTTTGTTAGTGTGTGTTAGGGCAGCAATAACTTCCTCATTTCTTGGAAGAATTACTTCTATAGTAAAGGCAATACAGTAAATAGTACATATGCAGTGAACTTTGCATTATGTTCGAAAGTGCTATTTTTCTTACCATATTGTACCAGGCACTAACAATGTATTTCTCCTCCATGTCTCTTTGACTTTTCGTTTTCTCATATTCTTTCTAAAGAACAAGAAATGTAAACATGTAAACATACAAGATAATTCAATGTAAAAAAATACAATTAATTGTCTAAATCCATAGACACAATCATGTAACATAGCAAGGCTCCCAGAAAATAATAAAGAATCAAAATAACAGTATTTTATTGTACAGTACAGTAAACTACCTCTAATGAGTGGAACAGTCGGTCTCGTTCCTGGAGTTGATTTTTAAGAGCTTGTATTTCGGGCGCTGCTCCTTGATTTTGTTTAGGATCTAAAGTGCGGATAACCTGCAAAGAGTAATGAAAGAAAAATTTACAAAGTCTTGGGCTGTGAGCATAGTTTGGTAGCAGACTGCTTGCATAACAAGTGTGGGGTCCTGGATTCAATCCCTAGTCCTGCAACAAACAAACAAACAAACAACTGAAAGTCTCAAAGGATGTAACACCGAGGAAAGCAATTCTTTTCTTAAACAAACAAAAAGGATAAAACTATGAGAATCAAGGGCTATATTACAAAGAAAATTTAAAATATAAATTTATGAAATAATAATTGGTGTAACTTTTGAATTAAATGAGAAATCACTTACGAGAAGCAATTCTGACTTAAAATTTCTAAGTAGTGCTAAGTAGACATGACTGGCAGCTCGTCCTCTGCCTCTGGACAGACAGGCACTGCAGAGGTCCCAGCTGCCATCGGCCCATCACTGCGCTGCGATCTCCTCCCCTGCTGGTACTGAGACTGGCTGTGGGATGCAATCCTGGCTGCACAGACCTATTATGAAAACTATTTCGAGTTTGCACTCTTTTTTTTTTTCTGTTCAAAGATTTCTTTTGTTTTTTACAGTGTATGTACTCTATATTTTAAGACCTCAGTCTGGGTGTGGCGGCACATGCCTGGAATCCCAGCACTTGAGAGGCTGAGGCAGGAGAATTGCCGTAAGTTCGAGGCCAGCCTGGGCTACACAATAAGTTCAAGGCTGGCCTGAACTACAGAGCAAGACCCTGTCTCAAAACAAACAAAAAAACAACTCCCTACAAATCCTCAGTGAAGGTTGATCAGAAAGTACAATGAGTTACCCTCACATTCATGCTCATTCTTACTTACACTTTTGGCTTTCTCTAAATATTTTTTATATCGTTCTTCCATTTGCTTCATCTCCTCTTCCTTCTTCCGTAAAGCTTCTTGTAATTCTTCAATTTTTAAGGCTGTAGATGGGACATATTAAAAGAGAATTTTTATATTTTAACAACTTTGGAACTGTATTTTAATTAAAAAATTAATAACAGTTAACAGATTTGAGAGATTGTTTGGTCTATTACTATACATAATTTTTTAAAAACACCAACTCGAAAAAATTTTTTACAAAAAGCTTTTCTTTAAAAAACAAGAGGTGGGGCCAGTGAGATGGCTCAGCAGCATAAATGCCTGCCTGGCAAGCGCGAGGGCCCAAGTTCGACTCCCGGAACCCACATACGAAAAAAGGGCCGGTGATATCGCTCAGCGGCACAGGCGCCTGCTGGCGCACGAGGTCCTGAGGTCGACCCCCCCGGTACCCACAAAAAAAACAAAAAACAAAAAACAAAAAAAAAAACAAGAGGGCCAGTGAGATAGCTCAGCAGCATAAGCGCCTGCCTGGCAAGCACGAGGTCCTGAGTTTGACTCCCAGAACCCACATAAAGGAAAAAAAGGGCCGGTGATATCGCTCAGCGGCATAAGCGCTTGCTGGCAAGCATGGGGTCCTGAGGTCGACTCCTGGTACCCACATTAAAACAAAACAAAACAAAACAAAACAAAACAAAACAAAACAAGAATACAGCATAGAACAGTAAAAAAGTTCCACTGATGGATGAATGTACAAACAAAATGTGGTATATTCCATACAATGTAATATCACACACTCAATTCTGATACATGCTACAACATGGAGTATAATGCTAAGTAAAAATAAAAGACATTATGCTAAGGGAAATATGGAAGCACAAAAAGATTAAATACTTTGATTGTACTTATGAGTTACCTAAGAAAGTCAAATCATAGAGACAGTAGTATGGACTGACAAGAGAGAGGAACTGAGGATTAATATTCAACGAGTATAGAGTTCTAATATGAACTGATGAAAAAATTTTAGAAACGGGTAGTGGTGATGGCTGCATAATACTGTAAATGGACTTAGCAGCACTGGACAGTACCCTTAAGACGGGTTAAGTCTTACTATGTGCATTTTACTACAATTTTAAAAAGTAGGGCTGGGGGTTTTGCAACGGTAGAGGACTTGCCCGGCATTGTAAAGCCCTGGGTTTGATTCACAGTACTGCAAAGAATTTTTTAAAAAGTAAAAGTTTGGGGCTGGTGATATAGCTCAGCGGCACAGCGCCTGTCTGGAAAGCACAAGGTCCTGAGTTCAATTCCCAGTACCCGAAAACAAAAAAAAAAACCAAAACCAAAAAACCCCCAAAAGGTAAAAGTTTGTCCTTTCACCTACATAAAAAAGAATAAGGCCAAGCCATCTATAGATGTACATGTAAACAGATGTGCAAGTTCTGCTAACTTACATTAGAATCCACAGTTAAGGAAAATTCGTAAGTATTACCAGTATAACTAGCAATTTAAGACAAAAGGATATACTCTGTAAACAAGGCAAATTCTTCAATTGCTGGGATAGGTAATAGGGCCTATTTTTATATAAAATCATTATTTCTAGTATAGTATATGGCTAACTCAACTTAAAACTAATGCTACGTAGAAAAAACTCACAGCTGTTGTTAAATCTGGGCTCGAGGTCTTCAATAATGGCTCTTTTCTTCTGCAGCTCATTATTGGCTTCATGCAGCTTCTCCCTGCACCAAAACACACGACCCTGTATCACTTACGACTGCTTCTGTGTCTTTCTTCCACTTCAAATTAAAGATGTGCATTCTTTATACTTGGAAGACACTGCACACAAGTATTATAAGACAAAAAATTTCATTTGAAACAGTATCAATGTCTTTATATGTGAAGGGGTGTTAAGAGGGGACAAGTTTTTTTTTTTTAATAAGAAAATTATAAAAGTTAAAATTTAAACTTTGCAGAGGTTTTCTATGATAAATGCTTATTGCAGAAAAATAAAGGTTAATGGAAGGAACACTCCACATCGACTAAAAAGAGTGAAGTGATAATACATATAATTACACAAATACCTCTCACAGAGTAATAATGAGCAAAGGAAGTCAAAGGGTAACACTGTATGATCCTAGTTATGAGAAGTTCTGAGGTGTCAAAATTAATAACATGATAAAGATTAACACTGTGGCAAACTTGGAGACATAGTCAATCAAATGAGAGGAAGAATTAAGAATTCTGTTGGGCTGCTAGAAGTACTCTCTTCATGTTGACCCAAACTGTTTATGTATGTAGGTAAACATTCATCAAGCCCTATATATACGAACTTGAGATGTATGCATGCTCTCCCTCCCTTCCCTCTCTCTCTGTATGTGTATATGTGTGTGTGTGTGTGCACACAACATACACACATAGTCTGTAGTTCAATATAAAAGAATTAATAGAAATATAAGAATTAACAGAAAGCCTTATTACTTTCCAGGTATTTGTATAGCATGTGTAACCGTCCCTTGATAGTATTTATTGTAGCACTATGAGTAGGAAAAAGCTTGTAGAAATTGGAAAACACACAAAAACATTAATAAAAATTGAGTACTTTTTATGTCTATTTCTGATCTTTTCAATGTATAATACTATAATAAAGCCTTTTTTCCAATAAATTATTTTTGAATGTAATAATATGTGACTTAAATATATATAGTTTAAAAAATGAAAAAAACCTGAGCTGAGTGAATCACCATCAGACTAAAAAACAGAATTCAGGGCCGGTGATATAGCTCAGTGGCATAAGCGCCTGCCTGTCAAGCACAAGGTCCCGAGTTCAACTCCTGGTACCCGCATATTAAAAAAAATGAAAACAAAAACAAAAACAAAAAAACACCAGAATTCATCCAAAATCTTAGAAGTTACTTGTGTCTCTATCTTCCTCCTAGAAGTAACCAAGTCCCAGAATTTTAGTCATTCTCATGATTTTCATGATGATTTTATTGCCTTTGTGTTATTTCTAAATATACTGCTTAATTTTGCTGTTTTTAAACTTTATACATAATTAAATATTGTTCTGATTTGTACCTTTTGCTAAACATTATGTTCTTGAAATTCATCTAAGTTGATGTCAGCCCTAGTTTGCCATATAGTGTTCCACTGTTTGAACAGACATTTTACCATTTTCCAATTGGTGCACATATGTATTATTTCTACCCTTTTGTGATTATAAACAATATTCTTTCATATTTTCTTCCATATGTCTTGGTGCACATGGACAACAGCTCTAGGAATCCTGGGAATGTATAGTAGAACTATGATATCAAATAGGTGGAGAGCTGGGTGTGGTGGCACACGCCTAAATCCCAGCACTTGGGAGGCTGAGGCAGGAGGATCACCTTGAGTTTTGAGGCCAGCCTGGGATACATAGTGAGTTCAGACCAGCCTGAACCACATAGTGAGACTCTGTCTCAAAAAAACAAACACAAAACAAAACTTAAGAATAGGTGGATGCTGAAGTTTACTAAATTACTGATGTTTAAAGTCCTACCCGAAGTGAATGAGAATTATCACTGCTTAACATCTTTAGCAGCACATACTGTCTGGTTTTTACAGTTTTTATTAATTTGGTATGTTTACAATGGTCTCCACTATAGTTTCAAATATGAATGAGATTTAACATCTTTTTAGACAGGTATAGGCCATTTGGTGCACTGAATTGTGTCTTCCAAAAAGATAAGCTGAAAAGCCAGGAATGGTAGCTCACATTGGGAATCCCAGCTCTTAGGGGACTGAGGCAGGATGATGGTTGTTAGTTCAAGGCCAGCCTGGGATACATGGTGAGTTAAAGGCCAGATTGAACTACACAGCGAGACCTTGTCTCAAAAAACAAAACAAAAAGCAAAACAAAACAAAACATCCTAAAAGATAAGCTGAACTTCTAATCCCTAGTATTTTGAATGTGGTATTATTTGGAAACTAGGCCCTTGTAGATATAATTAGTTAAGAGAAATTCACACTGGATGAGGGTGGGCGCTATATCCAGTCACTGGTGTCCTTACAGGAAGGACATGTGAGGAAACACACAGGAGTCTTCTCTTCTCTGTGGTTTTGTTTTCCTAGGTCTCAGCTGCCTGTGGTCAATTACAGTGTGGAAATAGTAAATGTAAAATTTCAGATATAAATAATTCATAACTTTTAAACTAACTGCTGTTCTCAGTAGTGTGATGAAGTCTCATTTGGTCCTGCTACGTGATGCCTGGCCAGTGGATCACCCCTTGGTCCAGCATGTCCACGCTGTATGGCTATTTACCCATCAGTCACTCACGGACCACTGTCACTGGATCAACATATTGTTGTGTTTCTAGTTTGTTATTAGATACTGTGCTAATCTTTGTCGGGTCTGATTTATAAACTAAGCTTTGTCACATGTATAGGAAAAACTTTATCTAGAGGTTCAGGACGATCCACAGTGAGGATCCATCGGGGTCCTAGAAGGAACCCTTACAAATGAGGGAGCTACTGTACAGAAAAGGACGCCAGGTGACGATGGATAGAGATGAGGGTGACACATGTGCTGTCGAAGGGACGCTGCGGCCTGCGGCAGCCACCACAAACAGGGAGGCCAGTGTGGAACAGTCTTCCTCAGAACCTCTAGAAAGAACCGCTGACACCTTGATTTTACATTTCCAGACTCCATAACTGTGAGAAAATACATTTCCACTGTTTTAATCCATCCAGATTGTGATAATCTGTTATGGTGGCTCTAAGAAAAAAGAATACAGACTTCATCTTTACTAATAAATCCTTTCTGATAAAGATTTCTACTATGTAAATGACCACAAAACAACTGTCAGACAGCAGTTTTATGAAATGATAGGTATTCTAGCTTTTGTCATAAAAGAAAAAGAAATTTAGAAAGGGGCAGAATTCAATTCTAACTTCTCAATCTACGTAACTTCTCATTCTCATAAATGCTGGGAAGTAACATTTTTTCTTCCTCTAGTCATCAAAAATCTGCTTACTAAAAAATAACAATGGGGGATCCAATATGACTGACTGGAGGAGTAGTCACGTCAGAGATGCTCAGAGAGGATTCACTGAAGTCACAGGTCCTCTTGGGGGAGGTACTTACTCTCTAAAACAGAAAATTAATCAGAAAGATGATACATACAGAGCAAACCAAACATCTGGATTGCTGAAGAGGAGAAACAACCACCACTGCTGATCCACACTGCTCCAGCCGTCCCTACGGGAAGCCGCCGTTGTGAGAGCATTTCAGACACCCTGAGGGAATGGACAGACCAGCCTTGCCGAGGCTGGAGTCCTGCGTCAGACCGCATACAGCAGCGCCTTCTTCCCATCGTCTCTCCTTCAAACACTGGGGAATGGGGCAGCCAGGAGGCACCCTCACTGGTGTTCACCAAGGGGAAGGGATCCCCTCTCCCTGCCTTCAGCAGAGGAAAAACTAAACAAGCAAATGGCACCCCTAGATTCCTGCTGACTCTGTGGACCCCGCCTGCAGACTCCTGCCAACATCCACTGGCTGCCACGATGCCTGTGAGGAGAGGGAGTCCCTGTGCTCAGACCAGGGACAGGCTCAGATTCTGAGAGCTACCACAGCTGGAGAAGAGAACTCTTGAGACTGGGTTAGTTTGGGTTTTGAGTGAAAGAGAAAAAAAAAAAAAAGGGAAATCGGTGTGGCTTCCTGCAATCAGACCGCAATTAAGGCAAGAAGGGAACTGTGAACACTCTGGGTTTTTGGCATAGGGGACACATATGAATCGCATTACATTTTCTTTTTGGAGTATTTGATCTAAGTTCCTGATGGATTTTTTCTTTTTGCTTCGATTTAGTTTGTGTTTATTTTCTCTCCCTCTTGTTGTCTATTTTGTTTTTTCAACTCAAGCTTCCATAGCAGTTCTTATTTTTTGTTTTTCCTACTTTTTAAATTCTTCCTCTCAAATTTTAGTTTGCTAAGTCTGCTTTCTCTCCTATCTTCTCTTGCATTAACCTTCTGTCCTCTCTATTCTATTCCTTTTGGTCTCCCTCATCAGAGCTAGCCCATCTTCCCTTGCCTCTTTTCCACTTTACAGGCACACAAATGTATCCAGTTCTGACAACCTCATAGCTTTCCTCAATCCCAAAGTACAGCTCTCTCCTCCTATATCCTCTCCTCGCCCTTACAAACATCAACACTAAGTCTGCAATCTAACTGTAAGACCTCCAACAGAATCTGACCCCATACCTAATTTTTTACCCATTATTATTTCTCCTCTCTACCTCTCCCCTACTGGCTTACATACCTTTCATCACCTATCCCTTCATCTCATCCCTCCACTCTTCCTTCCACACTGCAGAATAACTGCTAATGACAGAATACAGGCTGCAAATTCTACTGATAAAGGGTTAAAGTATAAATGCAAAGGTTATCACGTATAAGGGATCTATGATCAGATCAGTTGATCCTGTTATAACCAGAAGTAATTACTTCCTCAAAACACAGGGGAAGGGCCTGTGAGATGGCTCTTCGGCATAGGTGCCTGCCTGGCAAGCGCGAGGTCCTGAGTTTGACTCCCGGTACCCACATAAAGGAAAAGAAGGGCCGGTGATATTGCTCAGTGGCATGGGTGCCTGCTGGTGCACGAGGTCCTGAGTTTGACCCCCGGTACCCACAAAAAAAAAAAAAAAAAAAAAAAAAAAAAAAAGAGAAGAATATCCTAGAGAGACAAAAAGCCAAAAAAGTAAAAAAATCCAGATGAAATGAATATATCATCAAGGAAGGTGAACAGATTAAAAAAATAAAATGGAAAAAGAAAGGGGTCTTCAACAGAAAAAGAGCATAATGATAGTAATAAACACCTTTCAGTTATAACTCTCAATTTTTTTTTTTTTTTTTGTGGGTACCGGGGGTCGACCTCAGGACCTTGCACACCAGGAGGCGCCTGTGCCGCTGAGCAATATCACTGGCCCTTTTTTCGTATGTGGGTGTTGGGAGTTGAACTCAGGACCTCGTGCTTGACAGGCAGGCGCTTATGCCGCTGAGCCATCTCACCTGCCTAATTCTCAATGTTAACGGGCTTAACTCTCCAGTGAAAAGACAGACTAGAAAACTGGATCAAGAAGCAGAATCCGGGCCAGGGATATAGCTCAGTGGCACAGCGCCTGCCTGGCAAGTGTGAGGTCGTGAGTTTGATTCCTGGTAACAAAACAAAAAAAACAACAAAACCCCCCCCCCCCCAAAAAGCAGAATCCGACAGTCTGTTACGTTCAAGAAACTAATTTAATCCAAAAAGATATTCATACACTAAAAATGAAAGGATGGAAAATTATATTTTATGCCTCAGGACTCCCCAAAAAAGCAGAGGTAGCAATTTTACTCTCAAAATAAATTTCCAGTTAAAACTACTGTACTCAGAAGAGACAAAGAAGGTTACTACATACTAGTTAAGGGAATAATCCAACAAGACGAGACAACAGTTGTAATTATATACGCACAAAATGCTAGAACACTTACCTCCATAAAACACTGCTGGACATAAAAAAATCAAATGAACACTAATATAAGCAGTGAGTGACCTCAATACCCCAGTTTTGGAAAGAGACAGATCAACTAAACAAAAAATCAATAAATATCAAAACAGAACACCACCCTTGAATACATGGACTTAACAGGTATCTAGAGTGTTCCACCCTATCAAAACAGAATACATGTTCTTCTCAGTAGCATGGAACTTTCTCCAAAAGAGACCACACACTATTCCACAAAGGTTGCTTAAATAAATATAGAAGAATCACAATGGAAGTGGAAATCACAGAAGACACCACAGAAATGTTTTTAAAAATCTGGAAACTTTACTCACTCCTGAACACCCAATGAGTCACAGAAGAAATCAAGGAAGAAATTAAACAATTTCTGGAATCAAAAGACAATGCCAGTACAACACACCAGAAACTATCAGACACAATGATAGCTTATTCAATGTGCACGTTAGAAAAACCAGAATGAGTTCAAATAAATAACCTACCGAGGAACCTCAACATAGTCGAAAAACAACAATCTAAGCCCAAATAAAACTTGAGGAAAATCATAAATATCAGAGCAGAAATTAATGATTGATATTAAAAAATACAAAGAATCAGTGAATTGAAGAGCTGGTTTTTTGGAAAAATAAACAAAATAGATAAACCCTCAGCCAAACTTACCAAATGAAAGAAAATACTCTCATTAATGTAATTAGAAATGAAAAAGGTGAGTAACAATGGACACCACTAAAATCCATCAGACAGTTAACTACTGTATTCCAACAAACCCTAACCCTCAAAAAGCTAAATCTAGAAATTCCATTTGACCCAGTTATCGTCCCAAAGAGCTAAAGACATCGTATTATAGCAATACATGCACACCAATGTTTGTACCAGCATAATTCATCATAGCTAATTGCTAGAAACAGTTTGTATGTCCTTCAACAGATGAATGGATAATGAAAATGTGGTATCTATCCATAATGGAATATGACCAGTATTTAGCTAGAAAGGATAAATCTAAGGCATTTACAGGAAAATGGATACACCTGGACAGTATAATGTTCAGTCAAATAAATGCGACACACAAGCTTAAATGCCGTACGGTATCTCTCATTTAAGTAAGGCAAAGTAAAAATAAAGAGCAAAATAAAGGACTGATGGAAGAAAAGAGAGAGAGAGATTTTTGCAAACGGGAAAGAGTCCAAGAGACCAAGGGAAAGGAGAGGGGGTAGAGGAAGTAAAAAGATTTAAGATATATCATGTACATTTACCAAACACTCTCAACGAATGTAAACATTCTATGTTGTAAACATGAACTAAAAATAGTAACAATAATAATGAAAATGGGGAAATGGGATCTAGAGACAAAGGGAGGGAGGTGTGTGGGAGGAGAAAGGGAATAAATAATAATCAACATGCATTATGTACGTGTACCTACTCCCTAAAATGAATGTAAACTTTGTGTACTGCAAACGAAATAAAACTTAAAAAAAGAAAAGAAAAGAACCTGCCTATTGTTAGACTTGTCAACAATTCTTAGTTGTTAGGAGGATCTCACATCTCCCATATTTTAAGAAAAAAAGGGAGGGAGGGAGGAAGAGAAGGAGGTAAAAAGGAAAATATGAGTCACACTTCCAGACAACACAATTTCTTCTCAATCACAGTAGAAGAGAACATTATCTCCGTGTCCTGAGGCTGTCTGGTTTACCACAGCACAACACTCCAACAGCACTAATTCATGGCCACCCTACGGCCAGTGGCTGCAAGGAGTTTTGCTGGGAAGTGACATAAAGGATTAAGGTTGTTAATAAGTGCAAGAAAAATTATAAAACATTCTAAATTCATTCTTAATAGTCAATGTTAGATAAAGATGAAGATTTCTTCTTCACAAGAAAACAAGTATTATTTTATCTTTTGAATTATGAAGTCTTATTTATATGTGTTTGTAATTCAAGGAAATATCTGAAAATCTACTACTGATAGAAAACTAGTTAAGTTTACTTAAAAAGGAATATTCAACTGCCCAAACTTTAAAGCTGTGAAAGTATAGCCTATGGCCCACATATGGTTGTCTGTCTGTCTTTGTACAGGATGTGTTCAAAACATATGGTAAATGTTTAACTTTTAAAAATCTATTACAGTAAAAAACACTGCCATTAATCTCCCTCAAAATACTTTCTTGCTTTGAACACACTTATCCCACTGTTCTTGCCACTTCCTGAAGCACTTCTAGAAGTCCTCTTTCATGTTTTTATGAGTGAGTGCTGCTGCCAAGTGACATCCCACAGGAGAACAGGCACATAAAAACATTACAGTGTTTATTCATTAGTTCCAGCACTATGCAAATTTTGGTTCTCCCCCCAAATCAAAATGGCCACTAAAGATAAACAGTTTGAACTGATTCAGGACATCAAGATAGCTGTGACAGTGCAACTAAAGACACTTGTGAAAGGGGACTTCCAGAACTGTTTCAGAAAGCAAGAAGAACAGGATAAGTGGAACCCTGGGGGAGTTTTTTGAGGTGGTTTAATGACAAGGTATCTTTCACTGTAATAAAGTTTTTGAAAAATATTTAAACATTCACTGTATATTTTTTTATCACACCGTGTATATGAAAGGTTTTGATTTTTTGTTTTACAGTAATAGTGACCGAAGCCAGGGCACCTGCACTGAGCTACAGCCCCAGCCTGTTTTTATTTTTTATTTTAGTCTCCCTAAATTGCCCAGGCTGGGCTCAAACTTCAGATCCTCCTGCCTCAGCCTCCCAGAATGCTGGGATTAGAGGTGTGCACTACCACATTCAGAACTGTATATGTGTTTTTATTGGAGCACAGTCACAGCTACTTATTTATGTATTTAATCTATTTATTTATTTATTTATTTTTGTTGCTGGTAATCGAACTCGGGACCTTGTGCTTGCCAGGCAGGCGCTGCACTGCTGAGCTATATCCTCAGCCATAGCTACTAGTTTAGTACTGACTATGTCTACATTCAAGCTAGAATCACAGAACTGAGTGGCTGTGACAGATACCAGAACCACAGAGCCTGAGTAATCACTCTCTGACCCTCAGATGACCCTTGCTGTGTGTCTCAAGCTCCTAACTAGGATATAAACACTACCACGAAGCCTGATGTCTCGTGCGAGAAATCAGTTCTAATGCTTTCATGGTCTGACTTGATACTTTGGGTAGATGTGACCCTGTGGACACTACTAACATGTATTACAACTCTCTCCATCTTCAAATACCACCTGTGCCACTGCCTAGATCCTCAGTAACTGTCTGATACAAAACACTTTTCTTTCACAATATAATGAGCCTCATAACTTTTATACTTACAGATGTTCTTCAAGCTTCTTTTTTAGAAGAACTGACTGAAAATGGAAAATAAAAATTAGTTTATTAACTTCTTAAACAAACTAGTTTTAAAAAATTAAGAATACAGAAGTAACTAATTTTGAATCAGCTTTCCTTAATTTCTTTGGTCAAAGATCTCAAAACACCAAGTAACTATGTCTATTCCCCTTAATAAAGAGAGAGAAGAGCCACCCCCCGATTGGCAGCAATTAGTATAAAATACCCAGAAACTAGAGATTTCAGCTTGCCACCTACAGTAGAGAAAACAAACTAGAAAGCCATAGTTCCAGACAATTTATGCAATGGTAAGGGAACTAGGAAGGGTGCTGAGTAACACGCTCAGATTTTAATGCTGCATAATGCAGGTTTTTGTTTTGTTTTTTTTTTTGAGACAAGGTCTCACTATGTGGTTCAGGCTGGCCTTGAACTTGTGGCGATCCTCCTGTCTCAGCCTCCTGAGTGCTGGGATTACAGGCATGCACTACCATGCCCGGATGGAAAATGCAGTTTTGACTAAATATTCTTTTAAAAAGGTCTCCTGAAAAGCAAGAGGTCAAAACTAACCTAAAAATAAAGAACAAAGGCATTCTAGATAGGAGCACTCAGTTTCATAAACACTCCTAAGGGTACTCATTGATAGTGAAATTTTATAAAACACTTCATTTTGAGGTAGTTATGTAATTCAATTAAACTCAAATTAATATAGGCTTGTAAAACAAACTGTGCAACTGATCAATAGTAGCAACAAGGGGAGAAAAACCCCTCATTAGTCCTTTAATTTTTAGCTGTCTTATTTAATAATGATCTCTATATATAAACTGTTTATTCATGTCTACTCTAACAAGTTTTGGAATAATTCAAATTCACTTCTTTGCTCAGTTCACTTCTAACTATAGTTTTATCAGTGGACCACGATGTCCTTTGTCACTGATTCCTCCAAATATACAAGAGATAACCCTCTTAGCTTTTGATTATTACTTGTCCCCTCTTCGTAGAGAGGATAAAATGTAAATTCTTTTAAAGAAATGCCTAACTTTAATTTTATACTTATATTTTGATTAGACTGTAGCAGAATTATTAACTCTAAAATAACATTAAATAAGTGTTTAATATAGCAGGCACCGCCCTGAAGCATGTCATTTACTGCTGTCTTATGTAAACTTTACAATACTGTAATATTAGCTCCAGCTTACAAATAAGGAAGGTGAGGCCAAACAATACTTAGAAGCTTTCACCGAGCAGAACCAAACTTAAAAGTCAGGTGGTGCCAGATCCCAGGGCCCACACACGACCTTTCTCCCTCCAGTCCTTCTGTGCTGTAGTGCCTCCCAACTACTGCCAAAACATTTGGCAGGAGGAAGCAGATGTGATAAGAACCAATTAGAATAATGAGCAGAGCAGGAGTGAGATGGAGGGGGTGACCAAGATTTCTGTAGAGTTTGACTTTTTAAAACTTTGATATCTTTTAAGTATCTTAACTGTAAAGGACATAAACCTATAAGGCAAGTAATATTATATAGTCATTTTGCATACAACTGCCTTAAGATTTTAATATCATCATCTATGATGTCAGATAATGTATAAATCTACAAACTGTTCAATATATAGAAATAAAGAGGAAGCCATACTTACAATAGCCTTGAGCAGAAACCATGCCAAGAGACAGAGAGGACATATTAGTATGAAGCAAATACAGCAGCCAACAGAAGGAACGATTTAGTAATTCATAAACTAGGAAGTAAAAGATATGCCTTTTTTTTTTTTTTTTTTTCCAGAAATGTACATTTTTCTTTCTTCTATGGTCTCATCCTGTCTTGTTTTCTGGAGTTTTATATACTGTGGCTAGCTCAAATTATCCATATGACTGGATATAACACTGCTTTTTCTGCTTCCATGCTAAAAACAAATGACATAAAAATAATAATAAAAATGTGCAAACCATCCTACTCTGTCTGACTTAAGGTAACATGAAAGGACTCAGTTTTTTTTGTTTGTTTTTGTTTTTTGAGACAGGGTCTTACTATGCAGTTTAGGCTATCCTTGAACTCGCTATGTATCCCAGGCTGGCCTTGAACTTGTGGCAATCCTCCTGCCTCAGCCTCCCGAGTGCTGGGATCACAGGTGTGTTCCACAATGCCCGGTTGGACTGAGTTTTTGATAACGGCAGAAATTATGTTGCTATCCTTTGACAGGGACCAATTCCACCGGGCAGGGTGCATCCTGAGATGCAACGATGTAGTTTAGTGAACAGAAAAGAAGAAAAAATCAAAGGAAAGCTGGTGTGGGTGGGGAGAATCACACATCCTGTACTGCACTATTTACTTCTCTTAAGCCATTTGCAGGGAGAGCCTCAAAAGAGAAAATTTTTCATCCGCATCCTGTCTACATACAGAAAAGAACTCAGAGACCTTTCTGCCTAATTCACAGGAAGACGTATCACTTACATCTCAGCAATCAAAAAATTGACCAATTTATGCAAACAGTATTTGATAGGGCTGGCACCTCATTTCTGGAAGATGTGCTCAAAGTAATGGCCCACAGCATATTTAATTAAATTTGCTATCTAACCAGGCTCTTGGTCGCGCTGTCTACTTCTCTTTCCTTCCATCTATCCATCCCTAGGGCATGTGCACTGAACTATATATCCCTAGCCTATTTTTATTTTTTATTTTCAGACAGGGTCTTGGTGAGTCACTAAATTGACCGGGCTGGGCTCAAACTTGTGATCTTCCCGCCTCAGCCTTCCAGAGTGCTGGGATTACAGGCATGCACCACCATGCTTGTCTATGACAAATTATTTTTAAAAAACTTCCAGGATTTGGGGAATAGCTCAGTGATACAGCTTTTACCTAGCATGTGCTCCCATCTATAAAAAACAAATAACAAGCTCTTTTATGTTTTAAAACAAGAGAACCAAACACTATATCATCACTGCAATACTAAAGTATTCACAGAAGTCTCCTTAAATTTTTAGAGATCAGAATGAATTTTATTTCATCTCAGTTTAAGGGACCCAGAGATGCCAATGAATTAAAGAAATGTCGGGCCGGCGAGATGGCTGAGCGGCATAAGTGCCTGCCCGGCAAGTGTGAGGTCCTGAGTTCAACTCCCGGTACCCACATAAAGGAAAAAAAGGGCCGGTGCTATCGCTCAGCTGCACAAGCGCCTGCTGGCAAGTGTGAGGTCCTGAGTTCAACTCCCGGTACCCACCAAAAAAAAAAAAAGAAAAGAAAGAAAAATAAAAGTTACACCTTGCAGTGCACCTCTAAGGAACTCTTAGACTTAACATTTTAGTACACTCATGCTCGGTTTGTTTTGCTTCTTTGTGAGTTAGTGTTTTGCATAAAACATACTTTTAAAAGGATGACACTGAGCTGTGGATATGGCTTAGTGGTAGAGTGCTTGGTTTAATGCCCAGCACCAGAAAATGACAACAAAACCCAAAAAATAATCAAGGGGAAAAGCCACTATAAGCCAGTTCTTTTTAATAAGGGTATAAGGAAATTTAAATGGTGGTGCAATGATAGAAAGTGGGAATTGGGGCCGGTGAGATGGCTCAGTGGCTTAAGCGCCTGCCCGGCAAGCGCGAACGCCCGAGTTCGACTCCCAGAACCCACATACGAAAAAAAGGCCGGTGATATCGCTCAGCGGCATGGGCGCCTGCTGGCACAAGAGGTCCTGAGGTCGACCCCCCGGTACCCACAAAAAAAAAAAAAAAAAAAAAAAGAAAGTGGGAATCAATTTGGAAATCTAAAAGACCACCAACACATTAATTAAGGGATAAACTACAATCACTGATCAGCAAGGCCACGCTGCCAATATAAACTAGATATATGTATGGAGCAAATGAAAATTAGGTTCCTCATAAACTTTTTACATTTAGTATTCAAGTTTTAAGTAATTAACTCCCCCTTTTTGGTCAATTTTGCCTTGACACCCTCTTATATTAATAATGCTGGATGGATGAATACAGTTTTGAAGTTGATCCCCAAAATGACTGTACCAATGACAGAGTCAAGTAGGTTTATTTTCAAAGGCGAGAGATCACAAAATACTATACCACAATAGGAAAAACAAAAAAGCTGACCTGAAGCAAAGACTGGTCAATAAAATTTAGTTTTTCCCCCTCTTCATACTAACTAAACAGTTTTAAATGATAGCTCTATACTGTACACTGCTCATTATATACGTCAAGGATTTGCCAACAACGACTTACACTGTTGCCAGGGACCGATAACTACTGGGTGCTCATTCAGCACTGTGATGGATGGTAGCATGTTGCACTGAGCAAAGACACTGCCCTTGGAGGAACACATGCCATATTCCAGTGGGAGTTTGCCAACCATGTAGGCAGAGCTATGACAGGGATATGCAACATGCAGAACACTAAAGCAATAAAAAAGCTGGGTGTGGAGGCATACCCCTCTAATCCCAGCTATTCAGGAGGTAGAGGCAGGAAGATTCCAAGTTCCAGGACAGCCTGGGCAACTCAGTGAGCCGTTATTTCAAAACAAAAATAAAGAAAGGGCTGGGGATATAGCTCAGTGACAGAGTGCTTGCCTAGCATGTATGAGGCCCTGGGATTCTAGGGACAGGATTGTTTTCTTTGCCTTTTTCCCCTTTTCCTTTTGTGGTGCTGGAGATTGAACCCAGGGCCTTTGCACTGAGCTACATGTCCAGGCTGTCAAAATTTTTTTTTTTAAATTTTGACACAGCATTATTCTAAATCACCCAGACTGGGCTCAAAGTTGCAATCCTCCTGCCTCAGCTTTCCACAGTGCTACAATCACATATCTGGCTAGGATTGTTTTCTTAAATATTAAGTTTATATTACCCCCCCAAAAAAAAATCTCTACTTGAACAAGCTTCTTTTCCTTTCCTTTTTGACCAGTGGGTAGAAAGCGTACACATCACCTCTGATACTGAGTCAAGCCCATTCAAAGCATAGAGCTTCAAATTAACTTTTTCTTAGTAAGTAGAAATACATTTCTATTCCTAGCAGAATGAATCTGAAAAACAATAAAATACAGTCTGATCCTTTTTGTAAGGAATGTTATTGGAAGGAAAACACTTTTTTTCTGTAATTAGTATATGCTACATTATTTTGATAGAGATTATCAAATAAAAAATATTACAGCTTTTCTCAAAACTGTGAAACTTTTGGACCATGGCTGGTATGTATTAAAACTTACATCTTCTGCTTTTGAGCCTTGATCCTGTAAAGATTTCTGTAGTTCTTCAACTTGTGACTGTACTTCCAAAAGTCTTTGATTCACCAGCCTAGAAATCAAATGTATGTTAATTTCCAAGTACAGACTGACTTACGTCTTTTTCCTTTGGTTGTCACACTGGTCACGCAGTACACATCATTCAGACGAAAGCATGTATTACAGTAACAGTATACGGTAGCAGTAGCACAGTAGGAGCTCGCATTGTAAGTAAGCTTACTTTTCATATTATTTTTGTATTGTTTGAATTCCTTTTTTTTTTTGTCAAACACAAACCTATCTATATTAAATTGAATTAAAAAAAAAAAAAACACACAAAATCCAGTACCAAAAAGTGAATATAGGTAAGTAAAAAAGAAGAGCATACTGGAAGGGCATGTTAAGTTTATCATGGCTTATGGCGCTCCAAGTATCACAGCAGCGAGGCAACTTGCCCCAGGTACACGGCTGGTTTGTCACCAGAGCAGGGATCCCAGTGCCAGCTGTCATGAATGCCCAAGGCCTGTTCTGCCCCTGAGGATGTTGCAGCCTGATGAGGACAGGGCTCCAGCTGGCAGAACGGGCTATAGCTTCTGCTGCTATCGCTTCCTCTGAGCTCTCTGGAGTTCATTTCTAGGATGGCCAATGTGGAAGTCCTCACTGGGTATGTCACCTCAGGCATGTGGCTTGGCCTCTCTCAGCCTGTTCCTCATCTAGAACATTTGATGGGAACTAACTATGTTGGTGTTTCCTGAGAAGCTTGAAATTTCTAATGAGGACTTTTAAAACAGTCTTTTCTTAAAAGCATTTTCTGGAAACCAGTGTGTCATTTATTTAACCAGTGTGTCATTACTGAAATTCACTTTGATATGTCTATGCAAACTATGTCTGGCACTGTGCACTCCAGTCCAGTGGAGAGGCAGAAGGTCAAGAAGAGAACAAATGAGGTTAATAGTTCAGGAGAATGCACTGCGATGTACAAAACAAATGATGAGTAGGTAAAGAACTCAGCACAGCAGTTAAGACAGTCATGGCTTGAAATGAGACTAAAACAATAAATAAAATACTTACGTGGTGAAGAGTAGAAAGGGGATTCAAGACAGTTCAGTATGTCCAAAAATGCACAGTAAAATGAGAGGGTACAGTGTTCCGGAATGATATGCCTAAAGAATAAGTTCTGAGGGGAAGGCTGAAACTGGAGGAGGAAAGGAGTAGAACTCACTGGATCTGCTCCATCTGTATTTTGTATGAAATGCCAGGTATCTGGAATTTATTCTGTAATCACTAATCTTCTAAATGGGCTGAAACTGGAATAAACTGAACAAACTTTAATAATTATGACTCCAAGCTTCATAATTTCTCTGGCTCATTATGATGCATGCTTCAGTAACACAGTTTGATTCTCTAGTCCTGGGTAATAGCGAAGAATTCCAAGAAAGAGAAAACATGATCAGAAAGTATTTTAGAAAGATCATATTGGTTTTAGAGTGGAAGATGTGGGAGATGTTATTAAAAAGGCCAAAGAGCAGGCGTAAATATTGGGAGGAGACTGTTATAATTATTGTTACTGAAAATATTTGAAATATAAGGGAACATATAAAGAAAAGTTTTAAGAAAAGGCAAAAGAAAACAGGAAATCAAAAATAATAGCATGGTTTTGGGTATTCATTGAGAAAGACAAGAGGAACAGGTTAAGAAAGTGAATATAAAGTATCTGATTTTGTATTTGCTGAAGATGAAGTGCTCAGAAGTCTGTCAAATAACAACGTCTGAACCTGAAGCAGAGAGAAAGGTCTGAGCTGAGCACACACACTCGAGAACCATTTAGAGTTAACTGAAGTCACGAGCATAAATAAATGGTACTGTCCAGGAAGAATGTGAAATAGAGTAGAAATGAGGAATGAAGATGGCCTATGGCAGATCCTTGAGGGAAGAGAAACCTCACTGTGAAGGAAAATCAGAGAATTAGAGGAAACGAGAGTGGAATGTTGAAAAAAGAGAGTCTTAACTAGTTCTACTGGATTGGCTGTTTAAGAGATGATGGGCCATTTTATTAAGAGATGTGCTATGGGGGTGAGAGCAGTAAAATCCATACAATCTCAAATTAAGGATAAAAGGGCACTGAGTATCAGAACCCAAACAGCTAGAAAGCTCAGTAAAATTTTTTTTTTTTTTTTTTTTTTTTTTTTTGTGGGTGCCGGGGGGTCGACCTCAGGACCTCACGCGCCAGCAGGCGCCCGTGCCGCTGAGCGATATCACCGGCCCCTTTTTCGTATGTGGGATCCGGGAGTCGAACTCGGGCCCTCGCGCTTGCCGGGCAGGCGCTTAAGCTGCTGAGCCATCTCACCGGCCCAGTAAAAATTTTTTTAACTCGGGGCCGGTGAGACGGCTCAGCGGCTTAAGCGCCTGCCTTGCAAGCGCGAAGGCCCGAGTTCGACTCCCGGAACCCACATACGAAAAAGGGGCCGGTGATATCGCTCAGCGGCACGGGTGCCTGTTGGCGCGTGAGGTCCTGAGGTCGTCCCCCCGGTACCCACAAAAAAAAAAAAAAAAAAAAAAAAAATTTTTTAACTCAAGTTTTAACAAATTATTTGAAAATCCATATCAGTATGGGAACAGATTCACAAATACATTCTAGTAACACTGTAACTTTGTTCAGTCTGTTCAGAAAACAATTTGGAAATATGTGTCAAGCTCTAAGACTATTTTAACTATACATCCTTGAGAGTATTTTACCAACTAACACTGTAAGTCTACTACGGAAAGCCTACCGTAAATATAAAACAGCCTATATCAAGATATCTCCGGAGGATTTGAAAACAATGCAAATGTCTACCAATGGGATGGGACAAGTAAGCAAAGTAATTAACTGCTGAAGTGTGAAGCATGAGGGCAACACAAATATGCACAGATACATATTATACTCTGTGAAGTAAGACAACAAGATCCTGCATCCTTTGAGAAAGCTTCCTGGGCAATTCTGACATGGCTGCATTTCTGATGCTTTGTCGCTCTCCTCATGTTTTCTGAACAGTTGGTATTACAGAATTTAAAACATGCTAACTCAACGGGAAGACTAATCAGAAAAGAATTTGGTCTACTACAAACTGCCTTCTCACAGATGATATATGTGTGATAAATAAATTGTATTTAAGGTTAAAAGACTCAGTGGGACTAAAACTTAGGGTTCCTGGTACTGAGGTCAGTGCCGTAATCCACTAAGAAACTAACTTAGAGACAAGGTAAGTATTCATAAAACCCAGGAAGAACAAACGTAGGGTAATTCACTTAAGAGAAAAAGCATCCTATGAGAAGAAGTCAGAAAAAACAATGTTTTGCGAACATGGTAGAAGATAAACTGGCAAGATGGGATATGGATTAGATACAAAGGCTTTGCAGTCAGGCGGTCTGAACCCCTCCTCTGTAAAACTTCCATAAATGTAAGTGTTACGAGATATGCAAAGCACATAGCACAATGTCTGGAACAAACAAGTGCTCAGTAAGTATTATCTGTTACAGATCACTGGTGCTCACCATCTAAAGGTCACTCGTCATCAGGCTGTAATAGAGAAACAACACTAAGCTGTAAACAGCTGTACATAACATAGGCTCTTGGAAGGTCATCAGTCATCTACACACATGGGCACAGTGTAAATAATAAGCAGCTCTCTTGTTTCTTATGAGGAAAAAGCCATGACTGAAAAACCCACAAGAAACAGTGCAAAGCACTATGAAAGAAATTATGGGTGTTTTTCACTGACAAAAATATCAGGGTAAGGAGAAGGTGTTCTTACCATGATGGCTCAGGATTAATGAAGCAGACACAAGACCCTCCACTACAGGCACAGCGTGGTCATCAGCTGTTCTCTCCCAGCTTCCTCTACTCTCTCCATTTCTACTTTTCTAAATAATAAAGACACTTATTCTCTACGTTCCCAAGAGTTTATGTAAAAATGTTTTCCTGCTTATGCTTAATGGTGCTTTTATAAAAACTCTAGTATTTACACAGGCTTACATTGGTTCCTTATTCTTCCTGACCAGCTTCAAAATTTAAAGCTATACAAAGAAGGGTAGGATATGTAAAACTTGTAATACTCCTAACATTGACTCCAAAGCCTCTATTTATATCTGGGAAATGCCAAATCAGTGAGACACAAAAAACACTGTAGTAAAAACAAACAAACAAAAACAAACTGTAGTATAGGCAACTATAAAACTATTAATAAAACTGTCAAATTCTACAAAAAGACAGCATGTATCA
The DNA here is from genome assembly GCA_028451465.1 of Erethizon dorsatum. Classification (NCBI taxonomy): domain Eukaryota; kingdom Metazoa; phylum Chordata; class Mammalia; order Rodentia; family Erethizontidae; genus Erethizon; species Erethizon dorsatum. Next base: position 34,489,909 of record CM051835.1, on the reverse strand, counting down.
CAGCAGTACAAAAAATTTCCAAAAAGGAGCCAAAAAACTATTACAACAAAAGAGAAAAATAATTCTTGTCTGAAAAAGTTACAGATTTCAAAGTAACTGACTTGTAGCAGGCTATTAAACCAGCACAAAAACCAGCAGCATTCCTGCACACCAATAATGAACCTACCGAGAAAGAAATTAGGAAAACAATTCCATCCACGATAGATTAAAAAAAAAAAAAAAAAAAAAAAAAAAGGGCTCCAAAGGAAAAAAACCTGAAGAGGACATTAGAAAATAGAAAAATATCCCCTCTTTCTGAACAGGCAGAATCAATACTGTCAAAATGGCCATATTACCAAAAGCAACCTACAGATTCAGTGCAGTCCATATTAAAATAACATCATTTTTCACAAAACAAGAAAAAAAATCTGGAAGTTTATATGGAACTGGAAGAGATCCATAATAGGCAAAGCAACCCTGAGCAGAAAGAGCAAAGCAGGAGGCATCACAGTGCTGGATTTCAAATTATACTACACAGCTGTAGTAACAAAAACAGGATGGTGGTGCTACAAAAACAGACACGGAGACCAACCGATTAGAACACAAGACACAGAAACGATCCCAAGCACCTTCAGCCATCTGATTTTTGACAAAGGAGCCAAAAACATTATGTTGTAGAAAAAAAAAAATTGCTTTTTAAGAAATTGTGTGGGGATGACTGATTATCCATGTGCAAAACATTGAAACTAGATCCTTATTTTCTATCCACTACTAAAATCGAATCAAAATGTGTTGAAGACTCAAGACATGAAAACAGAAATTTTGAAACAAATGGAACATGAGGAAACACTTGAACCCTAATAGCACAGGAAGTATCATGAGTCAACTAATGGGGTTACATTAAATTAAAAAGCTTCTGCACATCAAAGGAAACAACCAAGAGAGTGAAGAGACAACCTACAGAATGGAAAAACTTATTGTTGGGCACTCTTCTCAGACAGGTTTTATTTCTAGAATATATAGAGAACTCTAAAACATTAACTCCCCCCCATGACTCAATCAAAAAATAGGCAAATGAAATGAATAAGCAAGTACCAATGGCCAATAAGTACATGAAAAAATATCCATCATCTTCAGCAATTAGGGAAATGCTAATCAGTACAACTCTGAAATTCCAACACATGCCAGTCAGAATGACTATCATCAAGGACATAAAAAACAAACGCTGTTGAGAATGTGGAGAGAAAGGAACGCTTCTGCATTTTGGTAGGAAGGTAAACTAGTACAACCACTATAGAAATGAGTATGGAGATTCCTAAAAAAACTAAAAATAGAAATTCTATTTGACCCAGCTATACCTCTCCTCGGTATAAAGACATCATACTATAGTGACACACACACATCCATGTTCATAGCAACACAATTCAAGACAGCTAAGTTTTGGAAATAGCCTAGATGCCCATCATGGGATAATGGTGTAAATATACAATGAAATACTACTCTGCTGTAAAGAAAAATAAAGTCACACCATTCGCAGGATAATGGATGGAACCTGAGGTCATAATGTTAAGTGTAATAAGCCAGACACAGAAGGCTACGTGTCTCATGGCTTCTCTTACGAGAAAACTAAACTACAAACAAAAGAGTGAACTAAAGGAGAGATGGTAGCAAACAAAGAGGGAGAGGATTAAAAGGAGGCGAAGGATAAAGAGACTGAAAACGATCAAGACACGTTACACATATGTACCAATTCGTCAGTATGAATGTAACTAGCATGTACTGCAAACGTACACTAATGATAAAGAACAAAAAAGTATCTGACTTTAATGACCATATGACACAATGCACCAAAAATTTAGAAGCAAAAAAATGATTCTGTTGTTAAACTTACAGATTCTAAGTTCTCAAAATAATTGACCTGCTCTTAAGAGTAATAATTTCTTTTAGGGTTAAGCTAACAGATGGGGGGGGTGGAAGTACTTTTGTCAATTCAACCACACCCCCGTGGGGTTGAATCGGCAGCCTGTAAAAACAGTGGATTACATGATCCTGATCATACAATATGAATTGTAACTGTTGTGAAAGACTGAATTCATGATCTGATTTTTTAAATCATCTTTTAATTAGTGACTAGAAAGGATAAATGGTGGCGTTCTAGCATCACTTTGCTTGAAAAAAACTAAAAGGATAACGCTAGTATAAACAGGCACGATGCTTTTTGGTAAGTCTGTGCAAAGGCAGAGATGTGGATTAAAGTATCTTTAAAAGGAAACGCAACAGGAGAATATTCCAAAATACAAAACCTTTCTTTAAGGGAAACAACATCAGGCAAACGGGCAGTCTCTGGCTAGATGCCACCACCTGCACACACCCTACCTGTTCTCTGTCTCCAGTTCATTCTTGCGTAGATTTGCATCATCTAGGAGGCTCTGCAATAAGGCAATTTTTTCATTGTCGGAACCTTCTTGGTTAATTTTTAACATCTTATTCTCATGCTGAAGACGAATAAGTTTCTCCCTGAATAAGCAAAATGGAAACATTATCTGGCGTATTAATATAGGTATTAAAGCCATACACAGTTAGAATAAAAAGACTGGAAAGGAGAAAGGAAGTATCAGCAATTAAGTTTCCTCCTTTATAAACTGCTAAGACATTACATTTCAGATATTAAATTCTTTTTTAGAATGGATAATCTACAGACAATAGTATCTGTATGCCATGACTTACAATGAAGGAAATTTCAATCCTGCTTCCCTCCTGACTTAAATATTTAAGCTATGAATAAATGTATTTTTTCTTTGATTCTTATAAGAAAACAAGATTTCTAAAGTTATGCTCTTCCATTTATCAATTATTTGGTGGCAAGATGTAGTCAGTGAGGACTGTCTTTGAAACACTCAGGAGCCGAGCACAATGATGCACACCTGTAGTCCCAGTACCCGGAAGGCTGAGGCATAACCGCCGAGTTTGAAGCTAGCCTGGGCTACACGGTGAGTTCAAGGCTAGCCTTGAGACCCTGTCTCAAAAAACTAAAAAAGTTAAAAAAAACAAAACAAAAAACAAAAAACAAAAAACAGAGACTCAGAACATCCATTCCTATACTTATGTTAAACTGTATCCTTTTAACAAGTCCAAGTATTAGAGTCAGGTTATTGAACTGTGTTATTTCGGATTCTTTGTGCTATGCCAAAATCCTACATGGAGGGATGTTAAAAGCAAGCAAAGCACAGAACTAGGCATCACACTGACTACAGGGAGGATGTAACAGAATATCAGTGCATAGGAAGACTCATTTGTTAAATATATAATCCATTCTTTTCTTTATATAGGGCCATCTTTAGAGGGCTCCATGAAGAAAGCAGTACCAGATACTAGATACTGTACTATGAAAAACCATACTTCTCATAAAAAAATCAAAATAAGCATATACATAAAAAAATGAGTTATTTTATAAGCGTGCGCATGCACACACACACACACACACCCTGCCACTCTTTTGAGACGGTGTCTTGCTATGTATTTCAGGCTGGCATTTAGCTAACTGTGTACCCGAGGCTATCCTCAAACTTGGGCAGTCCTCCTGCCTCAGTCTCTGAAGTGCTGGGATTACAGGTGTGTGTCACCACACCCAGCTTAAATGCCATAAATCTTATAAAGCATTTTTACTTTTGCTGTTGAAAAGATGAGTCAAATCTGTGATTCAATTTGAGAAATTACATAGAACGTGAGGTATTTTGTAAGTGGGCAATATTGACTTAATATTTTTCCAATTACGAAGTAAATATACTCATTGTAGGGAAAAAGGATAAATGAAAAATAATCACCCATCACTCTGGTATAAAATAACTACTGCTGAAACACAGCCTTCTAGTGCTATGCATATATACACACACATAATCATCTTTTTTCTGTGGTACTAGAGACTGAGCCCAGGGCCTTCACACTGATCTACATCCCCAAGCCTTTTTAAAATTTTGAGACATGGCGTCACTAAGTTGCTAAATTGCCCACACTGGACTTGAACTTGCAGTCTTCCTGCCTTAGCCTCCCACGCACTGGGATTACAGACATGTACCCCCACAGCTGGCTGCAAGCATCTATTAAAACAATGGCCTCACATGTTCATGCTGTACTGGTATCTGCTATTTACACTTAAAGTTTCATAATTTTTTTTATATTGTTAACTATACTTGAAGGCCTGGTCCCAGGTACAGCAGTGTTCCGACTGTGGAGGTGACTGGCTCATGAGGGGTCTGCCAGTGTCAATGGTCAACCCATTTATCCATTCATAGCCTGATGGGTAGCTGTCAGGAAGAGGATCTTCAGGAGGTGGGCCCTGGCTGGAGGAAGCAGGCCATGAGAAGTGTGCACTGAAGGGTGCATCGTCTCTGGTCTCTACCTCTTTCTTTTTGCTCCCCAGACACACACCATGAGGTGAGCAGCCCTTCTCCACCACGTGCTCTCAGCCAGGCCAAATAGATGAGGCCAAGTAATCATGGAATGACACCTCAGACACCATGCACAAAATAAACTTTTCTGCCTTTGAACTGTTTATCTCAGGTATTTTGTCACGGTAAATATTAGCAGGCTAAACTAACACTCAATTACTGGGCATTTAGATGATCAATTTTGAGCTTTGCAAGGTCAATAATCAGCTTTTTAAATATAACTTTGTGTCTATCCTTGGCTATTTCCTTAGCATTTATCCCCCCAAAAGTGATTTTTTTGGTTAAAAGGTACAATTTAGATCACTGATGCATTCTGCTAATTGGCTTAAAAGAAAAGTTGTACTACTTTAATCTTCACCCCTAGTTTGAGGATTTCGATTTCTCAACACACTTTTTCTTAAAGACAGGGTCTTGCTATGCAGTTCAGGCTGGCCACAAACCAACTACAGAGCCTAGGTTGGCCTCGAACTCATGGCGATCCTCTTGCCTCAGCCTCCCGAGTGCTGGGATTACAAGTGTGCACCACCGCACCTGGCATTTTCTCAACACTCTTAACATTAATAAGTAACAAACACTGACCCCTGTTCATCACTGTTTATCATTTCATTTTCTTGACAGCTTTTCTGGAGGATATTTTAATTTGTATCTAGTCATACATGAGAAAGCCATAATTGTTGAATCTGAAGTTTAGAAAAAACTTGTTCTTAGTTTAGAAAGCTAACTGTATACCAATTAGCTTCCTTAAAACTGTTTTTTTTTTTTTTTTGGGGGGGAGCCATTTATTTATAAGCATTCATAACTGAGTATTCATTCAAATAATTTTATTGGTTCAATTATAAACTAGCATATCAGATGTCAGAAAAGTAAAAGGTGTACAAGATGCATTCAGATGCAACATTGCATTCTACTCCTTTTGTTCATACTTCTTAAATAAACGCCATCAAGTAACGGTTATCTTAATTTATTCAATGAGTATCTGAATGCTTATTTTCACTTTTAGAGTTTATAAAATTCTTACACAATCATTATTCCATTTAATACTCCCACAGATAATGTGAAGAATCAAGGTCGATGTCCTTTTTTTTGTGTGTGTGTGTGTGGGTACCGGGGGTTGAACTCAAGACCTCACGCGCCAGCAGGCACACGTGCCGCTGAGCGATATCACTGGCCCTTTTTTTCGTATGTGGGTACCAGGAGTCGAACTCAGGTCCTCACACTTGCCAGGCAGGTGCTTATGCTGCTGAGGTATCTCACCGGCCCCTTGATGTCCATTTTTAAAAGGGGTAAATAGTATCCAGAAAAGGTAAAAGCAATAGGATGAATCATCCTCTTTTGGGTACACATGGTATTCTCCCCAACCTCATTTTTCATTCATGTACCAAAATAAATTGAATGCTAAAACTGTTCTGAATAAATAAAAAAGCTAAGGTATTACTGAGAGAAGAATAATCAGAGACAAGGCGGGACCTACCATTTATAGCATCAGTGTATCTTTCTCAGACCATTCTAAATATTTAGCAGACAAATCTTAGTAGTGGATTATTCTGCAGGCTCATAGCTAAGCATAACTTTTGTCTTTGGGCTGTTAACAACTGCTAAATGTTCGCTGGGGTAGCCAAACACAGGAGGTATTAGTGTGCTTTGCATGTGTGAACTGAGGAAATCGGTTCTCTGCTAGACCAGCGGAGGAAAGCTGGTAACGTGCACATTGAACCGAGTTCATGGTGACAGTGTCGTACTGGAGGGCAACTGGCGCTCTTCACACTGCAGAGGACGGCTCCACCTAGGAGACCATGCAGTGAGGCTCTGTACCTGATTTCAGGCGTAACGATCTCTGCTGCCAGGCTGTCTGAAGATTCCTGACTGCCCAGAGGCATGAACCCTACAAACACACAGACATAAATGCAAGATTAACAGAAAGCACAGCTATCTCCCTGAATAAAGTGATACAATTCCTGTAGGTAACAGCTAAAAATCACAATTTTTCTCATGGAAAAGACTATGTCACAGTAGTCTACTAAGATTATTTTCAACATTTATGTGTAGCATTAAGAATATTTACAATGTTGCATAACCACTGCCACCATCTATTTTCAGAACTTTTTCATTACCTGATCAGAAAGTGTAAGTATTAGGCTGTAACTGTCCAATCCACCTTCCCCTGCTCCCTGGTAACTTCTTCTTTCGTTTCAGTGATTTGCCCATTCTAATAGGGGTAATAGAATATTTGTCTTTTTGTGTCTTGCTTACTTAAAGTGTTTTAAGGATTCACCCACGTTACACAGCATTTATCTGAAGTTCATTCCTTTTTATGGCAAAATAATATTAAACTATGGATATATGCATCATTTTGTTTATAAATTCATCTGTCAACGTACATTTGGGTTTTTTTTTAAACCTTTTGCCTATTACAATGCTGTGATGAACAAGTATTTGGTTGAGTTTCTACTTTCAATTCTTTTGGATAACATTTAGGAATGGAATTACTAGATTATATGGTAAATCTATGTTTAACTTTTATAGTCACCAAACTGGTTTCTACAGAGCTGCCCCATTTTACATACCTATAAACAGTATGCAAGTATCCCAATTTCATCACATCCATACCAATATTAATTTTCCTTTTCTTTTTTTTGAGGGGAAGAGGGTATTAGCTTACTGTCATTAGTATTAATCAGTATTTCATTGTGCCCTGATTTACATTTTCCTTATGATAGTACTGTTGTCTTTTCATGTGCATATTGTCCATGAAATTCTGGAAAATTTTCTGTTCAAGTTCTTTGTGCACGTTGGAATTGGCATTTGTTGTCGAGTTGTAGAAACTCTATATATTCTGGATTTAATACTTTATCAAATATGTTATTTGCAAAAATTGTCTTCCATTTTGTTTTTTCTTAATGTCGGTACTGGGAATCGACCTCAGGACCTCACGCTTGCCAGCAGGCGCTTATGCCACTCAGTGATATCACCAGCCCTTTTTTTCCTTTATGTGGGTTCCGGGAGTCGAACGCAGGACCTCACACTTACGAGGCAGGTGCTTATGCCGCTGAGCTATCTCACTGGCCTGTCTTCCACTTTGTGGACTGCCTTCATTCCACTTGATAGTGTCCTTTGATGGACAAGAGCTTTCAATATTGATAAAATCCTATTAATTTTCTTTTGTTGCCTATGCTTTTGGTATCGGTTTTAGAGAATCACTACCAAATTCTCAATGTCATTAAGATTTTCCTCTAAAAGTTTAATAGTTTAAGCTCTCATATTTAGGTCCTTGACTCACTTTGAGCTAATTTTTATGTATGATAAAAGGAAGAGTCCAGCTTTATTTTTTCTATATGGATATGCAAAATGTGCACTCCCTCTCTCCTTTTATTTCTTTTTTCTCTTTTCTAGTTGCTCTGTTAGAAATCCCAGTACGAGGTAGATAAAAGTGGTGATAATGGGTATCTTTGTTCTATTCCTGATCTTGGAGGGAAGCATTCAGTCTTTTACCATTGATTATGATGTTAGCTACAGATTTTTTGCATCTGTTTATCACATTGAGGAAATTTTCTTCTCTTCCTAGAATGAGTTTAAAATTATGAGAAAGTGTTGGATTTTGGCAAATGCCTTTTCTGCATCAACTGAATAGTTCATGTGTGTTTTTTCCCTTCATTCTATTAATCCAGTATATTACTTTGACCTTTACATCTATCCTTATGCAAGTATCATGGTGTTTCTTTTAAAGCAGTTTTATAGTAAATTTTGAAACCAGGATATGTAAGTTCTCCATTCCGGTTTATTTGCATTTTCATATAAATTTTAGGATCAGCTTGTCACTTTCCATAAAATAGCCTGCTAGAGCTTTTGATTGGGACTTCACTGAATCTTGCAATACCCAAATACTATGGAAAGTCTCTCCACTTAAGATTGTATTTTAATTGATCTCAGCAATGTTTTACAGTCTCCAGTGTACGAACCTTGCATTTCTCTGTTGTAAGCATTTTACTTCTTTTCTTTTGTGGTACTGAGGACTGAGCTAATGGCCTCACTCACACTAGAAAAGTGCTCTGAGCTCTATCTCCAGCCCCTCGTATTTCTTTCATATTATTGTAATTTAATTTTCACAATTTTCATTGTTAATATACAGAAACAAATCCCCAGCTCTGCAAGACACACACGTGCGTACACACACACACACACACACACACACACACGACCAGCTCTCCTGACACCATGTTGAACGGCAGTGGCAAGGTGAACATCTTTCCCTTACATGATCTGAGGGAAAGTACTCTGCTTCCATCATGAAATGTAAGATTAGCTATAGGCTTTTCACAGACACCCTTTACTACAGATTGAGGATGTTTCTTTCAGTTCCTAGTTTGCTGAGTGAGTTTATCAAGAATGGTGTCACCCACTTTTCCAACTTAATGATTTACACATCTATCTACGGCAGGCATATACAGATGAATGAGAATGCCATTCTTGTAGTGCTTAACTTTCAGGTTGTTTCAAAATTTCATTATTTCAAACAATTCCTTAAATCGTTAAGGTAAATTTCTAGAGCAAAACTACTGGTCAAAAGATATATACAGTGCTTGCTCAGCAGCACATATACTAAAATTGGAATGATACACAGAAGATTAGCATGGCTCCTGCGCAAGGATGACACACAAATTCGTGAAGCGTGCCAAAAAAAAAAAAAGAAAGATATATACATTGCTAGGTGTGGTGGCACATGCCTATAATCCCAGTACTTGGGAGGCTGAGGCAGGAGGATCGCTGTGATTTTGAGGCCAGCCTGTGCTACATAGTAAGTTTAAGGCCAGCCTGAACTGTCTCAAAAAAAAAAAAATAAATAAATAAATAAAAGATATGTACGTAAGGTTAAAACAACAAATGTGAGACCTTGCATTTTCTGGACAAAATAGGAGCTAAGAACAAAACTATTGTAAGGTTCAGCTTAGATTCTGAAAATTTTTTTTTTTTTTTTTGGTGGGTACCGGGGGGACGACCTCAGGACCTCACGCGCCAACAGGCACCCGTGCCGCTGAGCGATATCACCGGCCCCTTTTTCGTATGTGGGTTCCGGGAGTCGAACTCGGGCCTTTGCGTTTGCAAGGCAGGCGCTTAAGCCGCTGAGCCATCTCACCGGCCCGATTCTGAAAATTTTGGGTAAAACTTACATAGATTTGATTACAGATAAATGAAATAAACACCAGGGAGCAATAAGGATCCAATTATAATAAGAAATGTACATTTGTTTGTGAAGATAATCAAGAAAGATACAATTTTCTTTCGCTGGTTTTAGTAATTTGGGATAGAGAACAAACCTCTAGGCTAGCTGAATTAGGTTTTGACAAGCTTGGTCTAGGAACAGGTCAAAAGGATAAGGGAAGGGGGGGCAGTCACGACAACACAGTTAAATAGCTGATATGCAGACTGGGTAAGCTGGAAGATAAGGCCAGGTGAGAGCTAACAGAGGCTTCAAAGAGGAAGTTAGAAACTGAAATGAGGGAGATGAACAAGTTTTTAGAAGGCACGCAGAGAAGGCAATGGAGGTTGTGGTCATGGGAAAAGAAAAGTTCCAGTTTCAGGTAACTGCAAACCCATGGGCTAGTTACTGATGTGGGAGTGAAGAGACTGCAGGTGTGCAAGTCATCAATCAATTTCCCCCAGTCCCCAACACGAGGACAACGCGGGCGGGTACAACTCACCCTCAGTATTGATCTTGCCCTGTGATGAAGAATAGTTTTTGGATCCAAGTCTCTTAATGTATTACAAACTACTCCATTTTTCTTATGTGAAAAAAAGCCTACTTTAGAAAGCTTAATTTATTTTTAAAATAGTCCTGAGAGGCTTTTCAGAATACAATTTTCTAGATTAACAAAGATGAATTAATAAATGCATTTTACCTAATAAAACTCAAATGTTTATAAATTTTTTTTTGTGGGTACTGGGGCTTGAACTCAGGACCTCGCGCTCCAGCAGGAGCCCATGCCGCTGAGCGATATCACCGGCCCTTTTTTTGTATGTGGGTACTGGGAGTTGAACTCAGGACCTCGCGCTTGCCAGGCAGGTGCTTATGTCGCTGAGCTATCTCACTGGCCCTATAAATTTTTTATAAAGTTGTCAAGTAAATCTAGTTCAAAAACTATAACCTGTTTGCCATAAAATCTGGGAAACTGATAAAAAATTTTATTGCCTGTAATTTTTCATTTTTATCTAATAAGGTAATCAATCATCTTAAAGTGACCCTAATGCTTGTAAAGACCTCAGAAGTAAAGCATGTTTGGGATACTAAAATGTTTACCTTGAGCTGTGAGCTGCCCTTCTTGAGCCTGTACACAACGAAGCTCTTCAATGGTTTCTTTCAGCGAATCCCTTTCTGTTCTTAGCCTCTGACACACACAAAGAGAAAGAAGATCAGCTTCAAGTTTTATGAATATATTCTACCTTTTGATCTTTTATGGAAAGATCACAGGAGAAAAAACATTTTTCTTTAACAACATCAGTGAACTATTGCAAGGTAATATGTTATCCATGGTTAAACATAAGAAACAACGCTATCTACTACACCCTTCACATTCTTCTCATCAAACATAAAAGATGAAAAGATAAAAACAAAATATCCTAAACCACAAAGAGACAAAAAAAAAAAAAAAACCCTTAAGATCCAAAATATGCTCAATGAAAAGAAGTATCCTCTATATTAATCCTCCAGAAAACAGAAGAGCTACCTAAATTTACAGAAAGTCAAAAGTACAACAATGTAAAATAGCAGGGGTAGAAAAGATAAACATGTATTAAAAAATTCAGAATGGAAGTAAAAATTTTCTTTCCCATCTTTTATTTTAGATGTATTTCTGAAGCAAATGTAAATTAATTTTAAAATGAATAGAATCTCTAACTTAAAAAATTTTCATAAATAGATGAAATTAATGTAGTCAAAACATGAGTTAGCTATCATTGCCTTAATCTTAGCAGTGTTGAAAACCAAAAGGCCTGACATGTATAAAGTACTCACATCCTTTTCTTTTTGAAGACTGTCAACTTTTTCTTTTAGACGTTTATATTCAAAATCTAATTTATCTGCTTTCTTTGATTCTTCCGATAATCTATTCTGTAGTTCTACTACCTGATACAGAAAGATAATGTTAATTTTTATAATTTGAAACGTTAGAAATTATCCTATGGGAGCTGGAGTTTAGCTTAGTGGTAGAGCCTGTGTATAAGGTCCTGGGCTTTATTCCCAGCACTTCCCCCCCTCCCCAATAAATAATCTTATTTTCTTCTACAGGTCTATGAAAACATCTTCTTTATCAACACTCAAATAAATGAATATGATCCACCAGCTTAATACAATGGACAGAACTAGGAATCAAAATCTGCCTAGATACCACAGGCTGCTAAACGAGAATCATCTAGAGTAACAACACTGAAACTATCAATCTGTAGGACTTTCATTTCCAACAATACAGATAACTGGGTAGTCTGAAACTCTTTCATTAAAAAGAGAGAAACAGGGCTGGTGAGATGGCTCAGCGGCGTAAGCGCCTGCCTGGCAAGCGCGAGGGCCCGAGTTCGACTCCCGGATCCCACATATGAAAAAGGGGCCGGTGATATCGCTCAGCGGCATGGGTGCCTGTTGGCACGCGAGGTCCTGAGGTCGACCCCCCGGTACCCACAAAAAAAAAAAAAAAAAAAAAGAGAGAGAGAAACAGAGAGAAAAGGAAGAGATGGAGGGAGGAAAGGAGGGAAGAGAGGGGAGTGGAGGGGAGGGAAGGGAAGGAGGGAGGGAGAGAAGAAAGAAGAGAAGGAGAGGGAGGAGAACCTAGGAGAGGGAAATCCAATTACACAGCTAAGGTCAAAAGAGGCTAAAACCGAAGTGGGAGACAAGGTTCCCTTGGATGCTACAGGTGCCACGAGGGACCAGCTCCCCTTAACAGGAACCCTGAGCTCTGAGTCAACAGGAGTCAAGTGGGTTACTAAACCTCCCTGGGATATAAAAGATGACGAGGCAGTAAACAGGTGGGTTAGGGGAAAAACCCATCAGATGGCAAGATAAACTGGGTTTAAAAGAGCCTAACTTGGAAACCTGTAAGCATCAGTTAATACAGATTTGTGTTTGAACTTTTGTCCAGAAAAACCTAAAGCAAGCAATTGAAAGTGGTCCTGGTTGGTGACATTGTAGAAATTCATCTTAAGCAAACACACATATTATCTAGACAAACCAAACCTCAACTCAGTACTCCCAGGGTTCCACAAGATAAAGATGAGCCAATGCCAAAATGACACAGGCCACCATTTTAAATAGGCATAATAAACAAGAATCAGCAAAAACATCAATAGTATTAATAACAACAACAACAACAAAATAGCAGAATAATATCTGCAAGGATTTCAAAGTGGAATTATACAAAATATACATTCTAGGTTTAACACTTGAAAAATAAAGAAATCTAAATTATAAAAATAAAAGACCAGAAAGAATGACCAGAGAGGTTTTAAAGAGGACACAGAAACTCACGGAAAGAAAAATATTTTTAAAATATTATCATAAAAGAGTATATTAAGCACCAGATCAGAAACAGTGTATTATGTACTTTCGCTACAATTATTTCTATATATAGGTTTCTTTTTAATTCTAAATCTGATTAGTTCTGAAAAACATTCAGCCATCTTTTCCTCCATATAATGTTTTCCTTGCTGGGCAAGGTGGCATATGCTTGTTATCTCAGCTACTTGAGAGGCTGAGGCAGGAGGATCACAAGGAAAGAAAAACAAAAAGAAAGGAGGATGGGAGGGTGGGTGGGTAGCAGGCAAGCAGGGATGCAATTCAGCATTCAGAACCACAAAAAAAGTTTTCTTCTAAGCAATTCTTTCTGTTCTCTCCTCAAGAACACCAATCAGATCATTCCTCATTTTATATTTCATTTTAAAATATAACTTATAGTTTTTTCAGGCTATATTTATTTTAAGTAAATTCTCAGTCCATATTCAAGTTCATTAAATCTTTTAACTTTGCTGTATATTTGAAAAATTTCATTCTAAAGTATTGAGGAAAAAAATATCTCCATTGAAAAGCTTGGCAGCCATTCATGATATTAGTTCAGGGCTGCTGTACCTAAACATCAGGGATTAGAAACTATCAGTTTTACACAAATTCTTTCTGAGAATGATAAAAGAGAGACCACTCTCCATCTCAGTTTATTGAGGTAGTGTAAGTTCCAGACCAACACCAGATAAGGAAGGTACATGAAGTAGAAAACTGCAAGTGAGTTATAGAGGCAAATACTCTACACAAAATGGGCATGGTGGCACACGTATAATCCTAGCTAACTGGGAGGCTGAGGTAGGAGGATTGCCAGTTGAGGCCGGCCTGGGCAACTTAGGGAGACCTTGTCTCAAAATAAAAAAGAAAAAGGATGTAGCTCAGTGGTGGATCGCCTTGGTGCAGTCCCTAGTAACTAACACACCTACATACACACCTACACACACCCCTAAAAATTTGAAAATAACAAAAAAATGCATTGTGACCAGGCTAAATCTGTTTTAGGACTGTAAAGATGGTTTAAGATTAGAAGATCTATTATAACTAACCATATTAATAGAAAAGAGAAGCATTAAGATTCTTTCAACAGATACAGAAATAATAGTTTATTAAATCCAACATCCATTTAAGGTAAAAACTCTTTTTAAATAAGGAATACAGGGCCGGGGAGATAGCTCAGCAGCACAGCACCTGCCTGGCAAGCACGAGGTCTTGAGTTTGATTCCCGGTAACAAAAAAAAAAAAAAAAAAAAAAAAAAAGGAATACAACAGACCTACAGGAAAAAACGTATAAGTGATAAAAATTGCTATTTAAAAAAAATTTTTTTTTAAGACAGGGTCTCACTATGCAGGTCAGGCTGGCCTCAAACTCACAGCAATCCTCCTGCCTCAGCATGCTGAGTGCTGGGATTATAGGCGTGCGCTACCAGGCCTGGAGTGATAAAAAATTATTACTTGCAACATATAAAAAACTAAAAACAAGAGAAGTCATTCCACTTTAAAAAATGCATAAAAGGAAAAAATAGGCAATTTACAAAAGAAATATGGTTAGTAAATACATTCTGAGTAATGCACAACATTTTATATTCATCTAACTGGCAACACTTAAAAAGTTCTGTCAATAAAGTACTGTGTCGATGATGATGTGGAGCAAAGGAATTCATAAAAAATTACTTTGGAATACAATCGCTCTGGAAACAAACTGGTAATATTTAATTACAGCACAGGTACTCTTAAGAAAACCTTCACATACATACAGAAGACATGATCAATAGTATTCAGTGGGATTTCCACACACACACCCACCCACCCACCCACCCACCCACACACACACACGTGGGGGCAGTTATTATTCTACAGGTTTTTCAGCTGTAAAATAGGTAGACTTTGATATAGTCACTTGGTGGGATGTTGTACACAAGAAAAGTGAATAGGATAAAGCTAAGCCTATCAACATAAATGAATCTGACAAATACGCTACTGAGGAAAAAAGAGTAAATTATGAGTACTTTCATGGAATGATTTATATAACATTTTGAAACGTGTCAAAATGTTATACATTTTTAAGGATAAATATGTATGGAGTAAAAATATAAAATAAAAATATAAACAGATCTATGGGAATGAAAATCTAAAAACAGCCCCAAGATTACCTGTATGCAGTGGAGAGCATGTTTTACTCTTATAGCATGTGCACTTCCTGTGCTATTCTTTCACTGTTGTGTATTTATGTATTACACTATAAATTTAAAAATTGAAAAAAAAGTCTACTATAAGGACCAATCAATAACCTCTGTATAAGACCTACATTTAAAGTTCTTTAAATGTAAGATAAATAGTGGTAAATGTAATAAAAAGTTAAAAGCTGTGAAGTCAGGTCAGGAGCATTTTGACAAACCATGTGTGTGGGGGGTGCAACCTCATGAAGAATGTGGCTTTCGCGCTTACCTGTCTCTTGTACGTCTCAAGTTGACTTCTAGCTGCGTTGGCCTTTCTTAACTCTTCCTCTAGACTAACAGTGTTCTGCATATACATAGTATTTTTCTCTTCTAAAAGTTTAACTTGCCGTCTCAAATCGCCAAGGTCTTCTAGCTTCTTTTTATAAGATTCCACCTGACCTTCTAGTTTAGACACTTTATCAGAAGAATGTCTAGAATGAGATGGGAAATTAAAAATCAGAAACATCCATGCTTGAAAAGCTACTTGAGACAATGTTAAACCCAGAGATACCACCAGAAAACAACATGTTCTAATGAAACTACAAGATGAAAGGAGACCATAGGTTAATTTTTTATTCAGGTTAACAAAAATGACCAAAATTACAGCAAAATATATCAAGAACACTATATAATTTTAAAAAAGTAAGTAGAAGAGGTAGCCAGCAGAGTCACATTTAGCACAAGAGTAAAATGAAAGTTGTGGAGTGTCCAAATGATTTACCAACGAGTAGGTCATGAGATCATAGGAAACAGGCTTTGATGAAGAAGTGGAGAATATGCAGGGGCAAATTTTAGGGAGCTAAGGACAGAATATAAATTTTATGTTATGTGATCTAAGCTTGGTTCTGGAAAGTAGAGAGTAGTCTTTTTTTTAATACTAAAGAGACATTGTGTGTGTGTGTGTGTGTGTGTGTGTAGATTCAAGATGCAAAGAGAAATGATAATTGACACAACCCAGTCCCTAGGTATGGCCTGAGACCCCCAGTAGTGAAGACAGCATTAATCCTGAATAGATGGAAGAATAACAGGTCTATACTCTAGAGGCAAAAAAGATGTGTGGGAATTCAGGAAAGTTCAGAGGAGCAGGAGACAAGGGCCATGGAGAGTTCACCAGGTCATAGGCTCTTTCCTCTGAGCAATCGGCAACAGGATTACCCACCGAGACCAAGGCACAAGGGTGTTGTGTGGTGTGTAGGCAGAGATGTGGGAAGAGTTACGAGAACATTTAACATCAATGAGAGCACAGAGAACAACGTACTGATGCATAGCAGAATGGCAGGCTGGAGGAAGAACCTAGTGACGAGATCATTAACCTAGAGTAGGACAAAACTCTATCACTATATGATTCCCTGTACATTTTCAGTTATCAAAGAGCAAATGCGGAAAACAGAGATGGCTGGAGTGATTCAACAGAGGACAAGAGATTATGTAAGAGGCAGAACAGTGGAACAGTGACATGGTAAGCAGTGAGGTGCCTGAGAGAATAATGGCAAGATGAGTGTCCAGCAAGGAAAGGAAGCCTTATGATGTGATGTGTGCCAACATCTAAGAAAAAAGCAGACCAAGTGCCCAGAGGGCTCAGAATTAAACAACAGGGGTAGGAAGAAGAAAAGTTCTGGAGCTTTACAAGTGCAAAGCCATGGTTACAGGTTTATTTCTATTTAACAAATACATAATGGATTTGCCAGATCATTCCAAGTGTTTAAAAATATAAATTCATTTGATTCCTCATATAAACCTGAGGTTAGTATGTATTACTTCCATTTTACAGATGAGAAAATGGCTGCACAGAGGTAAAATAAATGATGCCTCTGAACCCAGGTGGTCTGGCTCTGAAAGACGTTGTTCAGAGAGCCTAGGGTCTTATAGCGCAGGCAGAACTGCTCTCTGCGATCCCACACAGAGGAAAGACTGCTCACCTAAGAACGTCTATTTCATCCTTCAGAGACTGGGCTTCGTCAGCTAAGGTAGTCAGCTCATCATTCTGCTGCCGAAGTTCAGAGATCTCCTTCTCTAACTCTTCACAGCGTATTCTATAATCATCTTTGGCTGCTTCTAGTCTGAAGCCAAAACAAAATAGATAAGAAAGTACTACTTATTGTCTCATAATTTTCTTTAGAACAGTAAAATAAAATAAAAACATGAAATATGGGAATAAACTCTTGGTGAACATTTCTCTAAATCTGTGGCCACAGATGTATTCCCAAGTCATAACTTCATGAAAAGGATCCCCTTCCAAGATTTGGAAAAGGTCGCAACTGGTGACCATTCCACTGACAAAAAGCTAGACACCAAAAATGTTCCCCAATACTGTAGATACAAGTAGAAAGATTTATTTCTTGATTATGAAATTAAAATATAGTCCTTGAAAATTTGTAAAATATAGAAAATATAAATCATGTATTAATCCAGACAGATAAGTTAACATTTTGAAAATGCATCCTCCAGTCTCATTTCTGTTGATATTTTCTGCCAAGACATGGGTAATACTATTCCTACCTCTAATTAACCAGATTTATTTACTTAACATACCTCCTTCCTTTGATTTACAAGGTATTGCATCTCTTTTTTCATCTTATGCAGTTAATTATTTACTTCACACTCAGTCCTTTTTAAATTTTGAGACAGGGTCTATATTAAGTTGTCCAGACTGGCCTTGAACTTGTGATCCTCCTGCCTCAGCCTTCTGAGTACCTGGAATTATAGGCATGTGCCACCACACCCAACCTAATATGCAGAGTTTGGAGTGTTATGTAATTCAATTGATTAATCTAACATTTCAGAGTTTCTGCTTTTAGTGTACAATTAAAGTTTTCTTCTCTTACTCCTATATTTTGTTAATACTTCTACTGGTTTCACTTTAAAAGTTTTTAATTTCCCTGGAATTCATTTCAGTATATGATGAAATGCTGGGATCTAACTTTTCTTGCCAAATAGCTACCCTAAACCATTTAACAAACAACTGAAACTCTCCTTGTCGGTTAGAAAATAATACCTTTATCATATCAGGCATATTTTTATGTTTAGATCTGCATTTGTATCACTGGTTTGTCATTTATTGCACCAGTACTAAACTAACAAAGATGAGCCAAAAGCATTATATCTCACTGTACCAAGACTAGTTAATAAGGAAACACTGAACTGTATAGTAACGATAAAATATTTGAGTTAAGGCACTTCAAAATACAGTATTACAAAATGTATTCTTTTTTTTTTTTTTTTTGTGGGTACCGGGGGTCGACCTCAGGACCTCAGGCATCAGCAGGCGCCCGCGCCGCTGAGCAATATCACTGGTCCTTTTATTGTATGTGGGTTCCGGGAGTTGAACTCGGGCCCTCGCGCTTGCCAGGCAGGCACTTACGCTGCTGAGCCATCTCACCGGCCCACAAAATGTATTCTGAAATAGTAACAGTACTAAACACTCTTTCCTTAATAATGAAAATGTAATTTCCTAAGCCATTTAAAAACTAGCCACAGGGCCGGTGAGATAGCTCAGCAGCGTAAGCACCTGCCTGGCAAGCGCGAGGTCCTGAGTTCGACTCCCAGTACCCACATAAAAACAAAAAAACAAAAAAAAACCAAAAAAAAAAACTAGCCACAATTTAGAAAAGGTGTAAAGTCAGGCTTGGATCTTATCCACTGACTCTCTCTTACAAAGTTAAGATGTGGACAGTAGGGCCGGTGAGATGGCTCAGCGGCGTAAGCGCCTGCCTTGCAAGCGCGAGGGCCCGAGTTCGACTCCCGGAACCCACATACGAAAAAGGGGCCGGTGATATCGCTCAGCGGCACGGGTGCCTGTTGGCGCGCGAGGTCCTGAGGTCGACCCCCCGGTACCCACAAAAAAAAAAAAAAAAAAAAAAAAAAAAAAAAAAAGATGTGGACAGTGTTCTCAAACTTTCTGGTTTGAGGACCATTTTGCACTCAGAATTACTGAGAATACTGAAGAACTTTTGGTTGTGCAGGTTTTAATCTATTGATATTGTCATATAAGTGATTAGAACAAATACATTTACTTAGTTCATTTGAAAATAACATCATAAATCCATTATGCTAATATAAATATTGTGTATGTACGAAAAATACACTTTATAAACTAAGAAGTGAAAGGGTGGTACTGTTTCACACTGCTGTGATTTACAGCTGGCTTAGCAGGACACAGCTGGACTCTCCTGTTTCTACATTCACCTGCTGTAACATTTTGTTTTCTGCTGAAATAAAGAAAATCCACCCTTGCACAAGTGTGTGGTTGGAAGAAAAGGCCTTGCAGACTCTGAAGTGGTCTACAAGAACCTCCAGGGTCGGGCCGGTGAGATGGCTCAGCGGCTTAAGCGCCTGCCCTGCAAGCGCGAGGGCCCGAGTTCGACTCCCGGAACCCACATACGAAAAAGGGGCAGGTGATATCGCTCAGCGGCATGGGCGCCTACTGGCGCGCGAGGTCCTGAGGTCGACCCCCCGGTACCCACAAAAAAAAAAAAAAAAAAAAGAACCTACAGGGTCCTTGAATCACATTTTGAACTACTGATATAGACCACAGGAAATGCAGTTTCTAAGGTTTCTGAGAAGACTAAACTTTTCATTTCTTCCTTTCTCTCCCTTTCCTTTTCTCCCTTCCCTCCCCCCTCCTCTTTCTTTCCTTCCTTCCTTCTGTCCTCTCTCCTCTCTTTTCTTTCACTAGTAGTAGCGACCACCCAGGTTTGAACCTAGGGACTCTGCACTGAGTTACATCTCCAGCCTTTTTTATTTTTTAAATTTTAAGACAGGGTCTCACTAAGTTGCCCAGGCTGGGCTCGAACTTGGGATGATTCTCCTGCTTCAGCTTCCCAGACTGCTGGGATTACGAGCATGCAGAACCACGCCCAGCTAAGAAAACCTTTTCTTTTTTCCTATTAAGGCACAATGAAAAAAAGAGAAAAAATCTCCAGCAATATTTTATTGCAGTAAGGGCAGATACATTACTATATTATTGAATAATATAAAAATCTAACTGTTGTCTAATTTCTCTGTTTTAAAACTAGAAATCTAAGGTGGGTGTGGTGATGCCTGTAACCTCAGCACTTGGGAGGCTGAGGCAGAAGGATTGTCGTGAGTTTGAGGCCAGCCTGGGCTACATAGTGAGTTCAAGGCCAGTCTGCACTACATAGCAAGATCCTGTCTCAAAAAACCAACTAACCCACCCATGCTAGAAATATATGGCTAGATAAAAAATGGGTCAGAATGCACCTTTTAGTAAGTCACAAAAGGACCCTCCTTTCCTTTTGTCCTTCTGCTCTCCCAAATGATGTATCTGGGAGACAGTTCCTTTAAGTCCTGCCTGTCCTTTTTAAATAAGTCTATCTTTATAAATTGTGTACTAGGCCTTTGTATTGTATCCCTTTAAACTGGATGCCCAGAAAGGACATTAGTCTCATTAAACTCCTTCCTCTACCTTCTTATGACTACAGGCCCTTTAAAAAGATACACCAGGGGTAGAGAGCTTGCCCAGCAGGCAGGAGGCTCTGGGTCCCATCCCCAGCATTACATGTACACGCTCAACAGCAAAAAGAGAAGATAGACTTTGCAATCTCTGTCCTGCAGTTTGTGGTCTACCCTACTCAATTATTTTTTTAAAGTAATTTCAGATTTTGGGTGAATTTAATCTTTCTGATGATTGTTCCAACTCTCCTTCACGACCCTTCACTAGCATTCTTCCTGTTTTCCTCTTAATATTTTCTTGTGTGTCTTTGCCTGCCATGAAGCTGCAGGGCAGGGCAGGTGGAGGTGAGTCGGTGTGTGGGATGCAAAGCTGACATTTGGTTTCTTTCTTTCACTCACTTATTCTGTAGTTGTAGCATTCTGCCTTCAAGAAATGTTGAGGGTTTAGCTTCGTTAGAATTTTTCCTAGACATGAATTTTTCATGTTATGTGGGAAGATTGTGGCAATTTGTTAACTACATAGCCCTCTTGGTCTGCAGTTACCTAGAAGTCCTAATATTACCTTCTTTTTTTGTGAGACAGGGTCTCGCTATGCAGTTCAGACTGGCCTCAAACTCACTGTGATCCTCCTGCCTCATCCTCCCGAGTGCTGGGATTATAGGCGTGTGCCACCACTCCCGGCCATAATATTACGTTCTTTTTTTTTTTTTTTTGTGGGTACCGGGGGTCGACCTCAGGACCTCACGCACCAGCAGGCGCCTATGCCGCTGAGCGATATCACCGGCCCTTTTTTCATATGTGGGTTCCGGGAGTCGAACTCAGGCCCTCGTGCTTGCCAGGCAGGCACTTATGCCGCTGAGCCTTCTCACCGACCCCCTACATTCTTAACTTTAAATGGCAGTTACCAAATTTTTTAAGATTAGATTTTAATGAGCTTTTACCGAAATGTTTCTTCTTGTAGTTGTTCTAATTGAGTTTGGAGCTGCAAATGTCTTCTTCCTGCTGGACTGTTGGGATCTTCTATAGAATCAGACTGATTGAGCCTTTCCATTAATATTTGATTTTCTGCCAATAAGCTACTCTTCTCCTCTTGCAATGCTGCAACCTGTTGGAATATAGAAAGACAGCAGTTATTCCGTCCAGGTATGCTGGCATCAGCTCAATCCCTAAAGAAGTACAATCATCTCCACATACACGTGTATATTATTTTGGAATACTGCACATGCAGAGTAAGTAAGAGTTCATTCTTCATTTATTTTGAGAAGGGGTCTTGCTATGTTGCCCAGGTGCATCAAACTCTGGGTCTCAAGGGATCTTCCTGCCTCAGCCTCCCAAGTAGTAAGGACTATAGGTGCATGCCATGACATCTGGCTTTATTTCACATTTAAAAAAGACACTTCACCAAAGATGTACAGATGGCAAATTAGCACACAGAAAGATAATCTGCATTAGTTACTATGGAAATGCAAACCCAAGCCACAAAATTATTGCTCGAATCTCATTTCAATGGATAAAGTTTAAAGTACTGACTATAGCAAGTGTGGGCAAAGATGAGAACAAATGGAAGTCTCAGACACTTCTCAGAGAATATAAAATATTTCACACACTTTGGAAAACAGCTCAGCAGCTTCTTGAAAAACTAACATGCAAGTACCATATGATTTATCTAGCCATTCTACTCCTAGGTATTCATACCAGAGAAATAAAAGTACATGCTCACAAGATGACTTACTAGAAAAAACAAAAGGTTTCAGTAGCTTTATTTATAACAAATAGCCCAAAAGTTTATCGAGTGAATGGATAAGAAAATTTTAGTGTATCTATTGGATAGAATACTATTTGGCAATAAAAAAATTTAAATATTAGCACTGACAGCATGGATGAATCTCAAAACCAAACCAAATCAAACCAAAACAAACCAAACCAAACCAAACTAAACCAAACCAAACCAAACCAAACCACTGCATGATTCCTTTTAACATAATTCTAGGAAATGCAAGTTAATCTACAGTAACAGACCTGTACTTAAGGGGACTTAAGGGAAGACCAGGGTCACAATGAAACTTCTGAAGAGTGATGGGCTCACTATATTGATTGTAGCAATGGTTTCAAATGTTCATATGTAAATCAAAATGTGTCAAAACTGTATGCGTTAAATATGAGTTTACTATATATCAATTATATCTCAATAAGGTAAAACAAAAGTTGCCTGCTATTCCTAAGTCTCCTTCCCCAATCCCTGTTTTCGCCTGAACGTGTTCTAGTTGGGCTGCAGGCCCCGCCCTTTCACTGTTCTTCATGATTGTCAAGGACTCCCTGTTGCTAACATCCTCCAACAACACAGGCAGGGCTGATACTCCTCTCGAAGCACTTTCTTCCCCTGGCTTCCGGGATGCCTTTTACTCTCCTGCACTCTGTAACCAACTCACTGCTTTCACCTCACTCTCCTGAGTTGATTCCTTTTCTTTTCCCTAAAGTGTCTAGAGCTTTTCTTTTCTAAGTACAGTGATAGCTTCCAGTTTCCTGGGTGTAAACACCATCTATTTCTGGCCTAAAACACTGGAGATCATTTCCACTTACATGTCCAACAGGCATCTTAAATTTAGATTTTTCAAGTGGAACATTTTTAGAAAAATGATACACAATAATTGTACATACATGTAGGGTACAGTTTATGTGATACCTTTATACATGTATACAATGTGCAAGGATCAAAGTAAGGTAATTAGCATATCTATCATCTCAAACTTAACATTTTTTGTATTAGAAACATTCAAAATTCTCTCTTCTAGCTATTTTGAAAAATACAATAAAGTACTGTTAAATATAATCCCCCCAATGGCTTTGCACATTACTTGGTCTTTACACAGACATATATGGAGCCTCTCCAGACTAACTACCTCTTCCTGTATTTTTGCACTCTCCCTTCTATTCCTGCCACCTTCGTCTTGGTTTCTGAATATACCAAGTTATATTCCTACCTTGGGGCCTTTGCACCCACCATGTCCTTACCTCGTCATCCTCCTCCTCTAGAAAACTTGCTACCCTAACCTCCCTTAGGATTTTACTAACCCATCACCTTCTCATGGGGGCCTGTGTTGAAAACCCAACTGAAAATAAACTCCCCTCACACTGTATTCCTTAAGTTCTGTGCTTTATTAACTGATTGACTGACTGCAGTTACCGGGACTGTCCTGATTCTCTACTCTATATTTCATTCTTCCTTCTCCCTTTTTGTTTTTCATGATACTAGAGGTTGAAGCCAGGGTCACTGCACTGAGCTGCATCCCCAGCCCCTTTTTATTTTTTATTCTGAGACAGGGTCTCAATTACTAATTTGCCCAGGCTGAGCTTAAACTTGTGATCCTCCTGCTTCAGCCTCCCAAACTGTGTTTTTTCTTTAGAACATGTATCACCACATAACATACTATTTATCATCTGTCTTTTTTTTTTTTTTTTTTTTGTGAGTACCGGGGGTCGACCTCAGGACCTCACGTGCCAGCAGGCGCCTGTGCCGCTTAGCAGTATCACCGGCCCTTTTTTCATATATGGGTTCCGGAAGTCGAACACAGGACCTTGCGCTTGCCAGGCAGGCACTTTTGCCGCTGAGCCATCTCACTGGCCCTCATCTGTCTTCTTTGATGGAAAGGAAGCGCTTTGGGGTCAGGGATGTTTTTTCTACTTCTGTCTGTTTCTCCCTTTCTTAGCTGTATCTACAGCAATTAGAATAGTGCATGACACATGGTGAGTGTTCAGTAAATATTGCTAAATAAATCTGAAATGTCAGTATACTTGTTGTGTTTCTAAAATTGCATGTGGTCTACCACTGAGCTACACCCCCAGCTTCCCAATACTCATCTCTTTGCTACTAATTTCTAAGATTAACTGTACACTGGTCAGAAGTATGATCTATAGCACAGATTCTTCAAATTTAATTAAGAATTAATAACCTCACATGTGGTAAATTTAATGATGGCTGAATATTTAGTATAAAACTTTTTTTTTTTGGAAACAGGGTCTGGCTATATAGTTCAGGCTGGCCTGGACTCACCATGTAGCTCAGGCTGGCCTCGAACTCACAGCAATCCTCCTGCTTCAGCCTCCCAAGTGCTGGGATTACAGGTGTGCGCCACCATGCCAGGCTTAAAACTTTAACATAACACTAGAATTATCACACTAGCTATGAGGCTGGGGTGCAGCTTAGTAATAAAGCACTTGCCTAGCATCTATGAGACTCTAGGTTCAATCCTAGCACTGCAAAGAAAAAAAATATCAGACTAGCTAATATTGCTGAAGTATTTTAATACATATGGAAGAAATCCTTCTACACACATACAAAAAGAAGACTAATTCTAAAAACATATAAACATGATTTATTTATTAAAACAACAGAACATGGCTAAGGGGCTTATAATGAAAAGCAACAATTTCCTATTGAGTTTTCCCACTCCTCATTGATTGCTTTCAACTATTCCTAATGTGACTGCTTTTGGTTTTTGTATTGGTCAGCTTTCACATTTCTGGGACAAAATACCCAACACCTGAAACTTAAAGGAGGAAAGGTTCCATCTGGCTGTTTTAGTTCACGGTCCACTGGCTCCAGGCACAGACATACTGGTGGAGCAATGCTACCCACTTCGTGCCGGCCAGGAAGCAGAGCACAGGGGAAGAACAACAGAGAGGAAGGGGCCAGGGAGCAGATATTGTCCCCAAGGCCATGTTCCCATGACCCACCAGACACACATTTCTATGTGCTTTACTAGTCTGAAGCCAACTATGTTGACAACAAAGATCAAGCATCACAGTTATTACTTTGTATCTCTAGATATGTTATATAGTATTGTTTCTAGATTTATCAACCATAGACATTATCTAGGGACTCTGTCTTTTGATGTTAGATTACAGCAAGCTGAGCCAATCCTCCCTACCACAAATACAGTTCTATCATGATTTGTACTTCAATTACCTATTGGTTCACTTCGCTCAATCACCCACCCACTGTCCATGGTTCACTCACTTGGATATGCACTGTGTGCCTGCCACAGGCGGAGCACTGCAGCCCTTTGCTAGGTACAAGGGATGGCAGGAGGAACAAAGCACAGAATCCTTGCTCCTATGTGTTACATACTCAAAACGAACACAATAAACAAACATACACATACAAGTCTTATAAAACCAGAAAGTGAATACACGCAAAAACTAGAAGAAAAAACGCTATGCAGAGGATTAAAACAGGAGACTGGCCAAGCCTGGAAGTCCTCCTGGAAAGACCTACTGTGGTACCTAGGGCATGTAAGTGCCCGATAAATATTTTTATGACAAATCAGCTGACTTTGAGCTGAGACTGGCTCAGGAGGAGCCGGCCACGCCGTGACTGCTGTACCAGAGACCAGCTCTTGACCCTTCCTTGGTGAGATGAGGGTGTCAGCAGCTCTCCCTTCCCTCATTGCTCCTGTCCCCTTCTATTTCTCAACCTCCGTCATCTGTACCTCTATGATTATATTCCCTGTGGGGAGCTGGCACATGTGCATAATGCATTATTTTTTTCATCTTCCCCATCTCTTGGTCTCCTTTCCTGTCACAAAAGATCTATCTCCCTGTTTCCTACTATTGTTTATTTTCCGCTTTATTTATATTTTGGGTTTCTCATAGAAGAGAAATCATGGTATTTATGCTTATGTCTGATTTATTTCACTTAACATTATGGTTTCAAGATACAGCCATTTTCCTATAAATGATTAAGCTTACCCTTCTTTATGGCACAGTAGTACTCCACTATGTATAAACACCACATTTTCTTTAAACAGTCATCTGTTTACAGACATATAAGCCTTACACAAGACTTAGCTATTATGAGTTATGATGCTATAAACATGGGTATGGATCACTGCAATAATGGTATCTTTAACTCTTTTGAGAAGATACCTACAAGGGGAACAGTTGGGTCAAATGAAATTTCTAGTTTTAGTTTTCTGAGAAATCTCTGTACAAGTTCCATAGTGACTGTACTAATTTACACTCCCATCAACAAAGGATAGGGGATCCTTTTTCTCCAAAGATCAACAGCATTTGTTATTATTTGATTTCCTGATGGTGGCCATTCTTTCTAGAGATGGAATCTCAGTGTTTTAATTTGCATTTCTCTAATGGCCAGAGATGCTGAACATTTTTTCACATATTTATTGCCCTTTTATACTTTTTCTGAGAAGTGTTTATTCATTTCATTGATCATTTCTTGATTGAGTCTTTATTTATTTATTTTTGTGGGTACTGGGGGGTCAACCTCAGGACCTCGCGCGCCAGCAGGTGCCCGTGCCACTAAGCAATATCACCGGCCCTTTTTTCGTATGTGGGTTCCAGGAGTTGAACTCAGGCCCTCGCGCTTGCCAGGCAGGCGTTTACGTCGCTGAGCCATCTCACCGGCCCATGATTGGGTCTTTAATAGGGGGGTCTAATTATTTTTAGTTCTTTCTATATTCTAGATACATGTTCTCTGTCCAAGTAATATATACCTTTATTTAACAATAATGTTTCTTTATAGGGCAAGTCTGAACACTGGAAACCAATAAAGTATACATTATTACAATACAGATGCTTTTATTCTGGCCTTGTTACTACTACTTTCTACACGTGAAAGGATGTTACAGGGCTACCTCTTCTCTTCTCATAAGCTCCCTGCAATGCTAGCACTGATCTTGCAACTTGTCTAGACCAGGGACTGTCAAACTTTTCTGGCATAAAACACAAAATAGGAAATTTAGGCTTTGAGAAGTATCTGTGGCAAATACTACAAACTATATAATCAGATGGCAAGCTATAGTTTGCCCACCTTAGTGTATAATTTTATATTATCAAAGATAATCCTCGTAAAAATAATAAAACTCATAATTCTTAGCATTTGTATAATTTCTGAAACCTGAAAAGTAAATAGTGGTATTTACATTTCAACTATGTACATATTACTTCTTATATAACTCAGCAAGTGTGCTATGGTTATACTCCCTTTGTGTGTGTCCACGGCAACGTGCAAATCCTGTGCCCTTTGGAGTGGAAGCCGCCGGTGCAGGGTGGGGCCCTGTGAACGCATGCGCCTGTTTGTCCTCATCAGCAATCACCGGCACATGGCTGACCGTGTCTCATGGGTACCTCCCTCCACTCCTTCCAAGCCCTTTTTATTGTGAAGTAAATTCCAGGTGCATAATCTTATTTCTTATTTTTATTTTATAAGATTTCCTCATCTTATTCTATTGAGCTTTTTTGAAAATTTTACTTTCGACTGACTAAAGTGTTTCTTGGCCTGATTTTTCTTTTTTTAAACTACAATAGCAGTCTTAGAAAAACAGAATCTTGTCCTTATTTTATAGATGCAGTATCTTCATTAAGGCTGTTAAATACATTGAAAAGAAAAACTTTGTAACTCCTCCAAATTTCTCTACTTCCTCTAGGGTTATTTTCTTGTTTATCTTGGTCCTTTCCGTTTTTTAATGCAATTTTTCATTATATTTAAGGATTGGCAACAGCAAAAGGTAATTGGAGGCTCTTTTCTTAAGGGTCTACCCACAGGAAGCTAGCCTTTATTTAGATCAGGGACCTAGAAAAGACAAACTAAAAACAACCTTACCCCATAATACTAACAGTTACTCTAACCTCGCTACACTTTCACTTCTTTAGATAAGAACTGTATGACTTGGAACCTGGCCATAGGTCTCTGTGTCCTGCAAGACACAGCTGACAATGTAAGAACTATGCAACTCCGGTCCATGGGTGTCCAAAATTTTGGCTTGCTTGGGTTTCACTGAATGAAGACGAATTATCTTGGACCACAAACAAAATAAGTAATATGGTGTATATAAGTAACAAAGCTATTTTAACTTATTAGCTTACTTTATGAAACAACACAAGCACAAATTTAATATTAAGAAAACATGTCTGCTTAAAAACAATAGATGCCTCTCTTCACATGAACACACAGGTGCAGGTAGGTGGAAATACTATTATCAGTAATTGCTGCATTGTACTTGTCAAGTCATACAAGTACATGAAATGCTGGGTACACATAGGTCTTGAGTCCACTGACTGCGTGGCAGGTGCAGGAGGCAGACGTGGTGCTACCCCATGCCCTCACTAGAATGCTCTGTTGTCATCTACACAGACCATGCTCGAGCACCAACCAAGTCATGAAAAATACTGACAAAAGTCGCATAATAATTGTGAAAAGAATACAATCCTATGGGACCACATGCCTACATGTGCAGGGTCACATGCAGCCTGCAGGCCATGACCTGGACACACCTGCTCTAGTCACGGGCTCACTCTAGCCTTCTGCACATCCAGGTGTCTGCCACAGCAGCTCCCCTGCTCCTTCTGGGGAGCACTGCAATCTTTGCTCCTTTTAGCCATTTACCACTTTTCCATTGCCTTTAGAGAGGTTGATGAAGACTGTGTGCTGAAGCTACCTATACCCAAACTGTTAAATATTCAAAATCATGTAAGTTGGTGATTAAACCACCAGTAACTCGAATTAGCCGCTGTTAAGAGTACTTCTACTATAGATACTGGTAAATCCACAAAAGACCCCACAAATCTGGTCTTTTAAATCTCCCCTGCTCTTCCTAGAAGTCAATTTACTAGCACACCATGAAGACGTGCTGATCTCTCTCCTGTTTCCTTTTCCCTTGTAGGTTTGTACCATTTTAATTCATTATAAGTTCAATAAGTTGCTAAAAACAGAAATTAACATTTTTTTGGGCCGGTGAGATGGCTCAGCGGTGTAAGCGCCTGCCTGGCAAGCGCGAGGGCCCGAGTTCGACTCCCGGAACCCACATACGAAAAAAGGGGCCGGTGATATCGCTCAGCAGCACGGGCGCCTGCTGGCGTGCGAGGTCCTGAGGTCGACCCCTGGTACCCCCCAAAAAACCAAAAAAACAAAACAAAAAAAAAACCCAAAAAAGAAATTAACATTTTTTCTTTTACATTTTTTCTTTAACCAGAAACCTGTTTTTTTCCCATTTACAGAAAAATTGCATCACATGCTGTACTATATAAGGCAGTGCACAGTACATCTGGTGGTACTTACGATGGTACACAGAACAGACCTCTTACCTGCATATCCAACTCATGGCATCTTTGAGCAATTTCTTCCTTTGCTGATAAAGCTTCATTTAGTTCCTCTGTAGTTTTCTTCAACTGATGAAATAGAGACGCTTAATAATTACACATGTTGCTCCAATACAGAATTGAAACATTTCTCCTCTTTCATTTTTTGGGGGGCGGTAAAAGGGGAAATCAAGATCTTTTCTGTAAGACTCAAAAGAAGGCTCTTCTAACTTTGAATTTTTTTTTTTTTTCAAGTTTTTTTGAGGCAAGGTCTTGCTATGTAGTCCAGGGTGGCCTTGAACTCACTATGTAGCCCAGGCTAGCCTCAAACTTGTGGTGATCCTCCTGCTTCAGCCTCCTGAGTGCTGGGATTACAGGCCTGTGGCACCACATCCAGTTTAATTTTGAATTTCTTTTAGCCCTCAGTCTGATTATTTTTGTCCTTTGAATTTAGTTCTTTTCTCATATTAAGTTTTCTTGTACATCATCATCTATTTGGACTACCTGGTTCTTGGTAATGCTGGTTCTTTTGTTTCTGTTTTTTGAGACAGGATCTCACTATGTACTTCAGCCTGGCCTTGAACTATGCATGAGCCAGCTATGTAGCCCAGGCTGGCCTCAAACTTGCAGCAATTTTCCTGCCTCAGCCTCCCGAGTACTGAGATTATAGGCGTGTACCACCACACCTGGCTTGCTGATTCTTTTAATAAATGAGAAATTTACCTTGGTGAAAAATGTAACAGAAGACCAGTGGTTTCAACTGCTAAAATAAATAGCTAGAACATTTCAACACAAATTTCTTTTAGTCATATTAAACCTTTAAGCTAATTTGCATAGTCCCATTTTTAAATAAAGATCTCTACTATTCTGCTTCTCAGTATAAATCAATCATTTCCAAACTGTATCTATCATTATAAACATTTTTTTTTTTTTTAATGTGGGTACTGGGAGTCGACCTCAGGACCTTGCGCTTGCCAGCAAGGCAAGTGATATCACTTGTGCTGCTAAGTGATATCACCGGCCCTTTTTTTTTTCCCCTTTATGTGGGTACCGTGAGTTGAACTCAGGACCTCACGCTTGCCAGGCAGGCGCTTATGCCGCTGAGCTATCTCACCAGCCCTATTATTATAAACTCTTAAGTTAGCAAAGGATGAACAAAAACGAATGAAATAAAATTTTGTCTTTTCATGTTACCAAAATTTTGTTAAGATGGAAAAAAAAATATCAAAGTAACAGTTTTTAAAACCAAATACCACAAAGTAGAAGAAAGATAAATTTCAACTTTAGGCTAAAATTACATGCAAAGATTTTCATACAGAACATTTAGGAACCATAAGGAAGAAATGACAAAAGACAAAGAATACAAAGATTTCTGCTCATGGATTGGAAGAGATATCACAGAATAGCTTGAACATAAAAAAAAAAAAAGTAACTAACAGCATTTTATTAAGAAGTGACATTTAAAACTACGAAATAATTTTGCCATTAAAATCATAAAAATACATTGCAGGATTCCTTTAAAAAACAAGTGGTTTCGTTAAGCATTTAAAAACAACGCAAAATTAAATACCTGGCGATCCAAGTCAATATACGCATCATTTCCAGAAGAGACAGGAGACTCTTTACTCATTAGCTGAAATTAAAACGTAAATTACAATTGTGACGTGAAAAAGACATCCTGTGTAATACACAAAAACAAAAGTTAAGCTGAAAATATAAAAGCAAATGTAATATTTTCCTGTAATTAACGCTTCTGAATCTGGACATTTTTGTCACTCCAGGACAATGCATTCACTTAAAATCAGAGGTCTGAAAATGTGTAACAGATATTGTGAAATAGGAAGAAAATGTTCAAATGGGAAGGGGAACTAGGAAAGCGAGAGGAGGAAAGGAAGGAAGGGAAAAGAAAAAAAAAAAAAACGAGAAACGGAGAAAATGGAAACAAAGCTTTTGTAAATAAGGAGGGGAAGAGGGGTTGAAGGAAGGGGCGGGGAATGGGGGAAAAAAAAGAATCAAGATATATCATGTACAGGTACAAATTCCCTATGATGAATGTGACCATTAAGTGTACCTAGAATGTACCAATAAACTTCATTAATAAAAAAAAAAAAAATCAGAGGTCTGGCTGGGCATAGGGGCCCGCACCTGTGATACCAGCACTCTGGAGGGCTGATGCAGGAGAACCAGTTTGTGTTCGGACCGGGAAACTTAGTGCCAAGATCTTGTCACAAAATAAAGAAAGGG
The DNA here is from genome assembly GCA_028451465.1 of Erethizon dorsatum. Classification (NCBI taxonomy): domain Eukaryota; kingdom Metazoa; phylum Chordata; class Mammalia; order Rodentia; family Erethizontidae; genus Erethizon; species Erethizon dorsatum. Next base: position 34,457,978 of record CM051835.1, on the reverse strand, counting down.
CTAGGGATGCAGCTCAGTGTGAAGTCCTGGGTTTTGATCTCAAATACCACAAATACATACATACATACATAATAAAATTAGAGGTCTGATTTCTGGTGCTCATTTTCATTTTGAGCCCCAGCCATTAAGAATTAAACAAAACTTATTACTGGAAACACAAATAGTGAAGTTAGAAATGTGGCTAGGTATTTTTAAAAGCAACTTTACAGTAAAAATAACAATATTAAGCACTTACTTATTTCTAACTAATGAATGTGGACAATATCAATATTAGTCAAAATTATCTGGCTAATGATTAATGATGAGGGTGTAGATGTGCACACACACCCACTACATCCTTGCCTCTCACCACTGGACTGCAAAGAGAAGATCCAAAGGGTCTGTGAGAGGTTGACAGACTGAGAATTCTGAGGATGACCACGGCTGGAGCAGACTCTAGTGGCCCTAATCTTCTATGGTTCCTTTCTGATGTTCTATCTGAATGACAAAAGGTGGAGGGACAGTCAGAAATGTGATTTTGGCCTTTACCCTGACCTTCAGAGAACTGAAGTGTTACCCTGATTGAGGGGCGCCTTTACTCCGTATCAGTGGTTCTCAACATGAGATTCCCACACCAACAGCATCAGCACTGCCAGATTACTCATCAAAAATGCAAATTCTTGGGTCCAGGCCAGGTTTACTGATTCAGAACACCTGGGGTTAGGCCTGGCTGTGTCCAGGAAATCATCCAGGTGATTTGGTACATGCTCTAGTTTGAGGACCACTGCTCTAACTCGATGTAATAAGGAGGGTGCAAAGTCCCTCACCACAACTAGGGGGGAAAAAATTCTGGGATGAGTGAAAAACACTAGCTTCAATGATTATGCTTTTATTTTAAGAATATTAATAAATTTTTAAAAAGTTTTCTTCCAATTAAAAAAAAGTTCGGTACCCATTGTAAAGAAGAAAAATTTAGAAAAAAATTGAAAAAAATTCTGCCATCTAGAAATAGATCTCTTTTATAATTTCAAAATATTTAAGAATTAGCTACCTGTGCCAACCATGTGCCAACCATGGGTATAGCAGGGTTCAAGCAGGAAAGATAAATCAGCAAACCTATTATGGTTTGAAAAGGCTATGACGAACATTCAGAGAGAACGCACCTCATTCAGAGGTAGGAAGGAGAAAAAAGTAGAAATACTTTCTTCCCGTCTTTCTCCTTTGTTACATTTTTGGTCCTTATAACAACTCAGCAACTACCACTCAGGAAAACCCTCAGCACCCCGCTGCGGATAAGCCTCCTCTCACTGCATTCCGCCTGTGAGCCAGTTCCTCAGCTTCCTTCCCTGAGCTCCTAGGCCCTTGTCCCTCTTTGCTTTCCCTATCCCCAGCTACCGCCCATCCTTTCACCCACTGTGCTTCAACTCTATGGTAAGTACCGCTGGTCTCTGCTGGCTGAAGTTTACTTACCTTCACTCTGCTAACATCAGCTCATTTTTGGGACTCTCCCCTCCCTATTTTATAGAATTCCATGGTCATTTGTTTAATCAATTAACCTTCTCTATTTAACCTAGATTTCATAGCCTATTGTTTCAGTAACTTTTGTAGATATTCTCAACTCTCCTCCTACCTCATTACTTGTTTTTTTTTTTTTTTTTTTTTTGTGGGTCCCGGGGGTCGACCTCAGGACCTCGTGCGCCAGCAGGCGCCCGTGCTACTGAGCAATATCACCGGCCCTTTTTTTGTATGTGGGATCCGGGAGTCGAACTCGGGCCCTCGCGCTTGCCAGGCAGGCACGTAGGCCACTGAGCCATCTCACCTGCCCCCCTCATTACTTCTTTTTTTTGTGTGTGTGTGGGTACTGGGGCGTCAACCTCAGGACCTCGCACGCCAGCAGGCACCCGTGCCGCTGAGCGATATCACCGGCCCTTTTTTCATATGTGGGTTCCGGGAGTCGAACTCGGGCCCTCGCGCTTGCCGGGCAGGCGCTTAAGCCGCTGAGCCATCTCACCGGCCCCCCCTCATTACTTCTTACAAGCAAAATCTCAATCCCAGATCAACCCAACTATGAATCTCTTTCAGCCACATATTCTTAGTAAATACTGAGAGTAAAAAAGCTGAAAGCCCCCACAAAACTCTTGTCATTATTAACAAGTATCTCCAGTGTCCACAGAGGTTCAAAGCTGCTGGCAAACCACAGCTGTGCCTCCCCAGTCCACACCATCTTTGTCTCCCTCAGTCTTTCTTCTACTCAAATCTCATTTATTTTAAAAAGTTTTTTATTATTACTATAGTTATTTTTTGTCTCTTTTTATTTTTTTGAGACAGGGTCCACTATGTAGTCCAGGCTGGCCTTGAACTCACTGCGATCCTCCTGCCTCAGTCTCCCGAATGATGGGATTACAGGTGTGCCACCACACCCAGCAAACCTCACTTCATTCCCCGGGACTTCAGGCAATCTTGCTTCCATTGAGACGTTCCCCCAATCTCCTGTACCCCAACCTACAAGATTAGCTCCACTCATGCCCATCCCTTCCTTCTCCACTCCTGCTGCGGTGGACACATGAGGTCTTCTTCCCACCCAAGGCTTGTCTGGCCACTTGTGCTCTCGATTCAGACTTTTCCAGATTCTCAGACTCTGTTCCATTCAGTTCTCTTACTTTATATCTCAACCTCTACCTTTCTCTTTCGTATGGCTTTTTCCTGTTAACATTCAAGCAGATACAAGACTATCATTTATCTGAACAGACATTTCTCCAAAATGATACTATAGAAATGGCTAACACATGAAAAAATGCTCAAGATCATTACTCATTATGGAAATAAAACTCAAAACAGTAAGATACGATTGCAAACCCTCTAGGATGGCTGTTATCATAAAAGATGGACAATAAGAGTTGGCAAAGATGTGAAGAAATCAGAATGCTCAGCTCACTGCCGGTGGAATGCAACATGCTGTAGTTGCTCAAGTAAAAACCTGAAGTTGAACCACAGTAAGTCGAGGACCATTTACAATGATCCAAAAGATCTGAAAGTTGTTCAAAACAAATGCGAACACTCATGCCCACCGTGGCTTAACTTTATATCTTGTTTCATTTGACATTTAAATATTTTTATCAGCTACATTCTATTGGCTGAAGGTATCCAAAAAATATTAATGTACTTAAGTGTACATACTGCTTTTATATTTCTGTTACTATAAAATAGTTTAATAAACATTGTTATGCTCAATCTTGTCTGAATTCTATAATTCTTTGGGATAGAAGCTTAAGATGAAAATCAGCTAGTCACAGATTTTAACTTAAAAATTATTCCCTGTTATAGATGTAGCTATTATAGAAATACTGGAAAATATAGAAAAAATATAGAAAAAGAAGCTGTGTATGCTCAGTGATAAAGCATTTGACTGGCACAAAGCTCTAGGTTTGCTCACCAACATCACAAAAAAAAAAACAAAACAAAACAACCAACCAACCAAACAAACAAGAGTAATAATATTAAACCATTTGGAGAGAAGTTACTATGTGGGCAACTGCTTTTGCATTCATCTTAATTTTTAATAGAAACAGGATCACACTGCTGATGTGCTTTGTGGTATCTTAATGGTTGTGACCAAACTGCATCTCATATGATATAAAAAGATACATTTAAAAAAGATTCACTAATTTATACATTGATCATCAGTTCTGACTGACAAATTCATCAACTTTTTAGTTTTTTGAGACAGGATCTTATTATGTTTCAAACTCCTGGGATTAAGCAATCCTCTTGGCTTAGCCTTGTAAGGAGTTAGGAATACAGTCCCATACCACAGACTCAGCTTGATCAACTTTTCAAAGGTCCTATATAATAAAGAACTTGGCTGGCTTCTGTTCCAGTTCCTACGAGGTTGTCTATAAGTCTTTGGAATTTCCCTAGTGATAGGAATGTCTTTTGTTATTTATGGTGCACTAAGAAGATGACACTAAGGGGGGTGGCCATACCAGAAAGACCAGTCATGTGATGAGCCACTTGACATGAGCCTGACCTCTAGAGAAGAAGGGGGCTGGAAAGTCATTTCAATTATATACCCAAGGGGCCAATCAATCATACCCATGTAATGGAATCCCAATGAAGACTGTGGCTATCAAAGCCCAACTAAACTTCTCTGGCTGCCAATAAACTGCATGTTCTCACAGGATGATTTGCCAGGAGGGTGCTGTCCTGAATCTACTGGGAGGGAACAACGGAAAATTTGCATCTGGGGACCTTTCAAACCCCAGTACTTTTTGACTTAACCAAAACTTGAAATTCAAAAATTCCAGGGGAGAAAAAAGATGGCGGATCTGTAAGAAGCAGGCAGTGAACCTCTCCAAAAGTCACCATCCAGACACTGGAATATAGCGACTGGAGGAGGACAAGAATGAAGGAAGTGGCTCCACTGGACCCAGGAAAGATCTGAAGCGCAGTTAGGGGCTCACAGAGTGAAGAGAGAAACCCCAATAAAGAAGAAGGAGGTGGCCACCAGTGCCTTTTCCCTGTGTCGGGAATCCCAGCGTGACAGAAGAGGTTCAAATCTGCAGACACAGGATGACTGCCGGTGCCCCTGGGGGCCTCTGTGGAGGAATGCGAGACGCAGGGGTACAGAGAAGCACCCCCGGAGGACACTGTGACTGGCAGTGAGTGCTGATGCCCAGCCGTCCTGCGGGAGAAAGCGACTAGCTGCACGGCACCACTCCATCCACGGCTCCAGCGGGGCTCAGGCCGTGGAAAGAGTGCTGACGGCGGCGGGTGAATGAATCTGGTCTCTGCCAGAGAGGGTAGGCTGTTACCCACTGCCCCGCCAAAGGGCTGCTGCTGCGTGCTGGGACAGATCTGCACGGAACAGGACCCTGTCACCACACAGTGCCTGCCTACAGCAGAGTCAACACCTGGAAGTGAACTTTTCTTTTCTTTTTTTGCTTTGCCTCTCATTTGTTTTTTGTTCGGGTGGTGGTATTTTTTTTTTTTTGGTTTTTTTTGTCTTTTTGTTTTTGTCTGTTCGTTCTCTCCTTCATTGTTTGATCTTGTTTTCATATGAGTGTAAACAGACCCTCTAACCTCTTTGTGACTGTGGTTCTGATCTGTTCTTCCGTGTATCCCTTCCTTCTCTCTTTCCCAACAGTCTTTTGCACCAGTTTCCCATTGTTAGCGGGATCCCTCTTTGTCTTCCAGCCTTACATCTAATTCCTTCCTCTTCTTCCAATTCTCTATTTCCTCCTTAACTCATTTTATATTTAAACTCCTGAGGGAAAACTTCACATATTAAGGACTTGTATACTGTATATAATTTTCTGGTTTGTTTTAGATTTGGTTATATAACCACAAATCTAGTTTATATGGTTAAAAGTGGCAAATAAGGGCCAGGGATGTAGCTCCGTGGCACAGTGGCTACCTGGCAAGCGTGAGGTCCTGAGTTCGATTCCTGGTACCAAAAAAGAAAAAAAATCTTTACTAATGGGCCGGCGAGATGGCTCAGCAGCTTAAGTGCCTGCCCCGCAAGCGCGAGGGCTGGAGTTTGACTCCCGGAACCCACATACAAAAAAGGGGCCAGTGATATCGCTCAGCGGCACGGGCACCTGCTGGCGCACGAGGTCCTGAGGTCGACCCCCCGGTACCCATAAAAAAAAAAAAAAAAAAAAAAAAGTGGCAAATAACTGATTATTTCAGTCTGTTACGTTCTAGGCTGTGTTTGATGCTTTTGGTACCACTATAGGCAAAAGTGATATAAATGTTCTAAATAGCTGGTCTTCCATGACTGAGATTGTCTAAGGACCACAGAAAATACTGTGGCACAGTACCAAAGAACCAAGGACTGGGCCAAACAGGCAGCAACTTCTTATTCCCAACAAATTGAAGAGGTAGGATCTTACAGCAGGCTCAAAACCCAAAAATAAGCTACACCTGGAAGATACCTCAGAAAAGAAGTCATCTCCTAAGGGTATTAAATACTAACAATAAAGCAACCTACCATAGGCAATTTACAAACATCACCCCAGGAATTAAACTAAAGAAAGAAAAGAAAATGAGATGACACTTAAACAAGATGCAACCCTACACATACAGTTCACCAAAGGCAAACCCAGGGGGCAATGAGGTGGGACAAGCCGAAAGCCACCCACCTGGAATCTCTGAAGTGGTAACAACAAAGCAATTGAATGAGGCTCTGGAAAAAATTAAATCAGAAATAATTTCACAGATAACTGCAGAGATAATGTCCACAATGAAGACCATGCTTAAGGACAATAGAGCAGATACAGACAAAAAATAGACGAGCTTAAGAAAATTATAGAAGCCATGAATACTCAGCATAGGAAAAAAATGGAATCAATAAGGCAGATTCAAGCAGATATCCAGAACAAAAATTCCATTGAAAGTATTTGTAGCAGATTAAGCCAATGTGAGGACAGGATCTCAGATATAGAAGATAGGCTTGCAATCAGTGATCATGAAAAGAAAGAATTCTTAAAAATAGCAAGGGACCATGAAAAATCAATCCAGCAGCTGCTAGATGATGCAAAGAAGAATAACTTAACATTGATTGGAGTCAATGAAAAATCAGGAGATAGCATAAATGACATCAGAACACTGTTCACAGACATTGTAACAGAAAATTTCCCTGATACAAAAAAAGAATTTGACGTTCAGATAAGTGAGGCTTATAGAACTCCAATTAGACATGATCAAAAAAAAAAAATCTTCAGGCAGGCATATCATACTCAAGATTCTAGAAATTCAACATAAGAGTAGAATCTTTAAGCTGTTAGAGAAAAGAAACAAATCACCTATAAAGGAAAGCCGATCAGAATCACAGCTGACTTTTCAGCACAAACCCTCAAGTCAAGAAGAGCTTGGAATGATGTACTTCAAGTTCTAAAGGAAAATAACCTTCAACCCAGATTGATGTACACCCCACAACTATCTTTCAAAACTGACAGAGAAATAAACACTTCCATGACAAAGAACATCTGAGAAAATTTATAACCACCAAACCAGCACTCCAAAAATTTTTTTTTTTTCTTTTTTTTTGTGGGTACTAGGAGTTAACCTCAGGACCTCGCGCGCCAGCTGGCACCCGTGCCACTGAGCGATATCACCGGCACTTTTTTCATATGTGGGTTCCGGGAGTCGAATTCGGGCCCTCACGCTTGCCAGGCAGGCACTTACGCCGCTGAGCCATCTCACCGGCCCTCTAAAATGTTTTGAAGGACATTGTAGAAAAAGATAACCAGGACTACAACTCCAAGAACCCCAAAAGAAGCAATCTACCAGGTAGGGCAAACAATTAAACAGAGGGAGGGGAAAAAAAGAGTGGGAGCCTACAACAGGAAAATAACATGACAAGGATAAGTCAATACATATCAGTTTTAACCATCAATGTTAATGGTCTCAATTCACCAATCAAAAGGCACAGACTGGCAAATTGGATCAAGCAAGATCCAACAATATGCTGCACACAAGAAACACATTTAATTCAGAAAGAAATTCATAGACTGTAAGTCAAAGGATGGAAAACAATACTCCATGCAACAGGAACCCAGAATAAAGTAGTGTTAGCTATTCTTTTTGCAGACAAATTGAATTTCAAGCCAAGAATGATCCAGAGAAATGATGAAGGTCACTACATCCTTGTAAAGGGAATGATCAAAGAGGAAGATATAAGAATCATAAATATATATGCAATAAATACCAGTGCACACAACTGCATAAAACAAATATTAATGGACATGAAAAATCGAATAAGCACTAATACACTTGTATTGAGGGATCTCAATCCTCCACTGTCACAAAAAGACAGAAAAACCAGACAAAAAATCAACAATGAAATATTAGAACTGAACCAAACTTTTGAACAAATGGACTTAGTAGATGTCTACAGTGTTCCACCCCACAACATCAGAATACACATTATTCTCAGCTGCACATGGGACGTTCTCCAAAACAGACCACACACTAGCTCGTAAAACCTGCTTAAAATAAATGCAAAGGAATTGAAATTATCCCATGCATATTATCAGACCATACTGCAATGAAATTGGAAATCGATGGCAAAAGAAACCATAAGAACTTCCTAAACACATGGAAATTAAATAGCACCCTCCTGAACAACCAATGGATCACAGATGAATTTTTTTTTAATTTTAAACAGAAGGAAAAAAAAAAAAACAAAAAGAACAAAATTTCAAAACAACATAATAGGAGGGTAACAATTGTTAATACATTATGTATTGTTATCTTTAATGTTACTCAGGGTACAAAATATCAGCATTTAACTATCCAAACATTACTGGCATAAACCTTTCTCTTCAATGAACTAAGCAAAATTAGTAGTGTATCTATCTTAACCATCTTATATATAAAAACAATTTTTTTCTTTTCCCTTCTTTCTTTTCCCCATTCTCCCATCCCAGACTCTCTTTCTTTTTGACCAGTTTCTTTCTGATTCATCATATCTATGGGTCACAGATGAAATTAAAGAAGAAATTAGACAGTTTCTACAACTAAATGATAATGACAGTACAACATACCAGAACTTATGGGATACAATGAAAGCAGTCCTAAGAGAGAAATTTATAGCATTAAATACCTATATCAGCAAAACAGAGCAGGCAAAAATAAACAACTTAATGGTGAACCTCAAACTTCTAGAAAAAGAAGAGCAGGCTAAGCCAAAAGCTCGTACAAGGAAGGAAATAATAAAGATCAGAGCAGAAATTAAGGTATTGGAGACTAAAAAAAATACAAAGAATCAATGAATCAAAGAGTTGGTTCTTTCAAAGATGAAATAAAACGGACAAACCCTTATCCAACCTTATTAAAAAAGGGAAGCAAAGTACTCAAATCCATGCAATTAAGAATGAAAAGGGTGATATCACAATGGACCCTGCTGAAATCCAGAAGATCATCTATACCTATTTTGAAAATTTGTATTCTAATAAGATGGAAAATGCAGAAGAAATGGACAGATTCTTAGATACATATGAATTACCAAAGATCAATAAAGAAGATATAAAAATCCTAATAAACCAATATCAATCAATGAAATTGAAGATATAATTAAAAACCTCCCAACAAAGAAAAGCCCAGGCCCTGATGGATTCACTGCTGAATTCTACAAGAAATTTAGTGAAGACCTAACACCACTACTTCTCAAACTTTTTAATGAAATTGAAAGGGAAGCAATACTCCCAAATTCATTCTTGGAAGCAAGCATTACCCTGATACCAAAACCAGAGAAGGATCCGACTGAGAAAGAGAAGTACAGACCAATCTCCCTAATCAACATAGATGCAGAAATCCTCAATAAGATACTGGCAAACAGAATGCAGCAAATCATCAAGAAGATTATACACCATGACCAAGTTGGATTCATCCCAGGGATGCAGGGATGGTTCAACATACGTAAATCAATAAATGTAATACACCATTTTAACAGAACCAAAGACAAAAATCATATGATCATCTCAGTAGATGCAGGAAAAGCTTTTGACAAAGTCCAGCACCCAGTCATGAAAAACTTCCTACAGAAAATTAGAATAGATGGTCTTTATCTCAATCTGATAAAAGCCATCTATGACAAACCAACAGCCAATATCATACTAAATGGAAAAAATTGAAAGCCTTCTCTCTAAAATCAGGAACAAGACAAGGATGTCCATTGTCCCCACTCTTATTCAACACAGTCCTGGAAACTTTAGCCAGAGCAATTAGACAAGAGCAAGAAATAAAAGGAATAATGATTGGAAAGGAAGAAGTTAAATTATCATTATTTGCAGATGACATGATACTCTACACAGAAGACCCCAAAAACTCCACTAAAAAATTGCTAGATTTAATAAGCAAATTCAGTAGTGTAGCTGGATACAAAGCCAACACTCAAAAATCAACAGCCTTCCTGTACACAAATAACAAACCCACTGAAAGAGAAATTAGGGAAACAACATCTTTCACAATAACATCCAAAAAAATGAAATACCTAGGAATCAATCTCACAAAGGAGTAAAAGACCTCTACACTGAAAACTACAGTACTCTGAAAAAGGAGACTGAAGAGGATATCAGAAAATGGAAAGATATTCCTTGTTCCTGGATAGGAAGAACCAATATAGTGAGAATGGCCATACTTCCAAAATTGTTATAGAGATTTAATGCAATTCCGATCAAAATTCCAACAGCATATCTCACAGAATTAGAGAAAACAATCCGAAAATTCATCTGGAACCAGAAGAGACTTAGAATAGCAAAGGCAATTCTGGGCAACAAAGGCAAGGCAGGGGCATCACAATCCCTGACTTGAAATTATACTATAAAGCTACTGTGATAAAAACAGTGTGGTATTGGCAAAAAAACAGACCCAAAGATCAATGGAACAGATTAGAAGATGCTGAAACAACCCCAGACATACTAAGCCACCTTATCTTTGACAAAGGTGCCAAACACATTCACTGGAAGAAAGATAGCCTCTTTAATAAATGGTGCTGGAAAAACTGGCACATGCCAAAGATTAAAACTAGACCCATATCTTTCACCATGCACTAAAGTAAATTCAAAATAGGTCAAAGATCTGAATATTAAAACAGAAATATTAAATCTGCTGGAAGGTAGAATACGTAAAACTCTTGAAGACATTGGTGTAGGCATAGACTTCATGGATAAAACCCCAATTGCACAGGAACTATCACAAAGAATCAAAAACTGGGATCTCATCTGATTAAAAAGCTTTTGCACAGCAAGACAAACCACCAACAGAGTGAAGAGACAACCCACAATGTGGGAAAAAATGTTTGCCAGCTATTCCTCAGACAAAGGATTACTATCGAGAACATACAAAGAACTCAGAAAAATCAGACATCCCACATTTAAAGACCCAATTCAAAAATGGGCATCTAAGATGAATAAACACTTCTCAGATGAAGAAATACAAATGGCAAATAAATACACAAAAAAATGTTCAACATTACTAGTCATACGAGAGATGCAAATTAAAACAACACTGAGATTCCATCTCACCCCAGAAAAAATGGCTATTATCAAGAAATCAACTAATAACAAATGCTGGAGGGGCTGTGGGGAAAAAGGAACCCTTCTCCACTGCTGGTGGGAGTGTCGACTGGTGCAGCCGCTGTGGAAATCAGTGTGGAGATTCCTCAAAAAACTAGGGTTGGAGGTCCCATTTGCTCCAGCTATAGCCCTTCTGGGTATCTTCCCAGAAGAATTAAAAACATCGTACCACAGTGATATATGTGCACCCATGTTTATAGCAGCACAATTTTTAATAGCTAGATCTTGAAAACAACCCAAATGCCCATCAACCAAGGAATGGATAAAAAAGATGTGGTATTTTTATACAATGGAGTACTACTCAGCCATAAGGAAAGATAAACTGGACACTTTTTCAGGTAAATGGATGCAACTCGAGAAAATACTCATAATAACCGGACGCACATGTGTAAACATCATATCGTCTCCCTAGTGTGAGAAACTGAAAGAGTAAATAAGATCCAAAATCTACAATAGACATGGTAAAACAGGAAGAAACTGTTCAAAAGGAAAAATATTGTTTAGACAATTGAATGCTGATATCCTGTACCCTGAGTAACTAAAGATAACAATACAGAATGTATTAACCATTGTTACCCTCCTATTATGTTGTTTTGAAATTTTGTTCTATTTTTTTCTCTTCAAAATAATAAAAAGTTAGAAAAAAAAGAAAAGAAATTCAAAAATTCATTTAATTCTATTTGTATGCATCTGCCATAATAAAATGACTATTATTCCTGAGTGTACACTCCTTGCAGTGAATTACAGAACTTAAGGGGGTAGGGAGAACTCTTGAATTTGAAGCCAGCTGGTCAGATGTGAAGGAGGCCTGGGGATCCCTGAGCTTAGAGCTCCTTTTGGAAGGCAGTTTTGAGGACTGCACTTGTAACGTGTAAGTGTGGCACAACTCTGAGTGTTAAGTGTCAGAGTCACTGTAAAAAGATTGTCAAAAATCACAAATTTATTTGCATTTGGCATTTTCATGTTTGCCTTTTGTATTTTTCTCTGCTACTGCATATTTGTGCTCTATATACAATTTTCTATTTCCTTTAAGGGTTTCCGTCATTGCCTTTATGTCTAAAAATGGCCTAATATCCTGAGATTGACCAGCTATTATTCTGTATTTTATTTGTATTTTCAGGTTTTATATTTGAAATATTTAACTAGACATTGCTTTGGGTATGGTTGGAGTTGGAAACTCATTTTTTGCTAAGCAGGAAACCAACAGTCAAATGTGAGGCCGGCTGTTGGTTTAAGACAAGTACTAGTTATTAGTTTTGGGAATTAGTCTACTATTCCTAGCACTTGGAAAATTAGGAATAGCTATATCTACACTTGCAAAGTAAACGTTTAATATTTAAATAAAAATGAGACTTTCAAATAACTATGATTTTTAAAATAAAAATAAAGCAAGCTCTATCATAAATGTAAAAGAAAAAGTTCTTGGGCTGAGGGTGAAGCTCAATGGTAGAGAGCATGCTTAGCATACAGGAGGGCCTGAGTTCAGTCAAGGGGAGGGGAAGAGAGGTAAGAGGAAAAGAGAAAAGGAAAAAGGAAAAGGAAAAGGGTCTCTAAAAATGAGTGGGAAGATTGCTTTCCTACTTCTATTTAAACTCATCCTTGTGTTTGCTCTTTTAATTTTTCACGAAATGTAAAACATACCTCTTGAATGGCTGTCATGACAACATGTTGGACGGATTCCTCCATCATCATAATGGCTTGGATGTACTCTGCAAACAAGAACAATCTGGAGTGTCACTGTTAAGGTTAAAGACAATCAAAGGGGGTAAAGGTTAACATTACATAAATTCTTCTTTTGGTGATGCTGGCAATTAAACTGGACCTTACACATGCTGGGCAAGCACTCTCACCGCTGAGCTATATCCCCAGCCCCATAAATGTAGTTTCCTTTATTTTGATTCTTCTTAGGAATCCCTTGTGAGGTTGATGTGCTTCATGTATGTGCCAAAATAAAGCAAAGGCTGAAAATCACAGCATTTATCTTTCTTGAAGGTATTTTTCCCATTCCATATCCAGGTGAGACTGCAGATGAGATCAGGAGGGCAGCATAGCATGAGCGTCCATTAATGTCAATCAATGCAACAGTAAAGCAAAGGCCCGATGGGAAGACTCCATCCCACTGCATCTAAAATCCAAACATTATCTTTCCCACTAGCCTTCCTATACAGCAAAAAAACCTCTGAACTCTATGCTTTACCCTATGAGACATTAAAATACTGATTTGTGTATAATTTGTATGTTTTCTACTAGAGAAAACAAAAACTTTACAGAGTAGAAACCTGTTTAGGACAAAGAATTAAGATGAATTTAAGACAGAATATTATAGTTAAATAAAAATTGTATAACCCTGAGCTTTAAAATAAAGCCCCACACCTCTAACATGTTAAGGTTAGACCTCCATGTTAAGCACCATCCTCACCACTGCTGAGAAAAAGACCTATTAGCTGTCAGTACTTAATTTTATTGGGAATGATTTTTTTCCTTCAAATCTAATAATGGATAACAAAAGCAGTATTAAGCATTAAAAAAAAATCAGAATGACAGGAAGATTCCAACAAATATGGCAAGTATATTTTAATAATAAATATTTTAAAAGGTCAAGAAGTTTCAGCCTCATCTGTTTCTCAGATATGAAACACATGTGCATACACGTACACACACATGCACACACACATACACAAATATCTCCTATCCCTTGAAGTAGTATATAAAGGGATCATACTGTGAAACTGTGAAAGTAATCTCTTGATGAGACACACAGTATGCGGAATGCCGAAATAATCAAATTTTGACATTTTGATATTCTGGTTGTTAATGCCAAAGCTTTGAGCTTATTAAAAACATGTTTTTAAAGGAAATATTGTCATAAGGATACTTGTACCCAACCAAATGTTTGGTTACACAAACAAATGTAAACAACACACTAAATCTCAGGCATTGCTCTTAGAGCAACAGTAGGAATACATCATAACTTGACTGCTATTTTGCCCATAAATTCTTTTAGGGCCGGTGATATAGCTCAGCGGCATAAGCGCCTGCATGGTAAGCACAGGTCCTGAGTTCGACTCCTGGTACCCGCATTAAAAAAAAAAAAAAAAAGAAATTCTTTTAGTTTGAGGTCAATTTTTTTCTTTTGCTTTCTTAATGACAATCCCAGTATAAGTACTGGAAAACGGCAAGGTTATGCTTTTAGATATTCTGTTCAAAGTCATCAGACGCAGAAACTAGCACGGCGAGGATGACTGACTAGCCTTCAGAATGAAAGACTGTGGACATGGAAGGGAAGCAGCAGTATACTGATAATGGGGAAGGGAAATGTAATGGTAGCCCACTCGAACTGAAGAAAGTAACAGCAGGGTAAGAAGGTCACGAAGTTAGTAGGTGTGAGAGGGGAAGCGTTAGTCAAGAAGCGGTGTTGCCACGTCAAGGCCCTTCCCCGCGAACACCGTAAAGTGCTAAATGATAAAATGATGATGAGAATTACACTAATGTGCAATTTTTTAAATAAAAAAATTCACAAGTCTCTAAAGTGCAAAATAGAATGATATATGATTACTAGGTGTACATTTGAAGTAATGTTGGAGAAAGAGGTATTCGATGTAAGGGAGTTTACCCTGAATCATAGCTGGCCACAATTTACAGAGTGGTGTAGTACAAACATCCTTAAATTTAAACCTGGAAGGGGCCGGTGAGATGGCTCAGCGGCTTAAGCGCCTGCCCGGCAAGCGCGAGGGCCCGAGTTCGACTCCCGGAATCCACATACGAAAAAGGGGCTGGTGATATCGCTCAGCGGCACGGGCGCCTGCTGGCGCGCGAGGTCCTGAGGTCGACCCCCCGGTACCCAAAAAAAAAAAAAAAAATTTAAACCTGGAAGAAATATGATTTTTGTCCTCGCCTAGCCTTTCACAAATCAGAAATCTTGGCAAGTCATATACTTATGAGTCCCAGCTTCTTAATCTGTAAAAAGTATTTTTATTGTTAGTGACTGGTATAATACTAGCCAAAAGGTAGACAAAAACTAAATATATCAGAGTATCTTCTACTAGTAATCTTTGCTTTTTCAAATTTACCACCATTTTATTTCCACCAATTAGAGAAGCCAACCAAAATAAAAGTACCATTAGTCAAAGTTCTCAGCAGCTGCTCTTCACTTCTAACTGGAAACATCTAAATGCAGAGCCTTTTTATTTGTATTGTGTTTTAGTATTACAAGACAAATACACAGACACAATTTCATTTACTCTTCATGATGATGAGATTTCTGCATGCTCGTTTTGCAGACAAGGAAACAAATTAAGCATCCTGTCCTAAGTTACGCAGTAAACAGCAGAGCCATGTTAGTGAGCCTTACATTATACACCATACAAACACAATGACAACTTATTCTTCACGATGAATGAAACTCATATTTGATTCCTAGCTCTCTGTTGTGTTTCTGAGAGTAAAGAATATCCTGAATCTGGAAAACTGAAATGTTAAAATCCCACTAAAACACATTTCATCAATTATACAATTGCAGGGGGAAAAATGAATCTAGGTTGATCTGTGTGAGAACTTCAATAAATATTATGACCATCTTCTTTCCATAGGAATACAGACACAGGTAACATCTTTGTCTTTCCTCGGCCCTATTCTGTAGTAAATGAGGTTAGCCAATGCTTAATAACTATACTTTTCCATGTACCTCCATATATTAAGTAAAATCCCAGAACTTGATGCATTTCCTACCATAATACGTAAGAAGCCATTATCTGATATCAATGAACTATAATTAATTTCTCATTCATCTTAAAATAAAAGCATCTTCTTTGAGGTTTACCTTTCCTAAATGTCCTTATGTATTTCTAATCTTTGACAAAAAAACCTGTTACATTATTTCAGATACAAAGATCATGACTGTAGAAAATTCTGTAATTATTGAGCTAAACTAAGTGAATATGCAAACTAAAATTTACTGTATGATCAAGGCATGATAAAATTTAAAAGGAATGGGGCTAAAGAGAAAGATACAATGTTTAAAAAAAAATCCTGAACCAAAGACCAATAAAACTCGTCATGACTTTAAGAAAAGTGTTGATTCCTTAAACTTATTATCAGAACACCAGAGAAGTACAAAGAACAAATAATGGAAATCTGCTGAGTGTTACCAGGTGTGTGGGAGAAAAAGGGAAAAAATCCTTTGGGCTTAAAAAAAAAAAAGTCAGTCTTCCTCAGTGTAAGTAGTGGTAAAGTGTAGCATACTGTATCGTCATCACTTAGAATAGCCCTTATCTATCTATTCTGCTTCATTTCTCTTTATCCCTTCCTCATTATACTCCAGCTAGAGTTCTGTTGGGTTTTTAAGTCCCTCAGATGCACTCTTGGTCTTTCTTACATTCAATTTCTACTACTTAGGTTACTTTTTTTTTTTTTTTTTTTGTGGGTACCGGGGGTCGACCTCAGGACCTCGCGCGCCAGCAGGCGCCCATGCCGCTGAGCAATATCACCGGTCCTTTTTTCGTATATGGGTTGCGGGAGTCGAACTCAGGACCTCACACTTGCCAGGCAGGTGTTTACACTGCTGAGCCATCTCACTGGCCCATTACTCTTAACCCACTATCATCCATAGCTTTGCTTAAATAACTTCCTGCACCACAAGTCTTGACTGTTCCCCATTACACTTCACCTCCTGTTATGCTTTATATCCAGATATTCCCCCCAAAGCCTCATGCGCTCCTAGGTGAGGCTTCTGGGATGTGAATGGACTGTGGGGGTGTGATTCCCATCAGTGGATTAGTCCACTGATAAATTTACAGCTAAATGTGACGTGGGAGGTGAAGCCTGGTTGAAGGAGGCAGCCACCGGGGGTGTGGCCCGGAAGAGTCTACTTCCCTCCTCCCTCAATCCTTCTCTCCGCTTCCTGCTGCCCTGCCACGAGCTGTCTCTCCTCAGCCATATCCCTCTGCCATGCAGCCCTGCCTTGGAGCCAGCTGACCAGGAACTGAAATGTTTACAAACTTGAAGCCAATACAAACCTTTCCTCCTCTAAGTTGTGCGTGCTGGGTCTTATGCCTCACTGATGAGAAAGTAACTGAGACACCCGCAGAGCGCTTACCATTATTACCCTGGTTATGTATTTGAGTTATTACTTAATGCCTTTTCCCTCCACTCAAGTTCCACCAGGGCAGGTATTGTGTATGTTTTCTACCACTGTGCTCCCCTAGACTCTAATGTATCTGTTAATAAATATTTAGAAAATAAACCAGAGAAAAGGGAAAAATAAATTTAAAGTAAAATTGTGTGTAATAAACTTAAAACAGTATTTTTTAGAAAACAAGTGATCTCCATCCAAATGAGAGTACCAGTCAGTAGAGGGAACGGAAAAGCTATTTAAGAGTAAATGAAGGCTGAGGCAGTAAGAGCACAAGTTCAAGTCCAGCCAAGGTAACTTAGTGAGACCCTATTCCCCCCCCCCCCCAAAAAAAGGCCCAGGAACGTAGCTCCATGATAAGGTCCTGGGTTCAATATCCAGTAACACACACATGCATGCACACACACACACACACACTATTAGATGAGCACTTTGGAAGAAATTTTAAACTGATGTAATTACATTATCTATGTATCAAAGCTAGTCTTCAAGTAACTTCAACAAAATGCAAATCTGTTGCCTTGGATTTGCTAAATACATAAAAGAACTATATTTTTCTCCAGCACTCTGGAAGGCTGAGGCAGGAAGATGGAAACTTTGAGCTCAGCCTTGCTTGGTGACTTAGTCAAACCCACCTCAAAAGAAAAAAAAGTTGGGGCTACAGCTCAGTGCAAAGGCCCTGGGTTCAATCCCCAGAAACAACCAACCAACCAACCAACCAAACAAACCCAAAAACTAAAAAAAAAAAAACCACAAAACTTCTCTAAGTCCTTAGCTGGCGATTTTACTAACTTACCTTCTACATATTCATAGAATATGAAACATTAGATAACTATAAAAACTGACATTTTAGGGGCCAGTGAGATGGCTCAGCGGCGTAAGCACCTGCCTGGCAAGCGCGAGGGCCCGAGTTCGACTCCCGGAACCCACATACGAAAAAAGGGCCTGTGATATCGCTCAGCAGCACGGGAGCCTGCTGGAGCGCGAGGTCCTGAGGTCGACCCCCGGTACCCACAAAAAACAAAAACAAAAACAAAAAAAACCTAACATTTTAAAAGCCCACAAAACATACAGTAGAAAACTGACAATAGAAAACTGAACTAAAATCAATGATTTAAGATACTATTTATAAATAATTGTTTCCACGTAACTTAGTTTGAATCATTATTATGTACGCAATTGTACTATTTTACATAAGTATCTAGTTTAGTCCCTAGAATAACCTTATGAGGTAGGCATTAATTTTTCTTTTTACTGAGAAACTAAAACACAGAGATTGAATAATTTGCCCCATGCCCTCTACATTCATGAGAGTGGAATCACGTCTTCACACAGTTGACTAGGCAATGCATCCCATGCCTTAAAAATCAAGGACAAAATTACTTCCTGAACTGCAATTTTACAAACTGAATTAGTAAATCAACCAGTATTTACATGATAATAATAATGATATAATACACTGGATCAATTTAGTTCTGGAAACAAAGTTGGATATTTTAGATCATAACACAAAGGAAACAAGGGAAAATGAAAGATGGTAATTCAGATTTACATGGTTTGTGAGATCTTTCTAGCACTGAGATAACACAGGAAAATCACTGATTTATTTTATTTTAAAAGTCTTTGTTCATCTTTGTGAAAACACATTTTCAAAAGGCCTTCAATTTCAAGGCTTTCTTTTGAGAGTATGTCAATATGAAATATCCTTCTGGGTGCAGCGGTGCACACCTGTAGTATCAGGTACTCATGAGGCTGAGGCAAGAGGATCTATCATAAGTTCAAGGCCAGCCTAGAAAACTGAGATCCTATCTCAAAATAAAAAAAGCCAAGGATGTGTGAAGCCCTGAGATCAATCCCCAGTAATGAAGAAAGAAAGAGATGAGAGAGAGAGACAGACAGACAGACAGAAAGAAAGGAAGAAAGAAAGAAAGAAAGAAAGAAAGAAAGAAAGAAAGAAAGAAAGAAAGAAAAAGGTATTTTGTGGTATTTCTAAGTTTTACAATTATTTATAAATAAGTGGAATGAAAAAATCTTGATAGTATGTAATAGAATTCTTTCCTTTCAAAGACAGTTAAAAGTAACATTTAAAATTTAACTGAGGAAGTGGTTTCTTATGGAAGAACACTTATCAGATTTAGGGGTAGGAAACCTAATTACAAATCTATTTTATTTACAGTCTACATATAATGATAAATGTTCCCTCTTCTTTCCCTATAGTAAAGTCAAACTTGTAAATGTTTCAGAATAGATTTTTAGAAAAATCACTTAAGGCATCTATGATAGATCTATGTTGGGAAAGCAGATCTGAATACCCAATGAACTGGGGTATATTTCTGTTCATTTGTTGGAAACTAATAGGCAGACCTTGTCCAATCAGCAGTACCTTTTAATCAAACCTGGGTGTGGTTAAAATGCATTCATTACAAACAATTTGCTTAGGCTAAGGGTGTAAATCCATGGTAGAGTGAGTGCTAAGCATGCACAAGGCCCTGAGTTTCATCCCTAGCAGCACTACAGTAATGAAATAATCCACTCGAAGAATTATCTGATCTTGTAGAAAGGGAAAAAATATCATCATAATGAAATTTATTCTGATTTGCAAAACTCACTTAAGGTTGCAACGAATTACTAGCAAACTATAGAAAATGGGAGGCATTAGAAAGACGTTATTGTTTATATTGGTGCTTCATATACAAGACGTGTATTATATATTACTTTCCCTCAGTACTTTTAAGTGCATAGACTAACTTTGAATGAATTACCTTGCTTCTGTTCACAATTCACAGCGCAGCCTAAAATGAGCTGAAGCATCCTTCCAAGCTCTGCTGCATCAGAATGCTCCCCAATAAGGTTTACATCAGGAAGAGTAAAGTCATTAATCTGCTGTCCCAAAATCTGAATGAAGACAAAAAGATTACAATTGCATTCACTTTTTTAGACCAAATAAAATATTTGACAAAGATTAGTTTGTTATCACCAAAAACTCACTGCCAAGGACAGAGCTGTTCTGCCAATCTCACTCCCAATTTCCAGACCTAAGTTATAGCTATCTGCAGTCACAGCAACTTAGTCCCTAATCCTAATTTATGCTGTATGTACTTTGAGAAAGAAACCGTGTACTACTGATTCCTCTATTGCTCTAAGGAGGACTGCATGTTTGCTTTCTGATAAACCAGAACCAGAAAGTTTTCAACTAGGGGGCAACAGAAAGAGCTGAGTAAACACAAATTCATGCCAAGAGTAAGATTTTTCCCTGGTCATCTTCACTGCATTTGATTCCCAAAACACTGGTAGCAAGGTATGGTATCAGCAAGAATGTAGGACTCTTTTATGGGGAAACTGACTGGACTAAATGAAATGACATATGCAATCAAATGAAAAGATCTCTGCCTGATAACCCCAAAGTGAAATTTAATGGTATAAAAAAAAATCCTCACTCAGATTTCAATCAGGTTGTTATAGTACCTTATTTTCAAATATCAACAAACAACTCAAGATTATTCAGACATTTGAGAAAAGTCTCCCATGTGAAAAAAAGACAAAGAGAGGAAAGCAAACAGTGCAAGAAGTGGAAGAAAATAAAAAATAAAACCCTACAATTAGACATATATATAACAGTAACATTATCAAGAAAAAGAATAGGATTATCTAAAAATTCAGGATCATAGTTTTTTTCTGGCCTAGGAGGTGAGAAAAGAAGTTATGAATAGAAGGTAGATAGAGTGGCCTTCAAAGATGGTGATGATGTTCCACAGACCTATGTTACATGACTAGAATTAACCATTAAACTGAACATATACACATCATGCACTTTTCTGAAGGCACATCTTATAGTGAAAAGGTGATGTGGGTTGTGGGGAAGGAGGTCTGCTATTCTAACCAGGTGATCAAGGAAGGCCTCTTATGTTAAGATAAGAACTGAGCACTGGGGCTGGAGGTGGAGCTCAGTGATGCTTGGCATGTGTGAGGCCCTGGGTTCCACCCCAGCGACAAAAGCAAGCAAGTAAACGAAACAAACAACCCCCCCCAAAAATACCTCTGATCTAGAATGAAGCGAACCACTCAGCAATAAATCAAGGGAAAATACACCACACAAATTACCCCAGGGCAGTCTTGAGGTAGGAGTGTACTTGATTAACTTCAGCAACAGACAAGATCAGCATGGCTAGGGTAGACGAGGTCAAACTGGGGGTAGGGGGCAGATCATTTAGGTCCTTGTAAATTACATTAAGGATACAGATTTTATTTTAAATGATAATGGGAAAATAAGCTGAATTAAATAAATAGGAATACACCATCAACAAAGATTAAATTTAATCCTCATCTTTTTTGTGCTACAAGGAATTAAACCCAGTTCCTTTGGAGTGGGCTGCATTCCCAGTGCCACCCCCCTTTGCAGTCTTGGGAATAGAATCCAAGGGTACTCCACCATTGAGCTACATCCACAGCTCTTTTAATTTTTTATTCTGAGACAGGGTCTCACTAAACTGCCTAGGTTGCCCTTGAACTTGAGATCTTTCTGCCTTAGCCTCCCTCAATGGTAGGATTACAGGTGTGTGGCTTTTTTTTTTTTTCTCCTGCAGAGAGATGGTCTTGCTAAATTGCTTGGGCTGGGCTCTAACTTGCAATCCTTCTACCTGTGTCTGCCAGAGTACTGGGATTACAGGCATGTGCTACCATGACTAATTTCTGCCTTGAATAGAAATATCAATCTCTAGAAGGATATACAAAACCTGCTCTAATGATGCTTACTAGGAGGGCAGAATGAGTTAAGAAATAAATAAAATATGAAAGTAAAAAGAAACCTCTTTAATATTCTCAAATATAAAACAGTATATCCATAATACAAGAATATATGAAGCCTCCCTTCAGAAAACAAAAAAGAGCTCTTGGGAATCAAAAATATGTTTGATTTAGCAAAAATGGAAGCTTTAATGGGCAAGATGGATAAAAGTTGTGTAATTATCACAGAAAGAGCGAAACACAAGAGAAAAACAAGAGTTGGGCGTGGTGGCGCACACCTGTAATTCCAGGAATTGGGAGGCTGAGGGAGGAGGATCACAATGAGTTAAGAGGCCAGCCTGAACTAAATAGCAAGACCCTGTCTCAAAAAATAAAAAAAGAGAGAAAGTAAAAGAAAAGTTTGATAATTAAGAAACAATGAGGGAGGCTCAAAGATTGAACAGAAATTTTAGGAAAGAGAGCAAACAAAGAAATTAATGTGGGGAAAAATGAGTAAAATACATACATATATTTATATATAAGAAAATTTTTCTTTAAAACTAAACCTACTAGGTATTTAGCCAGGTATAGCAGCACATACCTGTAATCCCAGCATTCTGAGAGGCTGTGGCAGAAGGACTACAGCTCAGGCCCAGCCAGGACAATTTAAGTGACCTAGCAAGACCCTGTCTCAAAAATAAAAAAAGGACTGGGAATGTAGCTCGGTGTGAAGGTCCTGGGTTCAATCTCCAGTATCACAAAAACAAAACAAAATGACCAAAAAATCCAAAACTAGTAGGTATTCAGTTTTAAAGGACTGCTAAGTCCTAAGTATAATAAAGCATCTACCATCCCCTAAAATGCACCTTACAACAAAGCATACACTCATAAACCTTGACGATTACAAAGATCTTAAAATTTTCATAAAATGAACAAGTTACTAACAGGATAGAAATCTCCATGAAAGGCTGAAGCTCTTGAAAGAGCAGCACTGGAATCCAGAGGACAGTGCAGTAATGCCTCTGAAATACTGGGATTTTCCAAATGAAATTCCACAGCCAACTCAACCTAAGGGAGAACTAAGATTATTTTCAAATGTACGAAGCCTGAAAATATTACCTATCATGTACTCTTCTGAAGATGGCATGGGAAAATGTGCTCCACCAAAATAATAAAGAGGGGCCGGTGAGATGGTTCAGTGGCGTAAGCGCCTGCCTGGCAAGCGCGAGGTCCTGAGTTTGACTCCCAGAACCCACATATGAAAAAGGGGCTGGTGATATCGCTCAGCGGCACGGGCACCTGCTGGTGCGCGAGGTCCTGAGGTTGACCCCCGGTACCCACAAAAAAAAAAAAAAAAAAAAGTAAACCAGGAAAGAGAAACAATTCAGTAAAAGGAATATTAGAAAGGACAGAGACAAAGGAATTTCCAGAATGACAGTGAAAGGGAGGAGGATCATAAACTGGAGCTCATCCTGGGCAACTTAGTGAAACCTATCTCAAAATTAAAAACAGAAAAAGGTCTCAGGATATAACTCAGTGCAAAGACCTTGGGTTCAACCCCCAGCACCAAAAAAAAAAAAAAAAAAAAGGTGAAATCAGTTCCTCTACTCTCTGACTTTTCTCCTAGCAGTTCCAGACTATTCTAATGCAAACTGATGAGCACAAAGTAAGTTCTAGGGCCAGGGTTTTGCCAAAAGGTAAAATGGAAGTAGGCAATGGAGGTGACTTGAATGGTGCACAGGCTCTTGACTCCCTTCACAAGTAAGGGATGAACGGAAAGAATTAATAATCAGCATAAAGCACAATCTAACATATATAATGAACAAGTTGCTCATTTACTCATCGCCTAACAGATGCCGGTACCAACATCCTACAAACTGTACAAGAGAAGACAAACTATACATTTTGAGGGCAATTTTTCCTTAACTTGAAACTTATCCTATAAATTTCAAATACAATGAGGAAAAAAAATCCTTACCTCATGGTTGTAATCCAGGATTCCTTTTAAAATTTTCTTTAAATTGCTAATCTGTTTAAAAAGAGAGAGAACAATGGGGTAAAAGGCAAACATAAATAAAAATATAGTTTTAACATAAAAAAATTATCATCATAAATACGTTCTCATTGACAGTGGCTCTAGCAACTAACACATGTCCTGTGACTACTGTAAATACACTGTAACTCTTATCTTTGTGTGGTAGATCCCATTGCAATCCTTACTCTACAATGTGGAAACTGAGTTACATAGAGATTACATACTCCCCACAGAGAATAAGGAGAAAGGTGTGATGTGGACACAGGTGTGATGTGGACACAGGTGTGATGTGGACACAGGTGCTCTGGCTCCAAAGCACCGTACCCTCACACACTATTTTACTGCCTTAATTATGTTGCATTTAATGGGCCATTCAGGTTATCTCCATGTCTTCAATTTCAGATGATTTCACCATTGACTAAGTTTCTAAAGCTCACTAGACAGATAAAAATCCAACAATTATATAGACAAAATATTTAAAGATGGAAAAACAACAAGAAATACCTTTAGCCTCCAATTATCTCCCACTTCGGTTTTGATTCTGTTTAGCCAATTTTCATCAAAATATGTAGGATCTCTGCAATTAAGAAAAGGCTAGTATATAAAGATCATGTAGCTATTATGGTAAAAAGAAAATAAAACTGAATCCTATTCCATATCATTACTTAAGTGAGCCATAAAAAATGTATTTGTCACGTATCAGCCACTATCTGTATCTGAGAGCAGCCAGTATCTGAGAACAGCTGTAATTACTGTATAGCAGATTTCTCTAAAAGCAACTTTATTAACTCACTATAAAAATATCAAATATCTTGCCTTTTTATAAGAAATGCTAGTAAGTAAAATATATTTTTAAAAGTTATAGTTGAATATACTAAGCTGGAATAAAATGTACTTACTATACAAATATCCAGAAACCGTCAAAATCAATGATACAATTTTTTAAAAGACAAGATAAAGTTGGATGAACTTTTCAGTTAATGTTTCAATTGTCTCCATCACCTAATACTCCAAAGTCACCAACAATGTCACTAAATTTCAGTTTCTTCAAATAATATAAACTGAGAACCTATTTTCTCAGATGTAACACTAGGCATTAGACCAAGCTGAACACCATTTCTGCTTGCAAAAGACTGAAGTATTGCTGTGAACAAATACAATGGAACAAGGATAGAACCTAAACATCCTTATTTTTCCTAGTGAGAATTCCATACTTCTAACAAATGCTAGGAAGAAAACCCCAAACTTCTCAAACTAAGCATGAATCTCATCTCAACATTTTTCAAGCTGATACTCTAAGGAAGGACATAATCTGTCCAAGACCACAGCAGAACACCTGTGTTATACTGCTCTAGTAGTAACTGCTAAGTCCAAGATCTTTCCATTAACACCACGACTGCCTTTATTCAACCAAAGAACAGAATGGCAATGAGACAGATAGGTTGGGAATAAAAGCTACATTGAAACTTCTACCGTAACTCAAACTGGTAAATATAATCAGTACTAAGTTTTATTCAAATTAGCTTTAAGGAAGCAACATGTTTAAGTAAGTAGCATTTTTAGTTTTTATTATGAAAAAAGAAAAATGTACTTACTGAATACGTACGTATTAAAAGAACAGTTATAACTAACTTATATAACAGTATAACTATAACTTCTACAGAAATCAATTGATTTTTGAAGCCTGTATGTTCTGGATTTTTGGGGGAAGACAGGGTAGGCATGCGGGCATCCTTTAGACAGGGTCTTGCTATGTAGCCCAGGCTGATCTTGAACTTGCTATGTACCTAAGGCTGGCCTCAAACTCAAACTCTTCCTGCCTCAGCCTTTCAAGTGCTGGGACTACAAGCATGTGCCACCACACACAGTATTACCTGATAACATTAACTTTACTCCTATTCTTAAAACCAGCTTCATGTTCTTACCATGAGATACAATTCTCATAGCATACAAGTATACAAGCATTTTAGTATACTACACTCAAAATTATACAAGCATCACTACAATCTAACCTTAGATCAATTTTTTAATCCATTTGCTGTTGTACCTTATTTCCTCTTCCCAGTTTCTGGAAATCACTAATCTACTTTATCTCCATGAAGTTGCCTATTCTGGACATTTCATATAAATGAAATCATGTGGTCTTTTGTGTCTTGCTTCTTAAGAGTGTTTTTTTTTTTGAGACAGGGTCTCACTCTGTAATTCAAACTGGCCTCAAAATTGTAATCCTTCTGTCTCAGCCTGCTGAGTGTTGGGACTGTAGGTTAGGCATCCCCACGTCCAGTTTAGAATGTGTTAAGGTTTTTTTTTTTTTTTTTTTTGTGGATACCGGGGATCGACCTCAGAACCTCACACGCCAGCAGGCGCCCATGCTGCTGAGCAATATCACCGGCCCTTTTTTTGTATGTGGGTTCTGGGAGTCGAACTCATGACCTCGCGCTTGCCAGGCAGGCGCTTACGCCACTGAGCCATCTCACTGGCCCTAAGGTTTATTATTTACTGCAGCATGCATTAAAACCTTATTCCTTTTTAAGGCTGAATAATACTCCACTTATAGATGTACTGTCGTACCACATAACATTCTGGCCAATGACAGTATATACAATGGTAGTCTCATAAGATTATATTGCCTAGTGATGCTGTAGCTACCTCACTTTCTATGGTAAGCATCCTCTATAAGGTCTGCATAATGACAAAAATTGCCTAATGATGCATTCTCAGTGTCCCTGCCATTCAGTGACTCATGACTATACCACATTTTGTCAGGTGATGTACACACAGCACTAGTTCTACTTTTTAGCTATTACAAACAATGATGTGTTGACACTTGTATACCAGTTTTTGTGTGGACATGTTTCATCTGGGTAATGCCTAGGGGTAGAACTGGGTCCCATGATAACTCCATGTTTAACATTTGAAGTGGAAACAAACTGTTTCCCAAGGTAACTGCATCATTACACAATCCTGCCGGCAATATATGTGGGTTCCGAGTTTTCCACAGCCTTGCCAATGTATCATTTTTTTAGTGACAGCCATCCAAATGAATGTGAAGTGGTTTCTTGTTGTAGTTCTGGGTTTCTCTGATGGCTAATGATGATAAGTGACTACTGATGTCTTTTTTTTTTTTTCCATTTGTATATCCTCTTTGGTGAAAAGTCTATTCAGATCGTTTGCCCATTGGAAAACTGGAGCCAGGAAAACTGGCACATGCCTATAATTCCCACACTGTGGGAGGTGGAGGCATGGGGATCATCAAGTTCAAGCTCAGCCTGGGCAAATTAGCAAGATCTTATCTCAAAATAAAAAATAAAGGGTTGGGGATGCAACTCAGTGAGAAAGCTCTGGGCCCAAATCTCAGTACTGCAAAAAAAGAAAAATTGGGGTGTTTTTCATTATCAAATTTTAAGAGTTTTTGTTCTTTTTGCTTTAATATTCAGGACATAGGAACATTACATATAATTTCCTACCTGCCTGCCTGCTTTCTTTCTCTCTCCCTTCCTCTTTTCTTTCTTTCCTTCTCTTTCTTTTCCCCCTCCCGTCTCCTCCCCTTCCTTTCCTTCTCTTAGGGCCTTCACACTGAGCTATATCTCCAGCTTTTAAAATTTTTTTTGAGACAGGGTCTTACCAAATTGCCCAGACCAGGGTGAAACTTGCCATTCTCCTGCCTCAGCCTCCCAGAGTACTGGGATTATAGGTGTGAGATGCCTTGCCCAGTCTCTTTTACTTTTTTGATGGCCTTTTTACACACAGGTTTTTAATTTTGAGAAGCTCTACTTATCTATCTTGTACTTTTTGGTGTCATATCTAACAAACCTATGTCTAACACAACTTGGGGCACTACAAAAATGGAAGTATTCTTTTATTATGATGCATTCCATCATGGTTGATTGCTTGACTTTCATTTTATCTCACATGGTTTATTTTTCCAAAATTGAGGGGCACAACTTTCTACTTTTGACCTCAGTCCTAATTAACATGTGGTTGTGGTAAAATAAAAAGTACATTTAAGTCACTGGTTGTTGGTTTGATCTCTTAAAGCCCTTGAAATTTCCTGAGTGACAGGACTACCTTATAACTAATGAGCCCCTCTGACCATTCCAGGGTTTATGTTAAGGAGGTGATTCACAGTGGGCCTCTAGGCAGCTGTGTGATCAGGGCTGGGTCCAAAGGGAACAGCCCCATTCCCCGACACTGGGAAGGGGGCGTCTAGAGATTGAGCTCAATCCACAGCCAATGATTCAATTACGCCTGATGTGACAAAACTAGAAATAAAAACTGTACATAAGGTCTGGGATCTTCCAGGCTGGCAAACACAGTGAGGAGGGTGGTGTGCCCAGAGAGGGGATGGAAGCACTGTGCTGTCTTAATTCCACACCTTGCTTACCCTATGCTCTTCCACTTGGGTATTCCTGAGTTATGTCCTTTATAATAAACGTGGAATTGTTAAGTACAGTACTTTCCAGAGTTCTATGAGTCATTCTAATAAATCAAACTCAAGGGATGGGGAGTAAGGAAACCCCTGAATCTGTAGTTGGCCAGATGGAAGTACAGATGCACTGAGGACCCCATTTCTAGCCATCATCTTCAAGTGCAGGCTGTCTTGTGGGAATAAGGTCTTACCTTAACACGTGAGGTCTACACTAACTCAGAATTGAAGGACTTTGTCTTTATCTTGTTGAGTCTGAGCTGCTTCAGGGAGTTAGTAACAGAATTAAACTGAAATACAGGAGACCCAATTGGTGTCCAGGAGATTCTTGATGGAAAACTACAATGGTGAATCTTTCTCAAAGACAAAGGCTGAATGAATATCAAGTTGTTTATTTTTATTTTATTTTATTTTTTTACATGCGGGTACCAGGAGTCGAACTCAGGACCTTGTGCTTGCCAGGCTGGCGCTTATGCCGCTGAGCTATATCACCAGCCCAAGTTGTTTATTTTTAATTTTAAAGTCAAACTGTTTAATATTCATTCATTTGACAAATATTTTCTGAATGTATCTACAGAGCAGAACACAGGACTATGGAGTGTAAGGGCGCTAGCACCAGTATTAAACAGGGGGGTCACAGTAGGTTTCACTGAGGAATGGACAAATGTCAATTAAAGCTGAATGGAAGGCTGTACAAAAATCTCAAGATAGGAAATACCCAAAATGGCTGAAAATAAGCAAGGAGGCCACTAAAGGAAAGAATATTAGTGAATGAAGTTGGAGTGGTGACAAATAGCCCGATCACTTATAATCTTACATACTATTCCAAGTTCTTCGGCTTTTACTCGAAGTAAAATGAACAACAACATAGGATTCTGAGAAGCAAATATGACATACTAAAAGAATCACTATAAGCTGGGCAGGGTGGAGCACATCTGTAATCTGAGCACTCAGGAGGCTGAGGTAGGAGGATCTTGAGATTGATGCCAGCCTTGGTTACACTAAGTTCAAGGCCAGCCTGGACTATCTAGCGAGATACTATCTCCAAACAAAAAACACTCTAGTATCTGTGAAGCCAAATGTACAAAGTGTTACGAGGAGGTTAGTCAAATGATATTGACAGGTAAAGATATGGACTCAGAGCATCCAAATTAGCAACATGTAGCTCACAGGTAACCCTAACAGTTTAATATAATGGTGGAAAGAAAAGCCTGACGGAACTGAATTTAAGAGAGCAGGAAAGGAAAAATCCAAACAGTTGGGTACAAACTATTCTTTCTAGGAGTTTTGCTGCAAAAGGGAGGAGAAATGAAATAATGTCTGACAGAAACAAGAATTATTTTTTAACAAGAAGTATTTTTAAAAGACAAAAGAAATACAAGCAAAAGAGTTTGCTTGTATGCTAATGGACGTGATCTAGTAGAAAAGGAAAAGCTGACGATGTAAAG
This sequence comes from Erethizon dorsatum, assembly GCA_028451465.1. Taxonomy (NCBI): domain Eukaryota; kingdom Metazoa; phylum Chordata; class Mammalia; order Rodentia; family Erethizontidae; genus Erethizon; species Erethizon dorsatum. The sequence continues at coordinate 34,428,160 of CM051835.1, read as the reverse complement.
AGTGGGAAGAAAGGGTGATGATCTTGAGCAGGTGAGAGACAATGAGATGCAATACACAAGCTGTGGGTCCACACTTCAGAGCAGGATCCTTCTGCTCAGTACTACAGATCATGTGTAGTAAAAGGCAGCAAGGCAAAATTAAACAAATGTTGGCAGGTGGCAAACGCAGTCATGGGTTCTAGGGAAAACTCTATTGGAGTCAAATGTCTTAGAAGTAGGATGAATTCTACCTTGGGTGATCAGATGAGAAGGCTAAGAGAGGTAGAACTAGAGGTATGAAGAAAGAAAGGGTGAGGCTGTCATCCAGAAGAACAGGAGAGTAAAGAGACAAGGGAAATACAGTAACAGCATGTTTGTGGTTTTTTTCCAGCAAGGTTCAACTGGTCAGAAGCAGAAAAGGCAAAACATGAGATTTAACACAAGTTGTGCTTTAGTCAAACAATACAAATAAATAAGAGAAAGGGGGGTCAAAATGTGGACAAGGGAGTGACTAAGACTAAGGGATCACAGCTTGAGGTGGAAAAGCGGTCCACTTTGGGACTCAGTTTCTCTGTCCTCTGCCTTGTGGGATCACAGCAGTTTCTGCCCCCTCATTCCTCCAGCACTGGCTACCCTCTGAGGTGATACTGAGTTTCACAGCTGTTATCTCACTCCTCCTCCTCCCTCCCATATAGGGCTTCACTCCCTAACCTGCAGCACCCTCGCTCCTCCTCCCTGCCCCTGGTTTGACTCCCTAGCTCAGGCTGACCAGATGGTGACAGGTTGTAAACCTGTCACTTTTAACTGTCTCTGTTTAGTTCACCCTTTTCCCACGTTAAAATCTATACAACTTTCTATAACTGTTCTCAGAGCTCAGATTTTTTTTAATTTTAAAGAGAAAAAATAAATACAACAAAATTTGAAAACAAGATAATAGGAGGGTAACAAAGGTTAATACATTGCATATTGTTATCTTTAAATAAGTTACTCAGAGTACAAGATATATGCATTTAACTGTCCAAACAATATTAGCACAAACCTTTCTTTTCAATGAAGAGAAATTAGTAGTAAAAATATCTTGTGTATATTTATGCACATATATATGTATACATATATATATACAGTTTTGCTTTTCCTTTCCTTCTTTTCTCCTTTCCCGGATCCCAGTTTCTTCCAATTTGACAGTATCCATTGTACATTTTGGATCCTGTTTACTCTTTCAGCTTCTCACACTAGGGAGACAATACAATGCATACACATGCATCTGGTGTATTTTACTTACTAATATGGTCTTGAGTTGCACCCACTTAACTATAAAAGTCTCCAGTTTATCCTTCTTTATGGCTGAGTAGTACTCCATTGTACAAAAAGTCATCTCCTTTGTCCATTCCTCAGTCGATGGGCATATAGATTGTTGCGAAAATATAGCTATTAGAAATTGTGCTGCTATAAACATGGGTACACGCAGATCATTGTGGTATGATGTTTTTAATTCTTCTGAGAAGACACCCAGCAGGGGAATAGCTGGGTCAAATGGGACCTCTAATCCTAGTTTTTTGAGGAAACTCCACACTGATTTCCACAGTGGCTGCACCAGTGTACACTCCCACTGACAGTGGAGAAGGGTTCCTTTTTCCCCACAGCCCCTCCAGCAATTGTTATGGGTTCATTTCTTGTTAACAGCCATTCTTTCTGGGGTGAGATGGAATCTCAGTGTTGTTTTAATCTGCATTTCTCGAATGACCAATGATGTTGAACATTTTTTCAGGTATTTATTTGCCATTTGTATTTCTTCATGAGAAGTGTGTATTAATCTCAGATACCCATTTTTGGATTGGGTCTTTAAATTTCAGAGTTTTGATACTGAGTTCTTTATATGTTCTCAATAGTAATCCTTTGTCTGAGAAACAGCTGGCAAACATTTTTTCCTACTCTGTGGGTTGTCTCTTCACTCTGTTGGTGGTTTCTCTTGCTGTGCAAAAGCTTTTTTAATAACATGAGACCCCAGTTGTTGATTCTTTGTGATAGTTCCTATGCAATTTGGGTTTTATTCATAAAATCTTTGCTTATGCCAATGTCTTCAAGAGTTTTACCTATTCTATCTTCCAGCAGATTTAATATTTGTTTTAATATTTAGATCTTTGATCCATTTTGAATTTAGTTTACTGCATGGTGAAAGATACGGGTCCAATTTTAATCTTCGGCATGTGCAGAGCCAGTTTTTCCAGCACCATTAGAGTCTATCTTCCTTTAGGTGAATGTGTTTGGCACCTTTGTAAAGGTAAGGTGGTTGAATATGTCTGGAGTCGTTTCTGCATCTTCTAAACTATACCACTGACCCTGGATCTGTTTTTTTTTTTTTTTTTTTTTTTTTTTTTTGCAAGTAACATACTGTATTTTATCACAATAGCTTTATAGTATAATTTCAAGTCAGGGATTGTGACTCCCCCTGCCTTGCCTTTGTTGCCCAGAAATGCCTTTGCTATTGTAGTTCTCTTCTCATTCCAAATGAATTTTAGCATTGTTTTCTCTAATTCTATGAGGTAGTGTTGAAATTTTGATCGGAATGGCATTAAATCTGTTTAACAGTTTTGGAAGGATGGCCATTTTCACTATACTGGTTCTTCCTACCCAAGAGCGGGGGATATCATTCCATTTTCTGATAGCCTATTCAATTTCCTTTTCAGAGTACTATAGTTTTCAATGTAGAGGTCTTTTACCCCTACATTAGATTGATTCCTAGGTATTTTTTTTTTTTTTTTTGTGGGTACCGGGGGGTCGACCTCAGGACCTCGCGCGCCAGCAGGCGCCCGTGCCGCTGAGCGATATCACCGGCCCCTTTTTCGTGTGTGGGTTCCGGGAGTCGAACTCCAGCTCTCGCGCTTGCCGGGCAGGCGCTTAAGCCGCTGAGCCATCTCACCGGCCCAGGTATTTCATTTTTTTGGATGCTATTGTGAAAGATGTTGTTTCCCTAATTTCTCTCATATCGAGTTTGTTATTTGTGTACAGCAATGTCATTGATTGATTTATTTTTTTAGGCCATAGATTTTTGAGTGTTGACTTTGTATCCAGCTACAGTGCTGAATTTGGTTATTAAATCTAGAAGTCTTTTGGTGGTTTTTGGGGTCTTCTATGTAGAGTACTTCTATGTAGAGTACTATGTCATCTGAAATAATGATAATTTACCTTCTTCCTTTCCTATCATTATTCTTTTTATTTCTTTCTCTTGTCTAATTGCTTTGGTTAAAGTTTCCAACACTATGCTGAATAAAAGAGACAGTGGACATTCTTGTCATGTTCCTGATTTTAGAGTGAAAGCTTTCATTTTTTTTTTTTTTTCCTTCTGTATGTGGGTACTGGGAACCGAACTCAGGACTTCACGCTTGCCAGGCAGGCACTTATGCCGCTGAGTTATATCATCAGCCCAAACTTTTAGATTTTGTCCATTTAGTATGATATTGGCTGATGGTTTGTCATAGATGGCTTTTATGAGACTGAGATGAAGACCATCTATTCAGATTTTCTGTAGGGTTTTTATCATGAATGGATGCTGGACTTTGTCAAAAGCATTTTCTCCATCTATCAAGATGATCATATGATTTTTGTCCTTGGCTCTGTTAATACAGTGTATTACATTTATTGATTTAAGTATGTTGAACCATCCTGCATTCCTGGGATGATTCCAATTACTCATGGTGTACAATCTTCTTCATGATTTGCTGCCTTCTGTTTGCTAGTATCTTATTGAGGATTTTTACATCTATGTTTTTTAGGGAGACTGGCCTGTAGTTCTCTTCCTTAGTTGGGTCCTTCTCTGGTTTTGGTATCAGGGATACCAAATGTTTGCTTCCAAGAATGAATTTGGGACTACTGCTTCCCTTTCAATTTCATGACAGTTTGAAAAGGAGTGGTATTAGGTCTTCTCTAAATTTCTTGTAGAATTCAACAGTGAGTCCATCAAGGCCTGGGCTTTTCTTTGTCGGTAGTTTTTTAATTACATCTTCCACTTAATTGATTGCTATTGATTTACTTAGGATTTTTTTAATCTTTTTTCAGCTTTGGTAATTCATATGTATCTAGGAATCTGTCTATTTCTTCTGCATTTTCCCTCTTAGTAGAATAAAAGTTTTCAAAGTAGGTGTAGATGATCTTCTGGATTTCTGCAAGGTCTGTTGTGATTTCACCCTTTTCATTCCCAATTGCGTGGATTTGAGACTTTTCTTTCCTTTTTTTGATAAGGCTGGCTAAGGGTTTGTCGATTTTATTTAATCTTTCAAAGAACCAACTCTTCGATTCATTGATATTTTTTTTTTTGTATTGTTTTCTTAGTCTCCAACGCGTTCATTTCTGCTCAGATCTTGTTAATTTCCTCCCTTGAACTAGCATTCGGCTTAGCCTGTTCTTCTTTTTCTAGAAGTTTGAGGTTCACCATTACGTTGTTTATTTGCACTTGCTCTGTTTTCCAGATGTGGGTATTCACTGCTGTAGACTTCCCTCTTAGGACTGCTTGCATTGTGTCCCGTAAGTTCTGGTATGTTGTACTGTCATTAATTGTAGAGACTATCTAATTTCTTCTTTAATTTCATCTGTGATCCATTGGTTGTTCAGGAGGATATTACTTAATTTCCACATGTTTATGAAGTTCTTGTGGTTTCTTTGGCCATTGATTTCCAATTTCATTGCCCTATGGTCTGATAATATGCATGGGATATTTTCAACTGCTTTACATTTATTTAAGCATGTTCTGTGAGCTAGTGTGTATTCTATTTTGGAAAATGTCCTGTGCAGCTAAGAATGTGTATTCTGATGTTGTGGGGTGGAACACTCTGTAGTCATTTACCAAGTCCATTTGTTCAAAAATTTGGTTCGGTTCTAATATTTCATTGTTTATTTTTTGTCTAGTTGATCTGTTTGTGACAGTGGGGTAGTGAGATTGTTTTCCATCCTTTGACTTTCAGTCTATGAATTTCTTTTTGAATTAAATGTGTTTCTTGTATGCAGCATATTGTTGGATGCTGCCTCTTGATCCATTCTGCCAGTCTGTGTCTTTTGATTGGTGAATTGAGAGCATTAACATTGATGGTTATAACTGATACCTATTGACTTATCCTTGTCATGTTATTTTCCTATTGTTTGCTCTACCTTTTTTCTCCCTCCCTCTGTTTAACTGTTTGCCTTGCCTGGTGGATTTCTTCTGTTCAGGTTCATGGAGTTGTAGTCCTTGTTATCTCTTTCTAGAATTCCTTCAGAACATTCTGTAGTGCTGGTTTGGTGGTCATAAATTTCCTCAGATGTTTTGTCATGGAAGCATCTTATCTTTCCATCAGTTTTTTTTTTTTTTTTTTTTTTTTTTTTTTTTGTGGGTACCAGGGGGACGACCTCAGGACCTCACGCGCCAACAGGCACCCGTGCCACTGAGCGATATCACCGGCCCCTTTTTCGTATGTGGGTTCCGGGAGTCGAACTCGGGCCCTCGCGCTTGCAAGGCAGGCGCTTACGCCGCTGAGCCATCTCACCGGCCCTTTCCATCAGTTTTGAAAGACAGTTTTGCAGGATATGTGAATCTGCGTTGAAGGTTATTTTCCTTTAGAATTTGAAATACTTCCCTCCAAGCTCTTCTTGACTCGATGGTTTATGCTGAGAAGTCAGCTATGATTCTGATGGGCTTTCCTTTATAGGTGATTTGTTTCTTTTCCCTAACAGCTTCTAAGTTTTTATTCTTGTGTTGAATTTCTGGAATCTTGACTATGACATGCCTGGCTGTAGATTTTTTTGATTGTTGCTAACTGGAGTACTATATGCCTCACTTATCTATATGTCAAATTTTTTTCTCTACCAGGGAAGTTTTCTGCCATGACGTCTGTGAACAGATTTTTTTTATAACATTTGTGCTATCTCCTGCTTTTTTTGTTGACTCCAATCAATCTTAACTTCTTCTTCTTTGCCTCATCTAGCAGCTACTGAATTGATTTCTCGTGGTCCCTTGCTATTTTTAAGGGATCTTTCGTTTCATGATCACTAACTACAAGCCTGTCTTCTATATCTGAGATCCTGTCCTCACACTGGCTTAATCTGCTGTGCATACTTTCAATGGAATTTTTATTCTCCTGGATATCTGCTTGAATCTGCCTTATGGATTCCATTTCTTTCCTATGCTGAGCATTCATGGCTTCCATAATTTTCTTAAGCTCTTCTATTTTTTTGTCTGTATCTGCTCTATTGTCCTTAAGCATGGTTTTCATTGTGGACACCATCTCTCCAGTTATCTGAGAAATTATTTCTGATTTGATTTTTTTCCAGAGCCTCAATTGCTTTGTTGCCACTTGAGAGAGGCCAGGTGCATGGCTTTTGGATTGTCCCACCTCATTGCCCCTGGGTTTGCATTTGGTGAACTGGATGTCTGGGCTGCATCTTGTTTAAATGTTTTCTCATTTTCTTTTCTTTTCTTTTCTTTTTTTTTTTAGTTTAATTCCTGGGGTGATGCTTGTAAATTGCTTCTGGTGGGTTGCTTTATTGCTAATATTTAGAACCCTTAGGAAATCAGTACTTCTCTGAGTTATCTTCCATGTGGAGCTGGTTTTTGGATTTTTAGTCTGTTGCAGGATTCTACCTCTTCAATTTGATGGGGATGAGAAGTTGGTGCCTGTTTGGCCCAGCCTCTGATTCTTTGGCACTGTGCCACAGTATTTTCTATGACCCTTAGTCAATCTCGGCCTTGGACTATCAGGAAGAACAGCTGTTTAGAACAATTATGTCACTTTTGGCTTAGGTGGTGCCATGAGCAGTAACAGCAGCAACAATCACAGCCTAGAAAATCACAGACTGAAGTAACTATGAATTTGGCACCTTTAACCATATGAACTAGATTTGTAGTTATATAACAAAATCTAAATCAGATGAGAAAATTATATGCAGTATGTAAGTCCTTAATACATCAATTTTACCCTCAGGGGTTAAAATTTCAAAGGGGTTAGGGAAAAAATAGAGAGATAGAAGAGGAGGAAGAGATTAGAAATAAGGCTGGAGGACAAAGGGGGATCACGCTAACTTTGGTTTTGCAGAAGACTGGAGGGAAAGAGAGAAGGAAGAGATAAAAAGAACAGAACAGAAAAACAACCACAAAGAGGCTAGAAAGCATGTTCACATTCATATAAAAACGAGATCAAACAATGAAGGAGAAAACAAAAACAAAAACAAAGCCAAAACAACATCAAAAAACAAACAAGAGGAAGAAAAAAAAAGTCCACTTCCAGGTTTGACTCTGCTGTCACTAGAGAACGTGTGGAGACAGAGTCCCAATCCATGCTGATCTATCCCAGAAAGCTAGCAGTAGCTTTTTCACAGGGTAGTGGATAGTCTCAGCGAGCCTGCACCTTCGGGCTGAGACCAGACTCATTTGGCCTGCAGCCGTCGCTCACCTTCCATGGGCCTGAGCCCAGCTGGGAGCTGCTAGATGGAGCTGGCAGCCACTCTGAGTTCTGGGCTCAGCTGGTCCCTTTCCAAGATGGCTCCCATCCAATCGCTCTCTCTTGTGCGGGAGGACTGAGCCCTCAGCACTCACCGCCAGCGAGTGCAGCCCCTCACATTCACTGCTCCCGTCTACTGCCACGTCTCTCCGTGGAGGCCTCTGGGGTCACAAGCAGGAATCGCTCCTCTCTCACAGTGAGTCCCATCTCAGGGAGAAGGCTCTGCCGGCTACCTCCTTCCTCTTCATTTAAGTTTCTCCCTTCACTCTCTTGGTGGGCTTCAATTCACGCTTCAGAACCTTCCTGGATCCTGGGGACCCACTTCCCTCCCTCTTGTCTTCCTCACCTTGCTATATTCCAGCGTCTGGACGGCAGCACTCAGAGAGGTTCTTGCTCTGCTGCTTACCACTCTGCCATCTTGCTGCCTCCCCCAGAGCTCAGATTTCCGAAGCATGAACTCCTCTGCGCCTGGCTAGCCAAATAAAGGATTTAAGCTTCTTCACTTCTTTGAGAGCATGCTTAGTTCCTTGTGCCTACAGATATTTGTTATTAGTTTTCCCCAACAAGCTGAATAAAATTTAGAGAGAAACAGCATGAAGGTGAAGTCCGACTGATATTAGAGCATAAAAGAATAACTGAAGTCTCAGTTCCACAGCTAGTGGAGTGCAAAGACAGGAAGCAGTGGTGAAACAATGATAAATGGAAAACAGATCATGAGGGATTACATACTATTTACAAGTACAAGGTACAGGATATGACTAATGGAATTGGTAGCTTAAGTTGTGTGGAAGGCAAGATAAATGAAGAGTTCAAAAAACTGATAGGCAATGATATGAAGGTCATGTAGGTGTAGATCTGAATTACCAAGAATTCAGTTAAAGAAAAATAGTATTGGAAAAAGTGACAGAGAGCCAGGATCCAAACTTGTTGGGAGGAGGGACAGGGTAGGATTTTCAGGCAAACAAGAAAAGATGATGTGAATGCTATACTGCGGAGTGCCACCATTGGGCTGAGTGGCCCAGGAAGCTTATGAGAGAGACAGCCATCAAGTGTGAGGTAACTGCAGAAATAGTGTTATTAAGGGAGAAACAGAATTCTTCCAGAGTAACGAGGCAAAGGAAGCCACAGTGGGATCAGGGCGAAGTGCTGACTGTTCTTTGGCATATGTACTGTAGAGTCCTAAGTTTCATGGCATAAACAGAAACATTCCTCCTGTCTCATGCAGCATTCTCCAAATGGGTGCTCTTTTGTAGACACTTAGACTGTCTAATGTTCACTGTCTTCAAACTAAGCACTTGAAAATAAAAGAAAAATTCTACAAATGTGAAATTTACATATTAAGAGTCACGGGTCAAAAAATTCATTTGTATTTGTTGATGTATAGGTGCAAATGATAGAATCCACCTATTTTATTTTAGAGTTTTCAATGACTCATCTCTTAGTGGAAAATATTTAAGTGAACAAAAATCTAATAATCCATGGAGAAGGTCTGTCAGTCATTAAGCAGTTTTATATGACGAAATGTCCTGAAAACTTGAGAATCTTTTCAGGAAATAGTGCTTAAACAACAAATGCAAAAATAAATTTCTATTCTTATACTTTATACTATATGCAGAAAACTAACTCAAAACATATCACAGACCTAAATATAACTGCTAAAACTATGAAATAGGGAAAACACAGGAGAAAAATCTTAGTGACTGTATGTTTGAAAAAGATTTTATAATAAAAAATTAAAAAACTAATAAATTGGACAGTATCAAGATTGAAAGTTTTGCTCTGCAAAAAACACTACTAAACTGACAGAGAATACAAAGACCAGGAAAAGTTATTTCAAAATATTATATTATGATGTCCAGCAAGAGACTTTAATTTAAAGTATACAAATTCTAACTTAATAAGACAACTCAACTAAAAAAAAAATTGGCAGAAGATTATAGCAGACAACTCACCATGGAAGATAGATGTATGGCAAATATATGAAAAGATGCTCAACATCAGTCATTCACAAATGCGAATTAAAACCACACAGTCACTACAATGGCTAAAATTAGAAAGACCAATCTCAGAAGTGCTAGTGAGTCTAGAGCAATGAAAACTCTCACATACTGCTGATGTGGATATCAGTGATATATTCACAAGTTTAAGAGTTATTCAAACATTAAATATATACATGCCTGCTGGAAAATCCATACCTTATAATTCCCACATTGAATTCACTCCAGGGAAATGGAAGCATATGTTCATACAAAGACTTGCCTCTATTAGTATGTAATAGGCAAAAACTGGAACTAATCCACATCTTTATCAACAGATTAGTGGATGGATAAATCAAGGTACAGTCATCCATATAATGAGATATGTGTAAAAGATATAAATAGGCAACAACATGAATGAATCTACTTATTTGGATGAAAGATCAACACCTTTTTCAAAAAAGAAAACAGTTTACTATGCTGGGCATGGAGGCACATGCCTGTAATCCTAGCACTCTGGGAGGCTGAGGCAGGAGGACTGCAAGTTGAGACAAACAGGACAACTTAGGGAGACCCTGTGTCAAAAAAGAAAAAAAGACTGGAGATACAGCTCAATGAGAAGGCTCTGGGTTCAATACTTAGTACCACAAAAAAAATCAAAATAAAACAAAATAAAGAAAATGAGTCTATTTACATAAAAATCTAGAAAATGCAAACTAATCTATAGTGATAAAGTATATCACTGGTTGATTGGAGAAGGAAAAAGGTGACAAAGAAAGATGACGAGGGGGCATGAGAACAGTCTTGGAAGTACTGGATATATTCACTGTTGTGGCTATGGGATAGTTTCATGGGTATAAATTCATCAAACTATATACTTCAAAAATGTGAAAACTGGGGTTGGGGTTGTAGCTTAGTGGTAGAGCACATGCTTAGCATGCATGAGACCCTAAGTTCAATTCCCAGCACCAGCCAGTATAATTTATCATATGTTAATTTCATTTCAATAAGCCCATAATAAAAAAAGGGAAGCTCTAAAACGAAATGAGCTCTCAAGCATGAGAAGACCAGGAAGAAACTTAAATGTACTCCACAAAGACAAAACCACAGAGACAAGAAAGTTAACGGCTTCTAAGGGTTTGGGGAAGGATAAACAGGCACAGCATGGAAGAAGTGGGTGTGGGGAGAACAATTCTAGTCGTAGCAATATGACATACACTTGTCAAAATCTGTACAATGTACAAACCAACACTGAACCCTAATGCAAACCACGGTCTTGGTGTGATAACAATGTGGCAATGCTGGTTCATTGACTGTAACAAAGGTATCACTCTGGTGTGGAATATTTATAGAGCACAAAGCTGTGTGCATGGTGAAGCAGGGTATACTTGGGAACTCACTACATTTTCTGCTCAATTCTTAAAAACTTTTAAAAAAGTAGTAAAATATATATAATATACAAGTTAAAATTCTAACTTTTTTTTTTTTTTAATTTAAGGTACTGGGGATTGGATCCAGGGAGTGATAAGCTCCATTCCCAAACTTTTTATTTTTTATTTTAAAGAGAAAAAAACAAAAACAATGATACAGAATTTCATAACAATAGGAAATTAATAATGGTTAATATACTACGTATTGCTATCTTCAAAGTAGTTGCTCAGATTACAAGATATAGGCATGCAAAATTGATCAAATATAAGCACAAACTGTTCTTTACAATGAACTAAAAGAAATGAGTAGTATAATTATCTTAGCTATCTTGTGGAAAAGTGTATCTATATACATATATATATATATATATATTTTTTTTTTTTTTTTCTTTTCCCTTCCTTCTTTTCTCCTTTCCCCCATCTCAGTTGTTCTTTCCTTTTGACCGGTTTCTTTCCCTTTCAGAATATCTACTGTACATTTTGGATCTTATTTACTCTTTCAGTTTCTTACACTAGGGATACAATATGCTATTTACACATGCGAGTTTCATTTATTTCACTCCTGAGTATGGTCTCTAGTTGCATTCATTTATCTATAAAAGCCTCGAATTTATCCTTCTTTATAGCTGAGTACTACTCCATTGTATAAAAAGACATCTTTTTTATCCACTCCGCAGCTGATGGACATTTGGGTTGTTGTGAAGATTTAGCTATTACAAATTGTACTGCTATAAACATGGGTGCACACTTATTGCTGTGGTACGATGTTTTTATTTCTTCTACGAAGATATCCAGAAGGGGAATAGCTGGGTCAAATGGGACCTCTAATTCTATTTTTTTTTGAGGAATCTCAACACTGATTTCCACAGTGGTTGCACCAGTCTACACTCCCATAAACAGTGCAGAAGGGTCCTTTTTCCCCACAGCCCAGCCAGCATGTGTTATTGGTTGATTTTTTGATGACAGCCATTCTTTCTGGGGTGAGATGGAATCTCAATGTTGTTTTAATTTGCATTTCTCAAATGACCAATGATGTTGAACACTTTTTCATATATTTATTTGCCATTTGTATTTCTTTATCTAAGAATTGTGTATTCATCTCAGATGTCCATTTCTGGATTGGGTCTTTGAATTTAGGGGGCCTGATTTCTTTCAATTCTTTTTATTTTCTAGATAGAAGTCTTTTGTCTGAGGGACAGTGGCTAAATTTTTTTCCCAATCTGTGGGTTTTCTTTTCACTCTGTTGGTGATTATTTTTCTTTTCTTTTCTTTTTTTGTGGTTACTGGGGGTCGACCTCAGGACCTTGTGCGCCAGCAGGCGCCTGTGCCACTGAGTGATATCACCGGCCCTTTTTTGCATGTGGGTACCGGGAGTCGAACTCATGACCTTGCGCTTGCCAGGCAGGTGCTTATGCCGCTGAGCCATCTCACCAGCCCTGGTGATTTCTTTTTATGCACAAAAACTTTTTAGTAAGATGAGATCCCAGTTGTTGATTCTTTGAAGTACTTCCCATGCAGTTTGGATTTTGTTCATGAAGTCTCTGCCTGCACCTATATCTTCAAGATTTCTACCTACTTTCTCTTCCAGTAGATTTAGTGTTTGTTTTAATATTTAAATCTTTGATCCATTTTGACTTTAGTGCATCCAACCTTTTTATTTTGAGAGAGAGTCTTGCTAAGCTGCTCAGCCTGGCTTCCAACTTGCACTCCAGCCTTACCCTCCCCAAGTAGTTGGAATAATAGGCATGTACCACCAGACCTGGGCATCATAACCATTTTGAAGAGCAAAATTCAGTACCATTAAAAATATAAACAATGTTGTACAACCATCACTTCTGTTAACCATCAGAATTTTTTCATAATTCCACACTGAAACTCTTCTCATTTTTGTTGTTAACCTAAAGGTCTATTAATAAATAAAGTAACTGATTTAAAAAAGGGACTATAGGGCCGTTGAGATGGCTCAGCGGCATAAGCACCTGCCTGGCAAGCACGAAGGCCCAAGTTCGACTCCCAGAACCCACAAACGAAAAAAGGGCCAGTGATATAGCTCAGCAGCACGGGCGCCTGCTGGCGCGCGAGGTCCTGAGGTCAACCCCCAGTACCCACCAAAAAAAAAAAAAAAAAAAAAAAAAAAAAAAAAAAAGGGGGAACTACATGGATAAAAAGAATGACAGTGAAGAGAACAACAAAACAAAGTTGGAAAGATGAACAATAAAAAAGGATCTAAAAGACTACTCAAGACTATGAAATGATAGTTTCTACTCACCAACTTGGCTCCTACCTTCACTGACTTTCTTCCTACCCATATGGTACCTTTGCTGGTTGATACTCTTACCAATAACTTTTTCTTCTTACCTGAAACTCTCCGCTAGGCAATTCAATACACATTACGGCTTTAACTACAAGTTGTTCAAACCAATATTGCCATTTCGGACTTTTCTGAACTCTAGACCTGTACAATTAACTACTAACTTGGCACTTCCTCCCGACGCCTCAATACCAGTCAGGTTCGGTGTTCTCCAAACTTAACCCGTGACATGTCCGTCACTCCTCCATAGCAGATCCTCTTTCACTGTTCCCACATCAGTGGTCTGTACCCTCTGCTGTGGATTTCCTTGCCAGAAACTCAAGAGTCAAGTTTGGACACCTTCCTTTTACTCACTACCCTAGTATGGATTATCAAAACCTGATGATTTTATGTGCCCTTTCGAGTCTGTCCACTTGTCTCTACCTCCTCCACAACACGACCTTCTAGTCCAAGGAACTATCATTTCCCTTCTGAATAACTGCAAATTTCTTTCCAACTTATCATTTCAAATCACCCCCAGACTCTTCCAGTTAATTTTATACCAGCAGCCAGAGTATTTTCAGATTTCAAACCCAATTGTGTATACATAATCCCTGTTTTCCTCCCCTTAAAATCCTGGAATTCCTTCTTTCTTAAAGCCCACAGATCAAGAATGACTGACTGCATGGTCTGTCTCCAGTACCTCTCCATCTTCGTTTTGTACTTCCCATGCACTCAGCCTCAAGTCCTCTCTTTCCACAGCAGTGTCATGCAGTCCATTTCCCAGCATGGCCTCTGCATACGCTCTTTCCTCTGCTGGGAAATTTGTTATAAATCATCTTTCAAGATTTATCTTTACTGGGCTGGTGAGACGGCTCAGCGGCTTAAGCGCCTGCCTTGCAAGCGCGAAGGCCCGAGTTCGACTCCCGGAACCCACATACAAAAAAGGGGCCGGTGATATCGCTCAGCGGCACGGGTGCCTGTTGGTGCGCGAGGTCCTGAGGTCGTCCCCCCGGTACCCACAAAAAAAAAAAAAAAAAAAAAAAAGATTTATCTTTACTTACTCAAGTAAAATGTTCATGACTTCCTAAGATGATAAACCTTAATAACACTGTATTCTCTGTAGCATTTGTTAAAATTCTGTTTTCAAGATCAATTAAAGCCTTTTTCTCTTCATGTTATAAAATCCCCAAGGACAGATATCATGTCTGTGTGGCCCACCCTTGTACCACTAGTACTGGACACAAAGTAGCCATTCACTGAATACTGTAGCAAACTGACAAGCAATGCTGAGGTTGGTGAGGCTGCATATAATGCACAATTATTGCAAATAGTTATCATCCAAGAATGTGGATGTGTCTCACATACAATGAATAAAAAGACAGACATAAGCACATGCACTGCATGATTCCATTTCCAAGAGGTTCAAAAACAGGCAGAACTTCCCTGAAGTAAGAACCACAGCTATCTTTTAGTGTAAGGTGTATGGACTATGGAGGAAGGGAGAAGCACAGAAATGCTCTCTCAATCAGGGTGGTAGTTATAAAGAGGCATACACATATATATATATATACACACACACACTTCAATCAATTTTTTTAACACATGCTTTTGTAAAAATAGCAAGGGACCATGAGAAATCAATCCAGCAGCTGCTAGATGATGCAAAGAAGAATAACATTAGTTTGAATGGAGTCAATGAAAAGCAAGAGATAGCACAAATGATAAAAAACCTGTTCACAGACATCATGGCAGAAAACTTCCCTGGCAGGGAAAAAGAATCTGACATACAGATAAGTGAGGCATATAGAACTCCAAATAGTCATGATAAAAAAAAATCTAAACCAAGGCATAGAATAATGAATATTCCAGAAACTCAGCAAAAGAACAGAATATAAAAGCAGTTAGAGAAAAGAAACATATCACCTATAAAGGAGAGCCTGTCAGAATCACAGCTGACTTCTCCACACAAACCCTCAAGTCAAGGAGAGCACAGAGTGAAGTTCAAGCCCTAAAACAAAAGAATCTCCAACCCAGATTTATGTACCCTACAAAACTATCTCAAAATCGATGGAGAAATAAGATACTTCCATGACAAAAAACATCTGAGGAAATTCATGAACACCAAACCACCAATCCAAAACGTTCCGCAGGACATTCTAGAAAGAGGTAATGAGGACTGCAACTCCATGAACCCTAACAGAAGGAATCCACTAGGCAAGGAAAACAATTAAACAGAGGGTTTTAGAAAAAGAAAAGGGGATAAACAAGAGAAAAACAACACAACAATTGTAAGTTAATACATATCAGTTTATAACCATCATGTTAATGGTCTCAATTCACCATTCAAAAGAAACAGACTGGCAGAATGGATCAAGAAGCAAGATCCAACAGTATACTGGATACAAGAAACACATTAATTCAAAAACAAAATTATATGCTGAAAGTCAAAGGATGGAAAACAATACTCCATGTCACAGGAATCTGGAGAAAAGCAGGGGTAGCTATTCTATTTGCAGACAAAGTGGATTTCAAGCCAAGAATGATTAAGAGAGACAAAGAAGGCCACTACATCCTTGTAAAGGGAACGATCCAAGAGGAAGAGATAACAATCATAAATATATATGCAACAAATACCAATGCACCCAACTACATAGAACAAATAGTAACAGACATGAAAAATCAAATAAACACTAATACAATTGTATTGGAGGATCTCAATGTGTCACAAATCTCAATTTTTGTCTCAATCTGTGTGTCACAAATAGATCAACTAGACAAAAAATGAACAATGAAATATTAGAACTGAACCAAACTTTTGAACAAATGGACTTGGTAGATGTCTACAGAGTGTTCTACCCCACAACATCAGAATACACATTCTTCTCAGCTGCACACAGGACATTCTCCAAAACAGAATACACACTAAAACAGAATACAGAACATGCTTAAGTAAATGCAAAGGAAGGGAAAATATCCCATGCATATTATCAGACCATAGGGCAATGAAATTGGAAATCAATCGCAAAAGAAACCATAAGAACTTCATATACACACGGAAATTAACACCCTCCTGAACACCAATGGGTTACAGATGAAATTAAAGAAGAAAATTAGACAGTTTCTACAAGTAAACAATGACAATACAACATACCAGAACTTATGGGACAAAATGAAAGTAGTCCTAAGAGGGAAATTTACATCAGTGAATACCCACATCCAGAAAACAGAGCAAGCGCAAATGAACAACTTAATGGTGAACCTCAAACTTCTAGAAAAAGAAGAGCAGCTAAGCCAAAAGCTCATATAAGGGAGGAAATCATGAAGATCAAGCAGAAATTAATGCAATGGTGACCAAGTAAACACTACAAATAATGAATCGAAGAGTTGGTTCTTTAAGAGATTAACTAAAATCGACAAACCCTTAGCCAACCTTATCCAAAAAACGAAAGAGAAGAGTCAAACCCACACAATTACGAATGAAAACAGTGAAAGCACAATGGATCCTGTAGAAATCCACAAGATCCTTTCTACATACTTATTGAAAATGCAGATGAAATGGAGATATTCCTAGGTACACATGAATTACCAAAGCTGAAAAAGGAAGATAAAAAAAATCCTAAATAAACCAATAGCAATCAATGAAATTGAAGATGTAATTAAAAAAATACTGACAAAGAAAGGCCCAGGCCTTGCCAGACTCACTGTTGAATTCTACAAGAAATTTAGAGAAGACCTAATACCACTCCTTCTCAAACTCTTTCGTGAAATTGAAAGGGAAGCAATACTCCCAAATTCATTCTTGGAAGCAAGCATTTGGTATCCCTGATACCAAAACCAGAGAAGGACCCAACTGAGAAAGAGAACTACAGGCCAATCTCCCTAATGAACACAGATGTAAAAATCCTCAATATGATACTAGCAAACAGAAGGCAGCAAATTATGAAGATTATATACCATGAATAAGTAGGATTCATCACAGGAATGCAGGGATGGATCAACATAATTAAATCAATAAACGTAATACACCATACTAACAGAGCCAAGGACAAAAACCATATGATCATCTCAACAGATGCAGAAAAAGCTTTTGACAAAGTCCAGCACCCATTCATAAAAACCCTACAGAAAATCAGAATAGATGGTCTTCATCTCAGTCTCATAAAAGCCATCTATGACAAACCAACAGCCAACATCATACTAAATGGACAAAATCTGAAAGCTTTCACTCTGCAATCAGGAACAAGACAAGGATGTCCACTGTCACCACTCTTATTCTATATAGTCCTGGAAACTTCAGCCAGAGCAATTAGACAAGAGAAAGAAATAAAAAGAATAACGATAGGAAAGGAAGAAGTTGAATTACCATTATTTGCAGATCACATGATACTTTACATAGAAGACCCCAAAAACTCCACCAAAAGACTTCTAGATTTAAAACCAAATTCAGCACTGTAGCTGGATACAAAGTCAACACTCAAAAATCAATGGCCTAAAAAAATAAATAAATCAATCAATGACATTCCTGTACACAAATAACACACTCGATATGAGAGAAATTAGGGAAACAACATCTTTCACAATAGCATCCAAAAAAATGAAATACCTAGGAATCAATCTAATGTAGGAGTAAAAGACCTCTACATTGAAAACTATAGTACTCTGAAAAGGAGATTGAATAGGCTATCAGAAAATGGAATGATATCCCTTGCTCTTGGATAGGAAGAACCAGTACAGTGAAAATGGCCATCCTTCCAAAACTGTTAAACAGATTTAATGCCATTCTGATCAAAATTCCAACACTCTACCTCATAGAATTAGAGAAAACAATCCTAAAATTCATTTGGAATGAGAAGAGAGCTACAATAGCAAAGGCATTTCTGGGCAACAAAGGCAAGGCAGGACGAGTCACAATCCCTGACTTGAAATTATACTATAAAGCTATTGTGATAAAATACAGTATGGTACTGGCAAAAAAACAGACTCAAGGATCAGTGGAACAGATTAGAAGATGCAGAAACTGCTCCAGACATACTCAACCACCTTATCTTTGACAAAGGTGTGAAATACATTCACTGGAAGAAAGATAGCCTCTTTTTTTTTTTTTGTGGGTACCGGGGGTTGACCTCAGGACCTCGCGCGCCAGCAGGCACCTGTGCCGCTGAGTGATATCACCGGCCCTATTTTTGTATGTGGGTTCTGGGAGTCGAACTTGGGCCCTTGCGCTTGCCAGGCAGGCACTTACGCCGCTGAGCCATCTCATCGGCCTCAGCCTCTTATAAATGGTGCTAGAAAAACTGGCTTTCCACATGCCAAAGATCAAAATTAGCCCCATATCTTTTACCATGCACTAAATTTAAAATGGATCAAAGATCTAAATATTAAAACACAAACATTAAATCTGCTGGAAGATAGAATAGGTAAAACTCTTGAAGACATTGGTGTAGGCAAAGACTTCATGAATAAAACCCCGACTGCACAGGAACTATCATAAAGAATCAACCAACAACTGGGATCTCATCTTATTAAAAACCTTTTGCACAGCAAGAGAAACCACCAACAGAGTGAAAAGACAACCCACAGAGTGGGAAAAAATGTTTGCCAGCTGTTTCCGAGAACATATAAAGAATGCAAAAAAATCAGGTCCCGCCAAATTTAAAGACCCAATCCAGAAATGGCATTCTGAGATGAATAGACACTTCCGAGATGAAGAATTAGAAACAGCAAATAAATATATGAAAAAATGTTCAATATCACTGGTAATTCGAGAAATGCAAATTAAAACAACACTGAGATTCCATCTCGCCCCAGAAAAAATGGCTATCATCAAGAAATCAACCAGTAACAAATGCTGGCGGGGCTATGGAGTAAAAGGAACCCTTCTCCACTGCTGGTGGGAGTGTAGACTGGTGCAACCACTGTGGAAATCAGTGTGGAGATTCCTCAAAAATCTACGACTAGATTTGACCCAGCTATTCCGCTTTCTAGTACCTTCCCGAAAGAATTCAAAGCATCATACCACAGTGATATATGTACACCCATGTTTACAGCGGCACAGTTTGTAATAGCCAAATCTTGGAAAGAACCCAAACGCCCATCAACTGTTGAATGGATAAAGATCTGGTTTAATACAATGGAGTACTCCTCTGCCATAAAGAAGGATAAGCTTGAGACATTTCTAGGTAAATGAATGCACTTCGAGACCATACTCCTAAACGCAAAAAATCAGACACACATGCGTAAATATTGCAGTGTTTCTCTGGTGTGAGAAACCGAAAGTGTACATAAAGACCAAGTGTATAACAGATATTGTGAAATAGGAAGAAAACGTTCAAATGGGGAGGGGGAACAAGGAAGGTGGTCGGGGAAAGGAAAGAAGGGAAAAGCAAAAAAAAAGAAAAAGAGAAAAGAAGGAAAACATGGAAAAGAAGCTTTTTGTAAATGGAGAGGGGAGGAGGGACTGAAGAGAGTTTGAGGGAGGGTAGAGCAATGAGAAAAAAAGAAGCTATATCATGTATAAATACAAATTCTTTATGATGAATGTGATCATTATGTATATCGAAAATGTACCAATAAAATCTGATTAAAAAAGAAAAACACAATTAAAGCTCCAATCAAAACCTGCAAACAGTCAACCCAGACCTGACAAGTACATGCTATCAAAACTGTCCTCGGTGCTCACAATTCTCATTCTACAAGCAACACAAGTTGCACATGATAAGTTTGCTATAGTTTGGAACTAAACTGTCCCAACAGCCCATGTGTTAAAAGCCTGGTCCCCAGAACATGGCATTTTGGGAGCTGGAGAACCAATATGAGTCTGTGCCTAGTGGAAGAAAGTTAGGTTATTGGGGATGTACCAATATGGGAGCCCCAGCCCCTTCTTCTTTCACCTTCTGCTTCCATGAAGTAGCTTCCTTCACCACATGTTCCTACCATGATGTGTTGTCTCACCACAGGCCCAACAGTAATGGCACAACCCATGTTTTGAAACCTCGAAGACTGGGAGCCAAAAATAAATCCTCCCTCCTCATAAGTTTGATCTCAGGTAGTACTTTGTCACAGTGGCAGAAGGCTAACTAAAACACTTTTTAAATATGTATTTTCCATCTAATAAAGATCTATGTTTAAGAACATATAAAAGATAAGCAATTTATTCTCACATCTTTTGAAGAACCTGGGCCATCACAACCCCATTCGTTAAATCTTCCACAGTCTGGCATGGTGCATCCACATTAAATGTCTGGATCTGAAAGGAAAAAAGATTCTACGGTTAAACTGTATAAAGATTTCTTAGGATTTTATGTTTTTTGGTGATTATCTCATCTTGTGGATTGTTTTAAAAAGAAAACAACTGAAAAGTTCTTGCCAGAAATGGATAATTAGTGAAATTTCTGAAAGAAAAACTGGTAGATACCAGATGACTTTACACCATCCATTCTACTCAAAGATGATCTAAGAAAATTATGGTAACTTTAGCCCTTATACAAGTAACAGACTCAGGGATAAACAGGGAAGAGAAAATGTAGACCAAAGCGATACACCGAGATGCTTCTGGGAGAAAAGTCAATCCATTCATGTGAGTAAGGCAGCAGTGCTGCCTCAATTGCTACAGCAGTCATCTTACGACTATTATGGGATGAAGCATTTCAATCAGGTCAAGGGAAGAGACAGGACTAAGTCCTTGAGGTAAAAATTGAACCACTGAATTTAAAAAGCTTGAAGTCTCCTATTTTGTGAGATATATTACTCTATTGTTGAAGCCTAGACAGGTTGGGGTTTCTGTTACTCAGAGCCAAAATATATTTATACAGATGTAGAAATCATATTTACCATGGTTAGGTTGTATATTCAAATTCATTTTGTTTTCAAATATATTCTAAATCAGAACTAACTTTGTACTTGTCAAATATAATGTGGTTGAGAAATGTAAGGAAATATAGCTGAGCGAACAATGATTATTACCCAGTAGTTCAATCTGAATTTAGAAGGAAATAAATTACTAAAAATAGACAGACACAGGCTTTCCTCTCATAGACAGACATCACAGTTTAGTGAAACAGTATTACAGCAACAGCAAGCACAAAGTGAGAATGTGATAAAATCTAGAAATAAGCAGCAGCCTGTCTGGTATGGATGGGGGGGTGATAAGAGTTATAGGGAGAGACAGGACAGGGACAATGGTGAAGTAGTGAAGGACAGGGCTAATGCAAAGGATTTTAAGCAGGAAAGTGAGGTTATGAGATATGAACTGTATAAAGATTATACTGGCTGCAATATGGAGGCAAAGGGGGGACCTACTTTAGCAGGTCCCTATGTTAACACAGAAGAGGCTAACCTAAGGAACTACACTTAGGTAACCATCTGTCTTTTTCATTTATTGGGTTGGGGGGAAAAAAAAGCACTGCTCCGTCAAACTGCACACACATTTTCAAACTTTTGATATACATTGCCAAACTTCCCGGACAGTCATACATTCCTCATAATTTCCATAGTAGTGTCTTCTGGGTAATGATGGTTATGGTGGCAGACACCAAGGGAACTATCTTAAAGATCTTTGTAAGCAGATGTGGTGGTGCATGCCTATAACCCTAGCTAGTCAGGAGGCAGAGGCAAAAGGACTTAATGTTTGGGACCAGCCTAAGCAACTCAGTGAGACACTGTCTCAAAACAGAAAGGACTGGGGATGTAGCCAGTGGTAAAGCATTCTGGGCTCACTCTCCAGTACCACAAAAAAAGAAAAAAAAAAGTCCTCATAGAAGATAGTTTTTACTTAGGTAAATAATTCGGGAGCGGTGATAAGAAAGGTCTCAACCGATACAAGTATAGGGTCAATAAAAAATTAATAGATAATCCAAGCGTGGTGGCATGCATTTTTAAGTTCCAGCTACCTGGGAAGCTTGAGTCTAAGGCCAGTCTGGACAACTTAGCAACAACCCATCTCAAAAGAAAAAGAATAGATGAATAAATGGAACAAACAAACATCATCTGCAGGAACTGATTTGGCACTTTACTCCATACTATATGGAGCTGCCTCCTCATAATTTTACAAGAAATAAGAACCTGCTTTCATGTTACAGCTGCTAAATTAATGGCCCCTTATTTTAAGAAAATGTCATGCCTTTAGAGATTTGGCTAGAAGGAAAAAGCAGCAGAAGTGATGGCCAAGTCTCTTTTATCTCTTATCACTAACTTTACCCCAAGGCACTAGACAGAATAAGCCGCAGTGAATACTGCTGTGAATGTAATGAATTCTAATCCCCTGCTTTATTTCTAATTTGCCATGTAATCTCACCTCATCTCATTGAGAAAGGGTGTGTGTGTGTGTGAGAGAGAGAGAGACTGAGAGAGAGACAGAGAGAGAGAGAGAGACAGAGAGAGTGAGAGATTGATTGATTGAACCCAGCACTTTAGAGACAGGATCGCCATAAATCGCTGGGCTTGAACCTGTGAACCTCCTACTTCAGCCTCCCAGAGTGCTGGGATTACAGGCATGTATTATCAGGCTGAGCTAACCTCACCTCTCTTAATATTAACTTTTCTGTGTAAATACTGGAGAAAAATACCTTATGAAAGGGTGAATGAGGACACAAGTATATAATAGTTTCAAAATATACATGGGTATACATGAGAACCATCTGGGAAATTTTTATTTTGAAAATACACATTTTTTAGCTCCACCTACTGAGTCAGAATCTCTGCACATTGGTGCATGGGGTGAAAATCTATTTTTCTTTGTTTTGTTTACAGGGTCTCACTATGTAGTTCAGGCTGGCCTTGAACTCATGGCAATCCTCTTGCCTCAGCCTCCCAAGTACTGAGACTATAGGCATGCGGCACCACACCTGATTGGAAATCTATTCTTAACAAGTTCATCGAATAATTCTCATGTAGCTAAGTGCTGGGTTAGCATTTGGAATCTTCTCATCCAAAGTACTACCAAATGTAACGAATGGAAGATTATCATCCCCTGCCCCTAAAGTGTGGAGGAGTGAACCTAGGCGATTGAGCTCTAGCTCCACTAAAGAGGTACATCCCCACCAGGATGTAAGATTAGAAAACCGCCTCTGGCTAATCAGAGAAAACAATTCAGTAAAATAATTTAAAGGGTAATTTAGTTCTAAGACTAGATCTGTTTTTCTCCTAGCACTCAAAGAAAGCTAAATTTTCATTTCTGATTTTAATATGTGCTTCAAAGCAATTATTTTCTTTTATTAGCCCTTGAGATACATAGTTAATTCATGAAGGCTAGACAATGTCCACCTCTGCTTTGAGAAGAAAGTGAAGATTTTCACATGGATTTTCTTTTTGGGCATGATGAAAATGTTAGTGGTACTAGATAGCAGTGATTGTAGCACAACCTGTGACTATACTAAAAACCAGAGAATTGTACAATTCAAAAGGATGAAGTTTATGGCATGTAAATTATCTCAATTTCAAAAATATCACCTACCAATTCCCTGAGCTATCATCTACTGAGCATTTCAGGAAAGCAATACAATATAATTCAAAGATAACTGCACTTAACCTCGTTAAGGCACACAATTCTCCCTGAAGGGTCACAACCTTTCTTGTAATTCCAAGAAGCTTTATGAATACCACCCAACTTCTGCTTCCCTTTCCCCAACAAAAGAATGAGGAGTAATCATGAGAACCCTGGACTTAGCAAGTTCAGAACCAGGGGTGATTTTACTCCTTAGTAGGCGATTTTGACTGTGGGAGCTAGATGAGTGCTATTAACATTTACTAGATAGAAGCAAGCTATGTCACTATTTATTAAATGTCCTACAATATACAGTGCTCTTAACAGACAATTATCCAGCCTGAAATGTCAAATGGCGATAAAGTTAAAAACCCTGATCTGGAGCAGTGGTTCTCCAAACATGGTCTGCAGGTTACATCACCCGAAAACTCAACAGAAATGCAGAATCTCAGGCTATACCCCAAACCTAAGAAATTAGGAACTCTGGCCCTGGGGCCCAGCAATCCAAGTTTTAAGCAAAGGTAATGCTGGTCAATGTGAATGTATGAGACCCACTGCCAGGATTAGCAATCTTGTGTCAAATATGAATACAACTCTCACAAAGAAGTGTAGTCTGAAATAAAATCAGGAGCTGAACCCAGGTAGCTCAAGCTTAGAAGCTGTACTCTGAACCATCGTGCTATATACTGACACTTTTTTAAAGTACTAAAACCTCTGTACATGAGAAATCAGCTCTGTTGGCAGGATGGAGTTAGGCAGAGGAGACTGAATGGCATGGGGAGATACCACCATAAAAATTATATCCTTCGTACTTCTATATATTAGCATGCATTTTATAGTTTCCAAAATTAGTATGAAAATAATTAGGATATGTTAAGGTTGTTGGTTTTTCCCACAAGTGCACTAAGCCTATATGATGACGCTTTTTCCACTTAGCTTTTTCTCCTGAACTGGTAGCATTCTAGATTCTTGTTTTTCAGTTTCTAAAACCTGGTTAAAGCTTGGCTGGGGGTTTAGCTCAGTGGTAGGGCTTAGCATACACAAGGCCCTAGGTTCAATCCCCAGCATTGCAAAACAAAGAAAATAAATCATGGGAAAGTGCAATCTTTTCATTGAGATTCAGGTATAATTCAAGAAATTAGGCTTCAAAGTTTAACAGGCAGGACAGACTTTTCCTAACAAGTAGAAATAAATTCTGATCCAGAGGGTGGGAGCGGAAGTACAGTGGAAATGTTTAAGCACATCAGGCTGAACCAGCTTAACTACATACACTGACTGAGAATTGAAGCTTGAGATGTAGTCCATTTGCAGGATTACTTTGTCTATTTGTAAGTACTCCTTTTTCAACAAAAATCTGAAATAACCGCATTTTCAGGCTCTCTGATAACAACGGCAATTTATCCAACATTATTTGGGGCAACCAGATACAGTTCCAGAGGACTGAATCCTACATAGGTGACTAAGTCATCCCTTTTATGCACTTAAGCTTCCATTATTTTAGCCATTTCCAGGGGAAGACTGTCTAAAATGTACTATACACATCTCTCCTGTCCCAAACTGAATGTAGTACAGTGAAAATAAACTTCATTTCCTGCTCAGGATCATAAGCATGATACTCTCTATAACTGAACATGGAGGCTCCAGACACACAGACAGCTGGCAGCCCAAAGACTGAGTAAAACCCAGACTGAACTTTACCGCATGGGTCTTCTCTGTCATTGACAGCTGTCTGTATTTTGCTGAGTGCTGCAGTTACCTTCTAGCCTACCATGTGCTAACAAACAAACAAACAAGCAAAAAACAAAAAACAAAACAAAAAAAACCAACCCACAACCAAGTTGAATAGGAAATTAGTTAAAATAGAATGAATTATTCTAAATGAGAGTCTTTACTTTGGAGTGTACTGTGTACACTTTCCCTTATATTTGGCTTTGGAATTGTGTTCAGCATTTATCTGGCCTCCAGACAGTGCTACTAGTCTAAAACATGCACAGTCAGCTACTTCAAATACTGTGCACATAAATATTTATTCTTCTAATGACAGCTGAAAGATAAAAAACCCAGCACTTAAACTCAACTTTATTTTCAAACATTTCAATGAACAATGTTTTAAAATGTTTCCAAATCTGAGAATTGTACATCATTTAATGGAAGCTGCCCTCCAGTTTTGTCTTCAATAATCTCTAATCTCCAGAAATTTTCTTTGATAAAGATCCCTGTCATTATTTCAGAAAGCCTATTCCTTAAAACCATACTCCCTGCCCTTTGCAGTTAATAATGTGGATTATTCTTGTTTCTGGATTTTGCATCTGATTTTAAGCAAATTCTCTGTGATTGTATGGTTTTCTGTTATAAGTCCTTCAAAGTTTCCTCTATGATTTTTCCTCTATTATTCTTTAGCATTCTCACTCAAATAACTGCACCATCACCATTTTCCAGCTGCTCTTCAAATACATCTCCATTTCTGACTTTTCTTCCTAGACTTTAAACTATGTAGCGCCACTACAGCAGTCATCTTTGCCTTCTTTCTCCTTTTTTCTAGCGTTGAGCAAGGCACTACTGTACAGACCCAACAATGCAACACTGAAGATCCTCAGCTTTCTGTTTACAACCTCTCCCAGATCTGTTCCTTCCACAAAATCCAAAAACGTACCCCCTGCCTAGTAAAACCTTGCATCATCTCTCCTGAAAATACAGCTTCTATCTCCTTGCCTTAAGTTAGAACCTATTCAAGTTGTTTGACAGGTATGGATAAATATGAATAACCTGAAATCCCAAGAACAGTCTAACTTAAAACTTGCTAAACATTATCAAGCTCTACCACTGTATGTATTCTATGTTTCAGGGGACATAATCTGATTTACGACATACCCATGTTATAAAAACCTCAAAACTTTTTAAAAAATTACATTTGTTACAACCAACCAAAGATGATGCTTCTCAAACCTTTCCAGCAAAGTGCTCCTGCACGGCAGAGAGTGAGCTGAACCTGTAACCAGAGATGTAACCCAAGGCACTGCTAAACAGAATTTCTTTCACACTGATGTTTTACCGTTAAAATATGAAAGGCCAGGGGGTGCAGCTCAGTGGTAGAGAAAATGATTTAGCGTGCATGAGACTCTGTTCAATCTCCAGCACCCAGAAGATTCTTCCAGAAGGGGTATTTAACATTTTAGCAACAAGTAAAACAAATGGTCCCCAAAGGAGCACTTGGTTTAAACCCATGGCTCTGCCTACTCTGCATCCCCACCCCAAGACCCAACCAGTTTGTAAAGCATACAAGCGTAAGTTTACTGTCCAGCTCCAGAAGCACTACTGTCGACATTAGAATCCAACGCAGATTTTAAAATGTTAGAACCTGCCAGGCATGGTGACACATGCTTGTAATCTCAGCACTTGGAAGGTCCAGGTGGGAGAGGAGGATCCTTGTGAGTTTGAGGCTAGCCTGGGCTACATAGTGAGACCCTGTCTCCAAAATAAATAAACAAAATAAAATGTTAGAACCTGAACTGCGTAATAATTTCAAATCAGAAATCCGAAAACGTATCTCCAAAATATTTTGGAGTCCCTTTAATGATTTTCCAAATACCCTTGTTTTACTTAAAGTTTCCTCTTTGACGCCTTTTATAAGTTCTTTCACACTGCTTACGTTCTAGTAGCCAAAATGCATCTTGCATTTTAAATACTCTGCCCCATGGCGCCTCCTCATATTTTTCCTACCCCCCCCCCTTGAAGTACATACTTCTCTTTTCTTTCCGGGTAAGCAGAGCTCATCCCCCAAGGGGCTACGCTCCATCCTTCGCGGACGTTACAACAAAGGCGAGCAGCGTAATAACCAGGGGTCCCGACTGCCTCTACTGGCCGGCCGCGTCGGGGTGCAGGAAAAACAAGGCTTCGGTGTCCCTGGAAGCTCCAGAAAAGCGCCGGCGGCAAGCAACGATTACAGTGTCGCCTGCACCCCATCATTAGCCTTGGCCAGGCCGGTCTCCACTGCGGGAACTGCCAACTCCTCAAGCCCAGCAAGTTTCGCTCAGACCCTGGGCCGCGCCTGCCCTCACCCTTGGGCTGCTCGCAGTCCTGGCCCGGCCCGGCCCGACCGCGGGTGCAGACGCGGCCCGCACAGGCGTCCTCTGCTAAGCCCAGCCCAGGCCTCCGGAAGGGCCCGGATGTGAGGGCCCAGTCGCCAGAGGCGCTCGCCCGCAGGACGAGCGTGGGGAACCCCGAAGCGCGGCCCGGGGGAAGGGTCGGCCTCGCCCGCCGGCCACCACGTACCCAAGTGAGAAGGCTCTCGCACAGCTCCACCCGCTCCACCGACTCCACGTTGAACATCTTCCTGCGCTGGGGCCTGCGCGCCGCCCCGCCAGCCGGAAACGCCGCCGCGCGGCCTGGGGTAGTTGGCAGGGTCCGGCGCCGGGCTAGCCCGGGGCCCACCCGCTCCTCAGCCCGCAGCCTCCTCGCTCCGCGCCAGCCGCGACTCCCGCACCCTCACCCCGTCTCCTCCCTCCTTCGCTCGGGGCCGTGCGCCCGGCCACGCCCGCCGCCCGCGTCCCGCCCCGACCGCCCTCACCAGCTCCGAAAGCGCAACCCCGCCGAGAGCGCGGCCGGCGGGCGAGCGTCTGCGCACCAGCGCGCCCGGGCCCGCCCGCTGCGTGTCCATCGCGCACGCGCACGCGCCCGCACGCCTTCTGCTCGCCCTGCGCGGAAGCGCCCCTGTGCGCGTGCGCCTGCGCCGGCACTCCAACTTGAAACAGAGCAGGCGGTGGCCCGGGAGGGCTGGCGGGGGCAGACCCCGGAGATAGTCGCTGTTCTCGGTCGCCGGGCGTTGGGAGGTGTCCTCTGCGGTGTAGAGGTACGCGCCCCCGCCTGGCTGCGAGCGCGGACGCCCGGGAGGCGCGGAGGGGTCCGGCGTGGGCGGGGCGCCCGGTCCCTGGGGACCGCACGGGGCTCTTGGGGGAGGCCGCGGCTGGGGCTCCGGGCGCCGGGACCTCGCGTCTGGGGTGCGCTTGCAGGGTCACCCGCGACGGCAGGGGGGCCGAGGCGGTGGCGTCTGGGTGGCTCGAGGAGGGCTGGCGGCGCCGCGGCAGCCCACCGACCCTTCTTGGGATGCTTGGAGCCTCGCCTCTCTGGCAACTTTGCTTGGCGTTTTTTGATGGCGAACTAGTTGGCTCGCGTGCCGCAGCGGGCTGTTTGTTCTCATTGGAAGCTCTAAAAGGTTCGCCTACTCAGTGGGAGACGCCACTTCTCCAAACTGTAAGGACATCAACGGGTTTAGGGCCTGTTTCTCCTAGTGTTCAGAGTTGGTTTGCCTTAATGGTAAGGGGGATCATTGTGTAGCTGTCGCCTTTATAGAAGCACCAATCTCTGCAGGGTTACTGATACATTTTAAAGCGGTATAGTATATGCAAACCACATACATGCTTAAGGAACGATATAAAACAACCAGATAAAAACAAAAAGAGCATTGCCGGCTTCCCAGGACTTCCCCCACCCTGTGTTCTTTGCTGAGCAAATTCCCTCCCTAGCCTGACTTTTGTGATAATCACTTTTTTCTTTTCCTTACAGCTTTACCACATACTGTATAATGTATGCCGTATAATGGGGGGGGGTGCCTGTTTTTGAATTGGAAACATTGCGGTATTTTATAGCTTCCAATTACTATGAAATTTGTGTATGTGTATAGATAATTTTCATTACGGTCTGGTATTTATTGTGTGAATACAGGAGTGTGTGCATTCTACCGTTGATGTGCATTTGTTACAGGTTAGGGCCACTCAAAACAATGCTATAAACATTCTTGTACCTGGACTGTAATGCAAAGGTGCTGGAGTTTCCAAGATACACGCCTTGGAGTTCTACGAGAATTGTGGATTCACAGATTATGCCTTAGCTACCAGATAATGCCAAACCTTACTTGGAGTACCATAGTTAACTTAGGAAACACCTTCACTGTGTTTTGCAATCCTGGAGCCCTGTCGTGCTCTTACCCTCTTCCCATTAAGAGTAGATTTTCTCATTGAGGAGTGAGAACTACTCAGCATTGAGTATTTTAAATTTATTTATGTATGTATTTATTTACGGTATGGGGAGTTGAATCCAGGGTCTACATCCCCAACCCTTAGTTGTTGTTTTTGTTGTTATGGTGGTGGTTTTAAGACAGGGTCTTGTTGCGTTTCCCAGGCTGGGCTCAAACTTTCGGTCCTCCTACCTCAGCCTCACAGAGTAACAGTCAAGAGCTCACACGATGATTATTTGTGAATGTAAAAAAGTCTTACCTGCAGTCTTCTCAATGATCTTTCTGCAAACATGCTTTTTTACCCTAAAGACTGAAACTTTAGAATCTAAATGTGAATCTCCTACTTTGGTTCCTGTTTTGGGTGCCTCTGGATCTTTGCCAAACCAGAGTTACTACATTCCATACTAGGTGATTTCTGTAGAATCCCTGTCACTTCAAATGACTATACTCTTGTTAGGGAAGTTACAGCGTCTGTGTGTGTCACACTGACTTCAGCCTGACCTGTAGCTTTTCTTTGGATGTAGACCGAGGTGGAGGGAGTTGCTCAGGTTTTCAAGGCTCCAACACAGTTGGCCTAAGCTTCCTTTCCAAGCCTGGTTGCAGATCTACACAGCGCTTTTTGTCATAATGTTCTAATGTTCTTGAGGAATGATTTGTAGCTCCAGTTAGCCTCTGTGAAGGAAATTCTGTTAAGTTTCTTAAAGCCCAGCAATGTGGCACATTCCTATAATCATAGTACATTGGGAGACGGGAGACAGGAGGATCGCAAGTTTGAGCCCCATTTGGGCAACTTAGTGACTTAGCAAGACCATGTCCCCCCAAAAAAGACTGTGGGGATACAGCTCAGTCCTAAGATCCTGGGTTCAATCCACAGTATTGCCCAAAAAAAGACAACCTTAGAGTCTTTTTACCCAGGCTCTTGTAGAGATTTGATTGCCACAGGGCTTCTGTAGATAATTCCTTTTATTCCAGAACCTTTTGTTTTTGTTGTTGCAATACTGAAAACTGAACCCAGGGCTTTTGAACTGACCTACATCCCCAGGCTACTTTTTTAATATTCTTTCTGAGCAAAAGAATATATTTGCGGGCAGGGGATACAGCTCAGCGGCACAAGCGCCTGCCTGGTAAACACAAGCTCTTGAGTTTGATTCCCAGTACAAAAATTATATATATGTATGTATTTTCTTTTTTTCTACATTTTTTATTTATGCATATTGCAGAGTAATGGGTTTCATTTTGGTAGATTTATACATGCATATATAGTTTATTCATTCGCCCCATCACTCCCCTTACCCCACTCTTCCCACCTGGGTTCATATTTTGGTTGGGGGGTCAATGTGTGTAATGTATTTTGATTATATTAATTGCCCCTATTACTGGTCCTTACAACACCCCCTCCCCATATTCCCTTCCTCTTGTCTAGTAATAGTCTCCTTTCTATTTTCTTGTCATCTTTTTTCAGATCCTACATATTAGGAAGAGCATGTGATATTTGTCTTCGTGAGTATAACATGATGGACTTTATTGGATCTTAAGTCCAGCACCTTAACCATTCGACCATCCTGGTGACCATGATGAATTCTAGATCCATCCATTTTTTTGCAACTAACAAAGTTTCTTTTTCATGTCTGGGAATAATACTCCATCATATATATATATATATATATATATATATATATATATGTATATGTGTGTGTGTGTGTGTGTATGTATACATATATGTATATACAATATTTTCTTTAGCCATTCATCTGTTGATGGGCCCCTGAGCTGGTTCCATATCTTGACTGTTGTATATTACGCTGCAGTAAACATGGATATACAGGTATCTGTATGGCAGTGATGGTGAACCCTGGAGAGACTTGAGTGCCCAAACTGCAACCCAGAACCCACTTACTTATTGCAAAGTGCCAACACTTCAATTAAACTTGAATACTTTGCTGCTGGGGTGATACTGGGGCTACTTGGCTCGTGCGGCAACAGAGAGGGATCTGCATGCTTGGAGTGGCACGCATGCCAAAGGTTTGCCACCACTGTTCTGTGGTATGCTGAGTTCCTTTGAGTGTATACTTAGGAGTGGAATAGCTGGATCAAATGGTAGCTCTGTGTTTAGTTCTTTGAGGAATCTTTATCATGTTTTCCATAGTGGCTGTACTAATTTATATTTCCACCAGCAGTGTAGAAGGGTTCCTTTTTCCACTGCATTCTTGCCAGCATTTACTGTTTTTTGTATTCTTGATGATAGCCATTCTGACTGGGGAGAGATGGATGCTTAATGTAGTTTTGGTTAGCATTTCCCTAACAGCTAGTGGTGGTAAACATTTTTTGATATACTTATTGGCCCTTTGTACTTCATCTTTTTGATGTGTCTGTTCTTTTATCCATTTATTATTGGACTATTTACTTTTTTGCTGTTAAGTTTTTTTTAGTTCTTTATATATTCTAGATATTAATCCTCTGTGGAAGAGTAGCTGGCAAAGATTCTGTAGGCTGTCTCTTCACTCTGTTCATTGTTTCTCTTCCTGTGCAAAAATATTTTAATTTGATGTAGTCTCATTTATTGATCCTCACTATTCTTATACTGTTGAATTCCTAGTCAAGAAATCTTCACTTGTGCCTATGGGTTCAGCTGTTTCCCCTGTTTTCTTTCAGCAGTTTCAAAGTTTCAGATCTTACAACTAGTCTTTGATGCACTTTTTTTTTTTTTTTTTTTTTTTTTTTGTGGGTACCGGGGTCGACCTCAGGACCTCGCGCACCACTAGGCGCCCATGCCGCTGAGCGATATCACCAGCCCTTTTTTCATATGTGGGTTCCAGGAGTCGAACTCGGGCTCTCGCGCTTGCTGGGCAGGCGCTTACACCGCTGAGCCATCTCACTGGCCCCTTGATGCACTTTAAATTGCTTTTTGTACAGGGTGAGAGATAGGGATCTAGTTTCAGTCTTCTCTAAGGAGATACCCAGTTTTCCCAGCACCAATTGTTAAAGAGACTGTCTTTTCTCCAGGATATATTTTTGGCTCCTTTGTCCAGAATCAGATGGCTGTAGTTGTGTGGGTTTATTTCTTTGTCCTGAGTTCTGTTTGGTTGAGCAGTGTGTCTGTTTTTATGTCAGCAGCATACTACTTTTTTTTTACTGTGGCTTGTAGTATAATTTGAAATCAGGGGAAATTTATAGCATTAAATACCTATATCAGGAAAATAGAGCAAGCACAAATAAACAACTTAATGCTGAACCTCAAACTTCTAGAAAAAGAAGAGCAGGCTAAGCCAAAAGCTTGTACAGGGAGGAAATTTTAAAGATCAGAGCAGAAATTAATGTATTGGAGACTAAAAAAAATAATACAAAGAATCAATGAATCAAAAAGTTGGTTCTTTGAAAGATTAAATAAAATTGACAAACTCTTATCCAACCTTATTTAAAAAAAGAAAAGGAAAGACTCAAATCCATGCAATTAAGAATGAAAAGGGTAATATCACAATGGACCCTGCAGAAATCCAGAAGATCATCTATACCTATTTTGAAAATTTGTATTCTAATAAGATGGAAAATGCAGAAGAAATGGACAGATTCCTAGATATGTATGAATTACCAAAGCTGAATCAAGAAGACATAAAAATCCTAACTAAACCAATATCAACCAATAAAATGGAAGATGTAATTAAAAACCTCCCAACAAAGAAAAGCCCAGGCCCTGATGGATTCACTGCCGAATTCTACAAGAAATTTAGAGAAGACCTAACACTACTACTTCTCAAACTTTTTAATGAAATTGAAAGGGAAGCAATACTCCCAAATTCATTCTTGGAAGCAAGCATTACCCTGATACCAAAACCAGAGAAGGATCCGACTGAGAAAGAGAAGTACAGACCAATCTCCCTAATGAACATAGATGCAGAAATCCTCAATAAGATACTGGCAAACAGAATGCAGCAAATAATCAAGAAGATTATACACCATGACCAAGTTGGATTCGTCCCAGGGATGGGACGAATATACGTAAATCAATAAATGTAATACACCATATTAATAGAACCAAAGACAAAAATCATGGTCGTCTCAATAGATGCAGAAAAAGCTTTTGACAAAGTCCAGCACCTATTCATGATAAAAACCCTACAGAAAATTGGATGGTCTTTATCTCAATCTGATAAAAGCTATCTATGACAAACCAACAGCCAACATCATACTAAATAGACAAAATCTGAAAACTTTCTCTCTAAAGTCAGGAACAGGATAAGGATGTCCACTGTCCCCACTCTTATTCAACACAGGCCTGGAAACTTTAGCCAGAGCAATTAGACAAGAGCAAGAAATAAAAGGAATAATGACTGGAAAGGAAGAAGTTAAATTATCATTATTTGCAGATGACATGATATTCTACATAGAAGACCCCAAAACCTCCACCAAAAGACTTCTAGACTTAATAAGCAAATTCAGTAGTGTAGCTGGATACAAAGTCAACACTCAAAAATCAATAGCCTTCTGGTACATGAATAACAAACTTACTGAAAGAGAAATTAGGGAAACAACACCTTTCATAATAACATCCAAAAAAATGAAATACCTAGGAATCAATCTCACAAAGGATTTAAAAGACCTCTACACTGAAAACTACGGTACTCTGAAAAAGGAGACTGAAGAGGATATCAGAAAATGGAAAGATATCCCTTGCTCTTTGGTAGGAAGAACCAATGTAGTGAAAATGCCCATACTTCCAAAATTGTTATACAGATTTAATGCAATTCCGATCAAAATTCCAACAGCATATCTCACAGAATTAGAGAAAACAATCCTAAAATTCATTTGGAATCAGAAGAGACAAAGAATAGCAAAGGCAATTCTGGGCAACAAAGGCAAGGCAGGGGCATCACAATCCCTGACTTGAAATTATACTATAAAGCTACTGTGATAAAAACAGTGTGGTATTGGCAAAAAAACAGACCCAAAGATCAGTGGAACAGATCAGAAGATGCAGAAACAACTCCAGACATACTAAGCCACCTTATCTTTGACAAAAGTGCCAAACACATTCACTGGAAGAAAGATAGCCTCTTTAATAAATGGTGCTGTTAAAACTGGCTATGCACATGCCAAAGATTAAAACTAGACCCATATCTTTCACCATGCACTAAACTAAATTCAAAATGGATCAAAGATCTAAATATTAAAACAAACATTAAATCTGCTGGAAAATAGAATAGATAAAACTCTTGAAGTTATTGGTGTAGGCAGAGATTTTATGGATAAAACCCCAATTGCACAGGAACTATCACAAAGAAACAACAACTGGGATCTCATCTTATTAAAAAGCTTTTGCACAGCAAGAGAAACCACCAACAGAGTGAAGAGACAACCCACAACGTGGGAAAAAATGTTTGCCAGCTGTTCCTCAAAGGATTACTATTGAGAACATGCAAAGAACTCAAAAAAAATCAGACCTCCCACATTTAAAGACCCAATCTAAAAATGGGCATATGAGATGAATACACACTTCTCAGATGAAGAAATACAAACAGCCAATAAATATAAGAAAAAATGTGCAACATCACTAGTCATTCGAGAGATGCAAATTTAAAACAACACTGACATTCCACCTCACCCCAGATAGAATGGCTACTATCAAGAAATCAACTGATAACAAATGCTGGAGGGGCTGTGGGGAAAAAGGAACCCTTCTCCACTCTTGGTGCGAGTGTCCACTGGTGCAGCCACTGTGGAAATCAGTGTGCAGAGTCCTCAAAAAACTAGGGTTGGAGGTCCCATTTGCCCCAGCTATTCCCCTTCTGGGTATCTTCCCAGAAGAATTAAAAACATCGTACCACAACGATATATGTGCACCCATGTTTATAGCAGCACAATTTGTAATAGCCAGATCTTGGAAACAACCCAAGTGCCATCAACCGAGGAATGGATAAAAAAGATGTGGTGTTTTTATACAATGGAGTACCGTTCAGCCATAAAGAAAGATAAACTGGAGACTTTTATAGGTAAATGGATGCAACCCGAGAAAATACTCATAAGTGAAATAAACCAGACGCACATGTGTAAACATCGTATTGTCTCCCTAGTGTGAGAAACTGGAAAGGTAAATAAGATCCAAAATGTATAATACGTATGGTAAATCAGGAAGAAACTGGTCAAAAGGAAAGAGAAACTGGGATGGGGGAATGGGGAAAAGAAAGGAGAGAAAAGGAAATAATTATATATGTATATAACATAGTTAAGATAGATACACTATCTATCTATAGATATCTATCTATAATTCACTACTGAGTTCATTGAAGAGAAAGGTTTGTGGTAATAATATTTAGACAATTGAATGCTGATGCCTTGTACCCTAATTTAAAGATAACAATACAGAATGTATTAACCATTGTTACCCTCCTATTATGTTCTTTTGAAATTTTTTTTTTTCCTCTTTAAAATAAAAAAAATAATTTTAAATCAGATATTGTCGTTTCTGCAGCCTTGTTCTTCATTAGGATTGCTTTGCTCCTTTGGGTCTTTTGTGTTTCCATATGACTTTTAAGATTTTTTTTCACAGTTCTTTGAATATCATTGGTATTTTGTTGGGGTTAGGGTTCAATTGCTTTTGGAAGTGTGGGTATTTATCTTGCTAATTTGTGAACACAGGTGGTCTTTCCATTGTCTAGTTTCTTTTTCAACTTCTTTCTTCGGAGTTCTGAAATTTTCATTATAGAGATCTTTCACTTCCTTGGTTATTCCTTGGTGTCTTTTTTTGTTTTTTGAAGCTATTGTGAATGGAATTGTTTTCTGATTTCTTTCTCAGCTAGTTCATTATTGATGTGTAGAAAAGCTATAGATATTTTTTTTTTTTTTTTTTTTTTTTGGAGACAGGGTCTCGATCTGTACTTCAGGCTAGATTTGAACTCACTATGTAGCCCAGGCTGGCTTCAAAACTTGAGGCAATCCTCCTGCCTCAACCTCGTGAGTGCTGGGATTACAGGCACGTGCCACCACACCCAGAGTTATTGATTTTTTAATGTCGATTTTACTTTGCTGAATTTATCAGCTCTAAAATTCTTTTGGTGGAATCTTTAGGATCTTTTTTTGGGGGGGTATGAGGAATCAAACTCAGGACCTCGCGCTTGCCAGGCAGGTGCTCTGCCACTGAGCTATATCCCCGGCCCCAAGGATCTTTTAAGTATAGGGTTATATCATTTGCAAACAGGGGTAATTTGGCTTCTTCCTTTCCTATTTGTATCCCTCTTAATTGCTTTCTCTTGCTTGATTTTGCTATAGCTTAAATTTTGAGAACTATATTGAACAGGAGTAGTGACAGTAGACATCTTTGCCTCATTCCTTTTTTTCCCTATACAGAATGATGCTAGCTGTAGGTTTGTCTTTACTATATTGAGGAATGATTTTTTTAATACTTGTTTCTTCAGAGCTTTTATCAGAAAAGGTTGTTGCGGCCGGTGAGATGGCTCAGTGGCATAAGCACCTGCCCAGCAAGTGCGAGGGCCCGAGTTTGACTCCCGGAACCCACACACGAAAAAAGGGCTGGTGATATCGCTCAGCGGCATGGGCGCCTGCTGGCACGCGAGGTCCTGAGGTCGACCCCCGGTACCCATTAAGAAAAAAAGAAAAGAAAAGGTTGTTGGATTCTGTGTAAGGCTTTTTCTGCATCAGTTTAGATGACAGTGTGATTTTTATCCTTGCTTCTCTGTAGTATATCATGTTCATTGATTTGCATATATTTAACCATGCTGTACTTGCATCCTTGGAATGAAGCCAACTTGATAATGGTGAATGATTTTTAGTTTTTAAAAATTTTTATTAGTAGATGCTTGAAGTGCATAATGATTATATTCATTATGGGGAATTGATACATGTACATAACATATATTAATTCTTTTTTCATGCCCCCTACCCCATCCCTCCATCTCATGGTCCTCTTCCCTTTCCCTCCATCCCATGGTCCCCTTCCCTTTTGCATATTTAAGCTTGGGTGTCTAATTTATTTCACTTAATATTATGAGTTCAAAGTACATTCATTTTCCTACAAATGAGTCAAATTTATCCTTCTTTATGGTAGCGTAGTGCTCCATTGTGTATAAATACCACATTTTCTTTATCTGTTCATCTGTTGATGGACATATGTAGGTCACATCCAAGATCGAGCTATTGTGAGTTGTATCACTGTAATATGATGTCTTTAACTTTTTTGGAAAGATTACCTAGAAGGAAAATAGGTGGGCCAAATAGAATTTCCATTTTAGATTTTTTTTTTTTAATTTTATTTTAAAGAGAAGAAAAAACAAAACAAATCAAAAGAAGAACAAATTTTCAAAACAACATAATAGGAGGGTAACAATGGTTAATACATTGCGTATTACTATCTTTAAGTTAGTTATTCAGGACACCAGACATTAGCATTTAATTATCCAAACATTATTGGCACAAACCTTACTCTTCAATGAACTAAGTAAAAATCGTAGTGTATCTATCTTAACCATCTTATATATATATATACAATTTTTTTTCCCTTTCCCTTCTTTCTTTTCCCTATTCCAGTCTCTCTTTCCTTTTGACCAGTTTCTTTTTGATTCACCATGTCTATTGTACATTTTAGATCTTATTTACTCTTTCAGTTTCTCATACTAGAGAGACAATACGATGCTTACACATGTGCTTCTGGTTTATTTCACTTATGAGTATTTTCTCGAGTTGCATCCATTTACCTATAAAAGTCTCCAGTTTATCCTTCTTAATGGCTGAATAGTACTCCATTGTATAAAAATACCACATCTTTCTTATCCATTCCTCAGTTGATGGGCATTTGGGTTGTTTCCAAGATCTGGCTATTACAAATTGTGCTGCTATAAACATGGGTGCACATATATCGCTGTGGTATGATGTTTTTAATTCTTCTGGGAAGATGCCCAGAAGGGGAATAGCTGGGTCAAATGGGACCTCCAACCCTAGCTTTTTGAGGAATCTCCACACTGACTTCCACAGTGGCTGTACCAGTCGACACTCCCACCAACAGTGGAGAAGGGTTCCTTTTTCCCCACAGCCCCTCCAGCATTTGTTATTAGTTGATTTCTTTATAGTAGCCATTCTTTCTGGGGTGAGATGGTATCTCAGTGTTGTTTTAATTTGCATCTCTCGAATGACTAGTGATGTTGCACATTTTTTTGTATATTTATTTGCCATTAGTATTTCTTCATCTGAGAAATGTGTATTCATCTCAGATGCCCATTTTTGGAGTGGGTCTTTAAATTTGGGAGGTCTGATTTTTTTGAGTTCTTTATATGTTCTCGATAGTAATCCTTTGTCTGAGGAACAGCTGGCAAACATTTTTTCCCACATTGTGGGTTGTCTCTTCACTCTGTTGGTGGTTTCTCTTGCTGTGCAAAAGCTTTTTAATAAGATGAGATCCCAGTTATTGATTCTTTGGGATAGTTCCCGTGCAGTTGAGTTTTTATTCATAAAGTCTTTGCCTACACCAATGTCTCCAAGGGTTTTACCTATCCTACCTTCCAGCAGATTTAATGTTTCTGTTTTAATATTTAGATCTCTGATCCATTTTGAATTTAGTTTAGTGCATGGTGAAAGATATGGGTCTAGTTTTAATCTTTGGCATGTGTAGAGCCAGTTTTTCCAGCACCATTTATTAAAGAGGCTATCTTTCTTCCAGCGAATGTGTTTGGCACCTTTGTCAAAGATAAGGTGGCTTAGTATGTCTGGGGTTGTTTCAGCATCTTCTAATCTGTTCCATTGATCTTCAGGTCTGTTTTTTTGCCAGTACCACACTGTTTTTATCACAGTAGCTTTATAGTATAATTTCAAGTCGGGGATTGTGATGCCCCCTGCCTTGCCTTTATTGCCCAGAATTGCCTTTGCTATTCTAGGTCTCTTCTGATTCCAAATGAATTTTAGGATTGTTTTCTCTAATTCTGTGAGATATGCTGTTGGAATTTTGATTGGAATTGCATTAAATCTGTATAAGAATTTTGGAAGTATGGCCATTTTCACTATATTGGTTCTTCCTATCCAGGAGCAAGGGATATCTTTCCATTTTCTGATATCCTCTTCAATCTCCTTTTTCAGAGTACTGTAGTTTTCAGTATAGAGGTCTTTTACATCCTTCGTGAGGTTGATTCCTAGGTATTTCATTTTTTTGGATGTTATTGTGAAAGGTATTGTTTCCCTAATTTCTCTTTCAGTAAGTTTGTTATTTGTGTACAGGAAGGCTATTGACTTTTGAGTATTGACTTTGTATCCAGCTACACTACTGAATTTGCTTATCAAATCTAGCAGTTTTTTAGTGGAGTTTTTGGGGTCTTCTGTGTAGAGTATCATGTCATCTGCAAATAATGATAATTTAACTTCTTCCTTTCCAATCATTATTCCTTTTATTTCTTTCTCTTGTCTAATCGCTCTGGCTAAAGTTTCCAGAACTATGTTGAATAAGAGTGGGGACAGTGGACATCCTTGTCTTGTTCCTGATTTTAGAGGGAAGGCTTTCAGTTTTTGGCCATTTAGTATGATATTGGCTGTTGGTTTGTCATAGATAGCTTTTACCAGATTGAGATAAAGACCCTCTATTCCAATTTTGTGTAGGGTTTTTATCATGAAAAGGTGCTGGACTTTGTCAAAAGCTTTTTCTGCATCTATTGAGATGATCATGTGATTTTTGTCTTTGGTTCTGTTAATATGCTGTATTACATTTATTGATTTACGTATGTTGAACCATCCCTGCATCCCTGGGATGAATCCAACTTGGTCATGGTGTATAATCTTCTTGATGATTTGTTGGATTCTGTTTGCCAGTATCTTATTAAGGATTTTTGCATCTATGTTCATTAGGGAGATTGGCCTGTAGTTCTCTTTCTTAGTTGGGTCCTTCTCTGGTTTTGGTATCAGGGTAATGCTTGCTTCCAGGAATGAATTTGGGAGTATTGCTTCCCTTTCAATTTCATTAAAAAGTTTCAGAAGTAGGGGCGTTAGGTCTTCTCTAAATTTCTTGTAGAATTCGGCAGTGAATCCATCAGGGCCTGGACTTTTCTTTGTTGGGAGGTTTTTAATTACATCTTCAATTTCATTGGTTGATATTGGTTTATTTAGGATTTTTAAATCTTCTTGATTTAGCTTTGGTAATTCATACGAATCTAGGAATCTGTCCATTTCTTCTGCATTTTCCATCTTAGTAGAATATAAATTTTCAAAATAGGTATAGATGATCTTCTGGATTTCTGCAGGGTCCGTCGTGATATCACCCTTTTCATTTTCAATTGCATGGATTTGAGTCTTTTCTTTTCTTTTTTTAATAAGGTTGGATAAGGGTTTGTCAATCTTATTTATTCTTTCAAAGAACCAACTTTTTGCTTCATTGATTCTTTGTATTGTTTTTTTATTCTCCAATACGTTAATTTCTGCTCTGATCTTTATAATTTCCTCCCTTGTACGGGCTTTTGGCTTAACCTGCTCTTCTTTTTCTAGAAGCTCGAGGTTCACCCTTAAGTTGTTTATTTGCGCTTGCTCTGTTTTCCTGATATAAGTATTTAATGCTATAAATTTCCCTCTTAGGACTGCTTTCATTGTATCCCATAAGTTCCGGTATGTTGTACTGTCATTATCATTCAGTTGTAGAAAGTGACTAATTTCTTCTTTAATTTCATCTGTGACCCATTGGTTGTTCAGGAGGATGCTGTTTAATTTCCATGTGTTTAGGGAGTTTTTGTGGGATCTTTTGCCATTGATTTCCAATTTCATTGCACTATGGTCTGATAATATGCATGGGATAATTTCAATTCCTTTGCATTTATTTAAGCAGGTTTTATGAGCTAGTATGTGGTCTATTTTGGAGAACGTCCCATGTGCAGCTGAGAAGAATGTGTATTCTGATGTTGTGGGGTGGAACACTCTGTAGACATCTACTAAGTCCATTTGTTCAAAAGTTTGGTTCAGTTCTACTATTTCATTATTGATTTTCTGTCCAGTTGATCTATCTTTTTGTGACAGTGGAGTATTGAGATCTCCCAATATAATTGTATTGGTGCTTATTTGATTTTTCATGTCCTTTAGTACTTGTTTTATATAGCTGGGTGCATTGGTATTTGACGCATATATATTTATGATCGTTATCTCTTCCTCTTGGATTGTTCCCTTTACCAGGATGTAATGACCGTCTTTATCTCTCTGAATCCTTCTTGGCTTGAAGTTCACTTTGTCTGCAAAAAGAATAGCTACCCCTGCTTTTTTCTGGGTTCCTGTGGCATGGAGTATTGTTTTCCATCCTTTGACTTTCAGTCTATGAATTTCTTTCTGAATTAAATGTGTTTCTTGTATACAGCATATTGTTGGATCTTGCTTCTTGATCCATTTCGCCAGTCTGTGCCTTTTGATTGGTGAATTGAGACCGTTAACATTGATGGTTAAAACTGATATGTATTGACTTGTCATGATATTTTCCTGTTGTTGGTTCCCACTCTTTGTTTTTCCGCTTTCCGGCTATTTAATTATTTGCCCTGCCTGGTGGATTCCTTCTGTTGGGGTTCCTATCTCTTTCTAGAATGTCCTTCAGAACGTTTTGGAGTGCTGGTTTGGTGGTCATAAATTTTCTCAGATGTTCTTTGTCATGAAAGTATTTTATTTCTCCATCAATTTTGAAAGATAGTTTTGCAGGGTACATCAATCTGGGCTGAAAATTATTTTCCTTTAGAGCTTGCAATACATCATTCCAAGCTCTTCTTGAATTGAGGGTTTGTGCTGAAAAGTCAGCTGTGATTCTGATGGGTTTTCCTTCATAGGTGATTTGTCTCTTCTCCCTAACAGCTTTTAAGATTCTGCCCTTCTGTTGAATTTCTGGGATCTTGACTATAATATGTCTGGCTGAAGTTTTTTTTTGATCATGTCTAGTTGGTGTTCTAAAAGCTTCACTTATAGAGGTGTCAAATTCCTTTTCTCTTCCAGGAAAGTTCTCCCTGATTATGTCTTTGAACAAGGTTTTTTTTTTTTTTTTTTTTTTTTTTGTGGGTACCGGGGGGACTACCTCAGGACCTCGCGCACCAACAGGCACCCGTGCCGCTGAGCGATATCACCGGCCCCTTTTTCGTATGTGGGTTCCGGGAGTCGAACTCGGGCCTTCGCGCTTGCAAGGCAGGCGCTTAAGCCGCTGAGCCGTCTCACCGGCCCTGAACAAGGTTTTAATGTCGTTGATGTTATCTCCTGCTTTTTCATTTATTCCAATTATTCTTAAGTTGTTTATCTTTGAGTCATCTAGCAGCTGTTGAATTGATTTTTCATGGTCCCTTGCTATTTTTAAGAATTTTTCCATTTCATGATCACTAATTGCAAGCCTATCTTCTATATCTGAGATCCTGTCCTCGCATTGGCTTATTCTGCTACAAATACTTTCAATGGAATTTTTTATCTCTTGGATATCTGCTTGAATCTGCCTTATGGATTCCATTTCTTTCCTATGCTGAGCATTCATGGTTTCTATAGTTTTCTTAAGTTCATCTATTTTTTTGTCTGTATCAGCTATAGTGTCCTTAAGCATGGTCTTCGTTGTAGACATTATCTCTGCAGTTATCTGTGAGATTATTTCTGTTTTAATTTTTTCCAGAACCTCATTCAGTTGCTTTGTTGTTACCACTTCAGATAGGCCAGGTGGGTGGCTTTCGGATTGTCCCACCTCGTTGCTCCCTAGGTTTGCCTTTGGTGAATTGGATGTGTGTGGTTGCATCTTGTTTAAGTGTCGTCTCATTTTTTCTTTCTTTAATTCCTGGGGTGATGTTTGCAAATTACCTATAGTAGGTTACTTTATTGCTAGTGTTTAAGATCTTTAGAAGATGACTACTTCTCTGCAGTATCTTCCAAGTGGAGCTTGCTTTTATGTTTTGAGCTTTCTGCCAGATCCTACCTCTTCAATTCGTTGGGTATGTGAAGTTGCTACCTGTTTGGCCCAGTCCTTGATTCTTTGGTACTGTGCCACTGTATTTTCTGTGTCCCTTAGTCAATCTCAATCATGAAATATCAGGAAGGAAAGATGTTTAGAACAATTATTTCACATTTGGCTATAATGTTAACTAAAGCATCAAACACAGCCTAGAAAATGACAGACTGAGCTAACCAGTTATTTACCACTTTTAGCTGTATAGAGTTGCGGTTATATAACAAAATCTAAAACACACCAGAAAAATTATATGCAGTATACAAGTCCTATGTATGTCAATTTTTCCCTGAGGAGTTTAAATTTAAAATGAGTTAAGGAGGAAATAGAGTATTGGGAGAAGAGGAAGGAATTAGATGTAAGGTTAGAGGACCAAGAGGGATCCCACTAAAATTGGGACACTAGTGCAGAGAACAGGTGGTAAAAAGAGAAGGAAGGGATAAAAGGAAGAACAGATCACGACCACAATCACAAAGAAGTTAGAGGCGCTGTTTACACTCATATAAAAAACCAGAGAGAATAATGAAGGAAAGAGCAAATACACATACAGAAACAATAACGAAGATAAAAGCAATAAAACAGACAGAT
The DNA here is from genome assembly GCA_028451465.1 of Erethizon dorsatum. Lineage (NCBI taxonomy): Eukaryota > Metazoa > Chordata > Mammalia > Rodentia > Erethizontidae > Erethizon > Erethizon dorsatum. Next base: position 34,384,011 of record CM051835.1, on the reverse strand, counting down.
CAAAAATAAAACCCCACCAAAAAACAAAACTAAACAAAACAAAAACAAAAAAACCCTTTGCCAGAACAAAAACAAATCAGTGAGAAGAAAAAAAAAATAGTAAAAAAAATAAAAATAAGAAAAAAAAAAAAATAAAAAAAAAAATAAAAAGAATCAGTTCCAGGTGTTGACTCTGTTGTAGGCAGGTACCTGTTCTGTGCAGGTCCGTCCCAGTAAGCCAGGAGCGCCCTCTGGCGGGCGGTGAGCAGAGGCGCGTACTTTCAGGTAGAGACCAGTCTAGCTCGCCTCCGCTCTCAGCGCCCTTTCACGATCCCTGGGCCTGAGAGGCTCAGCGCGCTGTCCGAGCGCGGATTCCCTGCACTGGTTCCCGCCGCTCTGGTTTTTCGCCACGCCCCCCACAATGGCGCCGGGCCAGTCGCTCTCTGGCGCGGGACAGGTGTGGCTGTGAGTCCAGTCTCGTTCGCCTGTTGACCTCAGCACACTTTCGTGGGCTCAATTGAGAGGCCCTGTGCTGCCCTGTCCAGAGCACAAGTTCCCAGAGCAGTTTCCGAGCCGCTCTGAGTTTCGCCACACCCCCCACAATGGCGCCCGGCCGGTCGCTCTCTGGCGCGGGACAGGTGTGGCTGAGAGTCCAGTCTCGTTCACCTGCTGACCTCAGCACACTTTCGTGGGCTCAATTGAGAGGCCCTGTGCTGCCCTGTCCGGAGCACAAGTTCCCAGAGCAGTTTCCGAGCCGCTCTGAGTTTCGCCACACCCCCCACAATGGCGGCCGGCCGGTCACTCTCTGGCGCGGGGCAGCTGTGGCTGAGAGACACTCACCGCCGGTCAGCGCCGTTCTCCGCCGCTCCCCTGCCCCGCCGCTGTCTCAGGATCCTCCGTGGGGGCTCCCTGGGCGCCAGCTGCCACCGTGTGTCCGTAGAATTGAGCCTCCGCCGGCGCTCCAACTCCCGGGATATTAGAAGGTGCGCGCACGCGGTCTGCTCCTTCTTTCCGTCTTCTTTGTTGGAAGTCACCCGTCACTGGTGCCGGGGGTCCCAGATTGCGCTTCAGAACTTCTCTGGGTTTTGGGGAGGCATCTCCCCCCCCCCTGCGCTTTCCGGGTCGCTATATTCTCGTGTTCCAATGGTAACTTTTAGAGAGTTTCGTTACCTGCTTCTTACTCATCCGCCATCTTGAGGTCCTCTCCTCCATTTTAGATTTTTGAGGTATGTTCATATTGATTTCCATAGTGGATGTACTAGTTTACTTTCCCACCAGCAGTGTAGAAGGGTTCCTTCTTCCACCAGGCTCACTAGTGTTTGTTATTATTTGATTTCTTCATGATGGCCATTCTTTCTGGATAAGATGGAATTTCAGGGGTGTTATCATTGTTTTTTATGAGTATATTTTGTAATACAAAATGATTCCTTTCACTCTAGGGAGTTGGTACACCTACATAACCTATTTTAATTCTTTCTCCCCCTCCCTCCATCTCTTGGCTGCCCTCCCCTTTATTTGTACATGTTTGTAGTATGTAATGATAAACATTCATTGTGAGGAGTTGGTACATATACACAACACATCCCAATTCCTTTGTTTGGTTTAATCCCATTTCTCTCCCTTTCTTCCCTCTTCTCTCCATCTTTTGGTTCCCTTCCATGCACGAAAGATTTATCTTGTTATTTCCTATCATTTATCATTTTGTTCTTTGTTTATATTTTGTGTTTCTCATACAAGAGAGACCGTGCAATATTTAAATTTGTGTGTCTGATTTATTTTATTTCACATTATGGTCTCAAAGTGGGTCTATTTTCTTAGAAATGACTTGTTTACCCTTCTTTATGGCAGAGTAGTACTTCATTGTTTATAAATACCACATTTTCTTTATCCATTCATCTGTTGATGGACATATAGGCCACTTCCAAGGTTTAGCTATTGTGAGTTGTACTGCTGTAAAAATGGGTATGCATGTATCACTGTAGTACGATGTCTTTCGGGAAGATGTCTGGAAGAGGAATAGGTGGGGCAAGTTTTTTTGAGAAGTCTCCATAGTGATATCCATAGTGGTTGTAGTAGTTTACATTCCCACCGACCATGTAGAAGGATTCCTTTTTCTCCACAACCCCTCCAGCATTTGCTATTTGATTTCTTGATGATTGCCATTCTTTCTGTAGTATGATGGCACTTCAGTGTTTTTTTAATTTGCATTTATCAAATGGTCAGTGATGTTGAACTTTTTTTTATGTTTATTGGCCATTTATATTTCTTTTGTGTAGTGGCTGTTCATTTCAGTGGCTCATTTTTTGATTGGGTCTTTTATTTCGGGGAGTCTATAATTTTCTGGAGTCATTCATATATTCAGATATTAGTCCTCTTAGTTGTAGGTGACAAATTTTTTTCCCATTGTGTAGGTTGTCTCTTTACTCTTCCTTGTTTCTTTTGCTGTGCAAGAGTTTTAATTCAATATAATTCTATTTGTTGATTCTTTTTCTTTTTTTTTTTTTGGTACCGGGAATCAAACTCAGGACCTTGCATTTGCCAGGCAGGCGCTTGTGCCACTGAGCTATATCCCCGGCCTATTTGTTGATTCTTTATGTTATTTCTTGTGCAATTGGGGTTTTGTTTAGAAAGTCCTTTCCTGCATCTATGAATTCAAGAGTTTTACCTATTTTATGTTCCAGCAGATTGTGTTTCCATTTTAAATTTGGATCTTCGATCCATTTTGATTTTAGTTTAGTACTTGGTGAGAAATATGGGTCTAGATTCAGTCTTCTGTATGTGTATGACCACTTTTCCGAGCATCATTTGCTAAAGAGGCTATATTTCCTCCAGCATGTATTTTTGACCCTTTTGTCAAAAATAGCTGAATGAGCCTGGAGTTGTTTCTGCATCCTCTTTTCTGTTCCATTGATCCACATGTCTGTTTTTGTGCCAGTACTATGCCTTTTTTTTTTAATCCCCTTAGATTTGTAATATAACTTGAAATCCAGAATCGTAATGTTTCCTGCTTTGCTCTTATTGCCTAGAATTGCTTTTGCTACTCTGGGTTTCTTCTGGTTCCATATGAATTTTAGGATTGTTTTCTCTGGTTCTGTGAGGAATGCTGTTGGCAATTAGGATTGCATTAAATCTATATGTCAGTTTTGGAAATATGACCGTTTTGGCAATATAGGTTCTCTCTATCTAGGAACAGGGTACATTCATTCGAGAGATGCAAATTAGAACAACACTGAAATTCCATCTCACCCTAGAAAGTTGGCTGTCATCAAGAAATCAAACCAGTAGGGCCAGTGAGATGGCTCAGCGGTGTAAGCGCCTGCCTGGCAAGCGCGAGGTCCTGAGTTCAACTCCCGGAACCCACATAAAGGGGAAAAAAAAAGGGCCAGTGATATCATTCAGTGGCACAAATGCCTGCTGGCAAGCATGAGGTCCTGAGTTTGACTCCTGGTACCCACATTAAAAAAAAAAAAAAAAAAAAAAGAAATCAACCAATAACATGCTGGCAGGGCTGTGGGGGAAAAGGAACCCTTCTCCACTCTTGGTGGGAGTGTAGACTGGTGCAATCACTATGGAAGTCAGAGTGGAGATTCCTCAAAAAACTAGGATTAGAGATCCCATTTGACCTAGCTATTCCCCTTGTGGGTATTTTCCCAGGAGAATTAAAAACATCATACCATGGTAACATGTGCATCCATGTTTATAGCAGCACAATTTGTAATAGCTAAATCTTGGAAACAACCCACATGCCCATCAGCCAAGGAATGGATAAAAAAGATGTGGTCTTTTTATACAATGGAGTACTACTCAGCCATAAAGAAAGACAAAGTTGAGACATTTATAGGTAAATGGGTGCAACTTGAGACCATACTCATAAGTGAAATAAATCAGACTTGAGTGTGTAAACATGGTATTGTCTCCCTATTGTAAGATGCTAAGAGAATAAATGAGATCTAAAATGTACAATAGATATTGTCAAATGGGAAGAAGTTGTTCAAAAGGAAAGAGAAAGTGGGATGGAAAGGAGAAAAGAAGGAAGGGAAAAGAAAAATAAATATAGATAGATACATATACACAAGATATTAAGATTGCTACACTGCTAATTGCTATTAGTTCATTGAAAAAAAAGGTTTGGGGCTGGTGAGATGGCTCAGCAGTGTAAGCGCCTGCCTGGCAAGCGCGAGGTCCTGAGTTCAACTCCCGGTATCCACATAAAGGAAAAAAAGGGGCTGGTGATATCGTTCAATAGCACAAGTGCCTGCTGGCAAGCGTGAGGTCCTGAGTTCGACTCCCAGTACCCACATTAAAAAAAAAAGAAAAAGAAAAGAAAGGTTTGTGCCCATATTTTTTGATCAAGTTTTCGTGCCTATGTCTTGTAATATGAGCAACTACTTTGAAGATAATGATACACAATGTACGCAGCATTGTTACTCTCCTACGGTCTTGTTTTGAAATTTTGTGCCATTGTTTTTATTGTTGTTTTTTTTTTCTCTCAAGTAAAAAAAAAGGAGGGCCAGTGAGATGGCTCAGCGGCATAAGCGCCTGCCTGGCAAGCACGAGGGCCTGAGTTCAACTCCTGGAACCCACATACGAAAAACAGGGCCGGTGATATCGCTCAGCGGCACAAGCGCCTGCTGGCGCACTAGGTCCAGAGTTCAACCCCCAGTACCCACCAAAAAAAAAGAACAGGGAACATCTTTCTATAATGTGTTGTTGAATTCAGTTTGCAAGTATTTTATTAAGGATTTTTGCAGCTATGTTTGTCAAAAATATTAGCATATACTCTTTTGTTTGTTTTTGTTACATCTTGTCCAGTTTTAGTATCAGGGTGATGTTGGCCTTGCAGAAAGAGTTTGCAAGCATTCCTACCCTTTTTATATTATGGAGTAGTTTGAGGAGCATTGGTGTTAGGTCTTCTTTAAAGATTTGGTTACATTTAGCAGTGAACGCAGGACCAGATGGGGTTTTGAAATCTGTTTTTTCAGATAAGACTATAGCTCCTCCTACTTGGTTTTGGGTCCCATTTACATGGAATATTTTCTTTACATCCTTTGAAATTCACTCTGTGTGTCTTTGCTGGTAAGGTATGTTTCTTGCAAGCAGTAGAGAGTTGGGTCTTGATCCTTAATCCAATCTGCCAATCTGTGTCTTTTATTGGAGAATTAAGACCATTTATATTCAAAGTTACTATAGAAAGGTATGTACTAATTCCTGTCATTTTGTTGTTTTTCTAATGTTTGATTCTTTCCTAATTCTCAGTAGCTCTTTGTGTAGGTTTCATGGTCATAAATTTCTTTAATTTATACTTATCTTGGAAGGTCTTTTTTCCTTCTTCAGTACTGCAGGATAGCTTTGCCACCTGGATGGGCATTACTGTCTTTCAGGGCTTGAAATTTGTTCCAGGCCTTCCTGCCCTTTAGGGTTTTTTGCAGAGAAGTCCGAAATATTCTGATGGATTGGCCTGTGTAAATGATTCAGTTTTTCTCCCTTTGTGCTTTCAATATTTTTTCTTATTCTGTGCTCTTGCCTTTTACCTTAATGTGACATGGGGAGTTTTCTTCTGCTCATGTCTGTTTGGGATCTCATTGCCATCTATATCTGGAAGCCTTACGTCTTTCCCAAGATTTTGAAAGTTTTCTGTTATTATTAAGTAGATTTTCTGTGCCATTAGTGTGAACCTTGGTGCCCTCTTCTATACCTAAGTTCATAAATTTGGTCTTTTAAGCATGCCCCAGTTTTCTTAGGTGTTTTGTTCATAATTTCTGTTTTCTTTTTTTAATATCTATGCATAATAGTTCCTTAATTTTATCTTCAGGCCCTCAAATTTTGTCTTCTACTTGGTCCTATCTGTTGGTGAGGTTTTCCACTGAGTTTTTGATTTGACTTATTTTGCTTTCATTTCCAGGATTTGTTTGGTTCTTCTTCAGAATGTCTTTAATGAATTTCTCCTTCATACTTGCAGTGTCTTTGTTAATTTATCCAGCTGTTTCTTTGTGTCTGATTTGAAGTCATTAATATAAGTCAGTCTTTTGAGTTCTTTGTCTGACACTTCATCCACTTCAATATCTTTGCAGTCAGTTAAAGATGAATTATGGAAATGTGGAGGAGTCATGTTGCTTGTTTTTTCATATTTCTTATATTTCTATATTGAGTTTTGTGTATCTGTCAAGATGGATATCTCTTCTACTTTATTTGGGGGTATTCTTAGTGTCCCACATTCTTTTATGGGCTTTATTCCCAGCACCACTGACTGGAGAAAATGAACCACACTAATTCTCACAACACAGACCAAGCCAGATATTGGCATGCAGGAAAAGCAAATTAAAAGCAACAGCTTTACCATCCTTGGGGGGGTAATAATTTAGAAACAACAAATCAGATATTGGCATACAGTAAAGATCTGTAAGTAACAGCTACACTACCACTAATGATACAAAGGATATCAATAATCTCATAGAATAAACTAAATAGCTTGTGCTTGCAGTCAGGGCCTTCCCTGGGAGTTGGGAATAGCATTCCACACTACTTCTTTTCTACAGGTTGTCTTCTGTTTCTCTGTTTTTCACAGTCCTGTAGGCCTTTCTTGATTTTCGGAGCTCTTTGCTTTCTCTTTTCTTTTTTTTTTTTTTAATGTGTGTACTTGGGGTCGTACTCAGGACCACGCGCTTGCCAGCAGGCGCTTGTGCTGCTGAGCAATATCACCGGCCCTTTTTTCCTTTTTTATGTGGGTACCGGGAGTCGAACTCAGGACCTTGTGCTTGCCAGGCAGGCGCTTGTGCTGCTGAGCTCTCTCACTGGCCCTGCTTTCTCTTTTCTAAGTGGCTGTTATCCAAGTGTCTGTGTTCCAGGCCCCAGAGAGGCTGTGATTCACTGCCAGCTTCTACTCTGCCTGCCGTCTTTATCGCTCTTATTATTATTATCATTTTTATTCTGAGACAGGGTTTCACTGAGTTGCCCAGGTTGAGCTCAAACTTCCTATCCTCGCGCCTCAGCCACCAGAGTGCTGGGATTACTGAGTTTCTCCTTTGTTCGAGCAAGTCCTAGAATTTCCTGTTTTCCATGGTTTTTCTCTGTGGTTTTGTTTCCTTCTCTGAAAACTTAAGGAAAAGACCTAGGGAGCTGTTTTAAACTTGCCTTAGCATTCTCTTTTTTTTTTTTTTTTTTAATATGTGGGTACCAGGAGTTGAATTCAGGACGTTGCACTTGCCAGGCAGGTGCTTATGCTGCTGAGCTATACCACCAGCCCGCCTTAGCATTTTCTTTACTTGGATGTGGTGGTGTCCTGTGTGCAGTGTCCCAAAATGTATCCTGTCCTCCAGGGAACAAATATTTAGAGCTTTGATTAAAGACAGTTTTATTAGGGGGGCTATATTAGAACCACTAAATATGAGGGAAATATTACAACTCCCAACCTGCTAGATGTCTGATATGCTGTGTTCATGGTTTCTAAAAATTGAAGAATGAATTCTAAGAACAACAGAGGTTGAGAGTAGAAAGATATTTATTGGGCTGGTGAGATAGCTCAGCAGCATAAGCACCTGCCTGGCAGGCACAAGGTCCTGAGTTTGACTCCCAGTACCCACATACAAAAAAAGGGCTGATGATATCGCTTAGCGGCATGGGCGCCTGCTGGTGCGCCATGTCCTGAGTTTGACCCCCGGTACCCACACACACACACACAAAAAAAAAAACCTTTTAACAGTGGTCAGCTACCAGTGTTGGTGGAAGCTGCCAGAAGGGGTGTCAGTAATTAGATCCTCTTTTTATATCTAGCTTATTACTATGGCATTGCTCTGTATATCTTCTGGTTATACTTTTTTGCTGGATGTTTAAGACCAAGTAAGTTAAAGTGAGACCTATGTTAATTAAAATTAGCCTCTTGCTGTCTATCAAGTTAAATTTTCTTAGGTATTACTTTAGAACCATATCAGCTCCTGTCAGCTCTCCCGTCAGTGTCAGCTCTCAGGATGGGTCATGGCCTTGCTTGACCATGTTGCTTTCTGTGAAAGCATGGGAGACCTTTTCTCTTGGTGACCCTCCTTTGACACACTGTACATTTGCTGATTTTTTTCTTCTGGGGTCCAGCAATCTCCCTGTTCAGGAGCTTGGATGACTCACCAAAGTTGTAGGCTCTTATAGAAAAAAATGGTTCCCTTATGTCTTGGGTCCTAATTGACCTTGGAGGGCCAGGGCCAAAGTATTGGCTGTCCTCAGCCCAGTTACCTTTCTAGTTCCAATTTTTAGTCGTTGAACACCCAGAAGAGAAGATCAGTGACAATAGTATTGTAGTGGGGGCAGTGAGTTCAACTATTATAATTTTAACTGGATGTCAAGCACTTTGAAATATAAAGTATAGCCGGAGGACTGTTATTTCTTACCAACCATGGTTGTTTTGGTAGTTGAATCCCTGCAGAATGTTAACAGACAACAATTACAAAAGTTTTACAGAGAACACTTGAGATCAAGAGCCACACATAGTCTGTCAGCATAACAATCATGATACTATCTTTGATACACATTTAAATGTCTATCTTAATATAAAATAGTCTTTTTAGTCAGTCATCTCTATCTAGTACATAAAGAAGCTCTCACCTAATTTGTTACCCTTTAATGGAATGTCATCCAAGAAGTACGTGACATTGTCTGGACTGCTCAGTGCTGAGCATCTCCAAGTGTAGTGACACATATATAGCATGTACGTCACAGAAACCTTTTTTAAAAAACTCTTTTGACAGGTGGTCTCATATGGGTTTGACTTATACGTTTTATTACAAGGAGCTGGAGTACAAGAGAAAGGCAGATATCTGAGTCTAGAAAAAGGTTATCACCATAAACAATCCTAGTTTTACGTCTTAGAAGACCTGTACACCTGGAAGGAATGAATGCATTCTGTATACCATGAAATCAGCAATAATGAGTATCACAGCTATGTGAACCCCTTTGTCCCTTAATTTACTTTTGTACCAAGAGCGTTTTTTAGTGAAATCTTACTGTTATTATTTTTACAGAAAACTTAACCTTTTGAGAATGGCCAGTGTAAACATTTCACAATAATATGTTTAGCAACATTTATTGGGGTGTGCCCCCCCATAAGGCTATGGAAATTATTGGGGTCCCATTAGTCAACAAAGACTGGAAGAAAATATTTCCAGGCAGCTGCTCCTTTATTCACCAAGGAGAGTCCTAGCAGTTTCCCTAAGCTCCCCATTTAATTATCTTAAAATAATTTTTCGGATGACCTGTGAGAATCAGATCATAACACTTAGCACATTATTCTTGACAAATGAAAGACTCTTAAGTTATTATATACAGACAACAATATGCATTGCATTTGTAAAACCAGTCTTGACATCATTTTGATCAACTGGATACCTGGGTGGAAGCATGTCCTTAACTCTAATGACATTCATCTATAAGCCAACTTAAGCTATAGACAAATATTTTAAAAATCCAAAAAGGCAAAAAGAAGAAAAAAATTGTTCAACTCAAACAAAACAGCTGTAAGTGTGGTAGCTGGTTACAGATTGGATAGACAGACAAATACACTGAGATAATTTGTTTGTAAAACCAGAGTGTACTCAGGTGTATTTGGCCACGTTGAATTATAATAATTTTTTACTGTTTTAAGTTTGTAACTATAAATAGACTAGTCAGAACTTTTTATAGGTCAGTTAACAGATCTCTTGTAATAAGAATCTGAAGGAATAAAAACCTTTTACATCTGTGAAAGCAAAGAGAGTTTTTAAGATGAGCTGTAGACTGATGGTTTATTTGATTGGACTGCTTCACTGTATTGGCTTCTCCTTGTTCTTTTATAGCCATAGGCTCCCTTCGGAAGGAAGAAGACTTGCCATGTTGTGAGGTGTATGTATCTACAATGAATTCTTTGCCTCAAGTCGGTTTTTGATGCCTCTGGCACTGTGCTGCTGAGTGATATCACCGGCCCTGCTTTCTCTTTTCTAAGTGGCTGTTATCCAAGTGTCTGTGTTCCAGGCCCCAGAGAGGCTGTGATTCACTGCCAGCTTCTACTCTGCCTGCCATCTTTATCGCTTTTATTATTACTCTAAGGCAGGCAGGCCATCCCTTTGTTACAACGTCTTATTCAGGTCCCCGATCCTGAGTAAACATTCCCAAAGCTATGCCCTGCCTTTCATTAACATACAAATTGAAATTGTGTCTTGTCATTAGGCTCAGTGCTGGGGCATTTAGAAGCGCTTATTTGTGGTCTGGAAATCAGGTTCCCAGGTTAAAATTTAGGTTATCTGTCTTTTGGGCTTTTTTATAAGGTGATAGAGGGGTTGTGTAATTTTATCATATCCTGTTATCAAAAGGTAATAAAAGCTTGTAACTCTTAGGAGTCCTCTTAGTTGTTTTATAGTCTTGGGCTGTGGGAAGACAAGAATCTGTTTAATTCTTTCTGCAATCTTTGTGTTCCTTTGAATATGATAAGGCCCAAATATTTTACCTTTAGTTACCCATACTTTAGGATTTATTTCTGTCTCCAGGAAAGGCAGCATACTTGACTTGAGAGTGTATATTTTACAGTATTAAAACAAGATGAAATATCTCTCTGCAGGAGGGGAACTGGACTTTTAGGCATAATTAAAAATGAATGAGTGAAGAGAAAGCCGTCTGAGTTACAGCCTCAGGGTTGTGAAAAACAGCGAGTTACCTCTTCTCTGGTAACTCCTTTTACTGAAGTATGACAGTTGGAAGGAAGGCCAAGGTTGAAGAGAAGGACCAAGAGACGCGTGCCCATGTCCAGCAATAGGCTGTTTCCCTCTGTAGTCATGATTGCCTGGGGCTCCTCTGTGGCGAGGACAGTCTGGCCAGAGGGAGAAGGCGGAGTGCCCTGGGGCCCTCTAGTCTTGCTAGACCAGCTGGGCAGATGTGTCTGAGCTGGGGCCTCTGCCTGAGAGTGCAGTCCCGCTTCCAGTGGCCACCTTTGCAGTCACGACATGGCTCAGGGGGCCTCTTAAGATACTCCATCATAGCCCTTGGAGTATAAGACTAATTTTGTCATCAAGGCGAGACCCACATTTATTCTTTAGAATATTTCTATTGATTAAATTAATAATTTTATGAGTTTTATTATATTAAACAGTGTGTACTTAGGAAAAATATCTGAAAAATAAAGTATTGAGTTTTTAATATTATTTATAAAAAAGCATCAAAAGTTTCAAAATTGACTGGTTTTTGGTGTACAAAGTCTAAAAAAGGACATCACAAATAAATTCCTTTAGGAACTACAATGAAAATACCAATAGCACTTTACAGAAAAATCTTTACTTCACTTATCACACCTAAGGCCGTCTGCACACGTGACAGCAGCATGTTCCATACACACGCATCTCTTACATTGACAGCACCTGTCGTTTGCTTTCCTGGCCTTTTTGTAGGACATACTTGACATCTCAGTGGTCTTGCCGTTTTGTCAGGAGTTTCTTGCTATATTATACATTGCATAGCTAACAAGAGCATAAAATATCAATAAAATAAAGTATTAAATTCTTAATATGTATTGTGCATTTAGAATAAATGTCAGTATTTTCTCATCAGCTGTGTATTTGCTTAGGAAACCTAAAAGATAACATCAGAAATAAATCCCTGTATGAACTACAGTGCAAATACCAATGGAACTCTACCACAAAAATAAACTTTGCTTCAACTGTCAAACCTAAGGTGGTCTTCACACATGACAACTGCATGTTCCATGCACATGTCTCGCTTACACTGACAGCACGTGTGCTTAGCTTTCCTTTCCTGTGTGGCAGTCTTGTCACCTCTCTTCCTGTTTTGTCAGGAGCTTCCTACTATATTGTACAATGTGCACTTAGCAGGAAAATAAGATATCAGTAAAATAAAATATCCAATATGTAATGAGTGCTTAGAATAGATACAAACTTTTTCACATTAGCTGTTTACGTATAAAACCTAAAGTGTAACATCAGAAACCTCTGTGAACTACAGTGTAAACACAAACAAAAGTCTGCTGCAGAAGTAAGCTTCGCTTCGTCACGCCCCAGGCAGTCTTCACACGACAACTGCGTGTTCCACACACATATGGCTTACACTGCCACCACATATGTTCTGTTTTCCTGTCCTTTCCTGTAGGGCACAGTCGACATCGTTTTTGTTTTCCTGTTGTCATAGGAGGTCTTTGTGGTGCTGTGCCTGCCTGTTCACCTGTCAGCTCACCAGTGTTCTCCACAGCATTTTTGCGTAGTTCCCTGGACAGAAACATTTGTTTTTCCTCTGCTGTAAATGATCTCTTATGACCTCCAGTCCCACTCCACTAAGAAAATTTTTCAGTGATATTTTGTACTTGTTATTTTCTTTGTGAACTATTTAACTGTTTATGCCACACATGTTTAGGATTGAGTAAAACACAACCATTGGCCAATGCTTTGTGTTTCAAGTGACATCATACTTCCTGCATAACTCATCAACAACATCATCTCCACGTTTGGTTTTGTTGTAGAAACTTTCCATCTTAGGCTCCTGTTTTGTTGTGGTTTCCCTATCAGGGTTTCCATCATGGTGAAATGTTGACATGAGCAGTACCAGTTTGCTTTTCTTTGCCATATACAAGGCCAATGTTACAGCTTTCTGAAATTCAAAGATTGAACTATACAATTCTCTGTTTTGGAGTTGCAACATTTCATTTGGAATTTCTGCTTTGTTCCTGCCTACAGTTCCTGCACTGGTCCTCTTGTGCTGTTAGCAAATGTCGCATCAGTTGGAAACCAGTAAACCAATTATCACATTCTGATTAGTTTGGCAGATGGGAGCAGCAAGTCTGTTCACAACATCATTTGGTTTATTACTATATGAATAAGGGCCTGATGGCTGAGTTCCAGGATAAATGTCTAAATTGAAAGCATAATAAGGCTTCACATATACAAGGGCATAAATTTTTATGCCATATTTTGACCCATCACTTTTCCATAAGTCTTTTACATTTCTCAGGTCACCATAAGAAATTTGTGCTAAGTACAGCAGACCTATGAATGCTTTCAGTTCAGCTAGTGAAGTGTCACAATATATTTTTGAATATGGCTATTGGTTCATACAGAATGTTTTCCTCACATTTCAGCTTTCGTGTATTTCCCAGTATCTTGTAGCATTTCATCTGTTACAATTTCCAACATTGAATGGTAGTGCTGGCATTCTGTCCTATACCTTTCATGCCTGCCAAGACCTTCTTTAGATTTTCGGACCTAGTTCTAACATTGGAGCATTCCATTTGGTTGTGTGGCCATTTGGCAACATTTCGACTAGTCAGATATGTACTCCCATTGCTGTTTGTCATCTAAATCAAGGAGGTCTGCATTGCCTATGTCTGTATCAGTGGATTCTTGCTCCATTTCACTGTCACAGGAACTTTGGCTCACATGGCCAAAATCAAAGTCATCATCATTATCATAATAATCCACTCTTTTGTTTTGAAAGCATGCATTTTACCATAATGAATCACCATCATCCATGCATGAGTAATATATTGATTAACTTTTTACCTCCTCCAAAACTTGCAAGTCTGGTTTTTCATGTGCCATTGTACTGAATTGGCCTACTTCTACAAAAATAGCAAGGAAACATTTTTTCTAACAAATCCTGGAGTGGTATGGGACTGTTGGACCCTCTGTAATGCTCAGATAAATGTATGCAAAACCAGTTAGAGCATAAAGGTGGGTCCATGTCCCATTTTGACACTTGTGCATGAGACATAGGATACCTGATGATCACTGAAAGGGTTACCTTTCACCTCACTTAAGGAGTACTGGTGGATATGAGACATAAGTGGAGATTCTCTGCTGATTACCCTTCTGGGCTCTCAGGACCCAACTTCCACTGAAGAACCTTTGGGTATCCGCTAGAGAGTTGCCCTATCTATGACTCCTCAGTTGTCCTTCCAGTTTTTACTAGTTTCACGCAATCAGAGGTCTGTCTCCAGAAAGGAATCCAGTTGCTCATCTGGTCAACATTCTAATGAACATTCCAGTTCACCAGGAGTACTGGAAAAACCTATCCTCTGCTTTGAGAGTGGCGGCTGCCCTAAAGGTGATTACTACTTGGTAGAGTAACCACTGTTTGGTTTTGGCATTCTCTAAGGGACAGATAAAACCCTGAGTTAAATATAGATAAGATTTCATAAAAAGACCCATTTTACAGCATTTTAAAATTTACTCTGAGTTAGTACAAAGCCCGCTGGATGGCGCTTTAATATTACCTTTTCTTAGTAAACCACAGCAGTCAAAACAAGTCAAATGAGTATAAATGTAGCATATATAAAACAGAAATGTAAGATCTTGTTAGTAAAAGTAAAATGTCTCATCAAAGAAACAGAATATTCTTTTCCATGTTCTCAACTTAAATTTGCAGGAAAAACTAGAGACAAGCAATTGACAAAGAAAATGCAAACCAGGGTGACAATTTTGATTACCTAATATAATTCAGCAATCAATAAGTAAAAGCAGATTTTTACCTCCTGTTAGTTATTTCTTAATCTCAGTGGGATCTCCAAGTATGTTACAGGGGTGATATCAGAACCTCCAAATATGATGTGAGGGAAATATTATAACTCCTGACCTGCTAGATGTCTGATACGCCACATTTGTGGTCTCTAAAAATTGAAGAATGAATTCTAGGAATGATGGAGTTTAAGAGTAGAAAGATATTTATTGTGAATGTAGAAAGCTCCCATCAGAGGAACAGGAGGGATCCTGAATGGGTAGCCAAGGACCCCACTCCATAGGCATATTTTATAGAGCAAAACCCACATGGGTACGACGTGAGGTACAGCTATGATCAACCAATAAGGTATGAGTCTAGCTGCTTAGGTAATATTGATCCAGTGGTTCAGAAGCAAGTCACATAGTAGGGGGCATGGAAAGACAGAGACTTTTTCTAGGAAATGATGGTTCTCCAGCCACAGTTTTGATGTGTCTTCATCTTCTGCACTGACTCCCTCAAGGGCGCAATCCCTTTCTATTAATTTCTATCTATCTTAGCTGTCTATAATAAAAGGAACTGAAGAAATCATCAAGGCCAACTTTAACATTTTGCAGAAAGTGGGAGGACCTGAGAGGCTCTGGGGTTAGAGCTGTGGTAGCAGAACTAGAACTAAAATGCAGGCTGTTAATGTCTTAGCAGCAACTGTGTGGGGTTAAATTAAGAATCTGTGCTATCTGATTGAACTTCGTAGAGCTGTTTAGCACTGACTGTGAAAAACAGAAATTGTAGAACTTTAGATTATCCATATTTTTTTGGAATTCATCTTCAAGATTGAGGTATTATGTCGTCTCAAGTAGGAAATCATGATTCTTTTTGTTGTTTATCCTCTGTAGTTTTAAAACAGACCATCCTCTTTTTTTTTTTTTTTTTTTTTAATTTTTTTTCCTCACTACTGGGGGTTGAACCACAGGTCTCACATGTGCTAGGCAAGAGCTCTGCTTTAACTGGCATTGTAAAGTAGAACTTTAAAACTTAGATGTTTTTTCTTTTAGAGATAAGCAGCTTCTTCAAAATTCCTACTGAAGAGCATATAAGCAACATCCCCTCCTCTCCTTAACCCCCAAAATAGTGACAAAATATGCAGATTCTGACACCCTAAGGCCAGGAACCCAGTTTCGTTTCCACAGGAAAGGGGGTAATGAGCTAAAGATGGCTACAAGCAATAAAGCAAGTGTAAAGATCCACATTGTCTCTCTGTCCTTACTATATAAGACCCCTGCCTGCCTGAACAAGGGAAGATGGTGATTTGAGACACATAGGCCCTTCCATCTCCTCAGAGCTAGCTTTTTTCCTTTTTACCAAAGTATACGTCCTCCTTTGATTTGGTCGGTCATGAAGAAACATATATAAGCATATAAATCTAAGCCTTGCCAGTAACACTACCACTATGCTATGTGCCCAACTTTTTTTTTTTTTTGAGACTGTGTTTTGGTAAGCAACAAGTCTGGCCTGAAACTTGTGATCCTCCTGCCTCAGCCTCCTAAGTAGTGAGGGTTACCAGTATGTGCCACCACTCCTTATTTTTGAGCCCCTAACTCCTACTCTTTTTTACTCTTAATTTTACGAAAAACTGGCAGAAGTACTCTTGACGCCCTGTACAACTGGATCAAACAACATTAGGTCTCCACATGACAGCCCTAGGGTTAGTTTGGATTGCCTCAGGAGAGGGAAATGCAGCTGGCCTCTTTGTTCCTCTGAACAACATTGCAAACTTGTGTTGTAGCCAGGGATACGGCTCAGCGGCACAGCGCCTGCCTGGGAAGCACGAGGTCCTGAGTTCAATTCCTGGTACCCCCCCAAAAAGCATTGTAAAATAATGCAAGTAACATTATATGGCAGTACAATAATTAAAGTATCTGTGGTTTCTGACCTTTTAGAAGTGTTCAGGAAGCAATATTTACCCAGGGGCATCATGGCAGATTTTTTTTGAAAGGTGCATTATGGGGGGTGTATACTGCCCATGTTTATTTTTTAGACCTATTTTTACTGATGAATTTTTAATTTTATGAGTTTTATTGTGTTGTGTACTTAACAGGAAAATAAAATACTAATAAAACAAAATATTAAATTTTTAATATTTAATAAGTATTTAGAATATCAGCATTTTCAACATCAGCTGTTTACTTGCATACAAAAATCTAAAAAGTGAGAACAGAAATAAATTCCTATTTGAACTACAATGAAAATACAAATAAAACACAAAAATAATCTTTGCATCAATTATCACATCTAAAGCAGTTTTGACACGAGAACAGAATGTTCCATACACAAGTATTGATAGCACATGTTTTACTTTCCTGTCTTCTTCTGCAGGACATACTTGACATCTTGCTGGTCTTCCTGTTTTCTTAGGAGGTTCTCGTGATGTTTCATTTGTCTGTTCACTGGTCTGCTCCAGAATTCTTTCGAGGAGTTCTTTGGGCAGACACATATTGTTCTTCTGTTGTAATTGATCATTTATCAATTCCAGTCCCAGTCCTTCAAGAAAATTTCCCTGTGATATTTTGCACTTGTTATTTTCTTTGTAAACTATGAAACTATATTATACTTGACATGTTTAGGATTGAGTAATGCTCGATTACTAAGTGGCCAATGCTTTGTATGTCAAGTAACATCATAGCTGATGGATAACTCATCAACAACATCCACCTCACCTTTCATTTTGTTGTAAAATGTGACCATTTTTGGCTTCATTTGTGTTGAGGATTTACTATCAGTCTTTTACTTTTTTTGTTTTTTTTTTTTTTTTTGAGATGAGGTTTCACTATGTAGAACAGGCTGACTTTGAACTCACAGGATCCTCCTGCCTCAGCTTTCTGAGTGCTGGGATTACAAGTGTACACCACCACACATGTCTTCAGTATCAATCTTATCATCATGGTGTGACACTGACAGTATTGGTACTACTTTGTTTTTCTTCACCATATAGGAGGCCAGTGTTAGGTCTTTCTGAAATCCAAAGGTTGTACTATACATTTCTCTATTGTGAACTTGCAACATATTTTCAGAATCTCAGCTTTGATATTCCGAATAATTCCTGTGGTAGTCAGTTGGTGTTCTTTTAGCAAATGTAATCAGTGGGACCAATTGTTGAATGTGACATTTGGGTTACTTTTTGAAATAGGTACAACAAGACTGTTTACAATGTCATGGGCTGGGGTTGTAGCTCAGTGGTAGAGTGCTTGCCTAGCATGCATGAGGCCCTGGGTTCAATCTCCAATACCACAAAAACAAACAACAAAAACAATGTCATATAGTTTATGACTGCATGAATAAAGACTTGGTGGCTGAGTTTCAGGATAAATTTCTAAATTCAAGGTGTAAAATGTCTTCACAGCTACCAGGCATATGTTTTTATACCATATTTGGAAGGTTAACTTGGCATATATTGCTGAAAGTTTCAACAACCATGAAATGATGTGAGTTGTTGGTTAATTGTCATGTATTGAGACAGTGTATAAATTGCTTGACAGTTTGAAATAAAACTTTAAAAAAATGAGCAAATAGCTAAGTTGTTGGATTTTTTTTCTTTCTTGGCAGGTCCTTTTGTCATCAAAAGTAGGCAATTTTGAGGGAAACTAAATCTCTCAAGTGTCATTATTGTTATAAAAATCTCAATGCCACATCTGTCACTTCTCCATAAATCCTTTAAATTTTGATGATTAGAATGATAAAGTCCTTGTATGAAGGCTTTTAGTTAAGATAGTGAGGTGGCATGATAAATATATGTTTGAATATTACTATTGATGCATGTACAATGTTTTGCTTGTATTTCATTATTAATGTATTTCAAAACATCTTGTAGCATATTGTCTGTTATAATTTCCAATACTGAATTGCAGTGTTGTCATTCTGCCCAGTAGGTTTCACCCCCAGCAAGAACCTAGTAACATTTTCTGACCTAGTTCTGACATTGGATCATTCAGGTATACATGACCATTTTGTAGCATTTTGACTAGTCAAGTATTTATTTACATTACTGTTTTCTTCCTCATCTGAATCAAGGTCTTCATTGTACTTCTCCGTCTGTCATATCCGTCATATAGTGCTAACTTCTTTGGCTTACATAATCCAAGTCATCATCGATAGTCAAGTCACTCGAAGACTCACTTTCAACCTTCTCCCAAAGTTGTAAAAGTGGATTTTCATGTGACATTGTACTGAATTGGGCTAATTCTATAAGAAAAATCCAAAGAAACACTTAATAAAACAAATTACAAATACACAGATACATAACATGGAGCATAATGTGGGTAAAACTCACTTGTTTACACTTAGACACATACATACACCTTGCCGTTTGTTGTACCAAAGCAAGTGAACACAAAGATTGCTTCCTGTATTCCTCCACTGTAGCTACTGAGATGCACAGTTGGTTTCTGTTATGCTGAAGTACATATTTTTATTGGAAAACATGGTGTGGGCATCTGTGACCCACCCTTAGTGCCCCTATTAAGGATATAATTGCGGACATCAAATTAGAGACCATCTGTATAAAATTTGTACAGTAAAATTTAGTCACATTGCCACTGTTTACACTTGGAAGGATACAAAAACAAATGTAACATTTTGAAGTACTAAGTGGTAAACTGCCTAAATGTACAAACATGAGAGAAAATATGAGTAATCATAATTATAATGGACCTATTAATGCACTTAACTTGCAAAGCACTTTTGCCTCTGTCAATTTCATTTAATCTTCATTACTGTGAGGTAATTAAATTGAGCAATTAGAGGGTGGGAATCTTCACAGATAACATTTAATTGTCCTTGAGCAGATATAAATAGTGTTATCATAAGTTTAGGTTAGATCAGAGGAGGCCATATGTTTTGGTAAAAAGGAAAAAGGATTTATTCAAAGCTAGCTCTGAGGAGGTGGATGGGTCAATTCGTCTCACATCACCATCTTCACTGTACAGGTGGGCAAGGGTCTTTTATAGTGAGGAACAGAGAGAGGAGCACAAGGAGATGATGCAGATCGCCACACTTGCTTTTTCACTTCCAGCCATCTTCAGCTCATTGCCCCCTTTCTTGTGGAAAGGAAGCTGGGCCCCAGGCCTCCTGGGTGTCAGCGTCTGCTTATTCTGTCAGTTTATCTGGGCTGAGGAGAGGAAGGGTGTGTTGGTCATGTGCTCAGAAGGAGGGACTTTGGAGAAGTTCGTTATCGCTGAAAGAAAAAATATCTAACTTTTAAAGTTCCATTTTTCAGTGCCAGTTACAGTAGTTCTCATTGCCTTTAGAACTTTGAATTACAGCCATAGCATTTTAAATTTAAAAACAGGAAATTAAAACAAAAATCTGTATTCTCTTTAGCCCACTGTATCAGTCAGTGCTCACTAAACATTTAATATAAGATACATAAATATATAAGGACTTGCAAGGTAGGCCTACAGTGGCCACCCGCAGCGTCAGGTGTGGAAGAGTGCAAAAGGGCTGTATGTGTGCTGGAGATCCGGAGGGTCCAGGTGGAGGTCAGAGTTCTGGAGCTCACTCTGGAGTCTCATGCCAGTCGGCATCAGGAGGCCTAAGGATCTGTGCTGGAAGGCTGAAAAGTCTGTGCTGGAGGCCAGGAACTAGACACCCAAGGTGAAGGCAGAGACTGGAGCTCCCCCAGAGAAACAGAATCGAGCCTTCCTGGTATGTTCCCCTCTCTTTCATCCACGTTACAAGCCTAGTATAGTGGTTGGTGCCACTCAGACCCACGGTAGGTCTTCCTTCTGCAGTACATCCATTCAGCCACACCCAGAGCTATGCTAACCCAATCATTTGGGTAGTTCTGATTCAAACTGACGAAACAGTTAACCATCACACCCACCCTTAGATTAGTTGAGGCTTTTTTTTTTTTTTCCAGTTTCAGCTGCAGTTCACTTTTTCTTTTCAATGAAGATATTGAAAATAGAGCTCTCTGACTTTCCTGGTATGTACCTGTTACTGGGTTTCAGGGCTCTGGGGTCTCCTCCTAAAGGTGGTTTCTAGGTTCTTTCCATTCTGAAAAAATAATTGGTCAAGACAAGTGCAAAAAGTTGAGTGTGGTGGTGCACACCTGTAATCCTAGCACTTACTCTCGAGGCTGAGGCAGGAGGATTGCTGTGAGTTCGAGGCCAGCCTATACTACATAACAAGAACAACAAAAAACAAAACAAAACAAAATGTATTAGAAAATTAGATCTGGATTTGCCATTTCTGAACTCAACTAATATAGAAGCTTCAATAATAAAAAAACAAAATGAAAGTTCCTGATATATCAGGCTATTACTATGTGTAAAGCTGATGAACCTGCCCTTGATCTATTTATTTGCTGAGGTTTCTTCTAGGAGGGGTAATTTTCTTACTAGGAGCTATTTGAGACTCATTACAAAAGTGTTAGACTGTCACACAAAATTTCCTCGTAATAGATTTATCTGAGTAATGATATTGCATAAACTTTGCGGTACAATAAGTTACATAAATGCAGAACTTTAATATCACATATATTTAATATTTATCTTCTTTATTTCCCTTCAGATATCTTAAGACTTTGAAGTTTATAGTTTTCTAATCTGAAAAAAAAATATCAATTACCTATGCTATTTGGACTCCAGTGTGGTTGAGTTTTCTCTCATACCTATAGAATTGGGTCCTACCATTTTTCTTTAATTTTGAGTATAGGAAGGAAAATTTCTTAGCCTTCTCCTCTTCATAGGAAATATGGCCTCACAGTGGTTCCATATTCCAGGCAGTTCAAAAAATTTTGAACTATAAGCCCAGCTTAGTTTTAGGTGAGGCTAACTGTTTTTTAAGCACCAAAATATCCATTAGTTCAGGTAGTCTTAATATAAATGCCCTAATATCCTTAATGTCTTTTATCTTTCAAATTACTAACTGTTAAGTTTGGTAAATCATTTTTATTTAAATGAACATTATGGACTCCTGTGCACAGATCATGTACTAGGTATTTACAGAAGACTACAATAGGTTTTCTCTCCCCATCCATATGTGGTAAATTCCAGAAGGCACCGACATGCAGTGCTGTGAGGGAGAAGAGGACTCTGATCTACTTGGAGAATTTGGTGTCTACCAGGATTTAGAAAGGAGCACTTGAGCAAGATGGTCTTTTTCCTTAAAGGAGCTAAGCCTGAGGAAAAGAGAGTATTCAAAAAATTTCTATCTTAAAAAGTATAAGTGGATGGTAAGTTATAGTGCAACAGAAAACGCCCCCACCTTCACTTCTTAGCTGCCCCGGTGATAGCTCCTGCTCCAGTTCTGGTTCCAGTTGCTCCTGTCTCTCAGACACGGCTGGGCACCGTGACGTGCGGCCGGGCACTGTGACGCACGACTGGGCACTGACATTTTGGGAATGATCCCGATCAGTGCCCATCAATAATAAATCTGCCTCCAAACCTGGGGTGTCGTTTTGGTGTTTCTGCTTGCCGTTATAATAGTAGTTGCTCTCCTTAAGGGAAATAACATTTTGTACTCCCTCAAATAATGTTTCTGGCAAATTTTAAAGAACTCCTCAATGGGAGAATCTTCACTGGCATTGTACTTACCATAGGCTGCATGAAGAGAATGCTACAGATATTAAATATATTAGAAGACAGCTATTCTTACATTGCTTTTATTAGCATACTTAATTTTTACTTTGTTGTTAGTAACTTTGTCTTATTTCTTCATATTTTAGACCTGGAATGGCCAAATATCAAGGTGAAGTTCAAAGTTTGAAACTGGATGATGATTCAGTTATAGAAGGAGTAAGTGACCAAGTTCTTGTGGCAGTTGTGGTCAGTTTCACTTTGATTGCTTCCCTGGTATATGCACTTTTCAGGTGAGACTATAGGACAAATAAATTGAAATATTATGTATTTCCAAGGGTCACTGAGTTTCTGACTTGCAGTAATATGTAATACTAAGAAAAATAAGTAATTTCGGTGAGTGTATATATTTACCAAAGTACTTTATTATCCATTAAAATATATATTTCCAAAGGTCACTGAATTTTTGACTTGCAGTAATGTGTAATAGTAAGAAAAGTCAGTAATTTTTGAGTGTATATATTTCCTAAAGTACTTTATTCTCCATTGGGCTCTGAATGCTAACATATTTTTCCTGTCTTAACCAGATAAATAAATCCACATTTTGATTAAAGTGTTAATATTTTCTATGAGAATGTCATATTTTAAATTTTTTGCATAATTGAAAAAATGGTATCACTAGTAGGTAACATAGATAATTGCAAAATATTTTAAGTTTTTAAATGGAAAAACTGGGCAGAAAGGAAAAAATGTCTTGGACAGTGTAGCAGAAAATTAAGATTAGAAGTAACTTTAATTAATTGTTACAGAATCAGAATAATATTTAAAGTCCTCAAATGTCTATATGCTGATAAGTAGTCTATATGCCAATATGTAGATTTGTAGATTTTTAATCCCCAAAATTACAAATCAGTGTTTTTCCTGTAAAAACTACAGAAAAGATTATTAAACAGAATGTGAACACTTAGGGAAAAAAATGGTGATTAAGTTATTCTTTTACCTTTGTACTGATAGTCTTTTAGGATAACATCTTGATTTCAGTAGGGCATTTTTTGGAGTGATTCTTTCTAGGGAACAGTGACTAAATGATAGTAGGTTTAAGTGAATTCATAACTAATATAGGAATGCTGATTGATGTTTTAACAGAAACCAAGTAAAAGTATTCTGTGTATTACTTCAGGACTCTATCTCTGGGCCTGCTCTGTTCATTTCTAATAGCAGGTGAAGTGTGAGACGTAAGAAGCAGGCTTATGGTCAGTTGGGAGGGACAACTAATGTGCTAGTGCAACAGAATTGAGATTCAGAAATTGTCGGCCCGTACATCTGTAGTCACCTGATCCTTGACAAAGATACCAAGAAAACACAGTAGGGAAAGAGTTCAACAAATGGTGCTAAGACAGCTGAGTAGCCACGTGCAAAGAGTGAAATTGGACCCATGCTACACCACGTAACACAAAATGGGTCAAAGATTTCAATGTTAAGACTTGAAAGTACAATATTTGCTGTGATTTAGTTGTAGTTTGTCTCCCAAGAATCCATGCTTAGTTTTCAGAGTGGTGCTGTTTGGACATGATGTGGAAACTTTCAGAGGCAGCGCCCAGTGGGAGAGGCTTAGGTCGTGAGGGCAGTGCCCTAGGGAAAGGTTAACATAGTTCTGGTAAGGACCCTGTTAGTTCCCGTGAGAAGACCTGTTATGTAAGAGCAAGAGCCAGCCCTCCTGGTCTCTGGCTTCCTGTCTGGCCATTTATTTCTCCATCTCATAGTGTTTATGCCATGATGCTATTTGCCATGATGTAATGTGGCTAGGAGGCCCCTCACCATTTTCTGCCTCCTAAATGATAAGCTAAATAAATCTCTTTTCTGTGTATGTGATACTGGGGAGTGTAGCAAGGCCTTGCATATGCTAGGCAAGAGCTCTACCACTGAGCTACATCCCCAGCATTTTTTTTTTTTTTGAGGCAGGGTCTCACTAAGTTGCCCAGGCTGGCTCACACTTGTGATGCTCTTCTCTCAGCCTCCTGAGTAGCTAGGATTAGAGGCATGTTCTTCCGTTCCCAACCTAAATCTCTTTTCTTTATAAAATACTCAGCTTTGGATAATTTTGTTATAGCAATGAAAAGAATACTACAATACTTTTAGAAGACAATATAAGTAAATCATCACAATCTTTAACAAACAATATTAGATATGATATCAAAAACATGGACAACAAAATAATAAAGTACACAAACCAGACTTCATCAGAATTAACAACTTTTACACTTCAAAGGACATCATCAAGAAAGTGAAAAGCTGGGCATGGTGTCACATGCCGGTTAGCCCAGCGACCTGGGAAGGTGAGGCAGAAGAGTTGCAGAGTCCAGCCTGGGCAACTTAGTGAGACCCTGTCTCAAAATAAAAGAGGGAGAAGCTTAGTGCAGGGGCCCTAGCTAGGTTCAATCCCCAGTACCACCAGAAGAGAATCCAGCTAATTTAAGTGAGCAAACAATTTGAATTGACATTTCTCCAAAGAAGATGTACAAATGGCCAATAAGCACATGAAAATATGTTCACCGTTGCTAATTAAGAAAATGCAAAAATCAAAACCACGATGAGATACCACCTCTCGCCCATAAAGATAAGATGGCTACTATCAAAACTACACAAAATAACAGGGGTTGGTGAGGATATGGAGAAAATAGAACACTCGTTCACTGTCAGTGGGAATGTAAGATGTTGCCATTATTAAAGAAAACAGTATGGCAGTTCCTCAAAGAATAAAAAGTTGAATAACTATGATTCAGCAGTTCCACTTTCCCAAATAACTGAAAGCAGAAATTGGAAAAGGTGTTTGTAGTTCTGTGTTCATAGTAGTAGTATTCATAGTAGCCAAGTGAAAGCAGCCCATTCAACAGATGAATGAGTAAACAAAGTATTGCATACATACACAATGGAACAATACTTAGCCTTTAAAAGGAAGGAAATTCTGCAGTTCCACCAAGCATTTAAAGAAGTAACACCAGGGCCAGGGATATAGCTCAGCGACACAAGTGCCTTTCTGGCAAGCGCAGGTTCCTGAGTTCGATTCCCGGTACCAATAAAGAAGTAACACTGGTCCTTTTCAGACTTTTCCAAAATATTGAAGAAGGAGGAGCACGTCATGTCTTCTTCTCTTAGGGCCAACATTACCATGACACCAGAGCCTGATAAATTCAAGACAGTAAAAGAAAGTTATAAGCCGGTAACTCTGATGAGCGTAAATGCAAACATCAGCAAATACTAGCAAAAAACAATCCAACAAAGCGTGAAAAAGGATCATACATCATGACCAAGTGGAGTTTATCTCTGGGAAGTGAGGATGGCTTAGCATACATAAATCAATGAGTGTAATGCACCATAGAACAGAATGAAGGAAGAAATTCTGTGATTAGCTCAAGAAATGTAGAAAAAGTATTTGACAAAATTCAACATCCTTTCATGATAAAAATACACCAAACTGGGTATACACAGAACACATACGACAGGACCACAGCTAACATCATCTCAACAGTGAAAAGCAAAGCCTTCCTTCCAAGATCAGTAAGAAAACAATGATGCCCACTTTTGCCACTTCCATTCAGTATACTAGATGTTACAGACAGAGCAAGTATGCAACAAAAAGAAAGAAAAAACATCCAAGTAGTAAAGAAGTAAAATTATCAGTTCATAAATGGTATGATCTTACAGATCATAAAGACTACACCAAAAAAAATGTTAGAATAAATTATTTTAGCAAAGTTGCAGGATATAAAATGAACATGCAAAACTTGGTAACATTTCTATTTATTAACAATGAACTATCCAAAAAAGAAATGAAGAAAGCAATCCAATTTACAAAATTTTTTTAAAAAGAAAATTAAATTTAACCAAAGAGGTATGTGATTTGTACATTGAAAATTTGTTTGGGGGGTGAGGGTTGTCGGTACTAAGGGTTGGGCGCACTGCATTTGCGCTGAGTTAGATCCCCAGCCCTTGTTTTATTTTTTGAGACAGGGCTTGCTAAGTTGCCCAGGCTGCGCTCAAACTTGGGATCCTCCTGCCTAACCCTCCCAGAGTTCTGGGATTATAGGTGTGCACCACTATACCCAGCCATTGAAAATTTTTATAAAACATTAATGAAAAAAGTTGAAGAATTCACAAATGTACGGGGTGATAGCCTGTGTTTATGTATTGGGAGAATTAATACTGTTAGAATGTTCACGACCCAAAGCAATCTGTATATTCAGTGTAATCCCTCTCAAACCCCAGTGTCATTTGCTTTTACAGAACTAGAAAAACAAGCCTGATGTCTGTGTGCACCTGTAAAGACCCCAAATAGTCAAAGCAATCTTGTTCTTAAAAGAACAAAGCCAAAAAAAAAACAAAAAAAAAAAAACTCAAAGCTGGAGGCATACCTGATTTCAAAATCTATAATGCTATAGTAATCAAAACAGCATTACAGACCAATGAAACAGAATAGAGAGCCCAGAAATAAATCTATGCATTTATGGTCAAACATAAAAATTTGCCAGGCATGATGGCTCACACTTGTAATTCTAGCACTCAGGAGGCTGAAGCAGGAGTATTGCTGTGAGTTTGAGGCCAGCTTGGGCTACATAAGTGAGTTCAAGGCCAGCCTACACTACATACCAAGACCCTGTCTCAAATAAATAAACAATGGGAAAGATCAGTCTCTTCACTAAAGGATTTAGGGAAAACTGAATATCCATATGCAAAATGAGGAAGTTGTACCCTTTAACTATATATAAAATTCAATTAAAAATGGATTAAGGATTTAAATATAACACCTACAACTTTACAAATACTGGAAGAAAGTAAGGTATAGTCACTGTGGAAAACAGTATGAAAGTGCCTCAAAAAATTAAAAATGTAATACCAGCACTTGGTCGGCTGAGGCAAGAGGATTGCTGTGAGTTCAAGGCCATCCTGGGCTACCCAGTGAGTTCAGGGCCAGCCTTACTGCATAGTAAGACCCTGTCAAAAAAAAAAAAAAAAAATTGAAAATAGAACTACCATATGATCCAACAATTGCATTTCTAGGTATAGTATTTATTAAATTATTATTACTATCATTATTTGGTTTTTTTGAGACAAGGTCTTGCAATGTAACAGTTCAGGCTGACCTTGAACTATGTTGGCCAGGTTGGCCTCATATTTGGAATGATCCTCCTGCCTCAGCCTCCCGAGGGCTAGGATTATAGGCATGTGCCACCACACCCAGCTTGGGTATTTATTAAAACTAGTATGTTGAAGAGATGTCTGTACCCATGTTCATTGTAGCATTGTTTATAATTTCTAAGACATGGAATCAACTTAATTGTCCGTTAATGGATAAATGGATAAAACGTGGCACATACGTGCACACTACTCAGCTTTATTTTTGTATTAGTACGTATTTGCAGTACACTGATTACACTCATTAGGAGGAATTCGTACATGTCTATAACACATCTTTATTCTCTTTTTCATTTGCTTCCCAGCGCCTCCCTGCCCCACCCTCTCCATCTCTTGACCCCCTTGCCTTTTGAAAAAGACATTTGTCCCTGTTTCCTATTACCTTTTACTTGGCTCTTTACAACTTGCAGTAGCTAAGTCAAGGAGGCTGCGCTGTTGGTGGAAATGTGAAGCAGTATAACCACTGTGGGCGACAGTGAGGAGGCAGCCATGGGGGGTCTGCCAGCTCCTCCTTGGACAGAGGGCTTCTATCTACAGAAAGAACGCAGAGACAGTAGATGCCTCACTGTGAGGCTCAGTCAGAAACGGGCAGCTGAAATGCACACGTATTTGTCAGGAGAGAAAGTACAAATAGCCTATAAATACATGAAAAACGTTCGGCACCGCTGGCCATTAAAGAAATGCAAATTAAAACAACACTTAAGATTTCACCTTATACCAGAAAGAGGGGCTACCATCAAGAAATCAAATATAAATGCTGTTGAGAAGATGGGGGAAGAACCCTCTACATTTTTGGCAGGAATGTAAACTAGTGCAACCTTGATGGCAGTCAGCATGGAGTTTCCTCAAAAAACTAAAATAGAAGTTCCATTCAATCCAGTTATTCTTCTGGGTATTGGCCCCCAAAAGTTAAAGACATTATATTACAGTGATAATGCATAACCATTTTTATAGCAGCACAACTGACAATAGCAAAATCTTGGAAGAAATCTTTAAGAGATTTCCTGCCAGTCAACAAATGATTGGATAAAGAAAGTGTGGTATCTATGTGTGATGGAGTACTACTTTGCCATGAAGAAGGATGAATTTGAGTCCTTTGTAGGACAATGGATGCGTCTTGAGTTAATAAAGTTAAGTGAAATAAATCAGACATGCAAGCTTAAATATTGCATGATTTCCCTTTTATGAGAAACTATTCAGCTTTATAAAGAATGGTAATCCTGGGGCCGGTGAGATGGTTCAGCGGCTTAAGCGCCTGCCCGGCAAGCGCGAGGGCCCGAGTTCGACTCCTGGAACCCACATACGAAAAAGGGGCCGGTGATATCGCTCAGCGGCACAGGCGCCTGCTGGCGCGTGAGGTCCTGAGGTCGACCCCCCGGTACCCACACACAAATAAATAAATAAATAAATAAACACTTCAAGACAAGGGAAAAAAAAAAAAAAAAAGAATGGTAATCCTGTCATTTGTAACAACCTGGGTAAATTTGGAGGCTCTTACACTAACTGAAAGAAGGCAAGCACAGAAAAATACATACTGTATGTTCTCATTTATTTGTGGAGTCTACAAAAGTTGAACTCATAGAAGCAGAGAGTAGAATGGTGGTTGCCAGTGGCTGAGGAAGTTTTGGTCAGAGGATGCGAAGTATCAGTTAGATGGAATGAATTTTTTTTTAAGTAATGAAAAGGAAAGAGGAGAAAAATAAGAAAACCCACAAGACACAAAACCATAAGTAAATTAGCTCATTCAAAATTTGTTATTGTTGCAAGATTAATTTTTAAATATTTTTGCCATTAACTTTCTCTACTATGAATATTTTTTTCACTACAGATTGGAATGATATAAAGTTCAAACTAAAATTTTTCCATTTATTAAGGCCATTGTACATTATAGTAGATGTCAGAAACTTAACAGTATAGGGTATGTTCATAAAAACAACTAGCTAAAGGTGGCATCTGAATTGCGTGCAATTTGGGCACATCATTTCAAACTGGAAAACAATCCCAGCACTCTGTGAGGCTGAGGCAGAAAGTTTTGTGAGTTCAAGCCCGGCCAGAGCAACTTAGTGAGGCTTTGTCTCAAAATTTTAAAAAATAAATAAAATAAAATTTTTTAAAAATGCAGATATAGCTTAATGTGAAGGCCTTGATTTAAATCCCCAGTACTACAAAACAAACAAACACGAAAACATTCAGGGGAAATTTTCAGAATGGTGAAAGCTGTAGAAACAAATCTTATACAGTGCTTGAAGGAACTGAGGCTATCCAGTTTTAGGAAAGGGACCATTGACATAAAAGGTGTGTTTAACTATGGTGAGGGCTTGTTTTGTTAAATAAGGTCAGGTGGGGTGGCACATGCCTGCAGTCCAACACTTGGAAAGCTGAGACAGGAGAAGCTTTTAAACCCAGGAGTTAGAGACCAGCCCGGACAATACAGTGAGACCCCCATCTCCGAAAACAACAGAAGGAAATTAGATTCACTCTATGTGGCTTCAGGGATGAAACAAGATGTGATTTCGGCTTAACCTAAGAAATAATTTCAAATTATGTAAGGTATGCCCCTTTACTTAGACATTGTTTTGAGTCTGTCATATGATTGGGTAGAAGGTCAGTTTAAATTGCTGTTCAGTGCTCCATAGTCAAATTTAGTTGGCAATTGTAATCTTACTTCAACTGAGGTAATCAGTTAGCGATAGGTTGGGGGTAGTGTATATAGTTTAAAATTTAAATAAAGGAACTCCTTGTCCCTTTTTCCAGTTTCTTAGATGGTTTTAGTCATAATAATCAATTTTGTCATTTTCATATTATGGTAAAGTATTCATAACATAAAAGTTGTCATTTTAAACTTTTTCTTGTCTGTTTGTTGAGACAGGGTTTCACTATGTAGTTTAGTCTGGCCTTGAACTTACCAGGTATCCCAGGCTGGCCTCAAACTCATGGCTATCCTCCTACCTCACCCTTCTGGGATTACAGTCATGTGCTACCACGCTCAGCTTCATTTTAACCATTTTTAAGTGTACACGTCAGTGGCATTTAGTACAGTGACAGTGTATAACCATCGTCACTACTTCCAGAACTTTCGCATCACCCTAAACAAAAAGTCTCTTCCCATTTAACCAGCAATTCTGATACTTCTGCAGCCACTGGTAAGGTTTGTCCTACTTTGTGTCTCAGTGAATTGGCCTAGTTTAGGTACCTCATAAAGTAGGATCATACAATACTTGTCCCTTTGTGTTTGGCTAACTTTACTTCACGTAGTGTTTTCAAAGTCCACTTATGTTGCAGCATGAATCAGAATCTTACTCCTTTTTATGGCTAGACAATATTTCATTGTATGTGTATACCACTTTTTGCTTATCCCTTCATCCTTCAGCAGCCTCTCAGTTATTCTCACCATGTTGGTGATAAGTAAATAATGCTGCTGTGAACTCTACTGTATTCTCTCTTTCAGTCTTTGCTTCTACTTGAAATTTCAGGGTCATATTGTAATTCTGTATTTTTTTTTTTCTTTGATACAGTATCTTGCTGGGTTCCCCAGACTGATATGTTTCTTTTTCAGGAACCTCTGAACTGTTTTCCACAGCGGCATCTCTGTTTTACTAGCAGTGCATAAGGGCTCCAGTTTCACATCAGTGCTTACTTCTCTGCCTTTCTTTCTTTCGTTCTTCCTCTCTCCCCCTTAACTATCATGGGAGTGAAGTAGTATGTCACTATAGTTTTGAATTGCATTTCTCAAATAAGTAATGATATTATCATTTCATATGCTCATTAGCTATTTGTTGAAGTACAGTACTTCCATTGAATATCTTGATGCCCTTATCAAAAGTCTGTTGACCATTGTCTCAGCCAGGTTGGGCCCTTAAATAACCATAGACTGGGTAGCTTGAGCAACATTTAGTTCTCATGGTTTCAGAGACTGGGAAGTCCCAGATCAAGGTGGATTAGCTTAGCTTTCCATCATCGTAACAGAACACCTGAGGTAATCAGCTTACCAAGAGAAAAGGTTTATTTTAGCTCGTATTTTCAGAAGCTCCATTAAGTATCAGTTGGCCCCATTACTTTGGGGACTGTTGCGAGGCAGTACATCACAGCACCAGGCGGAGTGGCGGATGGCCAAGCAAAGAGTGCACACTCATCTCCAGGAAGCCAAAGAAAGAGGACAAGACTGGGGCCCCAAGATTGCCTTTAAGAACATGACCCCAGGAACCTAAGACCCCCTGCTCAGCCCTTTCCATCTCCCAATAGGTCCACCATGGGCGGGGGTCCTCTAACACATGGGTTTGTGGGAGACTGAAGATCCAAGCTGTATAATCAAGTGTCTGGCAAGAGCCCACTTCCTAGTTTGCAGGTGGCTGTTTTCTCATTGTATCTTCACCTGGAAAGGTGCACAGACAGGAAGGCATATCTTCCATGTTTCTTGTCATGTGTGGTGCTAGGGATTGAGCCCCAGGCCTTGCACATACTAAGCACACACTTTACCACTGAGCTGCATCCCTAGCTCCCCATGTCTCTTAAGAGGCCACTAATTCCATCATTACAGTGCCACCCTTATGGCCTAATTACTTTCAAAGGTCTCATCTCCAGATAGTGTCACATTGGGGAACTAGAGGTTCAACATATGATGGGGGTTGGGGGACACACAAACATTTAGTCAATAGCAACCATACATGTGAGAATTGATTTCCGAGCTCTTGTGTTCCAGTCCATTGGTTTATAATGTCCTGTCATTTTCTCATAGCTAAGTTGGTCATAGTAAGATGCCAAGAAAGGCAGTGACTCAAATACAGAACCCAAATACATTTGTTGTTACTGTATGCCAATGATTTATGGTCCTTTTTTTTTTTTTTTTTTTTGTGGGTACCGGGGGTCGACCTCAGGACCTCGCGCGCCAGCAGGCACCCGTGTCGCTGAGAGATATCACCGGCCCTTTTTTTTTTATGTGGGTTCCGGGAGTCAAACTCGGGCCCTCGCGCTTGCCAGGCAGGCACTTACGCCGCTGAGCCATCTCACCGCCCTATGGTCCTTTTTTGTCTTTGAAAGGGAAAAAACCAAAATTGTCAAACCAGTTAAGTTGTTTATATACCTGAAAAGGAGCCAGTAACCTTTAATATGAAGAAAGAAATGATACCTCAAAGCACAGGAGAAGAAAGGTACATGGGATCAAGTTACAGAAATTTGCAAGACCCTTTGGACTGGGGTCAACAAATAATAGTAGTGATACCTTAAGAAGGAAGAACAGGACTTTCTGAACAGAACCCCAGTTGCATAGGAGATAACATCAAGAATCAACAAATGGGATTTTATCAAATTAAAAAGCTTCTGCAAAGCAAAGGAAACAACCAATGGAGTGAAGAGACAACCTACACAATGGGGAAAAACTTTTGCCAGCTACACCTCAGAGGACTAATATCTACAATATATAAAGAACTAAAAAACTTAATTCCCCCCAAAAAAATATAAAAGAACCAATTGAAAAATGGGCAACTAAAATGAATAGACACTTCATAGAAGAAGAAATACAAATGGCCAATAAATACATGAAAAATGTTCAAACTTTTTGGCCATTAGAGAAATGCAAATTAAAACAGATTCCTTCTTATTCCTGAAAGAATACTAATCAAGAAATCAAGTAATAACTATTGCTTGCAAGGCTGCAGGGAAAAAGGAACACTTCTGCGTTGTTGTTGGGAATATAAACTAGTACAACCATTATGGAAATCAGCATGAAGATTCTTCAAAAAACTAAAACTAGAAATTCTATTCAACCCAGCTATTCCCCCTTCCTAGGTATCTTCCTGAAAAAATTAAAAGACATCATAGTACAGTGATCCATGCACACCTATGTTTATCGCAGCGCAATTCATGAGAGCTAAATCTTGGAAGTAGCCTATAGATCCATCAACAGATGAATGGATAAAGGAAATGCGCTATCTGTACACAGTCGAGTAATGCCACAGTGCCATAAAGAAGCAGAAATTTGAGTTGTTTGTAGGAAAATGAATATACCTTGAGACCAAATGCTAAATAAAATAAATCAGACACACAAGTTTAAATATTGCATGGTTTCTTTTATGTGAGAAGTCCAAAGCATAAATAAAGAGCAAAGTAAAAGATAAATAATAGGAAACAGGGAGATGGATCTTTTTGCAAAAGGGAAGGGAACCAAAAGATGGAGGGAGAGTAAGGAGAGGCATGAGAAAAGAATAAAGATGAGTCTTGTGCATGCACCAGCTTCCCAGGATGAGTGTAATTATTATGTACTGTGAACACATACTGATAATTTTTTTAAAAGAAGAACAAATAGAATATCAGCTATTTACAACTACAAAACATTGCTGAGAGAAAACACACACACGCACACACACACAATAATGACTTCCTATAGACTGGAAGAAAGATGAAAATACTACCCAAAGTGATCTATCATTTTCTCATAACTAAGTTGATCCCAGATTTTCTAGTTCGGTTTTCAGTCTGTGTTCATTGTCCCATTGTCTTCTAAGCTTCCAGAAGACTCTACACTCATGCCGCTGACTGCCAGTGAATTCAGTTACCCGACTCCGGCTGCGTTCAGCAGTTCGGGCTCTTCTTGCTGCCTGACTGTGTGTTGACTTCACCACTAATGCTGCTGTAGCTCTAAGGAACTTTACAGCTCCCTCTGTGCGCAGAGGAGCCCAGGGAAAGACTCTAGGCACATGGTTCACGTCTGCACTCTAGAAAGTCTTCATTAGTTTTTTTTCTTCCAATGAAAAGGAAATGATTTTCTGGTCTCAAAGAATAGAGAGTTTTGTCTAGCGAGACTTCACTAATGAGATGATTCTTGGGCTAGATAGTTCATGTGATAGATTGCTTTCATTATATAGATAGGTTTATTTCATAGGTCATTAATTCAGTGATAAGAATGTAATTTGTTTTGAAATTAAAAATTCACTAAAATTCAAGTTTAAAGAGTTCAATAGTTTCATTACACTTATATTGTACTTCTACTTAGATACTTGACTTTAAGTTGGTTTTCTATCCTTACTGAACTCATGCATATATTTTCTCAGCTTTCTTTGTAACATTTGAATTTTTCCCGAAAACTGGGTATCTATAGGATGGATTTCTTTAGTTTTCTCTATCCCATTAGGATATTAGAGTTACTTCTCTTTGATGTGGCCTACCCAGAATGTAAAGGCTCCCTAGAATATCATTATTCAAGATATTTAAATTTAAGGGGAAAAGTCTGTAGTCAAATGAGATTGACTGTGATTCAGATGCAAATCTTCACCCCCACCTTCCAACCTGACCTCCACTTGAATTTCACTGCTCTTCTTAACTCATCCTTTTGTATTAACCACCAACTTCTTAGCTTCGACTCTCCATTTTCAAGTTAATGTTAAGATATTAGTGGTATATTCAGTTTTGGCTTTTCTACATATATAAATTTAGTTTCTGCTTTGTCACCCTCCTCTCAAACTGAAAAGTCAGAGAATGACTAATCCCTCTGGGAAATGTTTAAATACTGTGTAGAAAGATAGAGCTGCTTATTTTGAAGAAATTTCACAAAACAAATAAATGTGTTCATTGTTCTTAGTATTTGGTGATTACAATGAATCTCTAAATTAAGAGGCCTCTGGATCTTCCTGTTTGGCAGTTAAATCTGAAACTAGCCAGCTATCAGTCATCTGGGAAGAACTCGCCACAGAGCGTCCTGCACTGTGCAGTCCTGGACTTGGGAGCGCAACTGGGTGTCATCAGCTACATTTATTTACATATTAGTGACTCTGAAATTAGACCTAGGAAACAAGTGGATTAATCTGACAGTATTTTATATTAAACATCTGTTATATTCTACTTAACAGAAATGTACATCAGAACATTCATCCAGAAAACCAAGAGCTAGTAAGGGTGCTTCGAGAACAACTTCAAACAGAACAGGTACAGTCGTACGACATGTACATTTTGCAGTTGTGATGAGACATTAATAAATTATTTTTTTAAAACAGCACTTCTTTCATGCTTTAAATGGCCTTAAATTGTTCTTCAGATTTGTATATTTCCAGATTAAGCAAATGCCAAGTCTTAATCTATTCAAATGTTTGCATGTTTTTATTAAATTGCTTTAAAAGAGAAGAGTTTTCGTACTACCTGTTTGCATAGAAATAATTAGTATAATTGGTCTTATCTGAAATGTAGTGGAAAAACTTTTTTAAAAAACATATACTCTCGGGCCGGTGAGATGGCTCAGCGGCGTAAGCGCCTGCCTTGCAAGCGCGAGGGCCCGAGTTCGACTCCCGGAACCCACATACAAAAAAGGGGCCAGTGATATCGCTCAGTGGCACGGGTGCCTGTTGGCGCGCGAGGTCCTGAGGTCGTCCCCCTGGTACCCACAAAAAAAAAAAAAAAAACATATACTCTCTTAAAACATTCAAAGAAATGACTAGAAGGAGCCACTGTTGTTTTTAAACCCTTCCCCCCTTTCCTCAATGTTCATGGCTAACCATACTTGTCAGGCAAAGGAGAATTTTTTTTTTTTCCTCTGCCTCTTCTTTTTTTTTTTTTTCTTTTGTGGGTACGGGGGGGCGACCTCAGGACCTCGCGCACCAGCAGGCACGCGTGCCACTGAGTGATATCACCGGCCCCTTTTTCGTATGTGGGATCTGGGAGTCGAACTCGGGCCCTCGCGCTTGCAAGGCAGGCGCTTATGCCGCTGAGCCATCTCACCGGCCCTCCTCTGCCTCTTCTTTACTTTTAACCAGAACCAGAAATGAAGCACAGTTTACAAAGGCTAGAATAAGCAGGATATTATTCTTGAGAGCTGGAGTTCACCAGCCTTGGCAACTTAGCAACTTAGACCCTGTCTCAAAACAAAATGTTAAAAAGAGGATGTGAATATAGCTCAGTGACAGAGTGCCCCTAAATTCAATCCCCAGTTTGGTGACAAAAAATAAAAAAGCATTCCAAAATCAGTCTTTCTGGGCATGGTGATGCATGCCTATAATCCTAGCACTCAGGAGGCTGAGGCAGGATTGCCGTGAGTTCAAGGCCAGCCTAGGCTACATAGTGCGTTCAAGGCTGTGAACTACACAACAAGACCCTATCTCAAAAACACAAACGAAAAAATCAAATTTTATTTCCAATAAAGTTTTATAATTTATCCATTCATTATATATTTTTTGAACTTCTACTACATGCCAAACATTGTTCAAGGCATTGGTAATTCAAATGTGAGCTAAACAAACATTTCTGCCCTCATGGGACGCATTAGTGCAAGAATAGTTTAAGCATATTAATAGTAGTCTGTTCCAGAGCTGCTGTTATCAATGTCACAAGATCTGAAACTACTGCATTTCCAAAATGTGATGAGGATTAAACATGAATATTCTTAAATGTAATTTAATATAAAGACAGTGTTGAGAGCCCTGTGTGTAGGTATAAACGTGGATCCGTATCTGCTTCTCAGGATGCGCCTGCTGCTGCTCGACAGCAGTTCTACACTGACATGTACTGTCCCATCTGCTTACATCAAGCCTCCTTCCCTGTGGAAACAAACTGTGGACATCTCTTTTGTGGTAAGCACGCAATGCTATGCTTTTGGAAGTGTAGATCAAGGTCTAGATATGTACATTGGTTCTAGGGTAGATTGGTTCTAATATCCTTCTCTACTTGTGGACCAAGCGTATTTAGCATCGAAGTATACTATTTACATGTATACTTACTTTTTGCTCAGTGTGTTACGTAGCATTTGTGAGTTCATTTCTTTGCATGGCGTTTCAGGCGTATCGGTGGTGTTGGAGATTCACTGGACCCCTCCTTGCGCTTCCCTTCTTGGTGGTTTCATTTAGGAAGGCTCTTCTCTGAACAGTCGCACCTAAAACCTTCCCTTAGCTCTACTGCCTCTCTGCTTTGGGGTCAGTACAAAAGTTTTTAGGTTATCTTTCCTTGTCACCTCAAGAGACTTAGAGAGGGAGAAACCTAGAGTGTGTAGCAGGGCAAGAAGGGACACTGATTTCACACTAGCTTACTGTTATAGTAAAGGGCGCTTTTCACTGGGTTTTTCTGACCCTCTGAAAAGATTTCCTAGGGAACACTGATGTTTCATATTGTTGTTACTTGTTACGGCCGTTGAAGGGTGGGGGATGCCCACTATGTGCTGGACACGTAACAGACTTAGTCTTGTCTAACCACAAATGAGAAGACTGAGGTTTGGTGACATTAAGAAATGTTATGAAGGATATTCCACCTGCAAAGCAACAGAGCCAGGTTTTAAACCCTGGTTACTTTTCAAGCCCTGTGCTCGGTTTCACTGTGTGATTGGTGACTTACACGACAGTGGTCACTCTGAGAGTTACTCTCTATTTTGATTTGTTCAGTCATTAGATCTTTCTTTATTACTAGTGTTTCTTTCTGCTTATTGAGAAGCTGAATAACTAGTTATTCTTTAACCTTTGAATCTAACAGACAATAAAAGTGGCTAACAAGTTGAACAGGATATTGGAAGTCATCTACCCTATTACTTCGGACATACCAGGAGAGGGTCTTACTTATTTCCAAAATGTACCAAATTTCCATATAAAGACTAATTTAAAATGTAGCATACAATGATCATATAAATTACTTTTCCCCTTTTGTATCTTTTCTTTGACATCAGCATAGAATTCTTAGATACAGTGTTACTATTTATGCTGTTGGAAATGACGTATTTGAAATCCCTACCATGCAATCCAGGGTTTTTATACCCTGTGCTTGTTTAGCAGTCCAATCCTATATTGCTTCATCCATTTATTTGAACCTCTTCCCTAAAGTTTTTTTGCCTAAATAACAAATTATAAAACACTTATTTCCATTTCAGTCTTTTAATTATCTGTTAGAAATGCTAATGAGAAGTGTCTCAGTTACTTTTCTCTTGTTGCTGAGACAAAATACCTGACACCCAAAGTTAAAGGGGGAAAGGCTTATTTAGCTCACAGTTTGTGGAGGTTTCAGTCCATACTCAGCTGGCTCCAAGGCAGGGTGGTGTGGCAGAGGGGAACAGTTCATGGCAGCGGAAGACAGCAAAAGAACAAGAGAAGGGGGAGAACAGGCCTCTTTCCATCCCTTACATTGTGTGCAGGCTGCCCGCCCTAGGCCAGGGGTAGCACTCACACCCTTAATCCTAGCATTGGACTGTGAAGCAGTCACGCACTCTAGATTCAGCAGCCTCCGAAAAACCCATAGCCCATGACTACATGAATTTTTGGGGGGACATCCAGACACAAACCGTAACACCCACCATCCTACTTGGGTGAATATCTTTGCTGGTTTGTTGGTTGGTTGGTTGGTTTGTGTAACATATGTAACCAGCAGAGGCCACCAGGCTTGGGTAAAGGCAACATAGCATGGAATTTATTGTGTCTGGGTTCAGGCAGAGAGCGCGACAAGACCTTATGCCCCAAACAGAGAAGCGCGTCCCTTTTATGGGGATGGAGAGAAGCCAGGGGACATTAGGCGGAAAGATCTCAATGAACATCTATGGTTAAAGTTTTCTGGCAATCTTGCATCTCAGTGGGCAGAGTCCTTTGAAGTGTCCATTGTAAATTTTCGGGTGTCTCCAGATGTCCCCAGGACCTGCAAACTTCCTTGTCCGGTCTTATCTCCTTTCCTGTGCTTGTGGATGACAGCCTCAGTGCTGAGCTGCGTTCCCCGCTGAGAGCTGAGTCCCTGCAGACAGTGGTGCTTCTGCTGGCAAGCGGGTTGGGGCTGGGAGAGTCAGGTCCGGTTGGAGACTTCAGTTTGCTTGTTTGTTTGTTTTTGGAGGACAGGGGTGTCAGAAAATCACTGAATTCCCCAGGCGGGCTCACCTTGGCCTCCCAGAGTGCTGTGATTACAGATATGCACCACCATTCCCACCTTGCCTGTCTTTTTTACAGAGGGAGAAAGTTGAGGAAGAAACCAAGAATTTAATAGCAGATTTACATGAAATGAGTGTTTGATTGGCTGGGGCATAGTTTGTCAGGGCAGGCAAGTAGCTATTCCATAATTTGCAAAACAGGAACCCATACACCCCTATTTGTGGAAAAGATTAAATGAGTTTGGTATATGTCAAAACTCATTGAGTTCTGAGTGAAAAGGTAGTAAAGCTAACATAATCACAGATACTAATAATACAAAAAGGCACTAGATAAAGCTAAGACATCATTACAGATAGTAATAAAACTAACATATTAGTAAGTTGTGCTTTCTTATAGTTCCTGTTTCAAATTAGATTTCTCAAAGTACTTTATAAATATTACCTACCTCTAATCCCAACACTTGGGAGGCTGAAGCAGGAGGATTGGAAGTTTGAGGCCAGCCTGATCTACACAGCAAGACCCTGTCTGTAAATAAGCAAATAAACATTAACTTAGCGCTCTCTGAGAGTAAAGATATTAGATAAGATGTGTGGTTTTTAAATTCATCTTTAAGTTGATGAATTCATTGTCCTCATGCCTCAGCTTCCCAGAGTGCTGAGTTTACAAGTGTGCCCCCCTGCCTCGGTACTCCTTTCTACTTAAGATTATATAGTTCAAGGTCTGGCTACCTGCTAGCTGATTTAAGTGTGTCACCTTGGCCTCCGGGTGGAGGGGTGCCTTGCTTGTGCTTGTTCTGAATTCTGATATAGAGGAATAAGAATAAGGAACGCAGGAGGGCACAGTTAGTCTCTAAGGTAAGAGTAAGAATATAAGGTGGAGGGGAGACTTGATTCAGCACTTACTTAGCACTTTGCTCAGATT
The DNA here is from genome assembly GCA_028451465.1 of Erethizon dorsatum. Classification (NCBI taxonomy): domain Eukaryota; kingdom Metazoa; phylum Chordata; class Mammalia; order Rodentia; family Erethizontidae; genus Erethizon; species Erethizon dorsatum. The sequence continues at coordinate 34,344,086 of CM051835.1, read as the reverse complement.
TGCCTGTGGGACCTGGACAGTTAAAGATGCAGATGTCCTGCAGAGAAAAAAGTGAGTTGGCCCCTTAAGCAGCAGACACTGTTTACCAGTGTGCACTCCTTTGTGTATCTTAGCAGTACTCTTTGAAGTTTTAGTTTTTTGTTTTTTGGGTTTTTTTTTGGTGGGTACCGGGGGTCGACCTCAGGACCTCGCGCACCAGCAGGCGCCCATGCCGCTGAGCGATATCACCGGCCCCTTTTTCGTATGTGGGTTCCGGGAGTCGAACTCGGGCCCTCGTGCTTGCCGGGCAGGTGCTTAAGCCGCTGAGCCATCTCACCGGCCCGAAGTTTTAGTTTTTTTATGTTTTTATTTTTTTAGTTTTTTGAGGCAGGGTCTCGCTATGCAGTTCAGGCTGGCCTTGAACTCTCTATGTAACCCAGGGCCTCGAGCTCGTGGCTATGCTCCTGCCTCAGCCTCCCGAGTGCTGGTACTACAGGCGTGCGCCACCACGCCCGGCTCCTCGAAGTTTATTGCCTGTCCCCCTAGTTCCCCACCACTCTTTGAGGTCATTTGAACTCTTCATTTAGATGTCTTTGGCTGTTTTGCTGTTCACGAATACCCTTTACGCAGAAAAATTACATTCCCATATGACAAGAGTTGATTCAGTTATTGAACTGGACCATAAACTTTACAAGGACAGAGAACATAGAATCTTTGAATGCGTTGGTTCCTTGCTTTTTCTACCTACAATTAGTTAATACATACACATACGTATGTGTACACATACACATACGTCAGTATGTGTAACTTGGATTTCTAAGCTCTTAAAAAAAAAAAAAATAGAAGTTTTGTTTTTATACCATACATACCAAATTTGGAACAGAAAATTTATGCTGTGATTTGTTGGTTGTCATATTTACCATGATATTTATTTAATTTTCACAGGAAATATGGTATTTTCATTGCATTCAGGCAGTTACTTGCATTTGACTATGTACAAATATATATTATTTAATAATTTAAATAAAATTATTACTATTTTTTTTTTATGTGGGTACTGGGAGTTGAACTCAGAACCTCGTGCTTGCCAGCAGGCACTTGTACCACTGAGCGATATCACCGGCCCTTTTTTTTCCTTTATGTGGGTACTGGGAGTCGAACTCAGGACCTAGTACTTGCCAGGCAGGCGCTTATGCTACTGAGCCATATCACCAGCGCTATAAAAATTTTTTTTTGGGCAGGGGGGTACCGGGGGTCGACCTCAGGACCTCGCGTGCCAGCAGGCGCCCGTGCCACTGAGCGATATCACAAGCCCTTTTTTTCATATGTGGGTACTGGGAGTTGAACTCAGGACCTTGCGCTTGCTGGGCAGGCACTTATGCCACTGAGCTATCTCACTAGCCCTATAAAATTATTTTTAATGGCTGAAAATTGTTACTAGATTTGAATGTGCCTGAAGAGTTGGTGGGATGAAGCAAAAACATTTTGTTTTTTTTTTTTTTTTTTGGAGACAGGATCTTGCTGTGTAGTTCAGGCTGGCCTTGAACTCTGTGTAGCTCAGGCTGGCCTCAGATTCACAGCGATCCTCCTGCCTCAGCCTCCCGAGTGCTGATATTACAGGCATGCACCACCATGCCCGGCCAGCAAAAACTGTTTAAATAATATTAAATATTTGAAACTTTCTTAAGATATTATGGACTTTAAAACATTTAAAGTATTAATGCTTTCTTTTTTCCATTAGGTGCCTGCATTATTGCATACTGGCGATATGGTACATGGCTTGGTGCAATCAGTTGTCCCATCTGTAGACAAACGGTAATTGTTTTTATATCCAGAAAGTATCATTTGTGCTACTTCATTTTGTTTATTGGGTTGGCTGGGGTTTTCTGGGGCTTTTGAGTCCGTATGAACTTCAGGTACCATAGGCTTTACCTACTGAGCCACACCCCCTGCCCGTCATTTGTAGATTTTAGTTTTTGTACTTAAATTTATTAATTTTTTAGCAGAAGTTCATTGATCTAAAGCTTCTATGATTTTACTCAGTTATTTAAAAAAACAAAAAAGACATTCTATTGAAATCCTGCAGTTGTACTAAAAAAACCGATAAATGAGTCCTGCCCAAATCATAAGTCTTTGCTGCAATACCAGCAAAGGAATAACTGAACTAGCCAGTCACACTTACGCATGTGTCGCTGACTTTTTATGGGGGCTGTTTTCTTTTATATTTTATCTGCTTTTTGTTTGTTTGCTTTTTGGGGAAGGGTGGTGGGGTTGAACCCAGGGCTTCAGACATGCTGGGCCAGCATTGTACACCGAGCTGCCTTTTCTTAGTGAGGGTCCAGAGATCTCTAAGTGATGTAGAATAAATTTTTTTAATGTTTCATTTTTTTAGAGACACAGCCATACTGAATTATCTCGAACACATTAGACATCAGTGAGGCCTAAGTTTTTATAAGTATAAATTCAAAGATGAATATTAGTAGAGATGAAATTTGCTAATTTTTCTCCATTGCTCTGACAGATTGGAGAAACAAACTACTGAATTGAACAATTCTGAAAAAAAATGAAGCTCTTTTTTTTTGGTGGGTACCGGGGGTTGAACTCAGGACCTCGCGTGCCAGCAGGCGCCTGTGCCACTGAGCGATATCACCGGCCCTTTTTTCGTATGTGGGTTCCGGGAGTCGAACTCAGGACCTCGCGCTTGCCAGGCAGGCGCTTATGCCGCTGAGCTATCTCACTGGCCCTCTTATTTTTTTAATATAGCAGAATAGTTCATTCTATTATTTATATAGGTGCTTTTTAATAGTTTCTTTTAAACAATAATATATACCTTTCTGATAATAATTTGTGATCATGTAAAAATACAGCATTGTCTTTGGAAGTCTTCCAGCATATAAAATGAAGGTTAAAATGTCTGATTAAATGCATACACTTACTTTTGTTGTCTCCAGAAACTTTATTAAAACAGAGAAATTTTGTAAAGGCCTAAACCTATAAAGACAAAAAGTAAAGTAAAATGATAAAAGGCAACGGCTTTTTGAAAATTCTTTGTTTGGTGTGATTTTCTGTATGGCTGTTAAATTTCACAAAGTACAGCTCTGTGAATTACTGAGGAACAGTGGTAATCACCACCAGGTGTAGAATACAAACTGGCCACCTGCCGCAGAAGCCCCACAGGGCTCCCTCAGAATTTCTACCTCTCCTTCTTCACCATAGCGAGCTCCTACTGACTTCCGTGGTGGGATCTTGATTTTGTAAAACCTCGTGTTGCCTCAGCATGCATCTCTTAAGATTTGGGGGGAGTAGGGCCAGTGAGATGGCTCAGCGGCTTAAGCGCCTGCCTGGCAAGCGTGAGGGCCCGAGTTCGACTCCTGGATCCCACATACAAAAAAAAAAAGGGGCCGGTGATATCGCTCAGCGGCACAGGCGCCTGCTGGCGCGTGAGGTCCTGAGGTCGACCCCCCCGGTACCCACAAAAAAAAAAAAAAAAAGAAAGATTTGGGGGGAGTAGTCTGATTTTTGACCTTTGCATAAAACCATATTATATGTATTGTCTTATACTTGTACGTACATACACATATACAGAATCTGCCAAAAAAAGTATACATCAGGAAAAGAAAAACTTGTATAAATATTTTAATATTAAATTTATTGAGACATCATGAAATTAATACAAGTTACCTTCGGCCTCTAAAATTGTAAGAGGTGCTCAAAGCGGTGGCCATTAGCTTCCAGACATAAATTAGAACAGTAAACTGCTGAAGTGTGTACACGTTTTTTGGTGGATTCTGAACATGCCCTCCAGCCTTTATTCTGGTACCCATCGCTGGTCTCTCTTTTGGGGGGCGCGGAAGGGGAGGTCCACGTCTCTTCTTTCTTCCTTTCTTCTGTAATCCCGAATTCTGCCTCATCCGTATTTTACTTTTGCTCATGAGTTCAGGGAGAGGACAGGTTTTTTTGTATCGCCTCTTTGGTTGCTTTGATCTTTGACACAAAGCGGTCAACACTGAACACTGACTACCAGTACCACTTGGTGTCTTTTGCCGTCTGCCAGTGACATAGAGATCGGGTAGTAGGTCTCGCACTGAAGAGTTAGTCCCCAGCCTGTCCCCTTTACCCACGGATTCTCACGGGGCATTTGTATATTAGCAGGAGGTTCCTCTGTCCCACCCACATACTGCTTAGAGGCTTGTAAGGTAAAGACAGAGTTACCGTACTGTACCAGCTATCAGTTCCCTAGCTGTAGAGTAACTCGAGGCAGGACAGAGGGCAGGTGCTCCTCTGCCTCCAGCGTCACTGGGCCGCTTTAGTAAATGGTCATAGAAATAGAATGCGCAGGCTGCTGCCTCTGGCTGGAACACACGCATCACTTCTCTCTGTACATTAACGCCAGACAGTCCCACCCACACATCCAGGCTTAGCTTTAAGTTTTAAGGCTTCTGACTCCCCAGCAGAAATCCTTCTTCTCCAGCATTGCTTTGTAGCATCCCTAGTGCCCTGTAACCCACTGGGGAGCAGGTCTGCCTCCCCTTCCAGTCTGAGCATTGAGGTCACTCGGGCAGGCCACATCTTCGTTTTGTATTTGTAGCACTAACAGTGCCTGGCCTACAGTAGATGCTCAATGTTAACTGACAGGTGAATTTTTATTAATCTGTGAAGGAACAAATGGCTGCCTCTGCTGGTCCTACCTCCTGTGATTAGTCACTTTGTTTAGCTGTTTGGCAAGCATCTTGAGCGGTGGGAAGCCCCACTTTTACAGCTTGAACTAAAGAAGGATAAAAACAGTAGCTAGGTGATTTAAAACAACCTGCCCTACTCCTTCCTATTTTTATCTTATAACTCAGCTGTGACCATTTTCTGTAGGTTGTGTTTTTAACTGTTTTTCTTTTTCAAGGTGCTGTCACCTTTCAGTTACCTAATACAGTCCTGGGACATTGGTGTATCCTTCTTACCACAACTGTGGAGCAAGCAGACTTAAAGATATTATGTTCTACAACAGTATCAAGAAATACAATTTTTATTTAGTACATTTCAGTGTTTGAGAGTTGCTCCTTATAATAATTTAATTTCCATTTTATCCATATTATGGTAGCATTCAAAAATATGTCAAATACCAGGGAAAATAAAGAATCTTTTTTTCTTTTTTAATACACGTAGTTAAACCCAGGGAGTGCTGAGCTACATCTCCAGCACATTTTAGTTTTATTTTGGTTGGCCAAGTTCTCACTAAGTTACCCAAATTGCCCTTGAACTTGAGATCCTCCTGCCTTAGCCTCCCACTAGGTGGGATTACAGGTGCGCACCCCCACACCCAGCAAGGAATCCTTATTTTATTTTTTTTAAAGAGAAAAACAACAAAACAATGCTACAGAATTTCAAAACAAGATAATAGGAAATTAACAATGGTTAATATATTATGTATTGTTATCTTCAAAGTAGTTGCTCAGATTACAAGATGTAGGCATGAAAAATTGATCAAACAATATAAGCACAAAACTTTCTTCTCAATTAACTAAAATAAATTAGTAGTGTAATTATCTTAGCTATCATATATATTTGTTTTTTTCTTTTCCCTTCTTTTCTCCATTCCCCAATCCCAGTTCTTTCCTTTTGAACAGTTTCTTCCCCTTTCACAATATCTATTGTGCATTTTGGATCTTACTTACTCTTTCAGTTTCTTACACTAGGGAGACAATATGATGTTTATACATGCGAGTTTGATTTATTTCACTTATGAGTATGGTCTCTAGTTGCATCCATTTACCTATAAAAGCCTCAAATTTATCCTTCCTTATAGCTGAGTAGTACTCCATTATATAAAAAAAAGCATATCTTTTTTATCCATTCCTCGGTTGATGGGCATTTGGGTTGTTTCCAAGATTTAGCTATTACAAATTATGCTGCTATAAATATAGGTACACATATATCACTGTGGTCTGATGTTTTTAATTCTTCTGGGAAAATACCCAGAAGGGGAATAGCTGGGTCAAGTGGGATCTCTAATCCTATTTTTTTTTTTTTTTTTTTTTTGTGGGTACCGGGGGGTCGACCTCAGGACCTCGCGCGCCAGCAGGCGCCCGTGCCACTGAGCGATATCACCGGCCCCTTTTTTGTATGTGGGTTCCGGGAGTCGAACTCGGGCCCTTGCGCTTGCCGGGCAGGCGCTTAAGCCGCTGAGCTCTAATCCTATTTTTTTGAGGAGTCTCCACACTGATTTCCACAGTGGTTGTACCAGTCGACACTCCCACCAGCAGTGGAGAAGGGTTCCTTTTTCCCCACAGCCCCTCCAGCATTTGTTATTAGTTGATTTCTTGATAATAGCCATTTTTTCTGGGGTGAGGTGGAATCTCAGTGTTGTTTAAATTTGCATTTATCGAATGACCAATGATGCTGATCATGTATTTTTTCATGTATTTATTTGCCATTTGTACAAGTGTGTATTCATCTCATATGCCCATTTTTGGATTGGGTCTTTGAATTTTGGGGCTCTGATTTTTTTCAGTTCTTTATATGTTCTAGGTAGAAGTCCTTTGAGGGACAGTTGGCTAAAATTTTTCCTACTCTGGATTTTCTTTTCACTCTATTAGTGATTTCTTTTGATGCACAAAAACTTTTTAATAAGATGAGATCTCAGTTGTTGATTCTTTGAAGTACTTCCCATGCAGTTTGGTTTTTGTTCATGAACTCTCTACCTACCCCTATGTCTTCAAGATTTCTACCTACTTTCTCTTCCAGTAGATTTAGTGTTTCTGTTTTAATATTTAGATCTCTGATCCATTTTGACTTTAGTTTAGTGCATGATGATAGACATGGGTCTAGTTTTAGTCTTCAGCATGTGGAAAGCCAGTTTTTCCAGCACCATTTATTAAAGAAGCTATCTTTCTTCCAGTGAACATGTTTGGCCCCTTTGTCAAAGATAAAGTGGCTTAGTGTGTTTGTAGTTGTGTCTACATCTTCTAGTCTGTTCCATTGATACTTTGGTCTGTTTTTTTGCCAGTACCATGCTGATTATACCACGGTAGCTTTGTAGTATGATTTTAAGTCAGGGATTGTGATGCCTCCTGCCTTGCCTTTGTTGCTCAGGATTGCCTTTGCTATTCTAGGTCTCTTCTGTTTCCAAATGAATTTTAGGAATGCTTTCTCTAGATCTATGAGGTATGTTAATGGCATTTTGATTGGGATTGCATTAAATCTGTACAACAGTTTTGGAAGTATGGCCATTTTCACTATGTTGGTTCTTCCTATCCATGAGCAAGGGATTTCTTTCGATTTTCTGATATCCTCTTCAGTCTTCTTTTTCAGAGTGCTGTAATTTTCAACGTATAGATCTTTTATTTCCTTTGTTAGATTGGGAATCATTATTTTAATACCACAGCAGAAAGACCTACTTTTCTCCCTCAAAGTGATAGGTGCTGTATATATTTTTAATGTCACTTTGCTCCTGAATGTTTTCTCATCATTCTGTCTCCAAAGATATATGTGCCAAATGGAACTATTGAATTTATCCCTGTGTGGGCGGAAACTATTAGAATTAGTGTTTGAAAAAGGCGCCCATTTTATCTTATGAGTTCAAATATATCTTACTGTGTGGTGTGTGTGTGTGTGTGGTGCTGGGGATCAGACTTGGGGCTAGGCAAGTGCTCCACCATTGAGCTCCATCCCCAGCCCCTTACATTGGATTTTTTTTTTTTTTTTTTTTTGAGACAGGGTCTCACTGTGTAGTTCAGGCTGGCCTTGAATTCACTGCATAGCCCAGGCTGGCCTCGAACTTGTGGTGATTCTCCTGCCTCAGCCTCCTGAGTGCTGGGATTACAGACATGCACCACCACGCCCAGCCACATTGGATTTTACTATAAGTCAGTAACTTACTTGTCTTCCCACATGTTCCCTTTATTAAAAGAAATTAGTAAAATATTTAAAAGCTTTTAAAATTTAAAAGCTAGTAAAATTTAAAAGCTTTTCTCATTCTATTATAAACATAAATTGGAAAATTAATGATGCAGAGTATTTAACAGCTTTTTCCTATCATTACAGGTAACTTTACTCCTAACGGTATTTGGTGACACTGATCAATCTCAGGATGTTGTAAGGTTGTGTCAGGATGTTAATGATTATAACCGGAGATTCTCAGGGCAGCCCAGATCTGTGAGTATTGTTACAACAGTGCAAAGTTAGAGGGAACTATTTTATTTCTTTTTGTAAAGTAAGAGTTACAAACAAGTATTCTTTGACTATGAAAAAATCTCATTATGTGTGTTGGGCCAAGTAACAGTTTTCCTTCTTAAAAAACAAAAGCATTAGAAATGTCTTTATGAAAGAGAAACTAGCAAAAAACAAAACAAAACAAAACAAAAACCACAAACATTGGAGGAAAATAGAAAATTATTGACTTTTAGATAATTCTTAATCGTTTGTCTTGTGAGAAAACTTCTGGAGAAGGTTCTATAATTTTTGTGTTTTATTCTATCTTATTTACCCTACTTTCCTGTTTGACACTCTAGTTTTCTCACACTCTAACAAATAATCCTAGCTGTGTGAACGTGACAGAACGTGTGCTTCGAGAACTGAAATGATACTGAGGCACATTCACCCGGAGAGCTGCCACCTCTCCTGTGGGCCCCAACTCGGAGTCTGATGCCTGGCTGACATTTCTGCCCGGCCAGGCACCTCAAACTTAACGCCTGGGCTTTTGAAATGATTTCCTCCTTCACCCATTCTTTTCTGTCTTGATTTCCTCTTCTCCCCATTTCCCTCATCTGCTCTGTAAGTTCTGTTATTCCTTTTCTTGCTCTTCTTTGGGTGCCTGTTATTTTTGCTTCATAAAAATACCCTGATGGTCTACATCTCTCAGTCACCAGAGCCATTGTGCTAGCCTAAGCCTTTGTCACCTCCTGCTCTGGGTAACTATACCCCCACCACACACACGCACACACTTCTACTTATTTTTTCTACTCAGCAACCCAAGTAGTATTTTCAGACCATGATGCTCTCATGTTTTAAATCTTCCAGTTTTTTGATGGGCATGTGATGCAGGCCTGTAATCCCAGCACTCAGGAGGCTGAGGCAGGAAGAGTGCCACAGGTTCAAGGCCAGCCTGAGCTACAGAGCAAGACCCTGTCTCAAAAAAAAAAAACTTCCAGTTTTTGAACTAATGTTCCTATTCCTTCCTGTCGTTCACAGGGCCCTACCTGACCTAGTCCTCCCTCCCTCTGTCCTTAGTCCCTTTCCTCCCTTACCACACTTCATCCCCCAGAGCACACTCACAGATTCTCCCACTTTCAGGTCTTTACACGAGACATTTTCTTGACTTCATCTCCCTGTTCTGCCCATTTCCTACTTCTTATCCCTTAGGTGAGACCTGTCTTAAATAGACTGTCCTCAGAGAGGCTCTCCCTGATTAGCACTGCCCCCTGTACATTTCCTTCATAGTATTTATCACAGGCAGTAATCCAGTCCTGCATATTATTTCTCTGTAAATAGAGTAAAAACTTCATGAGGGCAAGGATTTGTGTTTTATTTATTTACTGCTATATTCTCAGTGCCTTATTTAGTGCCTGGGGTATAGACCTCAATGTTCGTTGAATAAATTAATGAGTTATACTTAGGAATTGACACTATGGCTCCTAGCCAAAAATATTAAGCTATCAAAATGCTTCAATATTAAATAAATGTGTACTTTTCCGCTTCCTAATTCTTTGTTTTATGATATCATATATCATTTTCTAGGTGTTTAAGCAATAAGGGAACCTAAATCAAATTATTATTATCCTCTATAATTGTTTAGGAACCTCTTTTGCTATTTTTGATCCAGCAATATTTTTATGGTATATGATGAAATTACAATATAAAAAAGGCATTTAGCTGTTTGATATTCTTCCACAGTTGAAGTAAAAGTATATATAATACTTAGATGTTTCTTAGTAACTTTGTATTTCTTGCCTAATTATTACAGATTTTTGTATAAATCGTATCACATTAGAAGTGAATAAAATAGCTCTGAGAAAGGACAGAAATATATTCAGAAGATACATTAGGTTTTCATGATAATATTTGAAATAGTTTACCATAGGCTTTGTAAAAGCTGTGTAGCTGGGCCGGTGAGATGGCTCAGCGGCGTAAGCGCCTGCCTTGCAAGCGCGAGGGCCCGAGTTCGACTCCCGGAACCCACATACGAAAAAGGGGCCGGTGATATCGCTCAGTGGCACGGGTGCCTGTTGGCGCGCGAGGTCCTGAGGTCGTCCCCCTGGTACCCACAAAAAAAAAAAAAAAAAAAAAAAAAGCTGTGTAGCTGTTTTGTTTTAAAAATTAGTTCCTTCCATAGAGAATAGAAAAGTAACATAAAAAGTTATTCTAAAATTTTTGTTCTCTTGTGACCACTCTTCCAAAAGGAGTTACAAGAGTTTATCTAGGGGAGTTTTTAAATCTATTTTCTCCTCACTTACTCAGTTTTTAGAATTTTTGTCTCCTCTTCCTCCTCAACATCTTTGGCACTTAGTAAATAAAATGCCTACCCAAAGTTAGACTCAGGATTCTGTACAGGTTATTAGAAGTAGTTGAACTCCAGGCAGAAGAATAAGCCAAAGAAGTGACTCACTGTGAGGAACCCAGTTCACTGATTCTTAAATACCTCTCAGAGTTCATGTCTTTATCATGTAGTACATATTGTATGGTAGTTTACAAAGGTCTTCCATATATAATCTTTTTTTTCTAGTAATCCTTGCAGATTACTCAATGCTCAATTAGTTGTTGAATTATCTCTTATAGGTTAAACAACTGTCTCCAAGATCACCTGGCTAAAAGTGATTGACTTTGAATTCAAACTCAGGCCCATCTCATTAGAAACCTGACACTGCAGCTAAAACCTCAGATTCTAATTCTGTATACTAAGTTCTTCGTTTGGTTGATTTTACTAACTCAAATTAGAGATAACTTGAGTTTTACATGACTGCAAGTTGAATATCCCATATCTGAAGTACATGGGGCCAGAAATTTCAGAGGTTTTTGGATTTGGGAATATTTGCATAGGCTTTACCAGTTGAACATCCCTAATCAGAAAATCTAAAATTTGAAATGCTCAAAAACCTTTTTGAGTGATGCTCAAAGAGTTTCAAAGATTTTGGAGCATTTCAGATTTCAGAGCATTTTGGATTTTGCAGCATTTCCAATTTGGGGTTTTTACATAAGGGACTTAACTTGTATATCCCACATTTTAAGCTTGTTGACACTTACTTTTTTTTTTTTTTTTTTTTTTTTTCAAATTACCTGCAGTAAGACCTATTTTGTAAGAACCTAGTAATTAAAGAACTATTTTTAAGTAAAATGCATAATGAGAAAATATGGTGTCCAATCAGTACTTAAAACTCTTTGATTCATCTTAACTGAGTTTGAACATTGTAAGAAAATCATTGCTTTTAATCTGACATATTAGATGCTAAATCGTAATATTTCTTTTTCCCCCACCAGATTATGGAAAGAATCATGGATCTACCCACTTTACTGAGACATGCTTTTAGGGAAATGTTTTCAGTTGGGGGTCTTTTCTGGATGTTTCGCATTAGGATAATACTTTGTTTAATGGGAGCTTTTTTCTATCTTATATCACCTCTAGATTTTGTACCTGAGGCCTTGTTTGGAATTCTCGGCTTTCTAGATGACTTCTTTGTCATCTTTTTGTTGCTTATCTATATCTCTATTATGTATCGAGAAGTGATAACCCAAAGGCTAACCAGATGAATAAAGAAATGAGTTTAACCAGAATATCTGAGCTAAGGCATAATACCAAACAGAAGGACTCATGTCAGTATAAATCATCTATTATCTTCTAAGGTTAAAACCATTATATGACAGACAAACATCAGATTATCATTTGACAAACGCCTAGCAGTATATAACTGGAATTTTTACGTGTTGCAGGTTCTGGTGTTAAGATGAGAATTACAGTAACCTACAGTTGTATCTTGATTCTATATTGTCTATAAAGTCTGGAAAAAATATGGAATTACTAAAGAGATATTTTGACATCATCTTTTCCCCAAAATTACTTAGATTAATTAGATATATAATACAGTATTGTAATATAGTTTATCCAATTTGTCCTCCTTAGTGGCTACTTAAACAGTAATACATAGCTATGAAACTCATCTAAATATTTGTTATAATAAAATATTGTATTATATTGGAGAAAAGTTAGTGTTTCTTTTAGTACTAAGTTTTGTGCATTTGGAGCAGTTCTGCTTTCCCATTCAGGCATAATTCTTTCTTACCACCTGAAACTGAATGAAGAAACTTGGCTTTATAATTTGACTTCATATTCTAGTTTATGGAACACTTTTTAATCAATAGAAGAATTAACAAGATGAAAGCATTTCTTTCCAGTCAAGCATACTTGATGTTCAGTTATGATATTTGCATAAAAGTTTGGTCCTTTGATAGGAATACATACTCATAAATAACTCATGAAGAGAACATTGTTTTAGGAGCCTGGGTGATACTACATTTCTAAAGAAACTGGATCTTTATGTCTGTTAGCACCAAATCCCTTAAGAAGGTAATAGGAACACTATTTAAATTTGATAAATTACTGGTTAGCTGTGGCAATGGAATGGAAAAATTGGTTGTCCGTTGTCAGACAAGTTTTATAATGCTATCTCCTAGATGGCAGCGTATTATAGCCCCGATTGCTGTCTTGTGCAGAATAAGCAGATGCGTCTGCGGTGATTGCACAGGGAAGCGCTCGTGTCTGTGTTTGTATTCTGATGACCAGGGCATGAGTCTCTAATGCCCTCTTCGCAGTTTTCTGTTTGAGACCAGTCAGTACCACAAGTATTACAAGATCCCACCTCACTGTGTTGGCATCGCTTCGTTATTGGCCTGAAGACAGCAGGATGTGAGCTGATACCCAGGAGTCAGTGTGGCCTTCATCATCTGCAGTCACTGGTACTAATATTATCTGTCAGTTTGTTAGTGAGCCTCATTTTGCATACACAGGGAGAGAAAGAGAAAATCTGTCACATTATCCCTGTTAATCAGCTTGGCTGTCAGCTAGTGAGATTCTGAAGGAAATATCAATTTATGTGTTCTAATTTGTACCTAGGACGGAGCTGTGCTTGTCATAGAAACAAAAATGCTTAGAAATAGCACACTGAAGTTCCAGCAATTCCTCACATACTTTTCATTTTATACTTAGGGAAATCTTGTAAGGAAGGAATGGCATTTACCTTCCTTTTCATAGATGAAATTCCCATGGTATTGATGAAAGTTTTGGCTGAAGTCACACAACAAATAAGTGATTGAATGGTGGATGCTTAGGTAGACATAAAGGATGTTAAGGAAAAGCACGAGAGAAACTGCTGTCCTTTGGAAGTTTTTCATGATGTGTTATTCCTTCACTGGAATAAGAGAAAAGGTCTAGATGACTCTTCAGAGTCTGCATGAATCCTAATTCTACACTTCCAAACCAACCCTCTTAAGAGAGTGATGTATGTTGTAGAAAAATACTTCAGCTCAGGTACTAGTTTGAAAAGTTCTGCGAGTAGGAGCTTATTACACCAGACTGGAAATGTATACCCTACCCCTGATAAATTTGGTGTGGGACTACAGCAGCAGTGTTTTCTGAAAGGTCTTTATTTTCTGCGTATGTGTTCTCCAAGTGTCAAACGTCTGGTTACAATAATTTTGTAATATCTGGAATTATTGCTGCTTCCTTGTAGAGATGTATTGTGCCAAATTTTGTAACATATAAGAGCACTGTATGATCTGAGGTCTTATAAAACTGAAAGTAAACATTCTGACATCTCAGAGTTTTAGAACTGATTATAAGGTCTTCTTTACTGATCACTGGTGATAAATGCAGACGAGATCTGAGAGTAGTTACAGTACAATCAGTGTTTTAACCATCATAGTAACACTTGTATGATTCCGAAGTACATCATATAAGTCAAAGCTACTATTCTGATTTTAAAATATAACTTTCAAAACCATACAGTCCTACCCTAGGAGCAGCTCAGGTCACAGCTTGGGCAGCTCTGTGGGGAACAAGACAGAGCAACAGCTGTTCCTACAGCCACTTGAACAGCGCTTTCCACCCCCACACTTCTCAGCGTCGGAGAGGAGCAAGGGCAGAAGGACTCGTGATCCCTGTGGCTTCCCATATACCTACCTCACGGAACTGGTGTAGAGGGTTGATTGATTGCTTTGAATTTTGTGAAGTTTGTCAAGTATTTTATTCTTTTGAATAAAAGCAGCGTATCTAAAATTTTTGAAAGGTGTAGTTTCTCTGTTTCTGAACTGTTGAGAGCATTAATTACAATGATTGCAATGGTTTTTGGTTTGGTTTGGTTTGGTTTTGTCGTACAGAGGATTGAACCCAGGGCCTTTGCACTGAGCTATATGCCCAGCCCTTTATTTTTTATTTTAAAGACAGAGTCTCACTAAGTTGTCCAAGCTAGGCGTAAATTTGTGATTGTCCTGCCTCAGCCTCCCAGAGTGCTAGGATTAAAGGTGTGCACTACCATTGGTGCCTGGCTGCAATGGATTTTTTTTATACTTTATATATGTATTTTTTTATTATATCCCATAATTGCTGTGGACATTTTATTGTACATATACATTACTCTATGGGCTTATGTCCAAAACTGTGTGTACTCTATTATGATGGCAATTTGAAGTACTTATTCAATGATAATTTTGGCTATACATGATTTTTTTTTTTTAAGTACTGAACTTACAACTTAATTTTTTTTTTTGGTTGTGGGTACCGGGGGTTGACCTCAGGACCTCGCGCGCCAGCAGGTGCCCATGCCGCTGAGCAATTATCACCGGCCCTTTTTTCGTATGTGGCATCCGGGGAGTCGAACTCGGGCCCTCGTGCTTGCCAGGCAGGTGCTTATGCTGCTGAGCCATCTCACTGGCCCCACAACTTAATTCTTAAGCTGTAATTCAACTCTATTAATGAAATACAGAAAGGGAGAAATATTTTCCTTTATAAAGCTAACTTTTTTCCTAACAGTAGTTGGTGTATATGGGCACAGTGTGATGTTTCAGAGCACTTACACATTATGTATTGAGTGACTCAGGATATTTAGGTTATCTATCTGAAGTAATTATTTCTTTGTGATGAGAAGAGTCAAAGTCTTCTAGCTGTTTTGAATTAATCACACAGCACTGTTACCTGTAGTCATTCTTCTGTGTAAGAGCAGTCCCATCATTCTTCCGCACTATCTAGTGCCCACTTACTATGAACATCCAATATCTTATGATATTTCACATTAATTCTAAATAGTTTTAAATTTTAAAAGTGAGTTTTGTTTTTAAGGAAAATTATTTAATCTATTCTGGCAATCTATTCTGGACAAAAAAGGCTGACTTTAAGTTAAATAGATTATGCTAGATCTCTCTATAGATTGATTTCTTACCCCCATTTTGATTGTATATTTAAAAAGTATATTTGACAAATGAGATATTCTGAGTCTATGCCCTCAAGTCTCCTACAATGCCCCCATACTTATCCTCCCAGCTGTTCCTTTTGTTTTCTTTAGTACTGGGGATTGAACCCAGGGCCTTTGCAGAGTTACATCCCTAGCACTTTTTTTTTTTTTTTTTTTTTTTTTTTTTTTTGTGGGTACCGGGGGGACGACCTCAGGACCTCACGCGCCAACAGGCACCCGTGCCGCTGAGCGATATCACCGGCCCCTTTTTCGTATGTGGGTTCCGGGAGTCGAACTCGGGCCCTCGCGCTTGCAAGGCAAGCGCTTAAGCCGCTGAGCCGTCTCACCGGCCCACATCCCTAGCACTTTTTAAATTTTCTGTATTTTTCAGACAGGGTCCCACTAAATTGCCCAGGCTGGGCTCAACCTTGCAGTCCTGCGTGAGCCTGAACAGTGCTGGGATTACAGGTGTGTACCAGCATGCCCAGCCAGCCCTTTGAAACACTGAGTGTACTCGAGGCCCCTCTGTTAACAGCAGGCCATAAACCTGGGACTGGTCTGAAGAAGCAAGAGGTACTCAAGCTTTTCGGGCCTCAGTCTTAAGAATCTCCTAAGAACCGGCCAATAGACTTTGGCTCTGACAGGAGACAAAACTATCACATAGATATTCTTGAGCGTTTGTTGTCAGAACTCGACAGTTTTCGTGGCATCAGTATTTAAGCATCCACTCCTTCACTGTAAACCAGTGTGGGGTGTTATCAGCCGATGGCCCCCATCTGTCTACATCTTCTGATTCGTCATGTCATACATGAGGAGTAAATGCCCCCTGAGAAAACACTGAGCGTGTTCTGACAAGGCTGTCCCTAGTGCAGGCTTGATCTCGCACACACAGGCCTCTTGCGGGAGTGTACTATGGGATGAAAGAGAGGGTTAAAGTTCAAAGATGTTTTAAAGTTATGATATCTAACAGTTTGGACTTAGGGGTTTTTTTTGCGGGGGGCGAAGGCCAGGAATCAAACTCAGGACCTTGTGCTTGCCAGGGCTGATGAGCTATATCCCCTGCCCCTAGATTTAGTTTTAAAAACAAAACTAAAAATACCTAATGTTCAGATCAAAATGGTAACATCTTTTCTGACTTTTAAATTATTAGCACATATTAACTGTATACATTAATAGGTTTCACTGTGACACTTAATGACACTTCTAATAGGTCTTAAGAAAAAAAAGCTGGTTTGTTTATATTTGCCTGTTCTGTGATCTTTCACTAATCCTAGAACATTAGAGCTATATAACATCCTTTCAACTAGTTTTTGTGGTATTTTCTTTCTGAAAATCAGATGAAAGCTATGGATCGCTCTCCAGAAAATAATGTTGTGTATACGTACATGGATGTTTGACAACTGCGTGCCACAGGTGGAGATGCCAAAAGATCAAAGAAAGCAGCAGACAGATGCAGGACTGCACGAAGTATAGTCTATTAGGGGCCAAGAGAAGAGGCATAACTTGGGTAGCACCAAGACAGGATTCCCACACCCCAAGGTAGGTGGCATTTTGTTAAAACTACACCAAGGTGGTCCCAGCAAAGGGAATGCACCTAGGCTTTCTCAGAAACCGTTAACATACCACGTGTCGGTAAGAAACAGTCCAGGCGTCAGCAGCCAGTACAGAGTGCTAAGCTGTTACCAACTCTGTGTAGCCTGTGTGACTCGGAAAGTGCTCCACAGTCACCTTGATGGGCAAAGTGGCAACTGTAACCAAAATGGCTATAGCTATGTCAAGCTGGATGCCTACAGCATACAAGGACCATTCTGCATTAATTCTCAGGGGCATTCATCAAACACCTATTGTAAAGTCCGTAGAAGAGGGGTCTGTGAAGGGAGACGCTCCAAGAACCACACAGGCTCTTATGCAAAAGGCACGGGGTTTATTGAAGGGCTACACCAGCGTAGGGTCACCCAGCGAATGTGCCGAGGCGACCCCGAAGGGCAGAAGCGAGGGTTTCTATAGGGTTGGGTATGGTAATGAGGGATAGGCAAGCGAAGTTTACAGAAGCCAATCGCAGGGAGTTAAAGGGTATCTAGTACATTCATTGGTTACTTAGGGGAACCTATGGGCAGGGAAGTTCAGCAAACGGGCAACCAATCAGTTTGAAAAAGGCTAACAAAGGAGCCCGGGCGCGGGAATGCAGCCCGCGCGCGGGCTTGGGCAACAGTCCAAATCACATGATTTTCAGGAATTTACCCTGATGTGGGGAAATAGAAACTTATCTACTAAAAGCAGAAACTTAAGCAAACATGTTGTGGCGATAGTAGCCATTTTGTGATTCAGCCTAACACATCAGAATTACAGTTGTATAACCTTTACATGAATTTCACAGCAAACTTAACTTTACATCAAATCACATCAAACTTTATCACATCAAACTTCACACTATGGATTTGTGGATCCCAAATTAAGAATTCCTCCGTTACTACCATAGCTTTATTCTACAGGTGAAAAGAACGAGGTCCAAAGTGCATGAACACTGTATCAGAAATACACCAGGGCCAGGCATGGTGAGCATGTGAGCACGCCTGTAATCCCAGCACTCTGGGAGGCTGAGGCAGAAGGACCACAAGTTTGAGCCCAGCCTGGGCAACTTAGCATGACTGTCTCAAGATATAAAATAAAAAGAGGTTGGGGGTGTGGCTTAGTGCAAAGGGCCTGGATTGAAGGGCCAGTACCACCAAAAAAAAAAAAAAAAAAAAAAAAGGGGAGATAAGAGAAGGAAGAAGGAAAGGAAGAGAACTTGACTAGGGAAATCCAGTCATGGAACAGCTGAATTTGGCTGGTTTCACGCTAGGTTAGTAATTTAAAAATCAGCATTCCACACTGACTGATGGTCCTGCTGCTGCTTCAAGAGTTTGCATTCTCAGCCTCTAGGACTACTTTATAATACCTTCTCTTCAGACTTTCTGCAGTCCTATAACCACACAGTTACCCAGTTTCCTGAGTCACTCTTCCCCTTCCAAATCCTTTATTTTGTTGGAAGTAGTTTTTTTTCTTGTAGGTCATTTGCAACTCAAATAATGGCCCTTACCTCACTATCTGTCTAAATGCTCAAGCCAAACGTTCAAGCTAGAAATTCAAGCTCAAGTCACTCTACCACATTGGTCCAAGCTACTACCATCTCTTGCTCATTTACAACAGCCTCTTAGTTTAACTGCTCAGCTGCACTTTGTTCCTCTTGAAGTCACCTCACTAGAGGTAGAATAACCTTTTTAGAGGATCATGTTACGTGTCTCCCTACCTAAAGGTTCATTACTTCCCACTGCACCTGACACCTAAACCAGTAACTACGTGTTCCCTTCATCTCCTGCCCACCGCTCTCAGGGCTTTATCACCACTATTCGGTTCCTAGAAACCAGAGAACTCTTGATACCTGGTACTGTCAGACTCAAGTCAGGGCCTTAGCACACGCTTCCCTGAGCCTGGAATGGTCTGAGCCTCACCTTCATTCGTTCAGTCACTCCACCCTGATTCTCAGGTTAATGGTTCTGTCACCCATGAAGATTTGTGAACTCTTGTCACAGAAAAGAATTTCAGGATGTGTTAATAGGTGAATAAAGAAGTCTAGCTTGAGCAACTGGAAGGGGCTCGCTGATGAAGTTCAGACTGGTACCTCACAAAAGACAGAGGCAAGCCAGTATGAGTTTGCTGAAGTGGGCCAGGGTTTGGTCAGTCATTACGTCAGTTCCGGCCTTGCAGCTCTGGAGGGATCCTTACAGCTTGAAGGACAATTAGTTCCCATGAGATGATTGTTCCTGCTTGGGAGGGGGGTACCCTGGTTCCCATATGGGGCAACTGCCCCCTCTTCGGGGGAGGTGGTCTCACGCATGGTCTGCTAGTCAGTGCTTTTTCCTGAAACCCAAGGTGATGACAGATTTCGAACAGTGGCTGGAGACCCGTAGGCACTGTTTGCTTCAGGAGGTCTGGAAATTGATGCTGTGAAAGCTATGCCTTACGAATCCTAAAAATTACTTCCAGTGTTCTTCATCTTGGTGTCCTATCTAGTAAAGGAATAAGATAGGCTAAGTAAATTTAGTGCTAACAAATTATTGCAGTAAATACTCAAGTGATTAACATGTCTACCTAAAGAGCTGAGCAAGGACCTAACCCAAACCTTAAGGTTGTTTCCTTATCCTTTTTCTACTTAACTTTATTTCTTCTCCTCTATGTCAGTTCACTCCTCACATAAACTACTGTAGTTAAAAGTAGGTAGTGACACGCCCCGCCCCCAACAGCATTTCTGACGTATCCAGGCACCTCGACACAATGTTCTTCTACTTTTTGGTCTGTCTTCCCCTCACTAGAACATGAGCCCTGTGAAGATGGAAACTGTGTTAGTCTTCCTAACACAGCAGTTTAGTTATTAGGAGTAGGCAGAGCAGCCTTATCATAGGGTCAGATAAAAGCGCTAATTCAAGCAGCCAAAAGAGCTGATTTAAGCAGCTGGTTAATCAAGCAGCCAATTAAGCTTAGAAACAAAAGAAAACACAAGAAAAAGGGATAAAAGGTTCGGAAAATAGAAAAGGACAGATCTTCCTCCCAGGAAAGAAACATACTAGACAGAGTGTGCTAAGCTCACAGCTCTTCCACACCTCCAGACATTACGAGATAAGCAGGTTCTTCTTGAACTCTTTACCTTTGAAACCCTCCCCCCCACACACACATATATAAGGTCATGACAAAGAAAGCACGCTGGACTTCCTTCCCCTCTCGGTGGAGAGCCACCAAGAGCTTATTTCTAATAATAAATTCCTCCTTCTGTACTCAAACTATTATTTAACGTGGGGAGGCAATGAACTCAGGTTTATACAAAATTAACTGTTTTACTAATGTATTCCCAGATACAACATAATGCCTACCACGGTAGTGGCTTAATAAATAAAAGCAAAACCAGGACACGGCAAGGCAAGATCACTGACTCTCTTTGTTACCACCACAGATACCAGATGGACCAGCCCTTGAACTGTCCCGGGCTACCTACAGGCAACAGAATCGCTCCAGCGTTTTGAGACAGGTCTGGCTGTGTGTTCCAGAAAATCCTGTCTCAGCCTCCTGAATGCTGGGATTACAGGTATGCAGAACCACGCTCTGCTGAGCATGATCTTTTTAAAACTTGTGCTACCTCTCTCAAAAGCCTGTTCTGGGGAGGTAGCTCAAAGGTAGAGTGCCTGCTCAGCACACACAAGGCCCTGGGTTTGACCTCCAACACCACATACACAAACAAAAACGCTATTCTCCATTTTAGTCAGTAAATTCAAAGCCCTACAAGGCCACGCAATGCTCCTGTCCCCTTGTTCCTGTCTAACCTCGTCTTCTGTTTGTTCTCCAGTTAACCATGAGGGCCTGATGAGAACGCTGATGAAAGAGTTAAGAGATATTTATTTTATTCTATAAAAGTAACCTAGTCATAAGGGGTTTTAAGGATGAGAAAAAAAATCTTAGATGAGTCCAAGGTTTCTGGTCTAGGCAGCTATTGAACAGCTAACTCAGATGAAAATTCAGAAATGAGAACATATATACGGCCTGTCACGGTGGCGCAGGTCTGTAATCCTGGCACTGGGAAGGCTGAGGCAGGAGCATCCTGTGAGTTCTAGGCCAGCCTGCACTACACATCAAGACCCTGTCTCAAAAAGGAAAAAAAAAAAAAAAAACCAAAAAACGAAACAACAAACTTATTCACGTGGGAAGTAAAACATTTAAGAAATCATAGCACTTGCTCGCTTGAGTTCAAGGGACCAGGTGCTCCGAGAAGAGCAAAAGTTAGAATCCTGGCGCAAACGTCAGCATTTAAGGGGTTAGAACCAGTGCAGTCCAGGCCCACGGAACCCTTCCTCAGTCCACGCTCCGGCTCGCGTCTACAGAAGGCGCGGGGGACCAGCCGCGCCCCGCCGCTTCACGGAAGACAAAAGCTACGGCACCTTCGCGTCCAGGAACAGCCTTCGGGGCGCTTCGGCCTCGCAGCACGACTGTCTCGTTTCCTCGCCAAAACGCTCGCCGAGGGTCTACCTGAAGAGACAGACTGCGAAGGAGATCAGCGCTCTGAGGGACAGGGCCACAAGACAGTAAATCGCACACCATCTGCGGCCGCCGCTTTAAATAATGGGGACAAAGACAACTGCAGCTGTACGTCGGTTTCCTTTAAGTCACCAGACCAACAATCGTTATTTGTTTACCACCCTAAGCCCCAGCAGGAAAACTCCCAGCAAACCAAGCCCGCGGAACGCGGGGTCGCCGGAGGCCCCGCCCCGGAACCCCGCCTTCTATCTTGCCCCTTCGCGCAAACACGCCTTTTCTCGCGGCCAGAACCCCGGAAGCCCCGCCCACTTCCGCGACGCTAAGTACGCGGAGAACCCGACTGGCCTCAGCCAATAGCGTGCTTCGCAGGAAATATTACCTCTGACCTCTGGGCTAATCAGAGACGGTGAAGAACAACTCGCGAGAGGTGAGGTTGAAGCTGCCTCCGCCATCTTGGAGATGGGAGACGGGTGATGGCTGTGGTTCTTCCGCTAATGCAAACAACAAAACGAGCAAAGTAGTCACTCTCGAGCGTGCCTATCATCCCTGTAACAGTTCACGAAAAGCTACAGAAGAAGTAAGTCTCAAAGTCGAGCGCAGCGACACTGAAAGCCCCTTTACCTGCCTTCTAGGGCGGCAGAAGTGAAGTGACTGAGACCCACAAGGATGGTGCAGTCCTGTTCCGCCTACGGCTGCAAGAACCGATATGATAAGGACAAGCCTGTTTCTTTCCACAAGTGAGTAAACCTGCGGCTAGCAAGGCGGTCTCCGCTTGGCTCAGAGCGCGCGGCCGGCCGGGGGGGCGGAGCCAGGCGCGAGTGCGCGCGCCCGCTGACGCGGCGGGCGGGGCGGGCTGGCGCGGGGCGGGGCGGGCCGGCCCTCGGGCTGCGCGGCTCGGGACCCGCTCTCTCCTGGGCGGGCTGGCGCGGGGCTTGTCTAGGGGTCGCTGGACCCTAGGGACTTCTTAGTAATTCCCTGCGGCTCAATTTGAAATAGAAGCGAAGACGATAAACAGGGAGAAGACACTGTTTTTGTTGCTGCGGATGGGAGGCATGCTAAGATTAACGATTGACATTTGGACCCAATTTCTAGGAACCCGTCTTCGAGCATCCTCGGGTTTTAGAGGAGCTTTCGGGTGTCGCTGGGATGAATCTCTGTGTCTCGGCACACAGCACTGATAATGTGCAGAGTAACAACGGGAGTCGTAATCGGGCATTATTCGGGGCGATGTGAGCTGTCACGAACTTGTCCCTGTTTTACGCAGGTTAGAGTCCTAGGGTGAAAAAAGGCTCTTGAAAATAGAAAAAGAAAACTCCAAATTGAAATTACTTAATGAAAGATGGTCTGCAGAATGTGACTTTCATTAAGCCAGTTTCTGTTTTTACAAATTTTACTAGGTTTAATTAGGTTTCCTTTAAAAGAATTCTTTGACTGTATGTGACTGATAGCTAAGAAGTCAAATCCAGCAGTAAATTTTACAGTTTATAGGGAAATAGTTACAAAAGAAAATTTTAAAATATTCCTTAAGTGTTTTTGGTGGAGAACCGTTTAATAGGGGATACAGATGCGTTTTGTATGTTAGATGTAGTGTGAGATGGTCACGGAGCACAGCGAGAAGTCCTGGGTGTTGGTGCTTATTGATGTCGTGCGTATCAGTAGTTAAGACTGATACACACGTATCAGAATATTGTTTCAGCTGAATGTTAAAAGGCTGATTGAATCTAAAGAAGGTCCAACCTCCATGGTATCACTTACCTAAAAGAACAGTTTCAGGGCAAGTAGGTGGAAAGATCTTAGCAGACCCTTCCAATAGAGAATTCGTAGTCCTTGGGCCAGAAGGCTCCCTAGGTACTGAATTTTACAAGAGATTGCTATCTTAGTTTGCACTTTGGAAGGCCATTTCCAGCAAGGATTTTCTAGGAGTACCTCTTCTCTCAGTTTCTAAATAGCAGTGCTGTGCAAAGAAAAGGGACTATTGTAAAGAATTGGCTAGATTTTCATGATAATAGCAGAATCAAGCTCTAGCATACCTTACAGGAGAGAAACTGTGGGAAATAGATTTTAAAACATCCTTCATTGGTTGTTTTCTAATCCCTGCAGTTTACCAAGTCTTTGACTGGAAAAGTAGAACGATAATAAATTTAACTAATGGACCTGGCCCTAATGGAAATGACCCATTTAAGAGAGAAAATAATTTCTTTTATTTCTTTATCATTGTTTGCCTGTAAGTTCATTAATTGAAAAAATTTTGGAGGTTTGGAGAGTTTTTATTGTAAGGAGACGACTAGCTCCTGGATTTCCTCCTGGGTTTCCAAATGGGGTGGCCACATGGCCCCCTGATCTAGAGCTAATTATACATAAACAGAGACAGGAATTGCTCAGTTGTTTAGTGGTCACCTATCACAGTTGGCTCTGTGGATTTAAAATGACCAATTGGGACTCAAGCTTTGAACCCAGTTCTCCAACTTCTAGCATTTACAGGAAACTGGAATCGCAGAAGGAACTGGTTAATTTGCATTATAATTTCCTTGAAATTTAGGAATTTAGTAGGGAGTGGCTGCACCTCCCTTTATTAGGGGGTGGGCTGCATTCCATGCTGCCAGAAGAAATTCATTCTTTGTCAAAATTCCTGGTTCATTGTCTATTCTTAATTTTTACTAGTATGGCTGGACACCCCACTCTATCTCAGGCTGGTTCACTAGCTAGTTGCCTTACTCATAAGGTAACCAAATAAACTTTTCTACATTTCACCCCTATGAAGAAGTACCTTTAACTACTGCTAAGGGAGAATGGGGGAAGACAGAATCTGGCTGTTCCTGCTGAAAGTGGTTGATGTAGGGGCAGTCAGACGTTCTCCAGAGAGCTAATCTCAGGGGGCTTGGACAGAAGTTATGTTAGGGTCTAACAATGATGCATTCTCTTTAGAGGATCAGTCTAGTTGACCCCGGTAAAAGGAGTCCAGCACATTCATCGTTGGCTCCATCTGCGTGACCTTTCGAGTTTGACAGCTTGTAAGTGAGAAGAAACAAATTTTACCAAGAAATCAAGAATGCATGGCCCAAACATAAGAACCAGAATGAAAAGACAAATTGGGGAAAGAGCCAAGGTTAGACACTATTTTTAAGGGATTGGGATAGGGATTGTAATTAGCTGGGTCCTAGACCTGCCTATTTATGGTAGGTATCTATAAGTCTGACGGTTTGTTTTAAGATCTTTTTTCAGCTGGTGTGAATTGTTTATCTAAAGACAAGTTTTATTTATTAGTGCATAAGTCCCTCTAGATTTAGCTGTAAGAAGATGGAGAGCTCTGTGCTTTTGAAGGACAATTTTAGCTAAGGAATTTACAGACTCGTTGAGCTTCTAGAGCTTTTACTATGGCTTTCTGGCCTCATTGAACCATAATAATGGTCAGCTACAGGTGTAGCTGGAGACTGACAACGAGAGTTACTACAATGATTGGAGCCCCCTTTCTGTGGCTAACCTATATTACTATTCTTCTGTGGTTGTGCTTTTCTGCTGTGTGTTTAAGACCAAGTTAAAGTGAGATCTGTGTTAATCAAAATTAACCTCTTCAAGGTAGTTAAGGTCTTCAGGGGTTAACTTCAGAACCATGTACAGAACCTCTTACCTCCTCTGTCAGTGTCAGCCACCAGGATGGGTCACGGACTTGCTTGACCTTGTGGCTTCTTGTGGACGCATGGGATACGTTCTTTAGTGACCCTTCTTTGAGCAGTGTACAGTGGTTGACTCCTGTTCTCTGGGGGTCCAATAGTTTTTCCCTGCTCAGGAGGTTGGGTGACTCTCCAGAGCTGTGGGATCTTGTGGAAGGGTCCCCTCATGTCCTGGGTCTTCGTTGACCTTAGAGGGCCAGGGCCAAGGTATCGACTGTCCTGTGAGCCTGGTTATCCTTTCTTAGCTTTGGTCTCCAGACTTCAGTTGTTGAACACCCAGGAGATAAGTTACACCGGTACTGTAGTAGGAGCAGTGGGTTTAACTATTTTATCTAGATATCAAGCCCCCTGAAATATAAAGAATGACCAGAGAACTGCTGTTTTTTAATCTCTCATGGTCATCTTAGAAGTTGAATTTGTGTAAAATGTTAACAGATAACAATTACAAAGTTTTATAGAGAAGATTTGAGATCAAGGGCAACATAGCATTTTAGCATGGCAGTCATGATGACATTATTATATCAGAACCATTAGTTTTTTTGTTACTATCTTTGAAACGTTTAAATCTCCTTTTTAGTATAAAGTAACTTTTTAGTCAGTCAACCTTTATTTAATTACAAAATATTAAATGACATAAAGAAACTTTTACCTAAATTTGGTATCTTTTAACCATCCTTTGTTACCAGAGTGACATACAAGTAGATTGTACTTGTTTATAGATACACTTTTTTTTTTTTTTCCTTTATGTGGGTTCCGGGAGTCGAACTCAGGACCTCATGCTTGCCGGGCAGCCACTTATGCTGCTGAGCCATCTCACCGGCCCTATATTATTAATGCCTAATCTCTAATCATTAGAGTGACATTGTCTGGACTCCAGTGTTTATGTTCCTCTAACCGTTATAACACAATTATATAACAGTCACATAAACATAAGCCTGAAAACATATCTGTATCATCTGGCTGGCTGGCTCATATTAGATTGGCATGTACATTTCATCACAAGTACCTGAAAAACAAGTAAGAGAAAGCCAAATCTTAGAGGTTGAAAAAGTTTACCACCATAAATAACTTTAGCCTAGAAGTTACTGTATGATGTTTTTTCAGTTTTGCATCTTTGAGGACCTATACACTTTGGAAACATAAATAGATTTCATATACCATGAGGTTAGCAATAATTAGTTTTGTAGCAGTATAGAAATCTTTGTACATATTTGGTTTTTATTCTTAAGGCAAAATTTAGATCCTTTTAATAGATTTTACAGTGTATAACTGCACTAACAAGAATTACAGTACACCTCTAGAGTTCTTACAAATTTAGGAAATGGTTTTTATGACCACAAGTAGAGTTATTATCCAATATATAAGTGTAACTCATTTATATAATAACAGTGTTCATTTAATCAAAGCCAATAGATGTAGATCAAGTTTTAAATGGCAGGACCAAATTTAAAGAGAAGCCAAATTTTGATCTTTTTTTATGTCTAAGGTCTTAGGTATATTGTACAAAAGAGAGCACCTACTAGTTAATTTGAATGTATTAACTTTGTGTAATTTTAATTTTATAAACTTAACTTTAAAGCTTACACTCAGCATATCTTGTTTTAGATGTATCTCTAGTCTCAGATATAAGGTTGTATCATAAACTAAGATGATAATTGTTTATTTAGCCAATCATAAATTGATTATTGAACACATTTTACAAGTCAACACTTAAATAATTTTTAACACTTAAAGCTCAGTTTAATTAACCAAAAATCTAACAGTGGAAAACCTGAGAAACTATCTTAATAGAATATGGAAACTTTGCCTTTTAATCTAGCTTTGTAAATTTAACCAAGAGCATCTCCTAATAAAACCTAATTGTTTTGGACATACAAAGCTTAAACTTTTAATTATGACCAACTTAAGTATATTGTAATAATTTACTTAATAACTTGGGATATGGCACCATTAGACTCTAGGAAAAACTGGACACTGGAAAAACTTCTTCACTGGACCAGTCAGTGGAGAAAACTGAACAAATGTGGTCTGGGAAGCTGCTTTTTCAGCCGCAGAAGGGAGTTTTGTCTGTGAGTTCCCCAAGTCTAAGGGGTCCCCACTTAGTTATCTTTGTTTTGTTTTTTTTTTTCTTTTGTGGGTACCGGGGGGTCGACCTCAGGACCTCACGCACCAGCAGGCGCCCGTGCCGCTGAGCGATATCACCGGCCCCTTTTTCGTATGTGGGTTCCGGGAGTCGAACTCGGGCCCTCGCGCTTGCAAGGCAGGCGCTTAAGCCGCTGAGCCATCTCACCGGCCCCCCACTTAGTTATCTTAATAGTTACTTAGATGACTCATCACAACAGTTAACCTTTTATGCTATTTATATATTGTCTTTCACCAAGGAAGAACTCTTAAGTTATTGTACACAGACGATAACAGATATTGCACTTATAAAGCTAATTTCTTTGTTATCTTGGTTGTCTAACAACCTGCATGGAAATGTCACCAACTTTAAAATATCTTTACTCTTACTAACTGATTTAAATTAGTCTACTGTTAAGCTATATGAACCACAAGCATTCGAGCTAATATCATGAGTGTCCACCCATCTATAAGCCAATTTAAGTAGCTCTTTTGGAGGATTATATCTGAAAGTTAACACACAGAAACATATATTTTAACCTAAATCATACGTAACCTTTATGTTATCAAACTTTAAGTGCTAACAGCACTCATCTGGTAATGCTTTGAATTTAGCTATCCTGAATAACAGTTTTCCACAGAAAGTCTAAAAGAGAAGTCTATATAGGCAAAAAAGAAAAATTGTTGAGCTCCAAAAAAATGTCTTTTAAAAAGCACTGTTCATGCTTTAACCAGTTATTAACACAGATTAAAAACAGATAGATGGACACACATATATAAAACAGTTTAAATCGGAGTGGGGGCCAGTGAGATGGCTCAGTGGCGTAAGCGCCTGCCTGGCAAGCGCGAGGGCCTGAGTTCGACTCCCGGAACCAACATACGAAAAAGGGGTTGGTGATATCGCTCAGCGGCACGGGCGCCTGCTGGCGCGTGAGGTCCTGAGGTTGACCCCCGTACCCACAAAAAAATAATAATAATAAATCGGAGTGGACTTTCATATGTTTTGGCCAAGTTGAACTGCAATAACCCTTTTATCGTTTTAGGTTTGTAACTACAAACAGACTAGTCAGAACTGTTTCTATAGGTCATCAATTAACAGGGATCTCTTGTAATAAATTAATGGCAAGAAGAATCAGAAGGGCAAAGAGAAAAAAATCATCCCTACTACAGCAAAGGGGCTGTAAGAAATACTTGACTATAAGTTTTCCATTATACCTCTGATGGTTGTACTTACTGAGGAAGGCAGGCCAGGATTGGAGAGGAGAACAGAAATAGTAGCTCCAAAATTGAGGAGATTAATATCCGCCCCCTCC
The DNA here is from genome assembly GCA_028451465.1 of Erethizon dorsatum. Taxonomy (NCBI): domain Eukaryota; kingdom Metazoa; phylum Chordata; class Mammalia; order Rodentia; family Erethizontidae; genus Erethizon; species Erethizon dorsatum. The sequence continues at coordinate 34,315,514 of CM051835.1, read as the reverse complement.
TAGAGGGCGGCTACTGGCGCAGCTGCCTTTCTCTGGTCTTCCTTTTCCTTCTCCTTGCCCTCCTCTCAGTTGTAAAAGACCTCAGTGGCTAGTGTGACCAGGGATTCTTTTTTTTTTTTTTTTTTTTTTTTTAAGACAGAGTCTTGCTTTGTAGTTCAGGCTGGCCTTGAACTCACTGTGTAGCCCAGGCTGCCTTAACTCACAGCAGTCCCCCTGCCTCAGCCTGCACCACCACACCAGCTTGTCCAGCGATTCTAAAGAGCTACCAGGGCCAAATGTCTTCTTTTGCAATTTTCTTCTTATATCTAGAGCAGATTGGGTTAGAAATTTACCCTTTAAGAATTGTCTGTCTTTTTAGAGTCTGGAGATAGAAGGGTAAATTTAGCTAACCTGGAGTCAGTGGTTTATCCTTCCATGATCCAGCTCTGGAAATGTATACGTGCTTTCCCGTCCTCACTATCATCAGGGTCCCAGTTGGGGTTTTTTCTTGGGGCAGCCTGACTCCCTGTGGGAAATGGGCTTTCCTCTAGCTGTAGTTTCTCAGGCTTATAATTACGATTATAATTAATCGTATGTAATTCATCTCCAAAGACTTCTGCTGCATGTTAAGACTGCTTACTTTTCATTAGGGGTTGATGTTTGATTTAAAAGGAGCGTAATATCTTTTCATGCTGCATCAAAAGATTGAACTAAACTTTGGAATTACCTCTGCGTACCTATGGGGACCGTCAGAACCCTCCTAAATCCCGTTTGATCTGCCTTAAATCTATCGAGGCAGAGGGAGCATGGGCTGGAGAAGCCACATTCTTCCCGCTCGCCTCCCAGGAGGGTGTGGCCCCTGCGGAGGCTGCTGTTATCCTGGGCAGCGGCTTAGGTTCTGAGGCGCACTAGATGTCTTAGGTGGAGCTGCCCGAATCTCAGCAGGGTCTTGTGGACTCACAGGTGACCTGGGCTCAAGCCTGCATTGTTGGAGCAGCTTGAGACTGTCTCTTAAAGCAAAAAATACTTGGACATGAGGAACTTCGGGCCATTTTCCCTCTCTCTTATCAAAGTGATCTAATGGGTTCTAGTGAGTTCCAGAGTCATGTGGGAAACCGTGGAATTCATGTTTCCCACACTGAAAACCAAGCAGAGAAGGGCGTCCCTTTCCCTTGCCTGTTTCAGCCGTCACATGGGGTGTCCCCCAGCTCAGATCCAATCCCTCCAGGGCCAGAACACTGCTCTTACTGATGCAGATGTGTGCACTTCCTCGTGGTCCTTCGCCTCATGTACATAACTGAAATGGAACTTCCAGCTCTCCTTTAGCATCTGTCAGCCTGGCAAAGGATTCCAGAGAGGAATCCTGGCCAGAGAGAAGCAGATCTTGGCTCCTTTAATGTCCATTCCAACTAAAGCTGCCATCTGCCATGGGGATCTCTAAAGCTATTTTCAGATGTGCTTACATAATCACCTATGTTGGGGTGGCCCTACCTTAAAAACCTATCAGTCCCCCTGCCCGGGGCTGCATTCCTGAACAGGGGTGGGCAGGCTGAGCCAAGATACTTCCTAGTTCTCTGTTCTACCCTGCGGGCAGGAAGAGACAAATCGGGATTTAAACCTTTTCAGGGTGGGTTTGTCTTTGGTCTTTAGTAAAAACTTCCCTCCAAAAGGAAGAAAAGAAAAGAAAAGAAAAAAAAAAAAAAAAAAAAGTGGTAGGAGACAGAGTTAAGAGGGTTTTTTTCCCCTCAGGCTTTTGGGATGAGTTAATGGAGCAGTTTCCTCAAGGGTCGGTCTTAAAAGACCTAGAATAGGAACCTCAAGAGCTAAAATTGCCCCCTCACCAGAGGAGCATCAAACCTGAAAGGAAACTGAGACCGAACAGCCTCACTATTCCCTCCATGAGTGTGGAAAGGGGATCAGGCCAGACCGCCCCAGTGAAACTTGTTCTTGCAGACTTGAGAACAGTTGTCGTGCTTGTCGCCTTTACATGGTCAAAGAAGTCCTGCGTTTTTATATGAGGCACATTGTTCTCCCAATCTGCTCTACCCCGGGAAAATGACAGTAGAGACTTAAGGCTGTAGGACTATACTTAAAAAACAGTGCAAATCTCTGTCTCCTTAATGGAATCACAGTTAACAAAAACATGTTGCAAAATGAGAAAAGGACAGCAAAAACTCCCCTTTGGGGGCTTACTTCCTGTTAATCTCATATCCCAGATGGGCCCCCAAATAATACTGCATGTAGTGGGCTTGTGGTTCCACAAACACCAAGGAATGAAGTTGCAAACCAAAAGAGGAGATCAGGGGAGTTTTTATTGGAAATGAAGAAAATAGCTCCTGGATTTCCAGGGGGGGTCCTGGAGTGGCCCCATTAACTCAAATTTAGCCCATTTACATTTGTTGGGGTGGTTCTGAGTAAAAGAACTAGAAGTCCCTTTTCCCTAGGCTGTAGGTATAAATGTGCTACATTTGTTTTGCTGTGTAATACACAGAAAATTACTGGTAAAAAATATAAATACAATCGCTTCTTGGCCTTTTGGCTAAGCTCAAGTGTAAAAAATATAAATACAGTTTAATCCTATAGTATATATTTTATTTGAACCTTTTAGTGCCCTCAACATAAAAAGTTAAACATTAATCAATTAGATAGATAACCGGATCTAGTCTTTAGTACTCCATAGCATGCTAACATCAATGTACAATAGTTCTTTAGTTAACTGGAAAATTTGGGTGCTTTTACTTACTTTTAACAATGTCAGAGAACTGTATTATATTTTCTTAGATTTCCTCTTACTCGACCCAGTCTTTGTAAACAATGGGAAGCAGCTGTCAGAAGAAAAAACTTTAAGCCCACCAAGTACAGCAGCATTTGTTCCGAGCACTTTACTCCAGACTGCTTTAAGAGGGAATGCAACAACAAGTTACTGAAAGAGAACGCCGTACCCACCATATTTCTTTGTACTGAGCCACATGACAAGGTAATACATGTTTTCAAATGCTGTTTTCTGTTTATAAAATTAATGTGTTCATTGTAGAAGATTTGGAAAACTGAGAAAAAGGGTAAGAAAACAAGAGCACCTGGAGCCCATCACTTCTAAATAACCACTTTTAACAGTGATTTTTTCTTTTTTCTGGTACCGGGCATTGAACTGATCTACTGCTGAGCTACACCCCTAACCGTATTTATTTATTTATTTAGACAGGGTATTGCTGTGTTGCCCAGACTAGCCTCAAACTTGCAATCCTCCTGCTTCAGTGGCCTGAGTAGCTGGGATTACAGGCGTGTGCCACGGTGCCCAGCCACAGTGATACATGTTTCAAAAACACAGTGTAGTTTATTAAACATTCTCACACTAAAACTCAATTTACTTTTGTATTTTGTTTAAAGAGCACTCTATATTCCTACTTGTATATTGACAACTTTTGCTTTTTCTTTTCTCAATGACAGTTTAATTTCTAATTATTTTTTCTCCTCCATTTTAAGTGCTTAGTATTAATTAAATAAAATTATTTCATCTCCTGATTGCATCTCCCTTCAACTTCAAGTAGAAAAGACATACTATTTTCTTATTTTGGAATGTTCCTAATATTTCTGATATTCTGCAGGATTCTTTCAAGCTGCTATGTTTAATCAATTCACACATGCTCTGTATTCCTGTTTTAGAAAGAAGATCTGGAGCCGCAAGAACAGCTCCCCCCGCCTCCTTTAACACCTCCCATTTCCCAGGTCGACGCTGCGATCGGATTACTGATGCCTCCTCTTCAGACCCCTGATAACCTCTCAGTTTTCTGTGACCACAACTATACTGTAGAGGATACGATGCACCAGAGGAAAAGGATCCATCAGCTTGAACAGCAAGTTGAAAAACTCAGGAAGAAGCTCAAGACTGCCCAGCAGCGATGCAGAAGACAAGAGCGACAGCTTGAAAAATTAAAAGAGGTCGTGCACTTCCAGAAGGAGAAAGATGACGTATCAGAGAGAGGCTACGTGATTCTGCCCAATGACATCTTTGAAATTGTTGAAGTACCAGCATAAAAAAAGTAAAATGTGTAAATGCGGGCAAGACCGCATATCCTCTTTTAGCCTATACTGGAGTTTTCATTTGAAAAATAACACTTGATTACTTGCATAAAAACAATTTCAGAATATTTTTTTAAAAAAAATTAGCTATATACTGTAAAATTGTAATTTTTTGTTTGTAATTTCAGAGTTTTTACATTTTAACAAAATATTTTAAAAGTTGTTGAAATAAGCCTCAGACTACCAGTGTAAGTTGATTTCAAGATTGGAGATTTTTGTTTGCGTATTTATAGAAATAATTAAAAATGAAAGTAGAATGAGAATAGTGCAGTAAAGATGATTTGTTATAAAATTAATGCTCTTTTTGAGAGAACTTAATGGCATTTTAAATCAGCAGTATGGGTCAGATGAAAGGATATAACCTCTCGATATGTATATGTACACACATTCATATTTATAAAGTTAGAAGGTTTGTTTATCTTTCTGAGGATCACTTGTCAAGAATAAATTGATAAGTCAATATTTGATAAAAGATTTGGCTGTCTTCAGAAAAGACATAATCAGTATATAACTGTATAAAAGTGGATTTTTAAAACATGAGCCCCTACATTTTCCCCAGCATTAAATCAAATGTATATCCTCAGTGAAAGAAAATTTTTCAATAAACAAAGTAAGCGTTACCATCACTGAAGTGAAAAAATCGGTACCTGATCCATGATGAGGTTTTCTTTCTCATTACCCCCAGCTGAAGGAGCCTCAGTTTCTCAACTGTAATTATATCCGCGTTCATATCTCTAATAAATGTATTGTGAATGGAGTTTGATTTGTATCATAATATGGTAATTTTGCATTTGACTGGTTGATTTTGGTTAAGACTTCACATAAAAAGTTATTTTTTGGGCCGGTGAGATGGCTCAGCGGCATAAGCGCCTGCCTTGCAAGCGCGAGGGCCCGAGTTCGACTCCCGGATCCCACATACGAAAAAGGGGCCGGTGATATCGCTCAGCGGCACGGGCGCCTGTTGGCGCGCGAGGTCCTGAGGTCGACCCCCCGGTACCCACAAAAAAAAAAAAAAAAAAAAAAAAAAAAAAGTTATTTTTTCACTTTTAACCCAGGTTGGAAATTATATGCATATTCAAAAGCAACCTAATATGTAGCGTTGGTTTTATTGAATGTTGAGATTAAACACTGTGGTTTTTGTTCAGAATGTTTGTTATATTCAGACTTTGTGAGAAATTTTACATATATTTGAAATGAAAATATGTTCTGAGTAAAATATTGCTATAGGAATTATCTATTTAGATTTAGAGTAACTGTTCCAACTATAATTATTTTCTATTTTGGACTACACTGAGCTAGTTGAGGAGTAACAGACCTTTTAAGACAGTATTAAAGATGTGAAACAGTCGTGTTCAGAAGTGTCTTTTGTAGACCTGGTTTTTATTGCATTTCGCTGCCGTGCTGCCAGTAGGTAGCGCTTTGATTCATAGAGATTTAAATCCTTTATCCCAAAAAGAGCAAATAATGATTAGGTTATTAACATAGTCTGATAACATTGTTTAGAACAAACTCTAATGAGTGAGAGCACTTTTACTGGTTACTCTTAGAACTCAACTGTTTTTAGAAGCTGCAAAATCTTGAAGTTGTTTTTATATTTTATTTCTCCAGCAATCCTGGGAAAATATGTGGATAAATGTTTTGGAAAGTGTGTATCTTTAGCCTAAATTGTCTTCTACATGAAAACAATCCTCTGTGTGCGTATGGCTGGAACCAAGAATGCAGGCTAGATTTATAAATGCAATCATAATTATGTAGCATCTTAACATTATTATTTAACCTGGAGCTACTTAGTTTTCATGACAGACATAAATCCCTACTTGGAGAGAACTGAGCAAGCAGTATGTACCAACCACTTCCATTTAAATAAGTTAAATAACTTCCCTATAGTTTAACAAAGGAATTTGAGGTGCAAGTGCTTATTTCTGAATTTGAGATGTAACATTGGTTGGATGTTTTAAAATTTATTTTGTATATTGTTGGTAACATTGCCAAGAAAGTGGAGCACACAGGTTAAAACAGGTCGTATTCAAGCATGGCAAAACTCTGAAACAAGTAGGGACAGAGTCTCAATCTGGAAAAAAAGGGAAGAAGATAGCCATGAATTGCAACATATTCTGAAAGTTAAAATATATTTTAAGCACAAATAGTAAGATGCTGAAATTTTCATTTCTATGTGACATAATCTGGGAGTAATGGCAAAGACAAATTTTTTCTTAATAGAACTACTGGGAGAACTGTAGAATTGTAGGATTCTAGACGTGGAAGGGGTTTATTAATTGTTGAACGCCAGTCTAACCTCCACATCCTGTAGAAGAACTGCCTGCAACAACATTCTTGATAAGTGGTCACCCAATCTGTTTATTATTTCTGTATAGGCAAATATTCCACTTAGGTTCCTTAAAATGATTTTATAAATTAGAAACAGTTGCCATTCCTTTCATACTTCTTTATAATGCAAATATAAATTTTACTTTGAATTGCTGCTTAGCTTGAACTTTCTAAAATGTAGTTTTATTTTATTTTTCTTATTTTTATTTTTTTTTTGTGGGTACCAGGGGTCGACCTCAGGATGTCGCGCTTGCTGGGCAGGCGCTTATGCCGCTGAGCTATATCACTGGCCCCTAAAACCAAACATTTTAAATGACTTGTGTACCATTTATTTTCAATATTACTGGATTCTTGAACATTTTTAGACTTTTTCCAACATGAAAGTTAATTTTAAACTGTTCACTTTTTACTGTATTTTTATTAGAACATGTTTGTAGTACATAATGACTACATTTATCATGGGGAGTTTGTACATATGTGTAACATCTTAATTCTTTTTATCCCTTTCTCCCATCCTTCCCTGCTCCAACTCTTGACCACCTTCCTATCTGAAAAAGCTCTATTTCTGGTTTTTTTCTTTCTTTTTTAAAAATCTTTTTTCCCTTCCCTCCCCCCTCCATCTCTTGTTCCCCTTCCCATATGAAAAAGATCTTCCTACTTCCTATTTATCCTTTATTTTGCTCTTTATTTATATTTTGGGTTTCTCAAACAAGAGAAATCATGTGCTATTTAAACTGATTTATTTCCTTTAGTATGATATCAAGGCACATCCATTTACCTGCGAATGCCTCAAGCTTATCCTTTATAGCAGAGTAGTACTCCATTTTGTATAAATATCCTGTCTTTATCTGTTCATCTGTTAACTATCTCACTCTCTTGCGATTTAAGAAGTAGGAACATGATTACAACCACATTAAGTTCTAGAATAATAAAAAAAAAAGTAGGACATAAAATTGTTACAACTTAAAACTTTTCATAGGCTCGAAAGATAATTGTCACCTTTTTAAAAAAGGGAAGAAGGCCGGTGAGACGGCTCAGCGGCTTAAGCGCCTGCCTTGCAAGCGCGAAGGCCCGAGTTCGACTCCCGGAACCCATATACGAAAAAGGGGCCGGTGATATCGCTCAGCGGCACGGGTGCCTGCTGGCGCGCGAGGTCCTCAGGTCGTCCCCCCGGTACCCACAAAAAAAAAAAAAAAAAAAAAAAAGGGAAGAAAAGAACTCTTGACCATTAAGGACTTGGACTTAGGAGGGTGATTCATAACTAATGCTGATTTATTTGCTGTTCCTACATATTAAAAAATCCTTGTGCCGGTGAGATGGCTCAGGGGTGTAAGCGCCTGCCTGGCAAGCGCGAGGGCCCGAGTTCGACTCCCGGAACCCACATACGATAAAGGGGCCGGTGATAATCGCTCAGTGGCACGGGCGCCTGCTGGCGCGCGAGGTCCTGAGGTCGAACCCCGGTACCCCCGCCACACACAAAAAAATCCTTTGAAAATCACGTTCATTAGTCCTCTACTTAAAATGGCAGGGGGCGGGGGATTGAACAATGTTGTCTTCTAGGTCCGTGTAAAATCTGAAGTTACATGCGATGAACTGAGATTGAACAATGCTCTCTGGAGTTCTCAGTTCTGAGCACAAGCACAGTCTCTTTCTCAGCGAGAGAATGTCTGTTCACAGCCTGGTGAAATTGGGCATCCTGGGTGCCCAGCTGAGAGGACCTCACCCCTCTGGCTGGATCCACTGAATACAGTCAGCTGTGAGTTGACGCCAGGACTGGATGGGGAAACGACCTGCAGGATGGGTAAGGGAAGTTTTCACAGTCAGCTCCACCATCACAACAACCACACTTGTGATCGTTAGGTACCTGCTGTGTGTAGACTTACAGGGTTAACACCATAATCCACCAGAATCAAGAGCAAGGTTGTGTTGGACAACATGTAGAATTTCCTCTTATTAAATGTACATCTCAATGATTAGAACTCTACATAAAAGGAATATGCAAAACTATGCAAATATTTAAAAGGTTTTTTCTTAAATGCTGACAATTCTTCAGTATGCATTTTCAAAGTTCAATAATTACCAGATGACAGTGTGTGATAATTTTATGTGGAATGCAGCCAGTTTGTGTTCTGAAAACATCATACTTCGAAGACCAGGGGTAAAAATACCAAGCTCAGCCTCACACCTAACACCAAGTTTTCATCTACAGGTGCTAAGTGGGCACAGGCATGGTACCTTTCTGATCTCATAAAAACTCAGTGCAGAGCCTTCTAGGAGCTTCCCCTCTGCAGGGTGGAAAAGACTTCCCATTTGATAGGAAACTATTGGTTTTTAAAGCCATTTTTCGACCCTAAGAGCAGACGTACTGAAGGGAAGGAGTTCTAGTTACGTACATCTGTTCCTATACACAGTGCAGTATCCTCTCATTAAGGTGTAGCTATGCTCTACCAGCCAGGAATCAAACAGTAATGTATTAGACCTAAAATACGAATATCGTACATCATCAGGACATGGTTGAGCTCTGTAGAAGAACAAGTAGAGATACCAGGGAATGGGCAACATCTCCAACAGGTGTCTCATTATTGCCCCACCTCCTCCACTGGCTAAAAAAATCTCAGTTCATTGCATGTAACTTCAGATTTTAAATTTCCAGTGGGATTATAAGCATGTGCCACTGTGCCCAGCTTCTTTCTTTCTTTTTTCTTTCTCTCATTTATGCTACTGGGGATTGAATTCAGGGTCTTCATACTGAGTTATACCCCCCAGTCCCTTTTATTTTTAGTTTCAAACAGAATCTTGCTAAATTCCCAAAGCTAGCCTTGAATTTGCAGTCTTCCTTTTCTATCCTGACAAGTAACTAGGATTACAGGCCTGCACCACTGCACCCAGGATTTTATTTTATTTTATTTTATTTTATTTTATATTTTTTAATATTGGAGATTGGACCCAGGCCCTCATGCATGTTAGGCAAGCGTTCTACCACTGAGCTACATCTCCAGCTTCAACCTAAGTCTTTAGATGAGATTGATCAAAAACCAAATGAGTTATCACCACGTAAGTACAGTAGTCTTTCGAGGAGATGAAATCTCAAGAAAGTTCATTTTTCACCAATGCACGTGTAAAAATAGGACATTTGTCCATTTACTGAGGAAGTTCCAATGTTTTTACAAGCATGCAACAAGCTTATACACAAAGTCAGTTTTGTGAGAAGTGCAATTTCATGAAGTCAGATTTACCAAAAAATGCATAACATGGATTAGAACTGTCTAAAAGTCTATGTTTTGCCAAGCTTCTGCCTAACATGATCCTGCATACAACTGAGAATTCATTAATACCTTCTTCCAAAATCTGCTTTCTACTCCTCTCTTTTTTCTATGGGAATTGTGATTTTTGGGAATTTCAACTTTCAGAATTTCAACATAGAGTATTTTAATATTTAGAGTTGTGGTATGGGATTTGAGATTTGTGATTTGGAGATTTTAGATTTTAGAGATTTTGATCATTCAGGATTTCAACATTTGGGATTATGGTATTTGTGACTGTGTCTTTTAGAATTAGGATTGGCCTCAGGATTCAACAACATGCACTTCCAGGCTGATCTGGAGCAACAAGCACGGAGCCCCAGAGTGATCAGCCAGATGCCTGGTGGCAGGCTGATTGCATTCCACCATGTAAGGTGCAATGTTTTGTCTCTACTGGGATAGACACTTACCCTGAATATGGGCATGTCTTTCCTGCATGAACTACCGGCCTAAAATACTATCCATGGATGTACAGAATACCTTTGCCACCATCACCATATTTCATGCAGCATTGCTTCTGACCACAGAACTCTGGAGCTAAAGAAATAGGGCACGGGCAATAGCTTATGTTCTGGAAGCTACTGGTCTCACTCTACAGTATTTCCCACCAAGCTGCAGTAGCTGGCTTGGTAGAATGGTGCCTTCTCGAGATGCACAGAGTCATCTGTTACATCCCATAGCCTGACACACAGTAACCTTTTCCTCACTTGAACTTCATTTAAAGGTTCATACATAGGGACCACAAGTCATGCATGTGACTATAGCAGAGTGAATTCTGGGAGAGTTATGTGTACCAAATGCCCCTGAGATGACTCAGCACCCTGTCAATCATTTCTGTCAATCATATACAGTGCGATCCAGTGAGAGGCACCTAAGGCATGTTGCATACCATTTAAAATCCAAAAGCTTCATTTATCTTCACTTCTTCCTATTCCACTGCCATCCTGGCATCTCTTTCCCATTTGTGCTGCATTCTTGTTTCTGTTGGCATGGACCTGCCCTGAGCATACCTGCACATTAACTTCAGTAAATGTGCCTGTGTTTTCTTTTACCACTGGGTGTACACTTGTGATTCTTTTTTTTTTTTTTTTTTTTTTTTGGTGGGTACCAGGGGTTGAACTTAGGACCTTGCGTTCCAGCAGGTGCTTATGCCACTGAGCTATCTCACTGGCCCCCACTTGCGATTCTTTGCTTGCCATACACAAGAACCTGGGATCTGCCTTTCAGATTCACCAGTGTGCTATCATTTCTTGATGAGGCAGCCAGCAGCCAGCAGACAGAAACACTAGCCAGCAGGCAGCAGCCCAGCCAGGAAGGAAGGGAAGTCCCTTCTAGGGGATATTTTCACCCCTTTTCCCATTTTATAAGTGACCAAAGATGCTTCTTTTGGGCACAGGACAGACTGCTGGTCACCATCTGGAGTGGTTGCTGCCACGGAGAAGACTCATGGGGGAGGGGATGACCAGGCTGTGATGCAAAAAGCTTTGGCCTTTGCAGGAGTCAGGAGGGCTCCTAGACATTGGTTGTCAGTGTTTGTGATTGTTTGTGCGGCAACCCCTCCCCCCTGCCTTTGCTGTTGGTCCTTGCTTCATGGGAATTCCTTTGTAGTGGCTGTGATTTCCCACATTTCTACAGGGATGGAACTGAGCTGAGCAGAAGAAAGATGACTGGTTTGTAAATGCCTTTGGCCCCCAGAGCTGGCCAGTGAACCGGGATCAGACACCCTGGCTTGGACAGGGCTCCTTGATATTTCACTTGAGATGAAGAGGCATGGGCCTGATCCACCTGCTGCATATTTGGGGGTTGGGGGGCTTTCCCTAGACTGTGTGGATTTGAATGTCCACTTGGGTGATATCCAAATTTATTTATGGGACCTGGTGGAGTCTGTGGGCTCACACTGAGCTGGTACCCTTTTGAGATTTGTTCTCTCTCTCTCTGTTTTTCTCTCTCTCTCCAGTTCCCTTCTTGTCCCTAACCACACCCCAGGCTTTTATCTGTCAGAAAACTACAATCCTTTGGCTTTTTTTCTGGTGCTGGTCAACTGAGAGAGGCAGAGAACTGGAGGGTAAAGGTCTAGCCTAGTGCTTCCCCACATGGCGAGTGGAAAGGAAAACTTACGTCTTTTGTGTTTTAAAAGTGTAGTGCTCCATGGCAGAGAGTGTCGTAACCTGACAAGGCCATTGCTGCCATTTCAAAACCAAGACCGCCATTTCAAAATAGTTAAGTTTCTGTTCTTTGTGGTTAAGTTTCTGTTTCCCCACATCAGGGTAAATTCCTGGAAATCATGTGATTTGGACTGTTGCCCAAGCCCATGCGCGGGCTGCATTCCCGCGCCCGGGATCCTTTGTTAGCCTTTTTCAAACTGATTGGTTGCCCGTTTGCTGAACTTCCCTGCCCATAGGTTCCCCTAAGTAACCAATAAATGTACTAGATACCCTTTAACTCCCTGCGATTGGCTTCTGTAAACTTTGCTTGCCTATCCCTCATTACCATACCCAACCCTATAAAACTTGCTTCTTGTCTTTGCCCGGGGCTCCTCTCCTTGCTCTGGCATAGAGGACGCCGCTGGGTACCAGCTAAAATAAAGCGCTCTTTTTGGTCTTCCCAGTTGTCCCCGTTGTTTCATTACTTGGGTACAACATTTTGGGGGCTCATCTGGGATCCCTTCTTTTTGGCCTCTTTTTCTCCGCGGCAATCTCAACGGTAAGTCCCTTTGCATTTTATCAGGTGGTGCGCACCAGTTGGGGCAACAGGAACACGTTTCCCCGAGCCGGCAGAGTGGGATGCCCTCCGTTTATTTGCCTTAGGAATTTTGGACTTCGGTCGTTTGTATTTGAGCTTTTAGGCTTTGTTGACTTCGGTCGTTTGTATTTGAGCCTTTAAGCTTTGTTTTCCTAGGGATTTGATTTGATTATGATTGGATTCTAGGTAATTTGGACCACCGCATATTTCTGTTTCTTGTACTTTCGTTTTGTCTGTGAACTTTCGCTTGTCTGTCATTTTGTGTGTTGACCCTTTTTTCTCTCCTCAGCATGGGACAAGGACCATCCACACCACCGACCCCCCTCCAATTAATCTTTGACCATTTCTCAGTTTTCAGGGATAGGGCAAAGGGTTATGGAGACCCTGTCTATCCAGGTAAACTCCGGACTTTTTGTGAACTAGAATGGCCCATCCTCTCGAGCGGCGCATGGCCGGCCGAGGGCTCTTTTTCTCTCCTGCTTGCGCAGAGCCTCAGACAGCAGATCTTTGGACCACCAAGCCACCCGGACCAGTACACCTACATCCAGGTGTGGATCAACCTTATCTATGACCCACCCTCTTGGTTAAAGAGATACAACCAAACCTTGAGCCGCCACCCAGTCCGTCCTCCGACTATCGCCGCTCTAAAGGTGACACCCCCTAAACCTGTTCCCGTTTTGGAACCCTCAGTGCCCGAAGAACTCCCTCCCCCTTATCCCTCTGCTCGCCCGGCGATTATAGCCCACCCCCCACCCTCTAACCCACCTCCACCCCCTACTGCCCAAGCGTCTCTCCCCCAACCCTCCACCCCCCCTCCGACTCCAGCTCCCCCCAGCTCCCGACCTACCTGTAGACGTCATCGCTCCTCGTCCCCTGACACTTCCTCCCGAGACTTTGACTCGGCTCCCCTTTACCCCCTCTGTGAAGCCCCTACAGGCCCCGATCAAGTTCCTATGATGGTTTACATTCCTTTCACTACTTCAGACCTATACAACTGGAAACATCAAAACCCGCCATTCTCTAAGGATCCTCAGGGGCTAATAAGCCTCCTCGAGAGCATAGTCCATACCCATCGTCCCACCTGGGACGATTGCCAGCAGTTGCTCCAGACCCTGTTTACAGCTGAAGAACGAGACCGAATTCGTTCTGCTGCTCGGAAAGCTGTGCTCGGTTGGGATGGCACCCCTACAGATGATCTGGACCGACAAAACCTGGTCTTTCCCCTCTCGCACCCGGACTGGGACCCAAATTCAGATCGAGGTAAGGAGGCTCTCGAACGGTATCGCCAGTTGCTTCTGGGAGCCCTTAAGGCTGCCGCCCGGAAGCCCACCAACCTATCTAAGGTTTCAGAGGTAAGACAATTGGCAAATGAATCTCCTTCTGTTTATTTAGAAAGATTACGTGAAGCCTACCGCATATATACGCCTATAGATCCGGAGGCACAAGAGAATGCACGAGCCATAAATATTGCGTTCGTGACCCAGTTGGCCCCAGATATAAAATGAAAATTACAGAAAATCGAGGGTTTTGAGGGAGCTCCCCTTAGTCAATTACTAGAGATAGCTCAAAAAGTGTTTGACCAAAGAGAGACAAAGGAAGATGTAAATGATAAAAAACTGACCAAGATTCTAGAGTGCCTGGTAACTGGGCAAAAACCAGATAACAAAGGAGAAAAAAGGACCCCTCTGAACAAGGATCAATGTGCTTATTGCAAGGAAAAAGGACACTGGGCCAAAGACTGCCCTAAGTTAAAGGCTAAATTAGAATGAGATGCAAAGGCTTTCATCAGCCAGCCTTGAGGGGGTCAGGGCTCCAAAGGCCCCCCGGAGCCCAGGCTAACTTTAACAGTAGGGGGCCAACCTGTTGACTTTCTTCTGGATTCAGGAGCCACTTACTCGGTATTGACTAGACCTATTGGGACTCCTACTGGAACAATTTTAAAGGTAAAGGGTGCCACCGGACAGACACAGATGGTAAAACAATATAAAGCAGGTCTCTCTCGCCCCGGACAGCCAACAGTTCAACATACTTTTCTCTGGGCCCCTGACTGTCCAGATCCTTTATTAGGGAGAGATTTGCTCCATAAATTAAAGGTCCAATTGAGCTTTGATACAGAAGAACCTCGTGACATTGGGTAATTCCCAAATTAAGATGATGGCCCTATACCCCGAAGGAGAGGGACACCTTTTATTTCCAGAGAAATTACAATCAAAAGATACAGAGACTAGAGATAAATTATTGCACAAATGGACTCAGCAAATACCCCAAGTCTGGGCAGAAAACAATCCTCCAGGATTAGCACGAAATCAAGTTCCCCTGGTTATAGAACTGCTTCCTACTGCTTCTCCCATTCGACTTCGACAGTACTATCTTAATCTAGATGCCAGAAGGGGTATAGTGGTACACATCTCCCGGTTCAAAGACCAAGGGATCCTACGCTCCTGTGTCTCCCCATGGAATACTCCTCTGTTACCAGTCCAGAAGCCCGGAACCAAAGACTACAGGCCAGTGCAAGACCTCCGTGAGGTAAACAAACGTGTGGTCACTTTGCACCCTACTGTGCCTAATCCTTATACTCTCTTAAGCCTCCTGGGACCTGATCGGACTTGGTACACGGTATTAGATCTAAAAGATGCCTTCTTCACCTTGCCAGTCGCTCCAGTAAGCCAACCACTCTTTGCTTTTGAATGGACTGATCTTGATACAGGGATCACTGAACAGTTGACATGGACTCAGTTGCCCCAGGGATTTAAGAATTCGCCCACCCTGTTTGATGAGGCATTATCCAGAGACCTCCTCCCTTTTCGGGAGGCATATCCTGATGTGACCCTGTTGCAATATGTCGATGACTTACTCTTGGCTTCTGAGACTTTTGAACATTGCATATGCCACATTCAGGCCTTATTGCAAACTCTCTCTGATTTGGGCTATAGAGTGTCAGCCAAAAAGGCCCAATTGTGTCAAAGACAGGTGACATATTTAGGGTACCAAATTCATGAGGGAAAACGGACTTTATCTCTTTCCAGAGTACAAGCCATTCTGCAAATCCCAACCCCCATTACCAGGAAACAAATAAGAGAGTTCCTGGGGGCAATAGGATATTGCCGGTTATGGATTATTCACTTCACAGAGCTGGCACAACCTCTATATGAAGCCCTAAAGGGGCCAACCCAAGGTCCCCTGAATTGGAACGAGCCCCAAGAATCAGCTTTTAAAAGGCTAAAAGAGGCTTTAATGGAGGCACCAGCCCTGGCTTTGCCTAATCTCCAAAAACCTTTCCTCTTGTTTGTTGATGAAAAGCGGGGAATAGCCAAGGGAGTGCTCACTCAAGATTTAGGCCCTTGGCATCACCCCGTGGCCTACTTGTCCAAAAGGTTGGATAATGTGGCTGCAGGATGGCCTACATGTCTCCGCATGCTTGCTGCAGCTGCCCTCTTGGCTCAAGAATCCAGAAAATTGACTTTTGGACAACTAATAAAAATAGTGACCCCCCCATAGCTTAGAGGCTCTTATACGGGCCCCTCCCACCAAATGGATGTCAGATGCCCGTATTCTACACTACCAGATCTTGCTTCTCGACCCAACATCAATTCAATTCAAAGAGGCTTCTAGTCTAAATCCCGCTACCCTGCTCCCTGATGATGACCCCTCACTGCCCCTTCATGATTGTGTGACCACCACCGAGGTCATCTCCGGCTTACGAGAAGACCTAACTGACATTCCGCTGGACGACGCTGAGCTGACACTGTTCACTGACGGTAGTAGCTACATCCATGAAGGTAAGAGGGTTGCAGGGGCAGCAGTGGTCACCATAGCCAATGAATTGTGGTCTCAAGGACTTGACTCCGGAACTTCAGCCCAGAGAGCAGAGCTCATAGCTTTGACTCAAGCCCTGAGATTAAGTGAAGGAAAAAAGGTTAATATCTACACCGACAGTCGTTATGCCTTTGCCACAGTACATGTGCATGGGTCCATTTATCAGGAGCGAGGACTCTTAACTTCAGGGGGACAAAGGATTAAAAGTGCTCCCCAAATATTAGACCTTTTGGCAGCCATCTGGTTACCTCTCAAAGTGTCGATTATGCATTGTAAGGCGCATATGAATGGAGTTGACCCCATTTCTAAAGGGAATAACTTCGCAGATCAGGTCGCTCGATCAGGTGCTCTAAAATCAGTGGGGCCCCCTGAAACAAAGGCTCTATTACTTCTGCCTCCAACCATCTCAGATCCAATATACTCTGCTGGCGACCAACACTTGGCAGCCCAACTAAATGCCAAACCCAGAAACTCAGACAAATGGCTTCAGCTCCCAGATAAAAGAATATTAATCCCTGAGGCTCTAGGATGAGAATTAATCTGGCAAGCCCATAAAGCCACTCACTTGGGAGGAACCAAATTGGCTAATTTATTTAGAGATAGGTTCTTCATCCCTAAGCTTACTAAGCTGACCCACTCCTTGAGCCTACGTTGTGAACAATGTCAATTAGTAAACCCCAAAAATAACAAGCCTCCTGAGATGACCAGGTATCGAGGCACCTCACCTGGAGAACATTGGGAAATAGACTTCATGGAATTAAAGAAACCAGGCCAAGGACACAAATATTTACTGGTAATGGTTGATACCTTCACCGGATGGGTAGAAGCCTACCCTACCCACTCTGAGTCGGCTCTCATAGTGGTCAAAAAGCTACTCTATGAAATAATACCCCGATTTGGCCTGCCCCTATCTTTGGGGTCCGACAATGGCCCAGCTTTCATAGCTCAAATCACACAAAAATTAATGCAGGCACTTCAGATTGATTGGAAACTACACTGTGCCTATAGACCCCAGAGCTCAGGGCAAGTAGAAAGAATGAATCAAACTTTAAAGTCTACCCTGATTAAACTGACATTAGAAGCTGGCAAAAACTGGGTGAGCCTTCTCCCCTTCGCTCTCCTCCGGGCAAGATGTACTCCTTATATATCTGGAATTTCCCCTTTTGAGGCCATGTTTGGCCGGCCCCCTCCTCTGCTACCTAGACTGGCAGAGGAAAAGCTTGCAGAACTTACTAACCAGGACCTTATTAAGTCCCTCCAGGCACTACAACCTGTGCTCTCCTCCATCCATTGGGTATTCCATCAAAAACACCCACCACTTGACCCACCGACCACAGAACCCACTCAAGTGGTGGAACCAGGTACTCAGGTACTCCTCAGGCGATTTCACCAAGCCGGACTCGAACCCAGATGGGAAGGACCCTGCACTGTGGTTCTCAGCACCCCAACTGCTATCAGAGTTGCTGGAAAGACTGCTTGGATTCACCACAGCCATTTCAAGGTGCTGCCAACCTCGGACTCTCTACCCGCAGAACCAGATAAGTGGACAATAGAAAAAGGAACTGACCCTCTAAAGGTTAAGCTAAAAAAATATTCTGCTTGACTGTATACACTTCAATGATATTGATATTATTAGTACTGTCGCCCCTACCTGTAATGAGTGGCCTAGGGGTCCCAATGAGTAGACAGCAACTTCTTAGAGCTGTATATGGTAATCCTTGTGATTGTGGGGGAGGCAATTTTAAAGGGAAAAATCATCTTGTCTTATACAACATTGATTGTGGGGGCAAATTGGCAAAATTAGTTAAAAGTGAACTACATACAGGACCGCCAGCTGAATGGGAGTGCCTAAAAAAGCCCACACTTAGGCTCGATACAGGCTCAATCCCATCCTGCCCCTCTGAGTGCACCACCTATTATTCCTCTATACATTCCTCATGTTATTCCGAGGTGCATGAATGTAAAGGGGTAAACAACCGCACCTATTTTACCGCCGTCCTACTGCGAACACAGAATGCCTATTCCACTGGGGACTGGGGTCTCATTCCCCAAGTAATAAGAACCTCTAAATACCCCCAAGCTCCTTGCTATGGAAGCATTGGAAAATCAGTTTGTTGGAAAAAGACTGCTCCTATTCATGTATCAGATGGAGGAGGTCCCCAAGACCAAATTAGACGAAAATATGTACAAGAGAAAATACAAAAAATTTGGGAACGAATAGTCCCCAAGATAAATTACCACCCATTAGTACTTCCTAAACCATGAGGGGTTAATTTGGACACTCAAACCTTAGACATACTAAAGGCTACCCATCTAACTCTCAATGTAACAAATCCAGACCTGGCTGGAGATTGCTGGTTGTGCTTAACCCTTGGTACCCCCATACCCCTGGCAGTACCCTCTAATGTAACCCCAATCACTTTTAATCCCCATAACTCAAGCTGCTTTCATACCCCCTCCTTTAGAGTACAACCCATAACTTTTTTTTTTTTTTTTTGTGGGTACCGGGGGGTCGACCTCAGGACCTCGCGTGCCAGCAGGTGCCCGTGCCACTGAGCGATATCACCGGCCCCTTTTTTGTATGTGGGTTCTGGGAGTCGAACTTGGGCCCTCGCGCTTGCAAGGCAGGCGCTTAAACTGCTGAGCCATCTCACCGGCCCCAACCCATAACTTTTAACAATGTCTCTTGTGTGCAAGGCCTACTTCAAAACAATAGCTACGATATTGATGTTGGTTTTGCTGCCTTTGCTTCATGTAGCCATATACAGAATTATTCTAACCCTCTCTGCCCCCCCAGAGGTCATATATTCATTTGAGGGGAAAATCTGGCTTTCACTTTTCTCCCCATGAACTGGACAGGATTATGTGTTTTAGCTTCCCTCCTACCTGACTTGGACATTATACCAGGAAATGAGCCTGTACCTATTCCTAGCTTTGATTACATAGCTGGACGACCCAAGAGAGCAATTCAATTCATCCCTCTATTGGTAGGACTAGGCGTCACAGGAGCCATGGTCACCAGCTCTGCAGGCCTAGGAGTCACCATAAATTCTTATACCAAGCTCTCCAATCAGTTGCTTGAAGATGTTCAGTCCTTATCTAAATCCTTGCAAGACATCCAGGATCAAATAGACTCCCTAGCAGAGGTAGTCCTCCAGAATAGAAGAGGATTAGACTTATTGACAGCTGAACAAGGAGGAATCTGTGTAGCTCTACAAGAACGCTGTTGTTTTTACGCCAACAAGTCAGGAATTGTAAGAGATAGAATTAAAAACCTACAAGAAAGTCTAGCACAAAGACGAAAAGAGCTTAGCAGTAACCCTTTTTGGGGAGCATGGGATGGGATACTCCCCTACCTGTTACCCTTGGCTGGGCCTCTGATAATGTTACTAATCCTCCTTACCATAGGGCCCTGTATAATCAACTGTCTAATTAGATATGTTAATTCCAGAGTACAGTCCATCAAACTCATGGTACTCAGATCCCAAGGATGGGAACAACTCCCCACATCAGATCAACAATATGAGTCAAGGATTTGACTCATGCGCCTAAAATCAGTGGGGAATGTCGTAACCTGACAAGGCCATTGCCGCCATTTCAAAACCAAGACCGCCATTTCAAAATAGTTAAGTTTCTGTTCTTTGTGGTTAAGTTTCTGTTTCCCCACATCAGGGTAAATTCCTGGAAATCATGTGATTTGGACTGTTGCCCAAGCCCATGCGCGGGCTGCATTCCCGCGCCCGGGATCCTTTGTTAGCCTTTTTCAAACTGATTGGTTGCCCGTTTGCTGAACTTCCCTGCCCATAGGTTCCCCTAAGTAACCAATGAATGTACTAGATACCCTTTAACTCCCTGCGATTGGCTTCTGTAAACTCTGCTTGCTTATCCCTCATTACCATACCCAACCCTATAAAACTTGCTTCTTGTCTTCGCCCGGGGCTCCTCTCCTTGCTCTGGCATAGAGGACGCCGCTGGGTACCAGCTAAAATAAAGCGCTCTTTTTGGTCTTCCCAGTTGTCCCCATTGTTTCATTACTTGGGTACAACAGAGAGAGGAGGCTGTGGCAAGAGAGCTCTGGTGACTGAGAGCTAGGTCTGGAGCTGGTCTATGGTTATCTCTTCCCAGAGTTTCTTCTCTAACCAGCTCTCTTTCTCTTCTATTTGGTTCTGGTATTTTTTTGTGATAACTTTGGCCTCAAGTTTAGGTCACTGTCTAAAAGAATGTGTAACCTGTGGTTGCTAATTGGATTTTCACTGCGAAGCCTTTACTCGCCTGACTTCCACTTTGAAGGTTTCGTTTGTCATGAGACGCAGATCCATTTGTGCTGTGATCTAGGAAAAATGCAAGTGAGTTGGGGACAAAGGAAGAGACTAAGAAGGGATGAGGTTACTGTACAAAGGCTCATGCTTTATTTTACTTTTTAAATTAATCTTATTGGTACTCTTTTGATATACATAAGGATCACATTCATCATAGGGAGTTTGTACCTGTACATAATATATCTTGGTTCTTTTTTTCCCCATTCCCCACCCCTCCCTTTAACTCTCATTCCCCTTATTTACAAAAGCATTGTTTCCATTATTTCCCTTCTATTATCTTTTTTCCCTGTCCCTTCCCTCCCTTCCTCCTTCCCCCTCCCTTGTTCCCTTTCCCATTTGAACATTTTCTTCCTACATCCCAATATCTATAAACCATGATGGTCCTTATTTACACTTTTGGTTTCTCACAGAAGAGAAACAATGTGACATATAAACATACATGTGTGTCCAATTTATTTCACTTAAAAGTATGGTTTCAAGATGTATCTCAAGTTTATCCTTCTTTATGACGGAGTAGTACTCCATTGTATCTGAAAACCACATTTTCTTTATCCATTTATCTGTTGACGTGTATCTGCACTTTATCCAAGATTTAGCTAGCAGAAATTGTGCTGCTATGCTGGGTGTGGTGGTGCATGCCTGTACTCCCAGCACTCATGAGGCTGAGGCAGGAGGATTGCCATTAATTTGAGGCCAGACTAGACTACATGGTTAGTTCAAAACCAGCCTGAACTATATAGTGAGACCCTGTCTCAAAAAACCAAAAAGAAAAAAATTATGCTGCTATAAACATGGGTGTGCATATATCGCTGTGGTATGATACTTTTTAACTCTTTTGGGAAGATACCTAGAAGGGGAATAACTGGGTCAAATGGAACCTCTAGTTTTAACTTTTTGAGGAATCTCCAGACTGATTTCCACAGTGGTTGCACCAGTCTACACTCCCACCAACAGTGGAGAAGGGTTCCTTTTCCCCACAGCCTCACCAACATTTGTTATTGGTCGATTTTTGATGATAGCCATTCTTTCTGAAGTGGGATGGAATCTCAGTGTTGTTTTAAGTTTGCATTTCTCGAATGACCAGTGATATTGAACATTTTTTCATATACTTATTTGCTATTTGTACTTCCTCATCTGAGAAGTGTCTATTCATTTCAGATGCCCATTTTTTAATTGGGTCCTTAAATTTGGGGGGTTGATTTTTTTTAGATTTTTATATATTCTAGATATTAATCCTTTGTCTGAGGAATAGCTAGTAATTTTTTCCCACTGTGGGTTGCCTTTTCACTCTGTTGGTGATCTTTGGCTGTGCAAAAGCTTTTTAATATGAAGAGATCCCAGTTGTTGATTCTTTGTAATGTTTCCTGTGCAGTTGTGGTTTTGTTCATAAAGTCTTTGCCTACACCTAAGTCTTCAAGAGTTCTACCTGTTCTATCTTCCAGCAGATTGTTTCTGTTTTAATATTTAGATCTTTCATCCATTTTTGTCTTAGTTTAGTGTATGATGATAGACATGGGTCTAGGTTTAATCTTTGGCACATGGAAAGACAGTTTTCCCAGCAGCGTTAAAGAGGATATCTTTCTTTCTTTCTTTCTTTCTTTCTTTCTTTCTTTCTTTCTTTCTTTCTTTCTTTCTTTCCTTTCTTTTTTTTATTTTAAAGAGAAGAAACAAAACAAAACAAAACAAAAAAGAACAAAATTTCAAAACAACATAATAGGAGGGTAACAATGGTTAATATATTACATATTGTTATCTTTAAATTAGTTACTCAGGGTACAAGATATCAGCATTCAATTGTCAAAACATTACTGGCATTAACCTTTCTCTTCAATGAACTAAGCAGAATTAGTAGTGTATCTATCTTAACCATCTTATATATAAATACAATTTTTTTCTTTTCCCTTCTTTCTTTTCCCCATTCGCCCATCCCAGACTCTCTTTCCTTTTGACCAGTTTCTTTCTGATTCATCATATCTATTGTACGTTTTGGATCTTATTTACTCTTTCAGTTTCTCACACTAGGGAGACAATATGATGTTTACACATGTGTGTCCGGTTAATTTCACTTATGAGTATTTTCTCAAGTTGCATCCATTTACCTATAAAAGTCTCCAGTTTATCCTTCTTTATGGCTGAGTAGTACTCCATTGTATAAAAATACCACATCTTTTTTATCCATGAGGATATCTTTCTTCCACTGAAGGTGTCTGACCCCTTTGTCAAAGATAAGGTGGCTGAGTGGGTTGGAGTTGTTTCTGCATCTTCTGTTCTGTTCCATTGATCCTTGTGTCTGTTCTTTTGTTCAGTACCATGCTGTTTTTAGCACAATAGTTTGTAGTATAATTTTGAGTCAGGGATTGTGATGCCCCCTGCTTTGCCTTTGTTACCCAGAATTGTTTTTGCTACTCTAGGTCTCTTCTGGTTCCAAATGAATTTTAGGATTATTTTCTATAGTTCTGCTATAAACATGGGTGCACATATATAACTGTGGTATGATGTTTTTAATTCTGCTGGGAAGACACCCAGAAGGAGAAAAGCTGGGTCAAATCATACCTCTGATCCTAGTTTATGAGGAATCTCCACATTTTTTTCCACAGTGGTTGCACCAGTCTACACTCCTACTCCCTACACTCCCAGAATACAGTGGAGAAGGGTTCCTTTTTCCTCACAGCCCCACCACCATTTGTTATTGGTTGATTTCTTGATAACAGCCATTCTTTCTGGGGTGAGATGGAATCTCAGTGTTATTTTAATTTGCATCTCTTGAATGGTGAACATGATGTTGAAGTGATGTTGAACATTTTTTTGTATATTTATTTGCTGCTTGTATTTCTTCATCTGAGAAGTGTGTATTCATCTCAGATGCCCATTTTTGGATTGGGTCTTTAAATTTGAGGGGCTGATGTTTTTGAATTCTTTATATGTTCTAGATACAAGTTCTTTGTCTGAGGGACAATTGGCTAAAATTTTTTCCCACTCTATGGGTTATCTTTTCACTCTGTTGGTGATTTGTTTTGATGTGTAAAAGCTTTTTAATAAGATCAGTTCCCAGTTGTTGATTCTTTGAAGTATTTAGGGTTAGGATTAGGGTTACTTAAGCATATTCTATAAGCTAGTATATGGTCTGTTTTGGAGAACATCCCTATGCAGCTGAGAAGAATGTGTATTCTGATGTTGTGGGATGGAACACTCTGTAGACATCTATTAAGTCCATTTATTCAAAAGTTTGGTTCAGTTCTAGTATTTCATTGTTGATTTTTTTGTCTAGTTGATCTCTTTTTGTGATAGTGGGGTATTGAGATTCCCCAATATAATTGTATTAGTGCTTATTTGATTTTTTTATGTCTGTTAATATTTGTTTTATATAGGTGGTGCACTGGTATTTGTTGTACATGTATTTATGATTGTTATCTCTTCCACTTGGATTGTTCCCTTTATTAGGATGCAGTGACTTTCTTTGTTTCTCTTAATCAGTCTTGGCTTGAAATCCACTTTGTCTACAAGTAGAATAGCTACTCTGCTTTTTTCTGGGTTCCTGTCGCATAGAGTATTGTTTTCCATCCTTTGACTTTCAGTCTATGGATTTCTTTTTGAATGAAATGTGTTTCTTGTGTGCAGCATGTTGTTGGATCTTGCTTCTTGATCCATTCTGCTAGTCTGTTTCTTTTGATTGGTGAATTGAGACCATTAACAGTGATGGTATAACTGATATCTATTGACTTATCCTTGTCATGTTATTTTCCCCTTGTTGGCTTCCCCCTTCTCACCTCTGTTTAATTGTTTGCCTTGCCTGGTGGATTCCTTTTGTTGGGTGTTCATGGAGTTGTAGTCCTTGTTATCTCTTTCTAGAATGTCCTTCAGAACATTTTGGAGTGCTGGTTTCATGGTCATAAATTTTCTCAGATGTTCTTTGTCACGGAAATATTTTATTTTTCCACCAGTCTTGAAAGATAGTTTTGCAGGGTACATCAATCCGGGTTGAAGGTTGTTTTCCTTTAGAGCATGAAATACTTCACTCCAAGCTCTCCTTGACTGGAGGGTTTGTGCTGAGAAGTCAGCTGTGACTCTGATGGGCTTTCCTTTATAGGTGATTTGTTTCTTTTCCCTAACAGCTTTTAAGATTCTATTCTTGTGTTCAATTTCTGGAATCTTGCCTATGCTATGCCTGACTGTAGATTTTTTTTTTTTTAATTGTGGCTAATTGGAGTTCTATGTGCCTCACTTATCTGTATGTCAAATTCTTTTTCCCTACCAGGGAAGTTTTCTGCCATGATGTCTGTGAACAGACTTTTTATATCATTTGTGCTAGCTCCTGCTTTTTCACTGATTCCAATCAATATTAAGTTATTCTTCTTTGCCTCATCTAGCAGCTGCTGGCTTGATTTCTCATATTCCCTTACTGTTTTTAAGAAATCTTTCTTTTCATGATTGCTAACCACACATCTGTCTTCTATATCTGAGATCCTGTCCTCACATCATTGGCTTATTCTGCTGTGGATACTTTCAATGGAATTTTTATTCTCCTGGATATCTGCTTGAATCTGCCTTATGGATTCCATTTCTTTCCTATGCTGAGTATTCATGGCTTCCATAATTTCCTTAAGCTCTTCTGTATTTTTAAATCTGTATCTGCTCTAGAGTCACTAAGTATGGTTTTCATTATGGATGCCATCTCTGCAGTTATCTGAGAAATTGCTTCTGATTTGATTTTCTCTAGAGCCTCATTTAATTGCTTTGCTGTTACCATGTCATAGAAGCCAGGTGAGTGGCTTTTGGATTGTCCCAGCTCATTGTCCCTTGGGATTGCCTTTGGTGAACTGGATGCCTGGGGTTGCATCTTATTTAAGTGTCTTCTCATTTTCTTTTCTTTTTCTTTTTTTTAGTTTAATTCCTGGGGTGATGCTTGTAAATTGCCTATGGTGGGTTGCTTTATTGCTAGTATTTAGGACTCTTAGGAAATGACTACTTCTCTGAGGTATCTTCCAGTTGTAGCTGGTTGTTGAATTTTGAGTCTGTTGCAAGATCCTACCTCTTCATTTTTGGGGGGATGAGAATTTGCTGCCTGTTTGGTCCAGCCCCTGGTTCTTTGGCACTGTGCCACAATATTTTCTATGACCCTTAGTCAACTCAGTCTTGGAATAGCAGGAAGAATAGCTGTTTAGAACAATTATGTCACTTTTGGCTAAATTAGTACCATCAGCAATAACAATAGCATCAAACACAGCCTGGAAAATGACAAACTGTGGTTACCTTTAATTTGCCACCTTTAAGCATATGAACTAGATTTCTGGTTATATAACAAATTCTAAAACAGACCAGAAAATTATATACAGTATAAGACTTTAATATGTCAATTTTTCCACAGGGGTTAAAATTTGAAAGGAGTTAGGGAGAAAATAGGGAAGTAGAAGAGGAAGAGATTACAAGTAAGGCTGGAGGACTAAAGGGGATCGTGCTAACTTTGGGAAACTAGTGCAGAAGACTGGAGGGAAAGAAAGAAGGAAGAGATAAAAAGAAGAATAAAATAGAAGAAGAACCACAAGGAGGCTAAAAACCACTTTCACACTCATATAAAAAGAAGATCAAACAATGAAGCAGGAAAAAAACAAAAAACAAACAAGAAAAAACCCACAAAACAAAACCAAAACCACCACCACAACAAAAAATAAACAAGAGAGAGGGAAAAAGAAGTCCCCTTCCAGGTTTGTCTCTGCTGTCAGTAGTAGACATGTGGAGACAGAGTCCCAATCCATGCCCATCTAGCCCAGCAGCCAGCTACTGGCAGGGCAGTGGATAGTCTCAGCGAGCCTGCACCTTCTGGCCAAGACCAGACTCATTCAGCCTGCAGCCATCAGCGCACCTTCTGTGGGCCTGAGCCCACCTAGGAGCTTCTAGACAGAGCCAGCAGTCGCTCTGAGTTCTGAGCTCAGCCGGCCCCTCTCCAAGATGGCTCCCAGCCAATTGCTTTCTCTCGCAGGATGATTGAACCCTCAACACTCACTGCCAGCCAGTGCAGTCCTTCATGTCCACTGTTCCCCTCCACTGCTGTGTCTCTGTGGAGGCCTCTGGGGTTGCCAGCAGTCACGGTGTCCATAGGTTTGAACCGCTGCTCTTGCACAGTGAGTCTCTGCTCAGGGAGAAGGCACTGCCAGCTACCTCTTTCTTCTTTGTTGAAGTCTGTCTCTTTACTCTCTCTGTGGGCTTCAATTCATGCTTCAGATCCTTCCTGGGTCCAGGGGACCCTCTTCCCTCCTTCTAGTCTTCCTCGCATTGCTATATTCCAGCATCTGGAGGGCAGCACTCAGAGAGGCTCTTTCTCTGCTATTTACCATTCTGTCATCTTGGTGCTTCCTCTTCAGGGTAATACTTGCCTCCAGGAATGAGTTAGAGAGTATTGCTTCCCTTTCAATTTCCTTAAAGAAATTTCAATTGTCATTAAATCCTTTCTCAATTTCTTGTAGAATTCAGCAGTGAATCTATCAGGACCTGAGCTTTTCGTTTGTAAGTTCTTAATTACAATTTCAATGTCATTGATTGATATTGGATTATTCAGAATTTTTATATCTTCTTGATTCAGCTTTTGTAATTCATACATATCTAGGAATCTGTCCATTTCATCTGTGTCTTCCATCCTATGAGAGTAAAGATTTTTGAAGCAGGTATTGATGATCTTCTGAATTTCCACAAGATCTGTAGTGATTTCACCCTTTTCATTCTTCATTGCATGAATTTGACTCTTTTCTTTCTTTTTTTGATAAGGTTGGCTAAGGGTTTATTGATTTTCTTTATTCTTTCAAAGAACCAACTCTTTGATACGTTAATTCTTTGTATTGCTTTCTTAGTCTCAATTGCATTAATTTCTGCTCTGATCTTTATAATTGCCTCCCTTGTATGGGCTTTGGCCTTGACTTGCTCTTCTTTTTCTAGAAGCTTGAGGTGCAGCATTAGGTTGTTTATTTGTACTCATTTTGTTTTCCTGATATGAGAATTCACTGCTATAAATTTCCCTCTTAGGACTGCTTTCATTGCATCCCACAGGTTCCAGTAACTTGTATTTGCATTTTTGTTTGATTGTAGATATTAATTTCTTCTTTAATTTCATCTGTGACTCATTGGTTGTTCAGGAGGGTGTTACTTAATTTCCATGTGTTTATAGAGTTTTTGTGGTTTCTTTTGTCATTAATTTCCAATTTTATTGCACTATGGTCAGATAATATGCATGGGATAATTTCAATTCCTCTGCATTTACTTAAGTATGTTCAATGGGCTAGTAGATGGTCTATCTTAGAGCACATCCCATGTGCAGCTGAGAAGAATGTGTATTCTGATGTTGTTGGGTGGAACACTGTAAACATATGTTGTCTATTTGTTCACAGGTTGGTTCAGTTCTGATATATTTTTGCTGATTTTTTGTCTAGTTGTTCTACCTCTTTGTGACTGATTTCTTAAACAAAGGCAGATTTGATACTCCAGGAGGTATGCAGAATGCTGGCATAAAATAATTATTTAAAGATCACTTGAAAGAATAACTACCTACACCATGAAGTTTGTCCAGCAAATGGGGACTAAACAGCAGTGAGCACTCTGTAGGAATAGTTTGAATTATATCCTAATAAAAGAAATGTGAGCAAACCCTGGACTTCATGGAAGTGACAATATAATGTAGGCTCTTAGTAATGTAATGAACCCTATATAATAACTTGGATGTGTCTCTAGTTATTATCCATCCTAATATTCAAGAAAATGAATAAATGAAAAAGGCACTTACTGCATGAAAAGGAAGAAATCCTTGTCTTTAAATATAACACGCGATATATTAACAATTGTTATTCTCCTATTATTTTGTTATGAAATTTTGTTTTACTTTTTTTCATAAAAGAATAATAAACTCACTGAGAGAGAAATTAGAGAACAACACCCTTCACAATAGCATCCAAGAAAAAAAAAAAGAAATACCTAGGAATCAATCTAACAAAGGAAGTAAAAGACCTCTACATTGAAAACTACAGTACTGTGAGAAAGGAGATCAAAGAAGATATCAGAAAATGGAAAAATATCCCTTGTACTTGGGTAGGAAGATGCAACATAGTGAAAATGGCCATACTTCCAAAATTACTATACAGATTTAATGCAATCACAATCAAAGTACGATTAGCATACCTCACAGAACAAAAGAAAACAGTCCAGAAATTCATTTGGAACCAGAAGAGACCTAGAATAGCAAAAGCAATTCTGGGCAACAAAGGAAAGGCAGGGGGTATCGTAATGCCTGACTTGAAATTATAGTACAGAGCTACTGTGATAAAAACAGCACAGGGCCGGTGAGATGGCTCAGCGGCTTAAGCGCCTGCCCGGCAAGCGCGAGGGCCCGAGTTCGACTCCCAGATCCCACATACGAAAAAGGGGCCGGTGATATCGCTCAGCGGCACGGGTGCCTGCTGGCGCGCGAGGTCCTGAGGTCGACCCCCCGGTACCCACAAAAAAAAAAAAACAAAAACAAAAACAGCATTTTACCACCAAAAAAAAAAAAAAAAAAAAAAAAAAACAGAAAAAGAAAGACCTGAGGATCAATGGAACAGATTAGAAGATGCAGAAACCACTTCAAATGCATTCAGCCACCTGGTCTTTGACAAAGGGGCCAAACTCATTCACTGGAAGGATAGCCTCTTTAATAAGTGGTGCTGGAAAACCTGGCTTTCCACATCCTGAAGACTAAAACTAGACCCATGTCTATCGCCATGCACTAAACTAAAATTGAAATGGATCAAAGATCTAAATATTAAAACAGAAACACTAAATCTGCTGGAAGATACAATATTTAGAACTCTGGAAGTCATTAGTGTAGACATAGACTTTATGAACAAAACCCCAATCATACAGGAATTATCACAAAGAATCAACAACTGGTATCTCATCTTATTCCAAGGCTTTTGCACAGCAAAATAAAGCAGCAATAGTGTAAAAAGACAGCCCACAGAGTGGGAAAAATTTTATGCCAGCTGTTCTTCAGAAAAAGGATTAATATCTAGAACATATAAAGAACTGAAAAAATCAGACCCTCCAAATCAAATACCCAATCAAAAAATGGGCATCTGAAATGAATACACACTTCTCAGAAGTACAAATGGCAAATAAATATATGAAAAAATGTTCAACATCACTGGTCATTCAAGAGATGCAAATTAAAACAACACTGAGATTCCATCTCACTCTAGAAAATAACTAATAACAAATGCTGGTGGGGCTGTGGGGAAAAAGGAACCCTTCTCCACTGTTGGTGGGAGTGTAAACTAGTGCAACCACTGTGGAAATCAGTGTGGAGATTCCTCATAAACTAGGATTGGAGGTCCCATTTGACCCAGTTATTCCCCTTCTTGGTACCTTCCTGTAAGAATTAAAAGCATCAGACCACAGCGATATATGCGCATCCATGTTTTTAGCAGTACCATTTGTAATAGCTAAATCTTGGAAGCAATCCAAATGCCCATCGACCAATGAATGGATAAAAAAGATGTGGTTTTTAAATATAATGGAATAGGGCCGGTGAGATGGCTCAGCGGCTTAAGCGCTTGCCCAGCAAGCGCGAAGGCCCGAGTTCAACTCCCGGAACCCACATACGAAAAAGGGGCCGGTGATATCGCTCAGTGGCATGGGCGCCTGCTGGCGTGCGAGGTCCTGAGGTCAACCCCCCGGTACCCACAAAAATAAATAAATAAATAAATAAATAAATAAATAAATAAATAAAATGGAATATTGCTCAGCCATAAAGAAGATAAAATTGAGACATTTATAGGTAAACGGATGGACCTTGAAACCATAATCATAAGTGAAATAAATCGGACACACATGTGTAAATATCTTATTGTCTCTCTGGTGTGAGAAACTGAAAGTGTAAATGAGAACAAAAATATAGAATAGATATTATGAAATAGGAAGAAACTCTTCCAAAGGTAAGGGGAATGGGGGGGGGAGATAGAAAAGAAGGGAGGGAAAGAAAAAATGAGAAAAGGAGGATAAAATGAAAGCCAAGCTTTGTGAATGGGGAGGAGAAGGGGGTTTGAAAGGAAGGGATGGGAATGGGGGGAAAGAGGAATCTAGCATGTACATAACAAATTCCCTATAAGGAATGTGTTTATTATGTATACCTAAATTGTACCAATATACTTAAACTAAAATAAAAATGTTGATATTAGTTTATCAATAAAAAGATCCAAACCATAAGTTTTTTGTTACTTTTGATATCAAAGAGGAGTAAAATATAAATAACAATCACTGTTCTTGAATTCTGCTGTAAATCTCTAAATTTCCAAACCAGTAGCTCATTTTTACTCCAAATAAACTCAGACAGTGAACGGTGTTTTGATATTATATAAACAAGTTATATAAACAATTTTGCATAAAGCTATCATTGGGTATAAAGAAAAGAATGCTGAAGAATATCACCTTGATTGTTTACACTTTCATTATTTTTAAAGTTGTCAAGGTCATTACAATATTACACTAATGACAATCAAATTAAAATACGTACATGCTACAAGTCATTGCCAAATTTCTTTTCTTTGTTTCATCTTATCTGTCTTGATGGTTCTTTTACTTGTCACCATTCAGTCTTCAATCCATGATAACCTAACCCTTTCTTACACATTCTATTGAAATTTCTTATGTCAAGGATACCATTTTCTCTAAATGCAATCTATTTCTTGTCTGAAAGAATTTTGCTCTTGATAGCTCAATGTTTATGCCCACAAAATTGTTACTAATTTAAGTACACATCTGTGTATTGCACACTGTATAACTATATAAAATTATCACAATGTACTCCATACATTTGTACCATTAAATTAGTAAAAATGGAAAAAAAATTATACCTGCTCCAGGTTCATTACTTTTGAAGTTAATCACACTCCATGTGAAACCAAGGTATTGCTCAAGTATTTAGAAAGCTTTCAAAAATCCTTGTGATTTATACATTGGGCAATGTACATGCAATTTGTCATTTGGCAAATTGGTCATTCATGTATCTTTTCCAGACAACTTATCTTTATTTGTTGTTGTAACAAACCAGACAGATAGGAGTTAAAAATATATAGACTAGTGCCCTATTATTAAAAAAATAGACTAGTGCCCACTTATCAGATGGACATGATTCCATATCCCCGGTGTATGCTTCCAACTGTTGATAGTAATAATTCACACACACACTCACCCATATGTAGCATTTTATATACATATATACCTATGAAAAGTTGATGAATTATGCACACATAGAGATTCACAATAGTACTTAATACTGAAAGGTTATAATAAAACAGTGTAATCAGTGCTATGTGAATGTGGTGTATTTCTCTGAATGTTGCCCCCATTTTTGTGCTCACCATCCTTGTCTTGATGTCATGGCATAATGACATGGCATGATGTGCTAGCATTCTTGTCACAGCATCACAGACGAGCTATGTGATGAAATAAATGATGGATCACAGTGGCATGAGATTTAATCATGCTATTGAGAAAGACATGATTTGAACCTTTTCACTTATTTCTGGAATTTAAAGTATTATTAGACTCTGGAAAACTGGCAGAATTAGCATGTGAATAAAGAGGCATGATGATTATCTCAGCTGGTGCCACACCCTCCCTACAGACATACAGGGGCAGAAGTTGTACCCCAAATCCAGGCAGTCCTCCATCAAAGCTTTTGGTAGGTGAATCCAATGCTTCAGTTTTTATGCACTGAACTCATATGCTTGTCGTCACATGCTCGTGGTACACACTTGTGGCTCTCTACTTCTGGGGTGACAATGTGCTCTCATACCCATCATTTCAGTTTCTGTTTTTTGGGATCATATTCTGTGGATTTTCTTTAAAAACATAGGAAGGATGCTGAAATCCTTATACACATGCATATTCAGGGTCCTGCTATTTGTAGACGATTGAATCTACTCTTCGAGGTACTCTGTTATTTTACTTATATAAAAAAAAATCAGAAATTGAAAAATGAGATAGATATCTTATATATTGAAACAGGACAAAGAAATGGAAGGGGGATGGGAGGGGGAAGTAAAAAAGGTTCAGATGTGTTGTATACATATGCTACTCTGACAAAAATGTAAACACACCCTGTAACTATGTATTGGTAAAAATTTTAACTTATTAAAATTTGTTTGGTTTTGGATTGTTAATCATGTCATCAGTGTAACTTGGAGACATGCCAAAAAAAACCTGGTAAAGTGCACTTCTGTGTTTTGGTGTGTGCCTTTCTAGAGAAAACTGATATGTGGGCCATTGATCTGAGTGGGAAACAACTGTCTGATAAAATTAGTGTCATCCAAGAGGAGGAGCCATTGGTGGATTGAAAAAAATGTGAAAAGGGAAGCTTCTGCATACTTGAATTTTCTAAACAGGTATGATTTTTGATGCTGTCATCATCCAAGGACATCACACTCCTGAGTGTGGATTTAGCCTTTGACCACACACCATTACTAGGGGTTCCTTATAAAGAGTCAAAGCCTTCCCCCTTGAACTGTGGTTGCATTATTGGTTCTTCTTGTTCTTAAACTTCTAGCTTCATTTGGGCAGTCAGTGGTTTCCCAGGTTTAAGCCCTTAGGCACCCATTGTAGGAGTATCCAGCATCTGATTATATGACAAAGCCTAAAAAATCCTTTACAAGATGAGCAAAGTAGGAAAAGAAACTCTTACACACACACACACACACACACACACACACACATGTTCCACTGCAGGATACCGACTAACACAGCACTGAACCCAAGAGAGAATGTAATGAGGTCGGTGTTATGTGCACCACAACCTTAATAAAGTCGAAGTGGTTATGGATGTTCTTTGAGGTACCAAGTGGAAATAGTTGATCAACCCAAAAAAGTTGAAATAAAAAATTTATTGAATATGCATTTAACATACTCAATCTAATGAACATTATACTATGCCCTTGCTAAATCAACATGCTTATCATGCTTATATTGATCTGTAGTCAGGAAAAAAATTCAACATAGAGCCTGTTTCATAATATAATATAATATAATACATATAGTTTATTAAATAGAATACATTGAAGAGTACTTGTTTCCTCTTGATACCTGGTGGCTGACAGAGCAGGGCTCACTGTTGCTGACAAACAAAAAGAGTGAGTATTGCTGTGGTAAACAGGAATAAGCATTAACTCTTTGGGGAAGACACCCAGAAGAGGAAGTAGTACCTGGAATGAAATTACAATTTTTAGTTTTTTGAATACTTTCTATGAAAGCTTCTGAGGTGGTTGAACTAGTTTACATTCCCACCAATGATGCTGAATGGTTCCTTTTTCCCCTGCAGCCTGGTGGACATTTTTTTCACTTCTTGCTGATCTGTGCTCTTTCTGGAATAAGACACTGTTCCAAATTGCATTTCTCTATTGTGCAAAAATGTCTGATATGTCTTCAGGTATTTGTTGGCAATTTGTACTTCTGAGAAGTGTGTATTCATTTCATTTGCTTGTTTTTTCCAGATATTAGTCCTCTGAGAAGCTGGCAAATTTCTTCCCCATTCTATAGGTTATTTCTTTATTCTGTTGTTTGCTTCCATGTCTGTGCACAAGTTTTTAAAAATTTTATATAATCCGTTTTGTTTGTTGTGTCATCCTACTTTATTTTCTACCAAAAACACCAGTAGCAGCATTGAGAAAACTAATTTTTCATGTCTCTATATTCACGTGTCTCTATGGAATGCCCGGCTTATTCATGTTTCATTGTTTATGTTTTAGTCTATGACACAGGCGTATATGACTGCTGTACAAACATTATCATGAAAAGAATATTTCCTGAGCAGCAGAATGATTTGCAATAATATTTTTTATCCTATCATAGGTTTATGTTCTTAACCCAAACTTATTTCCTTAAATTTCAAATGCAGATATCAAAAGAACGTTTTTGTAGTTTGCTAAGGCATCTAGCTAAACTTTCTCCCGACCCCAGCCTCAAAGCCACGATCACCCTGTCTCAGGCCCTTCTGATGCTGGGAACTAAAGGAATGCACCGTCGCTTTTGGCTTAGACCTTTACACATTGAGTGAGAAAAGGACAAAAACTGATGTGTGGTGTTTTGTATTAAAATAATTTTGATACTGGGGAGTAAACCTAAGGGTAATAAAGCACAGAGCTATGTCTGCAGGCCTTTCACATGTATTTTGAGAGAGGGTTTCCCTAAATTGAAGAGGATGGCCTCAATTTTATTTTCCTCCCATCTCTGCCTCCCGTGTTGGTGGGATCATAATCAGACATCACCAGGGTGAGCAAGATTTTTTTCATGGTAAAATAATGGGAAAGTAAATGTGCTCGGGATAAAATGTCTTGCAGTTCCAATATCCCATCACTTGCTGGAACAGTAACACACACAACACATCTTCCTGGCGGTGGCAAGAAGCAGAAGCGTGCTGCAGGGAAGCTACCCACATTTTGTAGGGTATAAAAATTGACAACTCAACTCTGCAGTAGAGTGTGTTATATTCCATGAATCACAGCAGATATTTCAGGTATAAAACAGACATAATTTTAGATGATATTACACAACTGGTGAGTAATTTATGTGGTAAAAAAATTACCACCAAATTAAGTCACTGCACTATGAACATGAAAGATAAAATTTCAATGGTAAGAAAACTTAAAATTTTATGTAAATGATAATATTGGCTCCAATATTAAGGAAAAACGGCAAAATTATTCCATGATGTAATATACAATGATGGGATATATGCAGGTAACTTGTCATATGAAAAACAACATTTGCTAATCTAAAAGTTGTGTGAAAACTACTCAACTTTGTCAAAAATACATGTTCATAAGTCTCTGAAAATATATCTTTATATAAAATATAGCATCAAATTAAAAAATAGTTTATGTTGGGCCAGTGAGATGGCTCAGCGGCGTAAGCACCTGCCTTGCAAGCGCGAGGGCCCGAGTTCGACTCCCGGAACCCACATACAAAAAAGGGGCCGGTGATATCGCTCAGCGGCACGGGTGCCTGTTGGCGCGCGAGGTCCTGAGGTCGACCCCCTGGTACCCACAAAAAAACCCCAAAAAACAAAAAAATAGTTTTACACAGAATTTGGAGTATATAGACCAAAAAATTAAAATAAAGGTCATGGTAAAATCCCAACAATTAACAAAAAAATTAACAAAATTGTTTTAGTGGCCTATGCCTCCAAATTCTAAAAGGAAAACAAAAACTACATAAATACCAACACTGTTTGAAAGTAAAAAAAAACCACATTTTAATTCACCATGATTAATTAAAAGAAACTATGTATTAAGCTCAAAGATACTCAGACAAAATTACATAATTGTGTTAACTCAATATTTTTATAAACACTGGAGATACATAATCCACATATTTATATGTGATTTACTGAAAAACACACAATGTATGCACTTTAGGATATCTACATCTGGCATTGCATCTTCTGGAAAATTTATGAATATTGAAATCAAAGTCTTTGTATTAATTATTCCTACAGGTCTCCACTATATGAGATAATTTTCACAGAATATTCAACATAGGCTAACATATAAAGTTTCTTCCCAGTGCAACTTCTTTCATGTATTTCACAGTATGTGTGCATACCGAAAGCTTTCCCACATTGCTTACAGATATAGGGTTTCTCCCCATGTGAGTTTTTTATGGCTACAAATGAGAACTTATTAGCCAACCCTTTCCCACACTGTGCACATGCACATGGTTTTCCCCGTGAATTCTTTCATGTATTTGACAATTACGTGTGCTGAAAGCTTTCCCACATTGCTTACAGACATAGGGTTTCTCCCGCAGTGTGATTTCTTCATGTATTTACAATAACCCTGTGTACTGAATGCTTTCCAAGTCTGCTTACATATCTATGGTTTCTCCCTAGTGTGAATTCTTTTATGTCTTTGACAATGACTGCTTGTGCGGAAAGCTCTCCCACATTGCTCACATACATAGGGTTTCTCCCCAGTGTGAGTTCTTTCATGTCTTCGACAATCAACACCTGTGCTGAAAGCTTTCCCACACTGCTTACACACAAATGGTTTCTCCCCAGTGTGATTTCTTTCATGTAGTTTACAATAAAAACGTGTACTGAAAGCTTTCTGACATTGCTTACACACATAGGGCTTCTCACCAGTGTGAGTTCTTTCATGTTTTTGACAATCATCACGGTTGTTGAATGCTTTCCCACACTGCTTACATACATAGGGTTTTTCCCCAGTGTGAGTTATTTCATGTCTTTGACAATGACTGTGTCTGCTGAAAGCTTTTCCACACTGCTTACATACATAGGGTCTCTCCCCAGTGTGAATTCTTTCATGTACTTTAAAATTACCATGTGCCTTGAAAGCTTTCCCACATTGCTCACATACATAGGGTTTCTCCCCAGTGTGAGTTCTTTTGTGTCTGTGAAGGGAATTATTATGAGCTAAAGTTTTCCCACATTTCTTAGACATGCAGGGCTTCTTTCCAGCATGGCTTTTTTCATGTACTTCAATATAGTGGGATAAAATAAAGGCTTGATTGCAAGATTTATATTGATAGCATTTCTCTACCTCTTCATTTCTGTAAGGGAAAAAAAATCACAATAAAATGGGTCTGCAAATTAATGATTTACCAGAACAAGTTTTGGTTTGATGCCTCATAAGAAATTTTGACAATGAATTAACTCAATGCCCTGGAGGATACCTTCAAAACAGCCATTCCCAAAATTTCATTTGGAAATTTTTAAATTGCTATACTTTGCAATATATAAGCTTTAGTTTCATTTTGAGCAATTGGTACATATGTATATCACATATTGATCATTTTTGCTACTTTTCCCATCAGTCTCCCCCTTCTCTTCTTACCCTGTTCATCTTTCCCATCTCCAAAATGTCAGCCTTTACTTTTTCTATCCCCTTTCCTTTATTTTACTCCCTAATTTGTAGTTTTGGTTTCTCATAGAGAGGAAACCATATGACACTTCATATTCTGCACCTGGCTTATTTCATGTATCATCATGGGATGAAGACCCACCCATTTCTTTTGGCAAATGACATGCTATCATGTCCTCTTTATAGCTGAGTATACAGCACATTTTTTCTTTTCAGTGCTGGGAATTAAACACAGTTCTTAGCATGGAATCACATCTCCAGCTCTTCAATTTCTGATTTTGAGAGATTCTCAATGACGATTAAGTCCCTCGGCTGAACTTGAGCTTGCGTCCAGCTGAACCTGCTCCCAGGGTGCTGGGTTTGCGAGAGTCCACCGCCACAGAGAGCCCATCCAGAACTCGCTTTACCCATGCGTCCAATCCAGGCTGACTCCAGGGTTTAGCTGTTTTAAACTGTCCTGCTTTGAGTATGGTTTTGTGTATATCACTATAATAGGATAATTTTAACACTTTTAGGAATAAACCCAGGAGGGGTATGCCTGGATCAAGTGGAATTTCTATTTTTACTTGAGACATCTGCATACTGATTTTCATAGTAGCTGTGCTTAAAATCCCCACCAACAATGCTGGAGGGTGTCTTCTAAGAATTTTAAAATATGAAAGGACTCAATTCTCTGGAGGATGGCTTGAAAACACCTATTATTACAATACTAGCATTTATCTGCACTTTGAATACAGGTTCCTGGTTAGTAATTTTTCAGATACTGAATGTCTCATATTCACATGTAAATATACATAGATATCCTAAGGATGGGTTCCCGTAATTCAAAATTTATTATTTTTGTATACACCTCTACACAATAATTATATGCAATTTCATACATTTTTATGATGTTGATCCATGAATGATTATATGAGATAGTGTCACTTGTTGGATATCAGTACTAACTCAGTTCCCTATATTGTAATATTTCTGTATTCACTTGTCAGATTATACATAAACTGTATACATCTTTGGAGAATATTTGTGAGATTAAATAAATTTGAACATGGCCTTGTTTCTTTGATTGTCATATTTCTGCTCAAAAAATGACTCTTGAAGAATATACTTTTTCTTTGTGAGTGCAAATTACCTTAGATTTCTCCAGTAATGTTTGTACTCTTTTTCAACTTCCTGGCTATTGCAGGCTCTTCCTGAAATGTAGATGTAGAAATATAAGGAATCACTATATTATTACATAAATATTAATAGATTCCAGTTAGATTCATAATATAATGTTACCATGCACGAGACATTCTTCAAAAAGTCTCCACATTCTATTTAATGGAACTGTACCAATGAGCAAGAAACAATGTTCTCTAATTGTATAAATGAGACAATGATGTCATCCTTACCTATAGCAGCCAGGTTCATAAGCGTTTCCCCCATCACATCTCTGTAGAGCTTCTTTTGGGATGGATTTAGCAAAGCCCACTCCTTCATGGTGAAGCTCACAGCCACATCCTCAAAGGTCACTGTCTCCTAAACGATCACACATGTTTCTTGAAGAAAGGTTGAGACTCACAGCCTGGGAAACCCAACTCCTCTGATAAATGTTGAGCTGAGAGCCAGGTGTGGTGGCGCATGTCTGTAATCCCTGCACTCAGGAAGGAGGCTGAGGCGCAAGGACTGACATGAGTTCAAGGCCAGCCCAGGATACACAGTGAGTTCAAGTCCAGCCTGAACTACATAGTGAGACCCTGTCTCAACAACCCCAAGAAAAAAAGCTGAATGGAGGCTGAATCCTTCAAATATTAACTCTGTGTTGTGCTAATCAATTCCTTGTGCATGCACATCTATTTCAGATGGCAATTCTGATGGAAGATTACCGCACACTGCAAAAGCAACAGCAGACAGGAGCCCCATTTCTTCTGCGGGGTCATTGCAAGGGCGCAGAGTCTCTAAAGCAGAGCTCATGGAGGGAGCCTGGAAGATCTCCACCAACGAAACACTGGGGCAGATGACTATGTGATGAATGCGTTTATAGGTAATTTCTTTTTTTTTTTTTTTTTTGTGGGTACCGGGGGGTCGACCTCAGGACCTCGCGCGCCAGCAGGCGCCCGTGCCACTGAGCGATATCACCGGCCCCTTTTTTGTATGTGGGTTCCGGGAGTCGAACTCAGGCCCTCGCGCTTGCAAGGCAGGCGCTTAAACCGCTGAGCCATCTCACCGGCCCCCCGTTTATAGGTAATTTCTGCTTTAATCTTATTACTTATGGCATTGAGTTCATCTTTCTTTGTACTTAGTCAGCATTTTGAAACTTTCATTTGATTTCATAGAAAAAAATACATAAACAGCAAATAAGGTTTATGAATAATAATTAAACTATTAGTGGAAAAAGTTTTATTGGAATAAGTCTATGAACAACAAAATAGGGAAAGGGTAGTGTACTATCTTATAGCTCAGTGTCACCAAATGGTCACACTTCACTCCAATATTAGAAATTCTAGGGAGTGTAATGATGGGAAGATGAAGAAAATATATTATGTGGATTGAAAACCAATGTATCGCAAAGTAATTAGGCACAAAAGGAAAATTTCAGACAGGTGTGGTCATACATGCCTATAATCCCAACACTTGGGAGGCTGATACAGGAGGATTGGCATGAGTTCAAGGTCATCCTGTGCTACATAGTCAGTTCAAGACCAGTCTGAAATACAAAGTGAGATCCTGCCTCAAATACCCACAAAAAGAAAACTTCAAAAAAAAAAATTATTTCGGGCCGGTGAGATGGCTCAGCGGCGTAAGCACCTGCCTTGCAAGTGCGAGGGCCCGAGTTCGACTCCCGGAACCCACATATGAAAAAGGGGCCGGTGATATCGCTCAGTGGCACGGGTGCCTGTTGGCGCACGAGGTCCTGAGGTTGACCCCTGGTACCCACAAAAAAAAAAAATTATTTCACTTACAAATGACACCATTGATTTGTTAAAAAATAATAGCTGTACAGCATAATAAAAGTCTAACAACAGTCAATACCTTCTAAACAAAAAGATTGATAACTTACATAATATACATGAAAGACATTCAAATTCCATCTTTCATGGTACAAATGGATCTCAGGAAAGGAAGATAGTTTTCAATGGGTCCACACGAATATAGAATATTAATTCATGATACAGCTGGTGCTATATGTCTCTAGAGGAAATCACAATCTGTTTCATTTATGTTCAGGGAGAAACAGGTATGTACTTGGAAACCTAGATTGTATACTCTTTTATTCTATGTACAATAATTAAGTTACATATTAAAGTGGAAAAGGTAAACTTGAATGCCATGAGAATTCATAGTGAAAAAACTTAGATGTGAAAAGTGGTTCCTAAGAAGAAAATCAAGTAATCATCAGAAGGAGGATAGACTGAAATATACGAAAATCATGGGAAATAAACAAGACAAGAAGATAATATTTGTTTCATATAGGGAGTGGAGATCAATGAACAGAAATCTAAAAAAATGACAACATACTAACTCAAGAGAAAACACTGAATAGAAAACAAGAACCAAATCTTTTTCAGAAAAATTGCCAAAGAAAATGGACGTATGGAAGAACACAATAAGGAAGTAGACTTATGCAAGAAGGGAGACTCAACTGATAATGCTCTACACTCATTTCCTTTACTTTGGAGGTTACCGAAATCTACAGACAAGAGGCTCCTTTCCACTGTCCAGAGAAAACACTGTGCTATTATTCCTGGAGGTAGATGTGATTCTTTTCAAGGAAACTTGAAAAATCTTGAACCATATGATGAATGGAATGGATGAGAAAGCACTTTGCCCTTGAGTCACATACCTGTGAACAATAGTGAGACAAAAAAACTCCAAAAATATTTCACTTTGCTATTTCTATAATACTCACTTGTTGAAAATTGCAAGGGAGAAAACCAGAAGCACACTGTTCACAGAAAATCACATATGGTAAACATAGGAAAAGTCACCAGAATAGGACAGTGATCATGGGGCAGGAGAGGTTTGAGTCAAATCAATCACCTGGATAGTTTCATCCATTGCCCAAGGCAACTTTCTGCCCAAAAAACTTTCTGAATATTCCCAGCATATTTACATTGTTGTTATTGTTACTTCTCACCAATAATTTTTTTTTTTTTGTGGGTACTGGGGGTCGAACTCAGGACCTCATGCACCAGCAGGCGCCCATGCCACTGAACAATGTCACCGGCCCTTTTTTCGTATGTAGGTACTGGGAGTTGAATTCAGAACCTCACGCTTGCCAGGCAGGTGCTTATGCTGCTGAGCTATCTCATTGGCCCTCACCAATAATTTTGAAGATAAAATTTATTGCAAAATATTTAAACACTAAATTACCATTAAGAAAATACACATTAATTTGTATCTGTTTGTCTGCATTCATATACGAAAAGATGAGACATCATTCACACACTGGGCAATGAGAAGCAAAGCAGAACAGTTGAAAACAGGAGACCTGCAGATCCCCAGCAAGCAGCAGTCCAACTCTGTTGCCCATCAGAACAGGTTAGACTGTCAGAGAAAGAGCGGAAAGATGTCAGAGCTGATCAGTATCTAGACATTTGTGTTACAGGGCCAATGGTGTGCCTACCTGGACGGGAGTGGTTGTTACACTGACATTGATGAGGATAGATTAAATAGACAGCTATGCAAAAAGACACACTGGTCTAGCATTGATTCAACAAAATATGCAGAAGATACATTTAGTTAACATTATTCAACTTGTACCTCAAAGTAAATAATTATTACACTGATCAGATGATGTGATAGGCAGTTCTCCAGAAAGAACAGTCCTTGATACATGGTCCATGAAACAGCATCAAACTACATGAGGCAAAAACACGAATGTGAAGAGAAAAATCACCAATTGACAAGCATGTCTGAAAAATTTAAAACAACTCCATTGGTACTTGATAGCTGAAGAAGGCCTGAAAATCCATAATGGAACAGTTAAAATTAACAACATCATGCCTCAAGGGGATTGATTGGATATTCCATAATACCTTTTCAAATAACTACATAGTACACAGTCTTATCAAAATCACAAGAAATATTTACTCAACTAGACCATGATTAGACCAATAATAAAGTACTTAATTTCTAAGGAAAAAAAAAAAAATTGAAATGTATTATGGACATGTGCCAACTCCCTACAATGAATATAATCATTATGTACTCTAAATATGTCAAAAAAAGAAAAATAATAAAACTTAATATGTTCAAAGTAATGGAATCATACAAAGCAGGCTATCACACATCTTGAAATGAAATTTAAAACCAACAGCAGAAACATTTTAAAAATACTCCTAATGAGCCAGGTGTGGTGGCTCATACTTGTAATCCCAGCACTTGGGAAGCTGAGGCAGGACTATTGCTGTGAGTTCAAGGCAAGCCTGGGCTATGCAGCAAGTTCAAGACCAGCCTAAACTACATAGCAAGACCCTGTCTCAAAAAGCCAAAAAATTAAAACAAAATACTCCTAAGAATTAGAGATTAAACTAAACATTTTAAAAAGACATATGGTTCTAATTGTAAATTGG
Organism: Erethizon dorsatum; assembly: GCA_028451465.1. NCBI lineage: Eukaryota > Metazoa > Chordata > Mammalia > Rodentia > Erethizontidae > Erethizon > Erethizon dorsatum. Next base: position 34,272,501 of record CM051835.1, on the reverse strand, counting down.
ATGGAATATTATGGACTTCATAATGTATGACAATGAATATACAATATATTATTTCAGGGACCCAGAAATGGGTGATTCAAAAGAAATTTTTAAAAATGAATACACATATTAGAAAACTACAAAGATCACAACATCAGAAAATTAGAGAAACAACAGAACATAACAATGAAAATCACTCTAGAAATAATAGGACATTTCTTTGCTCATTATTTATGTAGATTATGGACAATAGAGAAGAAATTAATAAAAGTATCAAGAGCAGCAGATGTCTGGGAAGATGGCAGAGTGGTGGGCAGTGGAAAACAAGCTTCTTTGAGATTTGGAGTCCAGACACTGGCATATAGCAACATGGAGAAGAGAAGGAGTGAAGTGGGTCCCCAGGACCCAGCAAGGATCTGGAGGGAGAATTGGAGCCCACAGAGACAGCAAAGAGGGACCGCAACGCAGAAGGGGGAGGTGGCGAATGACGTTTTCTCCCTGAATCCTGGCTAATGCTGTGAGAGAGGCAGCTTGAACCTGCGGAGACACAGTGACTACAGACGACCCTAGAGGCTTCCGTGGAGAAACACACTGGAGAAATTAAGCAGTGGGTGCTGTGGGCCACGCTGGCTGGTGAGTGAATCCAATCCAAACATCCCCAGCAGAGGGCAATTGGCCAGTTGCCATTGGGAAGCGGCCAGCTGAGCCTGGGACTCAGAGTAGCTATGGGTTGGCTGCATCTAGGGGCTCCCAGCGTCAGGGTGATATGCAGCCACGGGAGACATCCGGGGTCAGGGAGGGAGCTGAGTTCAAGCCAGCAAGAAGCACCCAGAGTGATGTGGGCCGAATAACTCAGGTCCCAGCCTCACAGCTAGAAGTCAAGATCAGACCGAACTTCAGAGGACTTATTCACAGGCATGCTGTGAACACGCTTCGTAATTCTACCTCAGGCTTGCAGGCATCGGCCAACTCAAATCTGGGCTCCGTCGCCCCCTTTGTCTGCCAGTGACAACAGAGACACACCCAGAAGGGCACAACTTTTTTCTTCCTTTCTTTGATTTTTTTCCCTTTATTGTTTGTTATTGTTTATATATGAGTGCAAACATTAGTTTTAGATTTTTTGCTTTATTCTACTCCTCTGTTGCATGCTTCTTTCTTTCCCTCCTGCTTCCTTCACCAGTTTCCCAAAGCTTGTGGAATCTTCCTTTGTGCTTCAGCCTTGCTTCTAATCTCCTTTTCTTCTTTCATTCCTCTATTTTTTCTCTTATATCTTTTACATTTTCTCTCCTGAGGATAAAATTGCTCTATCGAGGGGACATTTACTGTATATGATTTTCTGCTTTGTTTTGGATTTTGATATATAACTACAAATCTTGTTTCCATGATTGAAGGTGGCTAATTAATATTTACTACAGTTTGTCATTTTCTAGGCTGTGCTTGATGCTATTATTACTGATTGTACTACTTTAGTCAAGGTGACATTGTTGTTCTAAACAGTTGTTCTTCCTTGAATGCCAAGGCCAAGATTGCCTGAGGGTCATAAACAATATTATAGGCCAGTACCAAAGAAAAATGGATTAGGGCAAATAGGGAGCAATCTCTCATTCCTAGTCAATTGAAGAGATAGGATCTTGCAATAAACTCAAAACCCAAATGCCAGCTACAACTAAAAGACTTCTGTGAAAAGTTGACATTTCCTAAGGAGTTCTAAATACTAGTAATAAAGCTACTTGCCATAATCAAATTACAAGCAATGCAGAAAATAAACTAAAAAATAAACTGACAAGACACAAAACCAAGATGAAACCTCATACCTCCAGCTCACTGAAGACAAAGCCAGGGGGCAATGAAATGGAACAAATTGAAAGTCACCCACCTGAACTCTCAGCGTTGATAACAAAGGAAGTAACAAAGCAAATGAATGAGGCTGTAATAAAAATCAAATTAGAAATAATTTCTCAAACAATTAAAAAGATGATGACCATAATGAAAGACATCATTAGTGATGCTAGAGTAGAGATTAAAAAAAAATACAGCTTAAGAAAATAACAGAAACCATGAATGCTTCGCACAGGAAAGAAATGGAATCCATGAAACAGATTCAAACAGATATCCAGGAGGTTAAAACTCTGTGGAAAATATACACAGCAGAATTAACCCATGTGAGGACACAATACAGCGGACCTGCAAGTTACAATTGGTCTCACATATGAACAAATTGAGTTACGACTGAAATTTTAGGTTTAACTTATGACTAAAATCTTAAGTTATGGCCCAGATACTGGTGACTTGTGTAGTTGGCAAACAAAGACTCACAATGCCAGAAAAGCATATGTAAGCGTACATAAGTGTCAGTCTGAGCCCTGATGTGTGTGGACATGATTTTGGTCAGCACTTTATATAATCACTATGATTACTGCCATGAAAATGGCCTCAAAAAAGGCTAGAAAATTTATAATAGCTAAATCTTAGAAACAACCCAAATGTCCACCATCCGATGACTGGATAAAAAGGACGTGGTTTTTTCCATATAATGGAGTACTACTCAGCCATAAAGAAGGATAAGCTTGAGGCTTTTATAGGCAAGTGGATGCAACTTGAGACCATACTCATAAGTGAAATAAATCAGACCCACATGTGTAAATGTCATATTGTCTGACTAGTGTGAAAAACTGAATGAGTAAATAAGATCCAAAATATACAATAGATATTGTCAATAGGGAAGGAACTGTTCAAAAGAAAAGAGAAACTGTGATGGGGGAAGGGGACAGGAAGGAAGGGAAAAGGAAAAAATATATATGTGTAGAGAAAAGGTTTGTGCTAATATCGTTTGGACAATATTTCATGGCTATATCTTGTGTTCTGAATAACTACTATGTAGACAACAATACATAATGTATTAATTATTGTTACTCTCCTGCTAGCCTGTTTTGAAACTGTTTTATTGTTATTTTTATTTTTTTCTCTTTAAAATAAAGAAATTAACATTTTTTGGACAGGTGTAATGATGATGATGGTGGTGTGTGTGTGTGTGTGTTTAATATTTAAAAAAGCTAGAAAAGAAGCTAAGGAAGAAGGGGAAGGTAAAGAAAGCAATCACAATCAAAAAGAAGAAGGAAACTGAAGAAATATGAGAGTGGCATTTGTGTGACTTTTCTTGCTAATATGTACAGCATGTCAAAATCCACCATCTTAACAATCTTACAGAGAAAAACATTTCTATAAGGAAGCTGGTGTTGCTAAAGGTGTTACTCAAATTAATAAGCCATGATCAATAGTGTTAGATGAGGTAGAAAGGCTATTGTAAGTGTGGATAAATAAAAATCAGATGGCAGGTTATAGCCTGAGTCTATAATTTGTGAAAAAGCTGTGGCTATAAATGCAGATCTTGTAACGGATAATCCATCAATGAGTGATAATGGTAAAACATTTCATGCCAGAAAGGGGTGGTGTCACAATTTTAAAATGAGAACTGGGGTTCATAGTCTAAGTAGGCATGGTGAAGCAGCCAGTGCTGATAAAAGAGCTGCTGAAAATTACATATACCTCTTCAAAACAATGACACAGAGAAATAGCTTTTGCTCTCCTCAAGTTTTCAACTGTTGTGTTTTTTCTGGAAGAGAAAATGCCCAGGAGAATATACATTACCCAGGAAGAGAAGAAAATGCCAGGCCACAAGCCTACGAAGGATAGGCTAAACTTATTTCTATATGCCAATGTGAGTGGTGACCTCAAGATAAATTCTCTCTTGGTTTCTCACTCTGAAAACACTAGAGCATTCAGAAAACATAAAGCCATGAAGAATGGGCTAGGGGTTATGTGGAGATCTAATGCAAAAGCCTGGGTAACAACAGTACTTTTTCTTGAGTGGATCAGGGAGGCTTTCTGTCCTACCATTAATATCTAGAGGAAAAGGTTCACCACTCAAGGTTCTCCTCATGCACAATGCTCCTGCTCACCCATCAGATTTTGAAGAAGAATTGGCTGGAGAATTCCCATGGCTTTCAGTCAAGTTCCTCCCACCTAATGCAACTCCTCTACTGCAGCCCATGGACTAGGAGATTACAGCTAACTTTAAGAAGCTACACGCCAAGGAACTGTTCCTAAAGTGCTTCTAGATGGTCTCAGATACAGGTTTAATCCTTAAAGAGTTATGGAAGGAACATTACAACATCCTTTCCTGTGTGGGGTTAATTGAGAAATCCTGGGCCAGTGTCTCTCTAAGGACACTGAGATCTGCCTGAAAGAAAGTGTGGCCTAACATGCAGGAGAGAGACTTTGAAGGTTGTGTAGAGGAGCCTGTTGTTGATGGCATTGTCACAAATAGCTATGTGCCAATGTGAGAGAAAGAAAAGCCCAGGTCCTGAAAGATTTGCTACTGGATTCTAGATGAAAAATAGAGAAGATCTGATACCACTACTCCTCAAAATCTTTAATGAAATTGAAAAGGATAATCCCAAAGTTATTCCTTAAAGCAGGCAAAACACATAAATCAATAAATGTTATACACCACAGTAACATAACCAAGGACAAAATTCACATGATACTCTCAATAGATGCAGAAAAACATTTGACGAAGTTCAACAGGCATTCATAATTTTTTAAAAACCTACAGAAAATTGGAATAGATGGTCTTTATCTCAATCTGATAAAAACCATCTGTGGCAAACCAACAGCCAACATCATACTAAATGATGAAAAACTGAAAGCTTTCACTCTAAATCAGGAACAAGACAAGGATGTCCACCACCACCACTCCTATTCAATATAGTTCTGGAAACATTAGCCAGAAAATTAGACACAAAAAAGAAGAGGAATAGAGGTGGAAGTAAGGAAGTTAAATTATCATTATTTGCAGATGACATGATACTCTACATAGAAGATCCCAAAAACTCCACCAAAAGACTTCTAGATTTAATAACAAAATTAAGTTACATAACTGGATACAAAGTCAACACTCAAAAATCAATAGGCTTCCTGTACATGAATAATAAACTCACTGACAGAGAAACTAGGGAAACCCAACTTTCATAACAGCATGAAACAAAATGAAATACTCAGAAATCAGTAAAAGATCTTTGCATTGAAAACTACATATTGTAAAACAGGAAGAAACTGTTCAAAAGGAAAGAGAAACTGGGATGGAGTAATGGTGAAAAGAAGGAAGGGAAAAGCAAAATATATAGATAGATAGATAGATAGATAGATAGATAGATAGATAGATAGATAGATAGATAGATAGATAGTTAAGGCAGATACACTAATTTCTCTTAGTTCATTGAAAAGAAAGATTTGTGCTAATATTGTTTAGACAATTGAATGCTGATATCCTCTACTTTGAGTACCTAATTTAAAGATAACAATATGCAATGTATTAACCATTGTTACCCTCCTATTGTTTTTGAAATTTTGTTCTATTTTTTCTCTTTAAAATAAAAATTAAAAAAAAAGAGGAAACTACAGTACTCTGAAAAAGGAGACTGAAGAGAGTATCAGAAAATGGATATTCTGGGCCGGTGAGATGGCTCAGCGGCTTAAGCGCCTGCCCGGCAAGTGCAAGGGCCCGAGTTCAACTCCTGGAACCCACATACGAAAAAGGGGCCGGTGATATCGCTCAGTGGCACGGGCGCCTCCTGGCACACGAGGTCCTGAGGTCAACCCCCCGGTACCCACAAAAAAAAAAAAAAAAAAAAAAAAAGAAAATGGATATTCCTTGTTCTTGGGCTGGAAGAACCAAGACAGTGAAAATGGCCATCGTCCAAAAATTACTACACAGATTTAATGCAATAGTAATCAAAGTACCATTAATATACCTCACAGCATTAGAGAAAACACTCCTAAAATTAATTTGGAATAAGAAGAGACCTATAATAGAATAAACAATTTTGGGCAACAAAGGCAAGGCAGGAGATATCACACTCCCTGATTGAAAACAATGATCAACGGAACAGATATGAAGATGCAGAAACAACTGTAAACACACTCAGCCACCTTGTCTCTGACAAAGGTGCCAAACACATTCACTGGAAGAAAGACAGCCTCTTTAATAAATGGTGCTGGGCAAAATGACTTTCCACATGCTGAAGATTAAAAGTAGACCCATGTCTGTCACCATGCACTAAACTAAAGTCAAAATGGATCAGAGATCTAAATACTAAAATAGAAACACTACATTGGCTGCAAGAGAGAATAGGTAGAACTCTTGAAGTCACAGGTGTAGGCAAAGCTTCATGAACAAAACCTTGATCACATGGTAAATATTACAAAGAATCAACAACTGTGATCTCATCTTATTAAAAGCCTTTTGCACAGCAAAAGAAACAACTAATAGAGTGAAGAGACGACCCACAGAGTCAGAAAAAAATGTTCACCACCTGTTCCTCAAAGGGATAATATGTAGAATATATAAAGAACTCAAAAAAAATCATACCCTCCAAATTTGAAGACCCAATCCAAAAATGAGCATCTTGAAGTGAATAGACACTTCTCAGATGAAGAAGTAAAGGGGCAAATAAATATATGAAAAAAAGGGCCGGTGAGATGGCTCAGCGGCATAAGCGCCTGCCTTGCAAGCGCGAGGGCCCGAGTTCGACTCCCGGATCCCACATACGAAAAAGGGGCCGGTGATATCGCTCAGCGGCTCGGGTGCCTGTTGGCGTGCGAGGTCCTGAGGTCGACCCCCCGGTACCCACAAAAAAAAAAAAATAGATATATATATATATATGAAAAAAAAGTTCAACATTACTGGTCATTAAAGAGGTGAGATAACATCTCACTCCAGATAGAATGGCTACTGTCAAGAAATCAACCACTGGGCCGGTGAGATGGCTCAGCGGCTTAAGCACCTGCCTTGCAAGCGCGAAGGCCCGAGTTCGACTCCCGGAACCCACATACGAAAAAGGGGCCAGTGATATCGCTCAGCGGCACGGGTGCCTGTTGGCGCGTGAGGTCCTGAGGTCGTCCCCCCGGTACCCACAAAAAAAAAAAAAAAAAAAAAAAAAAAAAGAAATCAACCACTAACAAATGCTGGCGGGGCTGTGGGGAAAAAGGAGCCCTTCTCCACTGTTGGTGGGAGTGTAGACTGGTGCAACCACTGTGGAAATCAGTGTGGAGACTCCTCAAAAAACTAAACTAGAGGTTCCATTTGACCCAGCTATTCCCCTTCTTGGTATCTTCTCAAAAGAATTAAAAGCATCATACAGTGATATATGCACACCCATGTTTATAGGAGCACAGTTTGTAATAGATAAATCTTGGAAACAGCCCAAATGCCCATCAACTGATGAATGGATGAAGAAGATGTGGTTTTTCATTTATACAGTGGAGTACTACTCAGCCATAAAGAGTAAACTTGAGACATTGCTAGGTAAATGGTTGGACCTTGAGGACATAGTCTTAAGTGAAATAAATTGGAGAGAGACAACATGGCTGAATAGAGGAGGAGACTCATTCAGAGCTACTCAGAGAAATTCAACTAAAACACAGGTAATTGGAAGAAAGTGGAGGGACATACATCCTGAAACCAAAATCAATCTGAAATAAGAGACTCATAGATCAAGCAAAACATTGATAAATGACTTAATAAAGGGCCAGCTAGCCCACCTGCCTGCTGGTGGGTCACCGGATTGGGACGACTTCCCACAATAGCTGGAATCTTAATAGAAGAAAAAAAAATAGGATATACTAAAATAGTGTGGCTAAATCAAGCCATACAGGATAGACTTCAGATATGAGGTCCCCGACCTCTTTTGCCTTCCTCCAAACAGAGGAAGTTACAGTAGTAAATTCTGCCTATGAACACAGGAGTGGGTAAGTTGCTCCCTCCCTGACAATCAGCCAGTTTATCCTTTTTTCCTTTTCTTTTCTTCCCTTCCCTTTTGTACACTAGAGCACCAACTGGCACTGCTACAGACAAGATTAAAGACTACAGGGGTGCATAGTAAATGGAACAGCTAAGCCCTCCCCCAGGACCTGTGGGTAGAGAAGTGCAGGGAACTAAACAGCCTTGCACCTTGGGTCTATGCAACCAAGGGCTGTCCCCACATTGCCGGGGCGGGAGCACAAATGCCTCTCATAGCACCCCCATACTGCCCAAGGAAGTTACGGACTACAGCGGAGGTGGGTGGTGGCGGTGGCAGAACGCGTAAAGCAAGAAACGGGAAGTTAACGCTGCCCTTCTTGGGAGAGGAGGAAGAACTGGGACTGAGTGGCGGTGGACAGCAACAGCAGGAGCAGGGGAGCAGACCACATCACAGCATCCAACCCCGCCCTGCAACACGACCTGAGAGGACGGAGCCCCGCCAGCGGGAGAGGAGCACAGAGGCTGAGCAAGGCCCAGGAGCCAGTGTCGCACAGGACAGGAAACAGCCCCGTCTCCGTCCGGAAGCAGCACAGCAAGAGATGCTGTGGGAGAGAGATGCTGAGAGAAGCAGGGTAAGGAGAGGGAGGCCACTAAGGACATGTAGAAGTACTGGCTGAAGACTCTGGCCCCAGGCCCGCACATCTGGAGATGTGGGGCCTCAAATCTAGAGCAAACTCCACTTCAGGCTTGGCAGTATTATCCAGTAGTTTTGGGCTCTCTGTGGACACCAGAGGAATTTTCTTCTTTATTTTATTTAGTTTTTCTTCTTTCTTTGCTGGTTTGTCTCCTTTTCCTTTTGTCTTCTGTCTTTTACCTATATTTTTGTTCTACTCTATTTGTCTTCTTTCCCCCTTTCCTCAATTGACCTCTCTAGACTTAATCATATTTTCATATGAGTGAATAGTCTCTAATATTTCTGGTCAACTTCAATAATCCCTGGCTTACTTCTTCATTCTCTCTCTTCTGCCATCTTTTCTAGTTTCCCAAAGTTTGCATGATCATCCTTTGTCCTCCAGCCTTGCTTCTACTTTATTTCTGTTCAGTTATCTCTGTTCTATCCACTGTCCTTCTTAAATTTCCCCACAACAGGGTAAAGCCACTCTACCAAGGGGAAACACTTTGCATGATTGGTTCTGTTATATAACTGTAATTTTTTCTCCTACATTTAAAGGTACAAAATTAATGGTTACCACAGATTGTCAGTTTCTAAACTGTGCTTGATGCTATTGTTATTGCTAATCATACTACTTTAGCTAAGATGTCATATCTGTTTAAATCAGTTGTTCTCACTTCTGTTAACAATACTGGGAAGCTGTGGGGTAATAACCTCATCACACTCCAGCATCAAACAATTGAGACTGAGCCAAATAGATACCAACGTATCACTCTTAATTAATTGGGAAGGTAGGATCTTGGGACAGACACAAACCAAGAACCTCCTACACACAGAAAACATCCCTGAGGAATAGACTTTTCCTAGAGAGTTCTTGACACTAGCAATAAAGCTACCTACTACAAAAACATACAAGGATCAACACAGAAAAAAAATAAAATTTTTTTGAAATAGAAAATGACAGGATGCAGAAGCAAAATGCAACCTCAGACCTCAAGCCCACCCAGAACAACACCCAGAGAAAATAAGATACAGGAAAATAGAAGACACACACCTGAAATTCAGAAATGATAGCAACCAAAGTAAAGAAACAAATCCATGAGGCTATAGAGGAAATCATAAATAATCTCACAGGTAAAAAAAACAAATGACAACAATAATAAAGGAATTGCTTAGCAAATCTAGTGTAGAGTTAGATAAAAATAGAGGACAATAGAAAAATGAAGGAAACTGTGAAAGATCAATATAGTAAAGAAATAGAATGCATGAAATGGATTCAAAGAAATATCCAGGAAATTAAAAATTCCATTGAAAGCTGTCAAAACCACTTGAATGAAACTGAAGATAAACTTTCAGACCTTGCAGACAGGATCACAGCTCATAATCACAAAAGGAAAGATCTCTTAAAAATAACAAGTAATCAGGAAATAATTCAACAGCTGCAGGATGATGCAAAAAATAATATAAGACTGATAGGTGTCAGTGAAAAATCAGGAGTCAACACAAATGATATAAAAAGACTATTTGCAGAAGTAATAACAGAAAATTTCCCAAGCATGGGAAAAGAATCTGACATACACATAAGTGAGGCATATAGAACTCCAAAAAGACATGACAAAAATAAATCTACTCCCAGATGTATAATAATCAAGATCCCAGAGATTCAGCACAAGAACAGAATATTAAAAGCTGTTAGAGAAAAGAAACAGATCACCTATAAAGCAAAGCCCATCAGAATCACGGCAGACTTCTCAACACAAACCCTCAAGTCGAGAAGAGCAGGGAGTGAAGTATTTTATAACCTGAAGAAAAACAATTTCAAACCTGGATTGATGCACCCTGTAAAACCATCTTTCAAAGTTGATGGAGAAATAAGATACTTCCATGACAAAGAACAACTGAAGAAATTCATGACCACCAAACCAACCCTACAAAGGGTACTGAAAGATATTGAGGCAGATATAAAAATGATCACAATTCCAAGAACAACAACAGAAAGAAACCACCAGGCAGGGCAAACAATTAAACAGAGGGAAAAAACAGGAAAATAACATGACAAAGATAAGCCAATACATATCAGCTATAACCATCAATGTAAATGGCCTCAATTCACCAATCACAAGGAACAGACTGGCAGAATTGATCAAGAAACAAAATCCAACAATATGCTGTATACAAGAAACACATTTAACTTAAAAAGAAATTCATAGATTGCAAGTCAAAGATGGAAAACAATACTCCATGGAACAGGAACCCAGAAAAGAGTAGGGGTAGCTATTCTGTTTGCAGACAATGTGAACTTCAAATCAGGAATGATCAAAAGAGATAAAGAAGGTCACTACATACTTATTAGGGGAAAACTTTGAGAGGAGGAGATAACAATCATAAATATCTGTGCACCAAATACAGGAGCACTGAACTATATAAGATAAATATTAATAGACATGAAAGATCAAATGAGCAATAACACAGTTGTAACAGGGGACCTTAATACCCCATTGTCACAAAGAGACAGATCAACTAGACAAAAAATCAGCAAAGAAATGTCAGAACTGAACCAAACCTGTGAATAAATGGACTTAGTTGATGTTTACAGAGTGTTCCACCCAACAACATCAGAACACATATTCTTAGCTGCACAGGATGTGTCCTCCAAAATAGACCTTACACTAGCCCACAGAACATGCTTAATTGAAATTATCCCATGCATATTACCTGACCATAGTACAATGAAATTGGAAACTAATGGCAAAAGAAACCACAAAAACTCCATAAACACATGGAAATTAATGACACCTTCCTGAACAACCAATGGGTCACCGATGAAATTAAAGAAGAAATTAAACAATACCTACAATTAAATAAAAATGCAGATAAAACATAATGGAACCTGTGGGACACAGTGAAAGTAGTTCTAAGAGGGAAATACATAGTGGTGAATTCTAATATCTGGAAAACAGAACATGCACAAACAACCTATTTTTTTTTTTATGTGGGTACTGGGAGTGAACCTTAGGACCTCGTGCTTGCCAGCAAGCGCTTGTGCCAGTGAGCGATATCACTGGCCCTTTTTTCCTTTATGTGGGTTCTGGGAGTCGAACTCAGGACCATGCACTTGCCAGGCAGGCACTTATGCTGCTGAGCTATCTCACCAGCCTAAAAACCTAATTTTGTACCTCAAGCTTCTAGAAAAAGAAGAGCAAGTCAAGACCAAAGCCAATACAAGGGAGGAAATTATAATGATCAGAGCAGAAATTAACACAATTGAGACTAAGAAAACAATACAAAGAATTAATGAATTGAAGAGTTAGTTCTTTGAAAGAATAAAGCAAATTGATAAACACTTAGCCAACCTAATCAAAAAAGGAAAGAAAGAACTCAAATCCACACAATTAGGAATGGAAAGGGTGAAATCACTACAGATCCTGTGGAAATTCAGATCATCAATACCTACTTCGAAAATCTTTACTCTCATAGGAAGGAAAACAGAAGAAATAGATTCTGAGATATGTATGAAATATCAAAGCTGAATCATGAAGATATAAAAATTCTGATTAACCCAATATCAGTTAATGAAATTGAAAATGTAATTAAAAACTTACCAACAAAAAAAGCCCAGGTCCTGAGGTATTCACTGCTGATACTACAAGAAATTTAGAGAAAATGTAATGCCAGTACTCCTCAAACTCTTTAATGAAATTGAAAGGGAAGCAATACTCCCTAACTCATTCCTGGAGGCAAGTATTACCGTGATACCAAAACCAGAGAAATACCCAACCAAAAAAGAGAACTACAGGCCAATCTCCCTAATGAACATAGATGCAAAAATCCTCAGTAAGATACTGGCAAACAGAATGCAGAAAATCATGCAGAAGATTATACACCATGACCAAGTGGGATTCATCCCAGGAGTTCAGGGATGGTTCCACATATGCAAATCAATAAATATAATACACCACATCAACAGAGCCAAAGACAAAAATCACATGATCATCTCAGTAGATGCAGAAAAGCTTTTAACAAAGTCCGACACTGATTCATGATAAAAATCCTACAGAAAATTGGAATAGATGGTCTTTACCTCAACCTGATAAAAGGCATCTACAACAAACCAACAGCCAACATCATACTAAATGGACAAAAACTGAAAGCTTTTACGCTAAAATCAGGAACAACACAAAGATGTCCACTATCACCACTCCTATTGAATATACTTCTGGAAACATTAGCCAGAGCAATTTGACAAGAGAGAGAAATAAAAGGAATAAGGATAGGAAAGGAAGAAGTTAAATTATCATTATTCACAGATGATATGATATTATACTTAGGATATCCCAAAAACTCCACCAAAAGACTTCTAGATTTAATAACCAAATTCAGTAGCATAGCTGGACACAAAGTCAACACTGAAAAATCAATAGCAGGGCCAGTGAGAGAGCTCAGCAGCATAAGTGCCTGCCTGGTAAGCGTGAGGTCCTGAGTTTGACTCCTGGTACCCACATAAAGGAAAAAAAGGGCCGGTGATATCGCTCAGCTGCACAAGTGCCTGCTGTCAAGTGCAAGGCCCTGAGTTCGACTCCCAGTACCCACATTAAAAAAAAAATCAATAGCATTCCTGTGCACAAACAATAAACTCACTGAGAGAGAAATTAGGGAAACCATACCCTTCACAATAGCATCCAAAAAAAAAATGAAATACTTAGGAATCAATCTAACAAAGGAAATAAAAGATCTCTACATTGAAAATTACAGTACTCTGAAAAAGGAGATGAAAGAGGATATGAAAAAATCCTCTTGTTCATGGATAGGAAGAATCAACATAGTGAAAATGGCCATATTCCCAAAATTCTTATACAGATTTAATGTAATCCCAATCAAAATATGACTAGCATACCTCACAGATCTAGAGAAAACATTCTGAAAATGCATTTGGAAATAGAAGAGACCTAGAATAGCAAAAGCAATTCTGGGCAACAAAGGCAAGGCAGGAGGCATCACAATCCCTGACTTAAAATTATACTACAAAACTACTGTGATAAAATCACCATAGTACTGGGAAAAAAAAAAAAAAACCCAACCAACAAACCAACCACCCAACCCAACGAACAAAAAATAGACATGAGGATCAGTGGAATAGATTAAAAGATGCAGACACAATTCCAAACACATTCAGCCACCTTATCTTTTTTTTTTTTTTTATTATTTTAAAGAGAAGAAAAAACAAAACAAATCAAAAGAACAAATTTTCAAAGCAACATAATAGGAGGGTAACAATGGTTAATACATTACATATTACTATCATTAAGTTAGTTATTCAGGATACCAGACATTAGCATTCCATTGTCCAAACATTATTGGCACAAACCTTACTCTTCAATGAACTAAGTAAAATTGGTGGTGTATCTATCTTAACCATCTTATATATATATATACAATTTTTTTCCCTTTCCCTTCTTTCTTTTCCCTATTCCAGTCTCTCTTTCCTTTTGACCAGTTTCATTTTGATTCACCATGTCTATTGTACATTTTGGATCTTATTTACTCTTTCAGTTTCTCATACTAGAGAGACAATACGATGCTTACACATGTGCTTCTGGTTTATTTCACTTATGAGTATTTTCTCGAGTTGCATCCATTTACCTATAAAAGTCTCCAGTTTATCCTTCTTTATAGCTGAATAGTACTCCATTGTATAAAAATAGCACATCTTTCTTATCCATTCCTCAGTTGATGGGCATTTGGGTTGTTTCCAAGATCTGGCTATTACAAATTGTGCTGCTATAAACATGGGTGCACATATATCGCTGTGGTACGATGTTTTTAATTCTTCTGGGAAGATGCCCAGAAGGGGAGTAGCTGGGTCAAATGGGACCTCCAACCCTAGTTTTTTGAGGAATCTCCACACTGACTTCCACAGTGGCTGTACCAGTCGACACTCCCACCAACAGTGAAGAAGGGTTCCTTTTTCCCCACAGCCCCTCCAGCATTTGTTATTAGTTGATTTCTTTATAGTAGCCATTCTTTCTGGGGTGAGATGGTATCTCAGTGTTGTTTTAATTTGCATCTCTCGAATGACTAGTGATGTTGCACATTTTTTTGTATATTTATTTGCCATTAGTATTTCTTCATCTGAGAAATGTGTATTCATCTCAGATGCCCATTTTTGGAGTGGGTCTTTAAATTTGGGAGGTCTAATTTTTTTGAGTTCTTTATATGTTCTCGATAGTAATCCTTTGTCTGAGGAACAGCTGGCAAACATTTTTTCCCACGTTGTGGGTTGTCTCTTCACTCTGTTGGTGGTTTCTCTTGCTGTGCAAAAGCTTTTTAATAAGATGCGATCCCAGTTATTGATTCTTTGGGATAGTTCCCGTGCAGTTGAGTTTTTATTCATAAAGTCTTTGCCTACACCAATGTCTCCAAGGGTTTTACCTATCCTACATTCCAGCAGATTTAATGTTTCTATTTTAATATTTAGATCTCTGATCCATTTTGAATTTAGTTTAGTGCATGGTGAAAGATATGGGTCTAGTTTTAATCTTCGGCATGTGTAGAGCCAGTTTTTCCAGCACCATTTATTAAAGAGGCTATCTTTCTTCCAGCGAATGTGTTTGGCACCTTTGTCAAAGATAAGGCAGCCACCTTATCTTTGACAAAGGAGCCAAACACGTTCACTGGAAGAAAAATAGCCTCTTTAATAAATGGTGTTGGAAAAGCTGGCTCTCTATATGCTGAAGAATATAACTAAAACCATGTCTATCACCATGCACTAATGTCAAAATGGATCAAAGATCTAAATATTAAAACAGAAACACAGAATCTATTGGAAGAGAAAGTAGGTAGAAATCCTGAAGACATAAGTGTAGACAGAGAGTTCATGAACAAAACCCAGACTGCACGTGAAATACTCAAAAATCAACAACTGGAATCTCATCTTTTTAAGCTTTTGCACATCAAAAAAAAAAAACAAAAAACCATCAACAGAGTGCAAAGGCAACACACAGAGTGGGAAATAATTTTAGCCAATTGTCCCTAAGACAAAGGACTTCTACCTAGAACATATAAAGAACTGAAAAAATCAGACCCTCCAAATTCAAAGACCCAACCCAAAAATCAGCAACTGAGATGAATATGCACTTTTTTTCTTTTTTAATGAGGGTACCGGGAGTCGAACTCAGGACCTCGCACTTGCCAGGCAGGCACTTATGTCGCTGAGCTATATCATCAGCCCCCAAACAAGCACTTCTTAGATGAAGAAATACAAATGTCAAATAAATATATGAAAAAATGTTCAACATCATTGGTCATTAAATTAAAACAACACTGAGATTCCATCTCACTCCAGAAAGAATGGCTATCATCAAGAAATCAACCAATAACAAATGCTGGCAGGGCTGTGGAGAAAAAGAAACCCTTGTCCACTGTTGATGGGAGTGCAGAGTGGTACAAACTGCTATGGAAATCAGTATGGAGATTCCTCAAAAAGCTAAGATTAGAGGTGCCATTCAGCCCAGCTATTCTCCTTCTGGGTATCTTCCCAGAAAAATTAAAAACATCATACCACAGTGATATATGTGCATCCATGTTTTTAGCAGCACAATTTTTAATAGCTACATCTCAGAAACATCCTAAATCCCATCAACCGAGGAATGGATAAGAAAGACGTGGTATTTTTATGCAATGGAGTACTACTCAACCATAAAGAAGGATAAACTTAAGACTTTTATAAGGAAATGGGTGAACTTGAGACCATACTCATAAGTGAAATAAATCAGACTCATGTGGAAACATCATATTGTCTCCCTGGTATGAGAACTGAAAGAGTAAATAAGCTAAAATGAAACTGAAAGAGTAAATATCTAAAATAGATATTGTGAAATTGGAAGAAATTGTTCAAAAGGAGAAAGGAAGTAGGATGAGGGAAAGGGGAAAGGATGGAATGGAGAAGGAAAAATATACAAGTCTGTTATACTATTAGTGTCTCTTAGTTCATTGAAAAGGAAGGTTTGTGCTAATATCGATTGGAGAAAATTTTATGTCCATATCTTGTACTCTGAGCAACTACTTTAAAGATAACAACATGCAATGTATTTACTATTGTTATTCTCGTATTATTTTGTTGTGAAATTTTTACTTTTTTCCATAAAATAGAAAATAAGAAAGAAATCATACATGTGTAAATATTGCATTGTTTCTCTGGTGTAAGAAACTGAAAGTGTAAATAAGAACCGAAATGTATAATAGATATTGTGAATTAGGAAGAAAATGTTCAAATGGGAAAGGGAGCAAGAGATGGGGGAGGGGAAAGAAAGGAAAGGAAAGAAAAAATCAAGAAAAGAAGGAAAAATGGAAGCAAAGGTTTTGTAAATAATTAGGGGAAGAAGGGTTGAAGGGAGGGTAGGGGATTGGGAAAAAAGGAGAATCCAGATGTATCATGTACAGTTACAAATTCCCTGTGGTGGATGTGATCATTATGTATATCTAAAATGTACAAATAAACTTAATTAGGGCCGGTGAGATGGCTCAGTGGCTTAAGCGCCTGCCCGGCAAGCGCGAGGGCCCGAGTTCGACTCCCGGAACCCACATACAAAAAAGGGGCCGGTGATATCGCTCAGCGGTATGGGCGCCTGCTGGCGCACGAGGTCCTGAGGTCAACCCCCCGGTACCCACAAAAAAAAAAAAAACTTAATTAAAAAAAAACAGAAACACCTAATTGGCTAGAAGATAAATTAGGGAAAATTCTTGAAGACATAGGCATAGGCAAAGAATTTATGAATGAAACTCCAATCACACAGCAAATACTACAAAGAATCAACAACTGAAATATCATATTAAAAAGATTTTGCACAGGAAAAGAAACTACTAACAGAGCGAAGAGACAGCCCACAGAACGGGAAAAAAAAAAAGTAGACCCCTAACACTTAAAGATGCTATCTAAAAATGGGCATCTGAAATGAATAAACACTTCTCAAATGAAGGGACTACAAGAAGAAAATAAATACATTAAAAATGTTCAGTATCATTGGTCATTTGAGAGATGCAAATTAAAACAACACTGAGATTCCATCTCACTCCAGATAGAATGGCTGTTATCAAGAAATCAACCAATTACAAATGCTGGAGGGGCTGTGGGGAAAAAGGAACCCTTCTCCACCGTTGGTGGGAGTGTAGACTGGTGCAACCACTGTGGAAATTTGTATGCAGATTCCTTAAAATCTAAAACTAGAGGTTCCATTTGACCCAGCTATTCCCCTTCCTGATGTCTTCCCAAAAGAGTTAAAAGCATCATACCACAGCACTATATGCACACCTATGTTTATATAGCAGCACAGTTTGTGATAACTAAAACTTGAAATCAGCCCAGATGCCCAGCAATGGAGGAATGGGTAAAGAAAATGTGGTTTTCATATACAATGGAGTACTACTCTGTCATAAAGGATAAACTTGAGACTCTTTTAGGTAAATGGATGCATCTTAAGACCATACTTTAAGTGAAATAAATCAGACACACTTATTTAAATATCACATTGTTTCCTGGCATGGCGGTACATGCCCATAATCCCAGCATTCAGGAAGCTGAGGAGGATTGCCATGAGTTTGTGACCAGCTTGGGCTACATAGTGAGTTCAAGTCCAGCCTAAACTACATAGTGAGACCCTATCTCAAAAAAACCAAAACAAGACAAAACAAAATATCACATTGTTTCTCTTATGTTAGAACCTGAAAGTGTAAAGGACCAAAATAGATGATAACTATTGGGAAGTAGGAAGAAAATGTTCAAATGGGAAGGGGAACAAGTGAGGGAAGGGGTGAATGGAAGGAAGGGAAAAGGAAAAAACAGAAGGGGAAAAATGGAAACAAAACTTTTGTAAATAAGGAAGAAGTGTTGAAGGGAGGAGAGGGGAATGGGAGAAAAAGAAGAATCAATAAGTGTTGTGTACAGGTACAAATTCCTTGTGACGAATGTGATCATTATGTGTATCAAAAGTGTTACAATAAATTTAATTTTTAAAAAAAGTTTTCAAAGCAGTTACAGAAAAACAATAAATCACATATGAGGATAAACCCATTATAATTACAGCAGACTTCTCAATGCAAAAAGGCCAGTGAAGTGTTTTAAGCCCAAAAGACATTAAATAGCTTCCAACCCAGTTTAACACACCCACCAATGATTTACTTCAAGATACATGGAGAAGTAAGGACATTTCATAAAAAGAAACAGCTCAAGAAATGCATAACTATGGAACCAGCACTCCAGAAAATACTCAAGAATATCCTACCCAGAAATGATGAGACCAATAAAACTAAAAGTCCTTATAAAATAAAAACACTAAGTAAGTTCAATAGGAAACAACTACAAAAAAATGACAGGAAAAGAAAAACAAAGGAGTTACCAACAAAAAATAGTAAAATGATAATAAATAACATATCTAAGTAATACCTCTCTATGTTAACGGCCCCAACTCTCCTGTTAAAAGACACAGATTTGCAAACTGGATCAAAAAATAAAATTTAATAATCTGTTGCATGAAAGAATTACTCTAATCCAAAGATATATTCATACACTGAAAACTGAAGGGTGGGAAACAGTATTTCTTGCATCAAGATACCCCATGAGTAGTAGTAACATGGTAAACTTCAGATTAAAACTGATTAGTGCAGACGAAGAAGGTACTACATTCTAGTTAGAGAAAAAAATCCAACAAGAAAAGATAGTGTTTACAAATATTTATGCGCCAAATACTAGAACACTTATCTTCATAAAGGAAATACTGCTGAACAAAAAAAAAAAAAGAAAAAAGAAAATCGAATAAATACTAACACAATCATAGTGGGAAATCTTAACACCCCATTTTCACAAAAAGACAGACCTACTAAAGAAAAAATCAAGAAAGAAATACCAGAGCTGAACCACAACCTTCTACATATGCACTTAATAGATGTGCACAGAATATTCCACCCCACTACAAGAAAGTATACATTCTTTTCTGCAGCACGTGGTACTTTCTCCACCTAGCAGTCCATAAAGCCTGATTAAAGAAATATAAAACATCAAAATCAGCCCACATGTACTATCAGACCTTTGTGCAATGAAAATATAAATCAACCACAGAAAAAAAAATTACAGAAGATGTAGAAGCAACTGGAAAATTAATAACACACTACTAAACAACCAATGGGTCACAGAAGAAATCAAGAAGAAATTTAAAACTTTCTTGAAGTTAATGACAATGCCTGTACAACTCACCAGAACTTCTGGGACACTATGAAAGCAGACCTAAGAGGGAAGTTTTTTGTAATCAATGCTTATATTAGGAAAACAGAGCAAGCTCAAATAAATGACCTTATGAGGAATCTTAAGATACTTGAGAAACAACAATAATTCAGGGCCAAACTGAAATTAACACAAAAAAATGTGAAGATTAGAGTGAAAAATCAATGAAATTGACATAGAAACATACAAAGAATCAGTGAATGTAAGAGCTGATTCTTTGAAAGAACAAACTTGACAAGCTCTTAGGGAAACTTACCAAGATAAAGAGAGAAAATACATCTTTGCAATTAGAAATCAAAAAGGCAAAATCACAGGCCGGTGAGATGGTTCAGCAGCATAAGCACCTGCCTGCTAAGCGCGAGGTCCTGTGTTCTACTCCTGGAACCCACATAAAGGAAAGAAAGGGCCAGTGATATTGCTCAGTGGTACAAGCGCTTGCTGGCAAGCATGAGGTCCTGAGGTCGACTCCCGTTACCCACATTAAAAAAAAAAAAAAAAAAGGCAAAATCACAAGACAGCATCAAATTCCAGAAGATAGTAACTACTATAAAAAACTGTAGGGGAGGCAGCCTTCGCCCGGACGCCAGCGCAGAGGACACGATGTCGGGGGTCTCCCGCCAGTTCCCTTGGGCCGCCACCTGCCTGGCCATGCTCTGCCTGCAGATTGCGCTCTCCGTGAGCCCCAACGTCACCCTGACCCCAGCCGGGACACCAAACGCGACTTCTGCGCCCACCAAGATAGTCCCCACGACTGTGACGTCTCCGCCGACCACCACCCCAACACTAGAAACCTGTGAACACCACAAAAGCTGTTTTTCCTGTTTTAATTCAAGTATTGCTAATACTACTTGCTATTGGATAGAATGTAAAGAAGCAAATAAGAGCTACTGTTCTGATAATTCGACAGTTAGTAATTGTAGCGTGCTGAACAACACTGCCTTGTGTTCTGTGCCTACTACTGCTGCTCCAGTGCCAACCAATGCAACAGCTAAAACCACAACTCCGCCTTCCCCTTCTCCCACAAGAGTTACCACAACAGGTGCAGCAAATACCACTTTGACTCCAACCTTAGGACCTGGGCGGAAATCTACCTTCGATGCAGCCAGTTTCATTGGCGGAATTGTCCTTGTCTTGGGTGTACAGGCTGTAATTTTCTTTCTCTATAAATTCTGCAAATCTAAAGAAAGAAATTATCATACTCTGTAAATGGACCTGTTAAATTAACGAGGACTGGCAATTCATTTGTGTAACTCACTGAAACCAAAATAATATCTTTCAAGAAGTCCCACATGGAAGATGCCATTCCCGGATCTTTAAATTTACAAAGGATGCATAGGATATTTTGGAGCATCGTCCCTGAAGAAAAACCAGTTAAACCATTTTGCTCAAAAGAATATTTATAAAATATTCTGCATGAATCCTTGGGGCTGTCTTGTTTTATTTTAAATGACTGCTGCTGTGGGATTTTGTTTCTTTTCTTGACATGCCAAATATAACTTTCTGTAAGTGATAGAAAATGTTATCCTGTGCAGACAACCTCTTGACTCTTGGCAGATTAAATTTAGTCGTCATAAAGCCTGAAAGCTGCATTATTTTCATCCTAACTCAAGATATAGTGGCCAGAATTGAGAAGTGTGCCAAACAAGCATCAGTTGGGTAGATTTTTGACTAGCATTTCAGAAGTGGAATTAATCTATTTAGTAGTCAGACTGGCGAAATGGATCAAGAAGCAAGATCCAACAATATGCTGTTTACAAGAAACACATTTAATTCAGAAAGAAATTCATAGACTGAAAGTCAAAGGATGGAAAACAATACTCCATGCCACAGGATCCCAGAAAAAAGCAGGGGTAGCTATTCTTTTTGCAGACAAAGTGAACTTCAAGCCAAGAAGGATTCAGAGAGATAAAGACGGTCATTACATCCTTGTAAAGGGAACAATCCAAGAGGAAGAGATAACGATCATAAATATATATGCGTCAAATACCAATGCACCCAGCTATATAAAACAAGTACTAAAGGACATGAAAAATCAAATAAGCACTAATACAATTATATTGGGAGATCTCAATACTCCACTGTCACAAAAAGATAGATCAACTGGACAGAAAATCAATAATGAAATAGTAGAACTGAACCAAACTTTTGAACAAATGGACTTAGTAGATGTCTACAGAGTGTTCCATCCCACAACATCAGAATACACATTCTTCTCAGCTGCACATGGGACGTTCTCCAAAATAGACCACATACTAGCTCATAAAACCTGCTTAAGTAAATGCAAAGGAATTGAAATTATCCCATGCATATTATCAGACCATAGTGCAATGAAATTGGAAATCAATGGCAAAAGATCCCACAAAAACTCCCTAAACACATGGAAATTAAACAGCATCCTCCTGAACAACCAATGGGTCACAGATGAAATTAAAGAAGAAATTAGTCACTTTCTACAACTGAATGACAATGACAGTACAACATACCGGAACTTATGGGATACAATGAAAGCCGTCCTAAGAGGGAAATTTATAGCATTAAATACTTATATCAGGAAAATAGAGCAAGCGCAAATAAACAACTTAAGGGTGAACCTCGAGCTTCTAGAAAAAGAAGAGCAGGTTAAGCCAAAAGCCCGTACAAGGGAGGAAATTATAAAGATCAGAGCAGAAATTAACGTATTGGAGAATAAAAAAACAATACAAAGAATCAATGAAGCAAAAAGTTGGTTCTTTGAAAGAATAAATAAGATTGACAAACCCTTATCCAACCTTATTAAAAAAAGAAAAGAAAAGACTCAAATCCATGCAATTGAAAATGAAAAGGGTGATATCACGACGGACCCTGCAGAAATCCAGAAGATCATCTATACCTATTTTGAAAATTTATATTCTACTAAGATGGAAAATGCAGAAGAAATGGACAGATTCCTAGATTCATATGAATTACCAAAGCTAAATCAAGAAGATTTAAAAATCCTAAATAAACCAATATCAACCAATGAAATTGAAGATGTAATTAAAAACCTCCCAACAGGGCCGGTGAGATGGCTCAGCGGCGTAAGCGCCTGCCTTGCAAGCGCGAGGGCCCGAGTTCGACTCCCGGAACCCACATACGGAAAAGGGGCCGGTGATATCGCTCAGAGGCACGGGTGCCTGTTGGCGCGTGAGGTCCTGAGGTCGACCCCCCGGTACCCACAAAAAAAAAAAACAAACAAACAAAAAAAAAAAAAACCTCCCAACAAAGAAAAGTCCAGGCCCTGATGGATTCACTGCCGAATTCTACAAGAAATTTAGAGAAGACCTAACGCCCCTACTTCTCAAACTTTTCAATGAAATTGAAAGGGAAGCAATACTCCCAAATTCATTCCTGGAAGCAAGCATTACCCTGATACCAAAACCAGAGAAGGACCCAACTAAGAAAGAGAACTACAGGCCAATCTCCCTAATGAACATAGATGCAAAAATCCTTAATAAGATACTGGCAAACAGAATCCAACAAATCATCAAGAAGATAATACACCATGACCAAGTTGGATTCATCCCAGGGATGCAGGGATGGTTCAACATACGTAAATCAATAAATGTAATACAGCATATTAACAGAACCAAAGACAAAAATCACATGATCATCTCAATAGATGCAGAAAAAGCTTTTGACAAAGTCCAGCACCTTTTCATGATAAAAACCCTACAGAAAATTGGAATAGAGGGTCTTTATCTCAATCTGGTAAAAGCTATCTATGACAAACCAACAGCCAGTATTATACTAAATGGCCAAAAACTGAAAGCCTTCCCTCTAAAATCAGGAACAAGACAAGGATGTCCACTGTCCCCACTCTTATTCAACATAGTTCTGGAAACTTTAGCCAGAGCGATTAGACAAGAGAAAGAAATAAAAGGAATAATGATTGGAAAGGAAGAAGTTAAATTATCATTATTTGCAGATGACATGATACTCTACACAGAAGATCCCCAAAACTCCACTAAAAAACTGCTAGATTTAATAAGCAAATTCAGTAGTGTAGCTGGATACAAAGTCAATACTCAAAAGTCAATAGCCTTCCTGTACACAAATAACAAACTTACTGAAAGAGAAATTAGGGAAACAATACCTTTCACAATAACATCCAAAAAAATGAAATACCTAGGAATCAACCTCACGAAGGATGTAAAAGACCTCTATACTGAAAACTACAGTACTCTGAAAAAGCAGATTGAAGAGGATATCAGAAAATGGAAAGATATCCCTTGCTCCTGGATAGGAAGAACCAATATAGTGAAAATGGCCATACTTCCAAAATTGTTATACAGATTTAATGAAATTCCAATCAAAATTCCAACAGCATATCTCACAGAATTAGAGAAAACAATCCTAAAATTCATTTGGACTACAAAAAAGATACTCCAGGATTCTGATTGTGGTTGCAATCAATAGATCTAAGAAATGATATTTCAGCAGCATAGTGAAGTCCTCCAGTCCATGAGTATGGGAGAGCTCTGCAGCTATCTTTCAGTTTTTTAAATAAATATTGTTTTCCATTACATGCATCCAAATTTATTTTAGTTTTTAAAATATTCTTGCAAATGGTATTGTTTTACATTTATCTTCTACTTTTTTGTTTCTAGTATAAATGAATGCAGTTGATTTTAATGTATTGGCTTTGTAGCTTACAACCTTGCTAAATTAATGTAATTATTTTGGCATTTAAAATATATTTATGAAGATGTTCTATGTATTCATTCATGTTGTCTGTGAATAAAGGCAGTTATAATCTTTCTCTCCAAAAAAAAAAAAAAAAAAAAAACTGTAGGGGACGTGGTGGTGCACACCTATAATCCCAGCACTTGGAAGGCTGAAGTAGGAGAATCACTGCAAGTGTGAGGCCAGGCTGGACTACAAAGTGGGTTCAATGCCAGCCTGAACTGCATAGTGAGACCCTATGTCAAAAAAACCAAAAAACAAACAAAAACAAACAAACAAAAAACCTGTGCTCCAATGAATAGGAAAAATTTGAAGAAATGGACAGATTTCTAGACTCCTACAAATTACCAAAGCTAATCCAAGAAGATACAAATATGCTGAAAAACCCAAGAAAAAGCAATGGAATTAAGACAGGAATAAAGTAATCTACTGAATAAAAAAGCCCAGGACCTGATGGATTATTGCTGAATTTCACAAAGACTAAGTATTTGATATCACCTATACTCAAGCACTTCAAAGAAACTGAAACATGTGGTGTCCATTCAAATTCATTTATAGAAGCCAGCATCTCTCTGATTTCAAAACCAGTTAACGAGCCTGGCATGAGCTTGTCCTCCTCATCTGTTCTCTGGAGCTGTACCCACTCACTTCTGTCAGCATTCTCTCCCACCTAGTGTGTGCCACCACTCCACGGAAGACTCTATGGATATGGACGTGAGTCCCCTGAGGCCCCAAACTATCTTTTTGTTGTGAACTAAAGGCCAACAAAGATTGCCACTTTAAGGTGGATAATGATGAAAATGAGCACTAGCTGTCATTAAGAACAGTCAGTCTAGGGGCTGGGGCAAAGTGTGCACATCGTTTAAACAGAGGCTATGAATTACCAAGGCAGGAGAAGTAAAGTAACACTGGCAACTTTGAAAATATCTGTACAGCCAACAGTTTCCCTCGAGGGCTTTGAAATCACAGCCCCTGTCATCTTAATGTGGAGGAAGATGCAGAGTCAGATGAGGAGGTAGAAGGTGTAAAACTCTTAAGTATATCTGGAAAGCGATCTGCCCCAGAAGTGGCAGCAAGGTTCCACAGAAAAAAGTAAAACTAGCTGCTGATGAAGATGATGATCAGGATGATGATGACGACAATGAAGATGATGATAACAATGATGCTTTTCATGATGAGGAAACTAAAGAGAAAGCTCCAGTGAAGAAATCGATAGGAGATACTCCCGCCAAAAATGCACAAAAATTAAACCAGAGAGGAAAAGACTCAAAACCATCAGTGCCAAGGATCAAAAGGCCAAGAATATTTCACAAAACAGGAAAAGACTCCTAAAACACCCAAAGGACCTAGTTCCATAGAAGACATTAAAGCAAAAATGCAAGCAAGTAGAGAAAAAGTGGTTCTCTTCCCAAAGTGGAAGCCGAGCTCACCAATTATGTGAAAAATTGCTCCCGGCTGACTGACAGGGATGCTAGTCAGATCTCTGGCAGTAGAGGAAGTCTCTTTAAGAAAATAGTTCAGAAAGAGAAATTAGGGAAACAACACCTTTCACAGTAACATCCAAAAAAATGAAATACCTAGGAATCAATCTCACGAAGGATGTAAAAGATCTCTACACTGAAAACTACAGTACTCTGAAAAAGGAGATTGAAGAGGATATCAGAAAATGGAAAGATATCCCTTGCTCTTGGGTTGGAAGAACCAATATAGTGAAAATGGTCATACTTCCAAAATTATTATACAGATTTAATGCAATTCCGATCAAAATTCCAACAGCATATCTCAGAGAATTAGAGAAAACAATCCTAAAATTCATCTGGAACCAGAAGAGACATAGAATAGCAAAGGCAATTCTGGGCAACAAACACAAGGCTGGGGGCATCACAATCCCTGATTTGAAATTATACTATAAAGCTACTGTGATAAAAACAGCGTGATATTGGTAAAAAAAAAAAAAAAAAAAAAAAAAACAGACCTGAAGATCAATGGAACAGATTAGAAGATGCTGAAACAACTCCAGACATACTAAGCCACCTTATCTTTGACAAAGGTGCCGAACACATTCACTGGAAGAAAGACAGCCTCTTTAATAAATGGTGCTGGAAAAACTGGCTCTGCACATGCCGAAGATTAAAACTAGATCCATATCTTTCACCATGCACTAAACTAAATTCAAAATGGATCAGAGATCTAAATATTAAAACAGAAACATTAAATCTGCTGGAAGGTAGAATAGCTAAAACTCTTGAAGACATTGGTGTAGGCAAAGATTTTATGAACAAAACCCTGATCATACAGGAACTATCACAAAGAATCAACCAACAACTGGGATCTCATCCAGCAAGAGAAACCACCAACAGATTGAAGAGACAACCACAACATGGGAAAAACTGTTTGCCAGCTGTTCCTCAGACAAAGGATTACTACTGAGAACATACAAAGAACTCAAAAAAAAATCAGACCTCCCACATTTAAAGACTCAATCCAAAAATGGGCATGAGATGAATACACACTTCTCAGATGAAGAAATAGAAACAGCCAATAAATAAATGAAAAAATGTGCAACATCACTAGTCATTTGAGAGATGCAAATTAAAACAACACTGAGATTCCACCTCACCCCAGAAAGAATGGCTATTACCAAGAAATCAACTGATAACAAATGTTGGAGGGGCTGTGGGGAGAAACGAACCCTTCTCCACTGTTGGTGGGAGTGTCGACTGGTACAGCCACTGTGGAAATCAGTGTGGAGATTCCTCAAAAAACTAGGATTGGAGGTCCCATTTGCCCCAGCTATTCCTCTTCTGGGTATCTTCCCAGAAGAATTAAAAACATCGTACCACAGTGAGGTATGTGCACCCATGTTTATAGCAACACGATTTGTAGTAGCTAGATCGTGGAAACAACCCAAATGCTATAATAAAAGAACATAGTCCCAAATATAATTTCAAAGAATAAGGACAGTACACTTAGCCGGGAGTAGGTATTTGACAGTTCTTACTTGATATGGTATCTCAGAGTTACAAACTAGAATGTACAAGTGGATAACATTCACAGCCTTAAAGTTGTTGTGACCTTCTTGTACATGAATCTTCTAGCCAGTTTCTTTTCCCTTGTCAAAGGTGACAAAACATGCAGCTGTGGAGTGATAAGGAAGCCAGACATTAGGTATAACCACTTTCAGGCTCTTTGTCTAGGGCATCTTTCTGTCCTGCAAGGGCTAGTGAGTTTTAGAAGTTTTCTGTTCTCAGGGTTGCATTTTTAGAAAAGTGAATGATCAATAAATGGTATTTTATAATAAAATCATTTGATACTCCTACAAAAATTCCACCTTATTTCATTTCTGTAACAGTTACTATCTTTTTTATAATGCAAAGTGAGAATTTTCCCTACCATGTTTGATAAATGTTGTCCAGGTTCCATTGCCAAGAATGTGGTATCCAAAATGCCTGTGTAGTTTTTAAAGATGGAACTCCACCCTTTACTTGGTTTTAAGTATGTATGGAATGTTATGATAAAACTTAGTAGTAGTGGTGGTCAGACATGGAGGTGGTGGGGAGACAAAAATATACATGTGAAATAAACTCAGTATTTTAATAAAGTTTACAAAAAAACTAGTCAAAACTAAACACAAAGGCCAATCTCCTTATTGAATACAGATGCAAAAAGCCTCAACAAGATATTTGTGAATCGAAGACAGCACATTAAAAAAAAAAATCATACAATACCACCAAGTAAATTTCATCCCAGAGATGCAAGGATGGTTTAATACATGCAAATCAATATATAATACATCAGATAAATAGAAGTACAGTCAAAACCACATGATAATATAAATAGATGCAGAAAAATCCTTGAATAAAATCCAACACCCCTTTATGATAAGAACCCTGAAGAATACAGTTAGAACCATACCTGAATTTCATAAAAGCTATTTATGACAAACCAATGGCCAAAATCACATTAAATGAGGAAAGACTAAAATCATTCACTCTAAAATCAGCAACATGACAAGGATGCCTACTATCACCACTTTTATTCTACATAGTATTTAAATCATTAGCCAGAGGAATCAGGCAAGGGATAGAAATAAAAAGGCTACATATAGAAAATAAATCAAATTATAATAGCTGTAGATTACATGATACTCTACACAGAAGACCCAAAGAATTTTACTGAAAAACTCTTAAAATTAATAACCAACTTGAGCAATGTAGAGGGTTACAACATCAACACACAAAAATCATTAGCATTTGAATATACCAATAATGAACTCAGTGAGAAGAAAATTATGGAAACAATATTATTTATGGTAGCATCAAGATAAATTAAATACCTAGGAATTAACAAAACCAATCAAATGAAAGACCACTACAAAGACAATTACAATACTCTGAAAAAGGAGATTGGAGGTGACATCAGAAAATGGAAGGATATCCCTGCTGCTGAATAGGCAGACTCAACAATGGCCAAATGGCCATACTTCCCGAACTATTATACAAATTCAATATAGTCCCAATCAATACACCAATAGCATACTTCACAATAAAAAAAAAAATTCTAGAATTCATATGCAACCAGGAAAGACATAGAATGTGAAAAGCAATATCGGGCAATAAAAGCAAAGCAGGAGACATCACAATACCTGAATTCAACCTACACAATAAAGCAACAGTGATAAAAATGGAATGGTGGGGCCGGTGAGATGGCTCAGCGGCATAAGCGCCTGCCTTGCAAGCGCGAGGGCCCGAGTTCAACTCCCGGATCCCACATACGAAAAAGGGGCCGGTGATATCGCTCAGAGGCACGGGCGCCTGCTGGCGCGCGAGGTCCTGAGGTCGACCCCCCGGTACCCACAAAAAAAAAATAACAACAACAACAAAAAAAATGGAATGGTATTGGAATGAAAAGAGAAAAATGGGTCAATGGAACAGAAAAGAGAATTGACAAATGTCCCCTGATATATTCATCTATTTGATCTTTGACAGAGAAGCCAAAAACATACTTTGGAGGAACAATAGCCCAATCGACAAGTGGTGCTGAGAAAACAGGACATCTGTTTGCAGAAGACTGAAACTGGACCTACACTACTCACCATATATTAAACTAAAATCAAAATGGATCACAGATCTAAACATTAAAGCAGAAACAATGAACCTAGTGGAAGTTACAACAGGTAAAACACTTGAAGCCATATGGGTAGGAAAGGATTTTCTAAACAAAATTGCAATTGCACAAGAAATAACAGCAAGAATCAGCAGATGGGGTTACATCAAATCGAAATCTTCTGTGCAGCAAGGGAATCAGTAAGATGAGCAGACAACATACAGAGTGGGAAAAAGTTTTTGCCAGCTACTCCTCAGAAGAGGACTAATATCTAGAACATATAAAGAACTCAAAAGATTAGATCATCATACTACAGTGATACATGCTTACCAATGTTTACAGTAGCACAATTCATAATACCTAAATCCTGGAAATACCATGTATATCCATCAAGAGATGATTGGGCAAAGAAAATGTAGTGGCTATATATAATAGAATACTACACAGCTATAAAGGATAAATTTGAGACATTTATAGGAAAATGGATAGATCTGCGAAATATAATGTTGAGTGAAATAAACCAGACATACAGGCCTAAATACCATATACTATCTCTCATTTGAGTAAGGCAAAGTACAAACATGGATAACAGTAGAGGGTGGACAGAAGGAGACAAGGCAATGGACGTCTTGCAGGTAGAAAGGGGTGTAAGAGAGCAAGAGTGAGGAAGAGGGGAAGGGGAAGAAGAAATAGAATAAAGGTATGCTATGCACAGGAACCTGATAACCTCAATAAATGTAAACATTATGTCATAAACATGAGGTAAGATTAATAAGATCAATAAGAATGAAAATGAGGAAAGGGGAATTAGAAAGGGAGGGATGGAAGGAGGGAGGAAAGGGAAAGATGATTTTAAGAAAGGAAGCAAAAAAAATAATAAAATAAAGAAAGGAAGCAAGTTATATTAGGTACATGTATCTATTCCCCAAGATAATAAAATGCATGCACTGAAAACATGTACTACTACTAATAAAAAAGATACAAACGTAGAACACTTGAAGTCATGCATAGGTATAGGAAAGAATTTTCTAAAAAGAACTGTAACTGCACAAGAAATAACAGGAATCAACAAATGGGATTTTATAAAATTAAAAATCTGCACAGCAAAGGCATCAATAAGTAGAATTAGGAGGCAATATATAGACTTGGGAAAAATGTTGCTACCTATTCCTCAGACAGTGGACTAATGCATAATATATATTATAGACAACCCAAATGAAATAGACAACCTAAAATGAAAGACCCAATCAAGAAATGGGCAAGTGAAATGAGTGGACACTTCAGAGAGGAAGAAGTACAAATGGCCAACAAATAGATGAAAAAATATTCAACGTATCTGGGTGTTAGAGAAATGCAAATTAAAACAACACTAAGATTCCATCGTACATCAGAAAAAATGGCGGTCATCAAGAAGTCAAAAAATAACAAATGCTGCTGTGGCTCTTACACTGTTGGTGGGAATGTAATCTAGTACACAGTAGTCTAGTACATACCATAGAAATCAGTATGGAAATTCCTCAATGAACTAAAGTAAGAAATCCTATGTGACCCAGCTATCTCCCTTTTAAGTATCATTCCCAAAGACATCGTGCTACAGCAATACATGCGAACCAATGTTTACAGCAGCACAGTTCATAACAGCTAAATCCTGGAAGCAGCCTGCATATCCATCAACAGATGATTTCATAAAGGAAATATGGTAAAATGTGGTATCTATATATTATAGAATACTATTCAGCTGTAATAAAGAAAGAAAAATTTGAGACATTTGTAGGAAAATGGATGCACATGAAAAATAAAATATTGAGTGAAATAAACCAGATACACAAATAGTATCTCTCATTTGAGTAAGGACAAGTGCAAACAAAAAGCACAATAAAGAATGGATAGAAGGAGACAAATGGAAAGATCTCTTGCAGATGGAAAGTGGTCCTGGTTACTATGGGTAACAAGAGAGCGGGATCAAAAGGTACAATAAATAGAATAAAGATAAGCCCTGTATAGGAACCTAATAACCTCAATGAATGTAAACATTCTGTCATAAACATGAAATAAGATTAATAATATCAACAAAAACAAAAATGGGGAAAGGACATTTAGAGTGGTAGGGAGGGAAGTGGGAAGGAAGGGGATTAATAAAAAAAAGATGTACATGCATCCCCTCACAAAATGATTGTAAACTGCCTGTAATGCAAATATGTACTAATAAAAAAATACAATTAAGTAAGAGCAAACATGTCTATATTGCAAAATGATTCCCAAATCCTACCTAGTTAGTATATCTACCACCTAACACAGTTACCTTTTGAGTCTGTGGTCAATATGCTAGAAAATACTCTCTTGGCAATTTGAATATTATATGAGATACTGTATCCTCTCCTGTGTGACTATGAGATCTCCAGGAGCTAGTTGTACTATACCAGAGAAAACACTGTAACTTTGTGCTAACATTTCCCAATTTTTAAATAACCACACATCTCAACCATCATTAAACTCTCTGCTTCTGTTAGGTTCAGGGTTCTAAATGCTAAGTACAATGTGATCATGGTGTAACTTTCTATGCTTGGACTATTGTACTTAATGATCTCCAGGTTAGTCCATGTTGGCATAAATTGCAGGAAATCTTACTTGTTGAGACTAAACAATACTCTGTTGTGTGAATAAAACTCACCATTTCTACGCATTTCAACACTGTTATGGAGTCCAAGTAAAATGTCCTCTAAATGCCATGATGTAACGGCTTGGTTGCAAGCTGGTTGGTTGTTTTGAGGTTAACTGTATAATGCAGATTCTCTTATATTAAGTAGATTAATTTATTGATGTACTGGAGGAAGCCGGTCCCTGGGATTATGCTGTAGAATGGTACGCTGCATTCCTCCTTACACCCTTGTCTCTCTAATTCTCACTCTCCCCTTCCTGGAAGAAAATGAGATTGAAGAGTTTTCCTTCACCATGAATTTCTCTAGTTCTTTTTCTGCCTTGCTACAGGACTATGAAAAATAAGTCAGTTGACAAAGGATTGAAATGAAACTGAACCAAAGTAAATCTTTTGTTCTCTTAACTTACAGAAGTCATTTTTCACAATAAGTGAAAATGAACTACCAGAATGACCAAAGTGGATTTATGCTTTTTTCCCACCTTGATTATTAAACATAATTCAATGCACATGGAAATACTGATATCTACTCTAGATTCTGAATTTAGCACCATTCAATTTCTACTCAATTCAATTATTTTCCATTTTCCTTTTTTAAATTTTTATACTACTATATAAATCTGGTTTAAACCAGAAGTCACAGGGTGTCACATGGTGAGAGAAGGTGTATGTGAGTGTTCTTTTCTCTCTCTTCCTAACTGCCTCCTAAGTTCCCCAACTGTGCATATTTACTCAGATAAAATTTCTAATTCTTAGTATATCTCAGTGAGGATATCACATTATCATGAGCTTTGAATAAAACAATCCATATACAAGTATAACAGATTTCATATTATCCATCATTTCCTATCCTAGGTATATACTGAACAGTTGTGAAGACAAAGTCCATGCAAAACTTGTATGTGACTGCTTATAGCTCAGTATTCATCAAAGCTAAAAGTCAGAAACAATAGGTTCTTTTCTTTTAGTTTAGTTCTTTTCTTAAAAAAAAAAACATTAGACATATCCACCAATTGATAACTACTTAAAAATGTAAGTCACACATGAAAAATATTCTTCCTTCATAAAAAGGGTTGAGGTTTTAATACCTACATGTATGGGTTAATTAGGAAATGCAATGTCAACACAACAGACATACAGACAGTGTTCAAATATCCACTTGTTTAAAAAGGTCATTAATATTATAATATTAAAATCCTTAGAGAAGACAGTACATGAGCCATTCATAGCCCTGGCATAAGTGAAAAAATAGGTAAAGTAGGCAGAATTTCTTAAAGAGGTGTAGAAACTCTTCTAAATATTTTACTTAATGATCTCCAGGTTAATTCATGTCATGAAAGGCAGGATATCCTTTTGGAGACTAAATCATATTCTGCTGTAAGCCACACTATTCTTACGCATTCACATGGTATTATGGAGTGAAAGACCCCTACCCACCACGTTCTGTAGGCTTTGTCACAAGCTGATTGGATGACTTGAGGTGCTGAGTAACAGGCTAATTTTGACCTCTCTAGGAGTTTGACCTATTGATGTTTTAGGGGAAGAAGGTCCTTTAGAGTATGCTCTAGAATGATCCATTCCATCCCTACTTCTTTGTCTCTGTCTCTTTCTCTGTTTTCCAGGGTGAAATGAGGGTGACCACAGTTCCTCACCATGCTGCTCTGTAATGATGTTTCTTCCTTGCTACAAGACTACAAGCAATGAAACAGGATATCAAGGGCCAAAACTTCTAAAATTGATCCACAATAAATCTATTCTCATTTTAAGTGTGACAGCTATTTTTTCACAGCAACTGAAATCTCACTAACAGATCCACTGAAGTGGGTGTATGCTCTATTCACACCATGCCTACTGAGAAAAACTCTTCACTGTTCATGGGAAGGCAGATATCTATTCTAGGTTCTGATTTCAATAGTTTTAATTCAATTCAATTATTTTTCTTTTCTTTCTAAATTTTTGTGGTAATGAGGTGGAACTCAAATCTTTGCATATGCTAGGCAAGGGCTCTGAGAAAATTATTTCACCAGCACTCAACTCAATTTTCTTGAGTGTAAACCTCTTAATATTAAAACAAGACATTCTTTGTGTATTCAAACATCTGCTAACAAAAAGTTGATGAAAAGCCAGGCATAGTGGCACATGCCCGTAATCCCAGCACTCGGGAGACTCAAGCAGGAGAATCACTGTGAGTTCAAGGCCAGCCTGAACTGCCTAGTGAAACCCTGTCTCAAAAAGACAAAAGAAAGAAAGAAAGAAAGAAAGAAAGTTGATGTGCATTCTGTTTCTTTGTCTAAGCACAAGTGTTCAGACTCAGTCAATTATAAAGAAAAGAGCTTTACTTTGGCTCACAGAACCAAAAAAGCCAGGGAGCTCCTCCATGTCTCACACCAGTGTTTCCTCTCATACTTTAAGAACAGAACATTTGCAGGGCATTGTGGTACACACCTGTCATCCCAGCACTCAGGAGGCTGAGGCAGGAGGATCACCATGAGTTTGAGGCCAGCTTGGGCTACCTAAGTAAGTTTAAGGCCAGCCTGAACTACATAGCAAGACCCGGTCTCAAAAAACAAAAAACAGCTCAGCCCCTTCCCAGCCCTTTCTCTTCCCGGTTTGTGTCAGCCTGTGGGTCCGGTCTGCTGGTTGCTTCCGGTAGGAGCGCGGAGTAGGGTGAGCCAGTCTCAGCTCCTCATCATGTCCTACGGACCCTTAGACATGTACCGGAACCCGGGGCCTTCGGGGCCCCAGCTCCGGGACTTCAACAGCATCATCCAGACCTGCAGCGGCAACATCCAGCGGATCAGCCAAGCCACTGCTCAGATAAAGAATTTGATGAGCCAACTAGGAACGAAGCAGGACTCAAGCAAGCTACAAGAGAATCTGCAACAGTTACAGCACTCCACAAACCAGCTCGCCAAGGAAACCAATGAATTGCTGAAGGAACTAGGGTCGTTGCCCCTTCCCTTATCTACTTCAGAGCAGCGGCAGCAGAAACTTCAAAAGGAACGCCTCATGAATGACTTCTCTGCAGCTTTAAACAGTTTCCAGGCTGTGCAGAGAAGGGTATCCGAGAAGGAAAAGGAGAGCATTGCCAGAGCAAGAGCCGGATCGCGTCTTTCTGCGGAAGAGAGGCAAAGAGAAGAGCAGCTCGTCTCATTTGACAGCCATGAGGAGTGGAACCAGATGCAGAGCCAGGAGGACGAGGCAGCCATCACTGAGCAGGACCTGGAACTTATTAAAGAGAGGGAAACAGCGATTCGGCAGTTGGAGGCTGACATTTTGGACGTCAATCAGATATTTAAAGATTTGGCTATGATGATCCATGAGCAGGGTGATCTGATTGATAGCATAGAAGCCAATGTGGAAAGCTCAGAAGTGCATGTCGAAAGAGCCACTGATCAGTTACAGCGAGCTGCTTACTATCAGAAAAAATCTCGCAAGAAGATGTGTATCCTGGTGCTTGTCCTGTCAGTGATGATTGCAATCTTGGGACTTGTTATCTGGCTATTTTCTAAATGAAGTGTGATTGCCTCACAGCCTTCTCCTGCTGAGTTGTTTTCAAGGGCAAGTGCTTGTTGGAGTCTTCTTGCCAGAACAAACTGATCACAAGAAGAGAGCGTACACCAGAACATCCTGTAATAATTTAGTTAGAAACTAACTACTAACTAGTCCTTGGAATTAGTGACCTATGAAGACAGTATTTATCAATTTATGTATACATTTTATTGATTTCTCAAATTAATTAATTTACGTGAACTCTTTCTCTTATATCTTGATTGACCTTTGTCCCAAGTGTTTACTGAAAATTCCATTATAGATATTCTTTTTGATAGGCGACACTACACTCTCATAATATTGTCTTTTTATGTGTATACAAAATTCACCTTTTTACTAGTAACAGATTATTTTCTGGCACCCAGCATACTGGAGTCTGTCACGAAGTGTATAATAAGCCAACAGTTTTTATTATTTAATAATTTACTTTGAATTTCTAAGAAGTCTATTCTTTGTTTTGCAAGATTTTGGCATTATATTTAACTGGAAAGTAAAAAATTACACATGTGATTGAGATTAAGTGAGAAATACCTATTTGAGTTTATCAGTTGCTGGGGTATGTGTTATAATCTGAGTTTAAAGTTTACTTTATCATCTGCTAGTGTTGTCCACAGCAGTTTAACCTTATACACACTAAGCAGGAGCTCCCTTTTTAAAGAGATTAATTTAATTAATATTACTATAATCTAGGGGGTCCCTTTCCCACCTGTCTACATAGAAAGGGAGAATTAGACATAGCATGCTTTTGGAAAGCAAATAGGAACTGTTTGGAATGATTTAATCTTTTTGTTGTTGTTGTTCGCTTGTGGCTCTACATTCCTGGTGAATGATAAATGTTGTCTGTCCTCTACCCTATAGGGTATTTGATGGCAGAAAGATAAAGTTAGACTGAAGTTGCGTTTAAAACTTAGTCCAGTGAACCTGATGATAAAGTCAGGAAAAGGTTCACTGTTGTAAATAAGACTGGTTTGGAATAGTGATGTTAGAGTCATCCTAATTTATGAACAAGAGATTAATTTCTCCATGAATAGTTTTAGACAAAAAAGGTTTCAATAAAAGATTGCTGTCTTGTCATATAAAAAAAAAAACAAAAAAAACAAAAAAAAAACAAAAAACAAACAAACAAAAAACCAGAACATTCACAGCACTGAGTCACTGCATTGATCCTGACCCAAATTTCACTCTTAGTTCACTCTTGCTTGTACTCATGTCTTCCCAGTTTCAGAGAACACTGGCTTCTTCCATCTGTGCCCTGCAGCAAACTATGCTTCTTATCTCCACTCATTTCAGATCTTATAACAGATTCTTTTGTACATTTTTCTTTAAGTAAAAAAAGAAAAGAGTTAACCAATATCATCTGTTATGACTGTTTCTTCATTTTAAAAAGAGAACAAAAATTAATCATGAGGCAAATTCTACTAAGTAGACTACAGTCACAAAGACACACAGTAACAACTGTTGGTGAGGAGGTGAAAAAACTCTGTTATTGAAAATACAAGGGGCCGGTGAGATGGCTCAGCGGCATAAGCGCCTGCCTTGCAAGTGCGAGGGCCCGAGTTCGACTCCCGGAACCCACATACGAAAAAGGGGCCGGTGATATCGCTCAGCGGCACGGGTGCCTGTTGGTGCGCGAGGTCCTGAGGTCGACCCCCGGTACCCACAAAAAAAAAAAAAAAGAAAGAAAATACAAGGTGGGTAGTCATGTTGGAACATACCCTGACAGTTTCTGCAATTTTGAGGCATACAGGTATTTTCTCAGTCCATTTCTTTTTCTAAACAAATTATTTTACATTTGGTCAGTAATGTAGGAAGAGGTTCACTTTGGCTCAGAGTTTTGGGCCAAGGTGGGAAATTTAAATCTGGTAATGGCCTTCTCGCTGACAGAGACCTGCGGTCATTCCACAGTGTACTACGTGGAGAGGGTCAGAGTGCGGGCATGCGCTCTCCTCTCTCTCTCCTTCAATTCTAGTATTCAGTCATAGGGCCTCCAAAAAAACTTATCTATTTCTAATTACCTCCTAAGTAAACCAACTGTCTGTATTTACTTAGACAATATTTTTATCTCTTAGTATATACCACTGGGAATTATATTTTATCATGAATTTTGAATGGAACAATCCAAATATCACCATAATGATTTTCATATTACTTGTTAATCACTATCTTAGATATATACACATGAGTTGTAAAGACATAATAAGTCCACAAAAAAAGTACATGAAAGTTGCAGAGAGTATGAATACTGCAGAGAGTTACGTTCGGTACAGGTTGACTGGAAGTTAGAAAGGGACCAGGACCAAGACAGAGCCACCTCTGAGATGAGGTGGACTGAGTGTGTAGTTGAGGGCTGAGCTGATGGAAACCAGGCTGCAAGATGGAGATATAATGGCTAGGCCACAAACCCCACCACGGATAAAGGACAGCTCAAAGTTGTATTGTACCTAGTACCATCTTGTTAGGTAAACCTGAATAATACAACAAAAAATGGGATGGATGAGCAGTACACCCTGACCCTTACTTCTACTTTTTCCAGGAATGCCTTTGTTCTTTCTTGTAGTAACAGATATAAATGAACTAAAGTTAATCATTCCTGCAGATGAATCCTGCCATATGCCTTTAGTATTAGATCAATATTAGCTAAGCAACTATTTGTGGCCTGATAGGTTGATTTTAGCTTGACCTGAGGTAATCTGTAACATGGTTTTACTGTATAAAAAACCCTAAATGATGTGATTTTACTGTATTAAAAAACCTCTAGCGCCTCAGTGGCAACCCACTTTCATGGCCTTCTCTGCTCAGGAGCTTTTCTCTTTCGTAAACTTCTTTCTAACCTGCCTTCTGCAGCTTCTGTGCTGTTCTCTGGTGACATGAGATATGCACTTGGCACATTTAGCAGGTCGGAGTGTATTCTACAGTAACATTTACAATTTAGTCCTCATAAAAACTGAAAGGTAGTAACAACTGAAATATCCATAAATTGATGAATAACCAAAATTTTAAGCTTTGCATATTACTCATTCTTTA
This sequence comes from Erethizon dorsatum, assembly GCA_028451465.1. NCBI lineage: Eukaryota > Metazoa > Chordata > Mammalia > Rodentia > Erethizontidae > Erethizon > Erethizon dorsatum. The sequence goes on along the minus strand of CM051835.1, from coordinate 34,233,737 downwards.
AAAAGAAATAATTTTCTGATAAATGCTACAATATAAATCCATCTTGGAAATGTCATTCAAAAAAGACAGACATAGAGTGTTGAATTATCCACCTAAATAAAATGGCCAGAATATAAAAATGCATAGATTACACAGTAGATTAGCAGTGCATGGGGCTTGGAAAAATAGAAATAAGGAGGAAGGGTATTTTTAGGAGCTAAGTAAAATATTCTAAATTGACTAGGCTGTTGACTATGCATATTTTTAAGTGAATTAATCAAATGGCAAGTAAATTATATTTTAATAAAGCTGTCATAAAAGACAATTCCTACTTGTACAAAGAGCTTGTAGAACTATTTCCATTACAACTAATAATGAATGAAGGGAGAAAGACAGGAAAGAGGGAGAGATTTGAGAGCAAGGCAATGAAAAAAGAAGGGGTATGAGAGCAATAAATCGAAGCAAGGAGGAATAAAAGTAGGGAAAAAGAATAACAAAAGGAAAGGGCAGAGAAAGGAAGCAAACAAGGAATGAGGAAAGGAAATAAAAAGAAAAAACAGAATATAGTAGGGTGGGAGAGGGAATATAGTAGGGAAAGAGAGGACAGAAGAAAAGGAAGAAACATCGAGTACAGGGTGCCCATTTACTTCCCCAGCCTCAAAACTTCTCGGTGAGGGTTTGATGGGAAAGTCCCTGTTGTTCTTCTGATTCCTTTCCCTAAGGATGAAATGACAGCATTGTTGACCTTCCACGTCAGAGTCTTCTCTGAGATATTTTAGAATTTGGGCTGGAAATAACTGACAAAGGAAAGGCCAGCAAACTTGCCAAACATGGTGAGATAAATTATATCTAGAGAGAAGGCAATCCGCTGTCCCACAGCACAGGAGACACTGAAGAAGGCAGATAAAATGAAGATATAAAAGAGGACAATGACGACACAACTTACAAGATTGCACACATGATGAGTAGGATTTCTTCTCTGTTCAGGGCCCCTTCATAAGGGAAAAGATGACAGGGAAAATCTTGAGTAACATTAGACTCATGCAAGGCAACACAGAAATCTAGTATTGTCACCATAATTGCTGTAACTGAACACATCCAAGGATAAAGCCACAAGTTATACTCTGTCACAGAGCCTACTATGCATATTGTAGTACAAAGTCAACAAACAAATACTGGGCATACCCATAACAATGAGCAAGGGTTAAATGTAGCAAAGGGTAAAGAACAAGAGCATCAGGTGAGCCCAGCACACACAGAGATGCTGAAGTGGAGGCGCACAGTCCGACCGCCATCAATAGTGACACTGAACACACATTAGAGGTGGGAAAGCAGACGAGAAGCGGTGCGCCGATGTGTGCAGCCTGCGTTCACTCCAGACGGTGCCCTGCTGAGCAGACTCCCTGCAGCATGAACAGGTTTATCACAAGTACGGCAAGAAGGGAGCTGGCTGGAGCTGCCGTGGGGAAGCCAAGAAGCCAAGGGGGATAACCTGAGGAAAGGTTCCGTATTTCTCAACAAGCACGGCTGCTGTACCTGCTGAGATCCAAACCAGAAAGAAGGCACAATGGCGAGGTTTAGGATGTGACACAGACCAAACAGCAACTTAACACCTCTGCTACTGAACAACTCCCTAAGCGTTGCGTTGTCTTTCAGTTAACAACTGCACTGTAGTGGAAGGTAAGACTGAGACCAATATATTAAGTTCTTAAGCCGGAGTTGAACAACTAACTGGGTTTTGTTAACACTGAGTGCAGGAAAGGAAATGCATTAAGAGCACTGCAAACAGGCGTGGGTGATCAGGGTGTAATACTTCTCATAGTGAGCATGTTCTAAGAAACACATATATGATTTGGGTATTTAATGAAGTGTATTCTCTGAGTGCTCATCTTTTCATTGATTACTTCAATATTTTAACACAGAGGCAAGAAAATAAGACACATAGTGCTCATAATTCATAACCATTGAGTATTAGAGGTGCTTCCCATGGTGCCAGTTATTGGAGACACCTGCAGTGGGTTCCAATCTCCTGCCTGGGTTACTAGTACTTAACAAATCTAAAGCAGATTTCACCAAACTCTAAGCTGAGAAGATCTCAGGAGAAACAGTTTCCCCTCTGCCATGAGCTCTCTTTAAATTTTTTTTTTCTTTTCCCAATTTAAATGACTAAAGTTCCCACCCATGGGAACTAAGGATTGTACTTAATTACTGGAGTATTTTGGTGATACTACTAGCTGGCACTGTGTATTTTATGTTCTTTAAAAGATTTTTTTAAAAGGAGATTTTTAAAAAAGATTTTAAGGAGAGAGATTTCTTTTTAAAGAAAGAAAAAAATAGATTACCCTTTGTTTTAGTCCCAGTGAAAGTATTAATATATTACTCACTGCTAACTTCAGGTTCCATGTCAGACATCTCCAAATTCATCCTGTGAGATCTGGCACCATTGAAAACTACTAGAAAATCCACCAGACAGGTGAGAGTGCCATGGGTTCAGGCCATATTGAGCACCACTTATTAGAGATCCTTTCCAATCTCCTGCCTGGGTTACAGTGCATGGCGGGAAAGGAAAGAAAGAGCAAGAGACAAAGTACAGGGGTACATAGCAGGGATCTGGGACCACCAGTTGCTCTCTAGAAGCAAAAGTCCCCAAATCTCCAGCTAGCTAACATTTTATTAGCCAGTGTAGGGGAGGGGGTAGGGTGCTTTTCCTGGAACAGTGTATGTTGGGGAAAAAGCAGGACTGAGCCAGATGGGAGACACTTAGCACCAAGGAAGTTGGAAGACAATTAGCTTTATTAACACTGGCAGGCTGGGGGACCCAAAAGTCCAAATCACCAGCCCCATCTTGGCTTAAACAGTCAGTTATATAGGGTGTTAGCAGTAAATACAAAAGTATCCTGATGACAGGACACTCCACACTTGGCTACCTATTGTCATACATTGCTAGGCAGGTTTGGTTCAGGCAACTTAATTGGGAGCTTTCTATCCTATAACAGGGAGGTCAAGGCTAGGGTGAGCGGGAAGAATCAATCACTGTCTCAGACTGAGCCGAGCTGTCTCAGGGTGGTAACTTCCTGAAACCTTGGAATGGGTTAACACAAGATGTACCTTGTTTGAGGTGCACTTTATCTTACATGCTGCAGCTGGTGCTGGAATGCCAAGGCCAGCTGAGCTTAGCCACTTTCTAAATAAGGGAGCAGTCTGTGCCTGCCTTTCCTCATCTTTGAATATAGTGGCAGACTTACAAGTTTTAACATTTCCTTAACATGTACAATCTCCTTTACATTCCCCCCTTTTCTTATTACAGAGAATACTCCTCTGGTTTTAAGAAGGTGGTAGGAGAAAGTGGTCTTTAAAAGAAGCTGGTGATGTATGGCCTCAAATCATTTAGACAGAAAGCAGATCAGAAATTGAATCACACATGGGCCTAAAAGAAGAACCAACAGGATGGCTATTATTGGCCTGAGCAAGGGTCCTGCCCATGAGGGTAGAAAATCCAGAGATCCCCACCAGGAGGAGCCTCCCATAATATACTGAGACCTGTGTTAGTGGTGCTCCCACAGCTGATGGGAGTCTTCTCTTACTATCCCTGACTTGTTGGCATAGTAACAGCATTCTTCTCCCAGGAAAAGACAAGTGCCCCCATACTGGGCTGTCAGGAGACCTAAAACTCTGTGATTTTAGAGAATGACTGCAGCCAAAGAATCTATTTGGTGTTGTAGCATGTCTATTGAGGTTTGTATATTGCAAAATCTCCTGCTATCTGGGCACCTAACCGTGAGTATTGCTGTTGGCATATACCGATGGCCATGGCACTGAGGGTTAAACTTCCTGCTATTGCTATGCCAGCTAGAACGGGCAATACTGTGGGGTCACACTTTTGATGTGACTGATGGTATGTTCAGGACCTCATTGGCCTGGGTAAACAGAGAGGTCAGGTACAGAAAGGCAAGTGCACACAGACCCATTGTAGCACTATTAAACGCTGAACCCCATCAAAACAAATGAAGAAAGTTCCATGGGGAGCTGCCAGGGATCCTGAAGTAACAGTTAAAACAGCTACACAGTCAGTAGAGATGTTTTGGCCCTTAGAGGTACCCAGGAGGCAGGAGGTGTTTCCTCACATTATCGTGGGATGAGACTGGAGTAAGTGGTCTGGGGCACCAGTAGAATTTTTAGAAGCATTCCAGGTTAGACCTAGAGCTCAATAGGAAAGGACTGAAAGGGGAACACAGAGCCAACAGTCATTACCCAGCTCTGGGTTTACAGCTAGGAGGACCTGATGGGTGCCATTAACCAGGTGCAGGAGGTCAGGAGTTGGAGGGCCTGTGTGATTTGTAACAGTGGTGGTTTTGGGGAAAGAATTTTAATACAGGATAGGGGTGATGGGGGTACCCAGATCTTTATGATTTTTAAAACAAGCCATGGGTTTTTCCCCACCCATCCGTCCAGCGACCTGGTGACCTGTATCAATGGGAAGGATCTGGAACAGTGTACTGTAAGGGTTACAAGTTCTCTGTAGACAAGGTGGACTAGAGGGGAGCTGAGTCAGAAGGCTGTTTTTATTTTATTTATTTATTCCTTTTTTTTGGTGGGTACCGGGGGTTGAACTCAGGACCTCGCATGCCAGCAGGCGCCCGTGCTACTGAGCGATATCACCAGCCCTTTTTTCATATGTGGGTTCCGGGAGTCAAACTCAGGACCTCACGCTTGCCAGGCAGGCGCTTATGCCACTGAGCTATCTCACCGGCCCAGAAGGCTGTTTTTAGATCCTCCCCAGTCTATGACGCAGTCCCATCAATGTAGATGAGAAAGGAGGTTTATAGAACTTCTGGGTTTGTCACCATTCTGGACAGACATACTTATTATTAGAGTGATACTCTCATTCCCAATTTAATCCTCCACATCTTGATGAGTAGCACTGGTTTTCCCAACCTGGAATGTCACCCTGAACTGAGTATGCATCAAAATAAAGGTATACTTTAGGCTGAGAGGGGTCCCATTTTTGTCTGATTAACAATTGTGACAGGGCTGAAACCAAAAATTTGAGGTTTGTTTTTTTTTTGTGGGTACCGGGGGTCGACCTCAGGACCTCGTGCGCCAGTGGGCGCCCATGCTGCTGAGTGATATCACCGGCCCTTTTTTCGTATGTGGGTTCCGGGAGTCGAACTCGGGCCCTTGCACTTGCTGGGCAGGCGCGTATGCTGCTGAGCCATCTCACTGGCCCTAAATTTGAGTTTTGAATTCCCAATGCCCTGAATTGCCATATGTTCCTAGGATGGTTAGGCATATTATCCATAGGAGAATCATTTTAAAAGTTAAAAGTACTCAGTCCAATAACTACAACAAGATAGAAAAGAACAAAGGGAACCTTTTGCAGAATTCCCCAATCCTCTGGAGACACAGTCCAAAATACAACAGCAAATATCAGGATCAACAGGAGGAAGAGGACTAAGGATTTAACAGAATAACGGTTCATTGAGGCTACAGATATTCTAGTGTACAATGTCCCTTCAATCTTCAGCCATGCGTGACTAGTCAGCTTCTATGGGTGATGAGAGCAGGGCTTTGAGTGCGCTGTCTCTTCAGGGTGGTCTTCCAGGGGGCCGACTCACCTGGGGGCCTTCCAACAATCATCAGGATGGGTTCTCTTGATACTGGAGTGATGAGTCCAGGGATGGATGTCTGCTACCTTTACTGCAGTGGAGTAGTCAAAATTAGATATGGGCCCTTCCACCTGTGAGACAGGCGTCACCTGGGCTATGGGTATGAGCCGGGGTATCAGTAGGAAGAGGTGCTCTCTCTGCTATGTTTCTATGTATCTGGGAAAAAGTTTTCCCTAATTGAATAAGCTGTTCCTGCAAGGTGATACTTCCCATCTGGTGTAAGTCTCCCTGTAGGTCCTTTATTAAAAGTGGGGGTCTCCCAAACAGGACCTCAGAAGGGGTGTATCCGGTGGGTCCTGGTGATGTCCTGACCTTCAGGAGGGCCCAGGTAGCGAATCTATCCATGGTGCCTGAGTCTCTTGGTGATAGTTAGTATTGTCTGTAGGGTCCTGTTCATCTGTTCCACTTTGCTGAAATTTGAGGCCTACAGGCAGTGTGAAGGTTCATTTAATTTTCAGTTCCTTGGCTAACTTCTGAGTCATTTCTGCTACAAATGATGGTCCACTGTCACTGCCTATAGTCAGGGACAGTACATATCTGGGAATAATTTCTCTTAACAGCACTCTGCATACTTCAGAGGTTTTCAGTCCTACTGGGAAATGCCTCTGGACACCCAGAATAAGTACAAACAAGGACCAGTAAAGTACTTGTATCCACAACATGGCTTAACTTCAGTAAAGTCCACTTGGATGTCCTCAAAAGGAAAGAGTCCTGCCTGTTGAATTCCAGGTGGTGGCCATGGGCCTGTTGAGTCCTCAGTCTTTGTACAGGTTTGGCAACTCTGGCTGACAGCTGCACAGATCACTGTTAACTTTGGGATATAATAATAGCGACTCAGAAGCTGGGCCACAGCAGTCTTACCCCTGTGGGTGAGGTCATGGTGAAGTTTTACCCAGGAGTAAGCTAACACCTTTGGTATGATCATTAGATCATCTGGCAGAGGCCAGACTCCGTTTGGATCTACATTCGCTCCTTCCCGCTGTGCCCATTTTATTTCTTCTTCAGTGTAGTGGAGGGGACCTTGGTGCAGGCTGAGGACAGTTTTTGGCAGGGTCTCATGTTGTGCTTCTAAGTTATGATCCAAATCATTGTTTCCCCATGTTGAGCCTTCAGTGGCCAGTTTGGTTGCCTCATCTGCCTTCTGATTTCCAAGGTTGATGGTGTCTTTTATCTTTTGACGTCCCTTGCAATGTATGATAGCCACATTTTTGGGTTTCCATTTAGCAGCCAGGAGCTGTAGGATTTCATCTTTAATTTGTTTTCCTTTGACTGTCAGAAGGCCACGTTCCTTGTACAGCATCCCATGGACATGAATTGTGGCAAAAGCATATCTGGAATCTGTGTATATATTTACCTTCCTGTCTTTTGCCCAGTTGAGAGCCTGTATGAGTGCCCAGAATTCAGCTCATTGAGCAGACCAGTTTTGGGGAAGAGGCCCTGCTAGAAGCACTTCTTTCATGGTGACAATGGCATAGCCAGCTCTATGTTGTCCATTTTTAACAGAGCTATTTCCATCCATGAACAGGGTGTACTCAGTGTCTGTTAAAGGCTCCATTTTAAGATCAGACCAACTGGCAAAGAGCTCATCTGTCAGCATGAGACAGCCATGAGCTGTCTGAGCTCAGTGGCCAAATGGGTGGCTGGGTTCAGAGCTCTAACTGGCTGGAAGGTGAGTTGGGGATTTCCAACACGCAGTCCCTGGTACTGGATGATGTGGCTATTTGAGAGCCACGGTGTCCCCAGTTGTTGAGTAGCTCAAGAAAAGCATGTGGCACCTTTTGGGACAGTCAGGTTCTGTCCCAAAGTCAATCTGTCTGCCTCCTTAACCAAAAGGGTGGTAGCAGCAAGCACCTCCAAACAGGGAGGCCATCCTTTGGACACTGAGTCCAGAGTCTTAGACAGGTAAGCAACTGGCCTTTCCCAGGTCCCACCGTTTGAGTTAGGACTCCTGAAGCAACATGCTGTCAATGAACAGGTCGAATGGGCGGGTCACATCCTAAGGCTGGAGCTGTGGCTAAAGCCCTCTTGATCTGTTTGAAGGCTTCAGTTTCTTCTAAGGTCCAATTAATTATCTCTCTTTCTGCTGTGGGTTTCTTTAGTGTATCATAGAGTGGCCTTGCCTTTTCAGCAAACCCAGGTATCCATATCCTACAAAATCTGGCTGCTCCAGGGAATTCTCTAAGTTCCCTTTTGCAATCAGGCTATGGAATGGAGCAGATGACTTCTTTCCTCTCTGGGTCTAAGATTTGGATCCCCTGTTTTAAGTCAAATCCTAAATATCTGACTTTCTGTTTACAGATTTGAGACTTCTTCCAAGACACTTTATAGCCAGTGGCCAGCAGGTGGCAGAGGAGGGCCTTAGTTCTCTCTCAGCAATCTTTCTTTGTAGGGCCCCCATGAGGATATCGTCAACGTATTACAGAACTACGCGGTTATGTCTTTTGTGAGTCAGCTTGGCCAGGTCTGTTGCTAGAGCTTCCTCAGTGTGGGAGAATTCCTAAAACTCTGTGGAAGGTGAGTCCATGTAAGTTGCCCCTTTTGCCCTGTGTTAGGGTCCTCCCATTCAAATGCAAACAAAGGCTGGCTGGCAGGGGCCACTCACAGAGAGAAGAAAGCATCTTTCAAGTCCAAGCAGGTGAACCAGGCAACATCGGGAGGAAGCAGAGCCAGGAGAGTGTATGGGTTCGGGACCGTTGGGTGCAAAGTCACAGTGACTGCACTGATGACTCGAAGGTCCTGCACTGGGCGGAAGTCACCATTTGGTTTCTTTACTGGGAGCAGGGGAGTGTTCCATGGTGACTGACAGCCTATTAGAATCCCTGCCTGCCTTGGGCAGGATCCCAAGATGAGCTTATTGTGACATCAGGTATTATTTGACATCAACAGGAGCAGCATTTGGTTTGAGTTCAGTTATCAGAGGGGCACGGTTAACAGCCAGCCCCATGGGGGAGTCTTCTGCCCATACATCTGGAAATGCGGTTTTTAAAATCTCAGGATTATAGCCTCTGAGTGCTCCTGTTTGATGTAATCGCCATTCTTCTTCCTGGGGCACGAAGTTATTATCAAGTCTGAAGCTGTGGGTTTAAGCGTGAAGACTGCTGGCTGGTTTGGGACAAAGGAAATAGTTGCCCCCAGTTTTGAGAGGAGGTCCTGTCCCAAGAGAGGAATAGGACATTCAGGCATGCACAGGAATTCATATTAGACACAACATCCACCAATCTCACAGGTTCTGCTCTGGCAGAACTTTTTCTCAGTGGGGATCCCTGTGGCACCAACTACTTGGATCTTCTAGGAGGTTAAAGGAGCAATGGGACAAGTTACAACAGAATGGTCTGCCCCACTGTCCACCATGAGAGTCACTGGTTTTCCTGATTGCAGCAGTGACTGTGGGCTCCTGGGGGCCTAATCTAATAGAGCCCGGTCTGGCCCATTCATTATTGAAAAGTGAGAGCAGGGAGGCAGGCTGTGGCAGGCTTGGTTCCTTGGGAATTTGTTGATCTTTTAGGCAGAGGGGACATTTGTCTTTCCAATGTCCCAGTTGTTTGCATTGGGCACACTGGTTTGGAGCCAACGTGTAGGGACAGCTGCCTGTTTGGCATTGGGGACCCTGTAGGGCTTTGTTGTCTGTTTTGACAATGAGGCTGACTTGTCTGGGGTTTCTCTGAGAGTGGCTTCCCTGTAATCACTGCCAAAAGAGCAGTCTGGTGATGGTTACACTCCTTTTTTCTTCTCCTTTTTGATTTACAAAAATCTTCTGCACTATCTGAAGCAGCTGGGAGGCATTCATGCCAGAAAACCCATCAATTTTCTGAATCTTCCTGTGGATGTCAGGAGCACAACTGTGTCACAAAGACTGAATTTATCATCTGATTTGCTGGAGCCTCAGGGTCAAACAGGGAATAGGTTTGGTGTGCTTCACATAGTCTCTCATAAAATTTAACAGGGCTTTCATTAGATTCTTGGGTGATTTCAGCAATCTTGGACATGTTAATAGGCTTTTTTCCTTCCTCCATTATTCCTGCCAGAAGAGCCCCTTGGTACAGTTTCAAAGCAGTGAGGCCCTCTGCAGTATTGAAGTCCCAGTCTGGAAAGGTGGGAGAGAAGGCGGTATTTATCCAAGAGACAGGGTCAGCAGCAGTGTCTGGAATTCTAGCCTTTAGGCAGGTTCGTCCCCCTTAAAAAAAATACGTGTGCTCTTCAGTGCTGAAGAGGGTCTAGAGAATTTGCTGGCAATCTTCCCAGGTGGGCTGATGTGTCTGGAAGATCAAAGTCAGGAGATCAATTATGGCTTGGGGCTTTTCCAAGTAGGAGGAAGTATGATGCTTCCAGTTAAGGAGGTCAGTGGAGGTGGAAGGCTGGTAGTATAAGGCAGGTTGCTGATTTAGTCCCCTTTGACCACCAGGATATCCCCAGAAAGGCATCTGGAGAGGTGCCAAACAGAGCCAGTGGCAGAAGGGGCTTGGCTCAGGGGGCTCTTGACTAGGCTGTGTCAGGAGTGGCTCAGGTGGCAGAGATGAAGCAGGCTGTGTCTCCAATGGTGCAGGAAGTGCTGGTGGCAGAGGTAGAGTTGTCTGTGGCTTGGAGAGTGCTGGTGACAGAGGCAGGGCTGGCTGCAGTGCAGGAAGTGCCAATGATAGAGGTGGAGCTGGCTGCAGTGTGGGGGTGCAGATGGCTGAGACAGAGATATAGAGTCTGCGAGGGTGGTCAGCGGTGAACTAGATGGGATTGAGGGTGGTGCAATTGGTGGGTGCAATGTGGCACGGACCCCAGAGCTTGGGTGGATGGCTGGTGGCTGGCTGGGAGCTGCTTCTAGGGGTGGCAGAGGCCCTGGCAGGTTCAGGTTTTCACCCAAATAAGGTGGGGGAAAGTACTCCTCAGAATTATCAGGCAGGATGGGATACATTTTTTTAGGCTTTTAGGTCTTCACTGTCTAGGGAATTTGAAAGCTGGCTGGTTTGTTTTTAATACTAAAAGAGTCCCTTTTCCCTGGGAGGCATAGGCCCGGAGCCAAGGTAGATTTTGACATAAATTCAGCCAGGAGTCAATATAGGGGAATTGTTCTGAACAGCTTTCTGGATTGCATTCAGCGATCAGGTTCCAAACCTGGCAGACAGTTTCTATGTTCAGAGTGCCCTCTGGTGGCCAAGAAGGGCATAGGTGTGGCCATTCAGCTTCACAGAAAGTGCTGAGGTCTTTGGCTTCAGGCATACTCTGTAGTCTTCCACAAAGCCTTCCTTGAAATTCTTCAGCACACATTTAAGCACACTCTGGCTTTTACCCATGTTTACTGACTGGCTCTCTACATGTATGTGAGCCCTTGAACAGAGTCACAACATACAAAGAAAGGGGTGCCTTTCTCAGAGAGAAAGAGCACATGCTTGTCAGCTCTGGCCACTCCCCTCACAGGGACACAGGTCAATCCAGGCAGTTGGCACATGCGTATAAACTTGCACCAGGTCAGACCCCCATTACAGAGGTCGAGTTGCCTTTTAGCCCAGTTAGATGAGATGAACGGAACCACAGAAATCTGACTCGATCATGCTCCACAGATCTGAGCCCCCATGGGGGGCTTCTCCATGGAGCACAGATGGAACGACCTATCACTTATGTCATCCATTACAGAAACTCATTCAGCAGGCACTCAGATGTTAATACATTCCCACCCACAAACCCTGGGGCAAAAATCTAATTGAATCAGAAACACAAGCTGCCTGTTCTAACATAAGCTGCTAGCACAGGCTTCTGGGAGTGATCAGTCCCAGAAGAGGATGGATCAGACAAGCTGAAACAGAAACTGACAGGCTAAACTGAGGCACATCCCAGGGGATCCTACCTTGTCTGTGGGCCTGACCTTATTGTGTTCCATGTCCTCTTAGGGTCTGATGAGGTCACTGCTGTCATACAGGGGCTCTCACTCCTGGACCACTGAGGAGACTCCAAGAAAAAGATTGGAGGGTGCACCGTCTCATCCGCAGTTGGAGAGTGAGTCCCTGCCCAATCAGCAGGCCTCCACTGGTGACTGAAATGCTCAGCACAATATCTCTCAGCTGAGCGCCCAAGAAATGTTGGGGGAAAAGCAGGACCGAGCCAGATGGAAGACACTTAGCACCAAGGAAGTTGGAAGACAATTAGCTTTATTAACACTGGCAGGCTGGGGGACCCAAAAGTCCAAATCACCAGCCCCATCTTGGGGTTAAACAGTCACTTATATAGGTTGTTAGCAGTAAATACGAAAGGCTGATGACTGGATACTCTATAGTTGGCTACATATTGTTATACGTTGCTAGGCAGGTCTGGTTCAGGCAACTTAATTGGGAGCTTTCTATCCTATAACAGGGAGGTCAAGGCTAGGGTGAGCGGGAAGAATCAATCACTGTCTCAGACTGAGCCAAGCTGTCTCAGGGTGGTTACCTCCCGAAACCTTGGAATGGGTTAACACAAGATGTACCTTGTTTGGGCCGGTGAGATGGCTCAGCGGCGTAAGCGCCTGCCTGGCAAGCGCCAGGGCCCGAGTTCGACTCCCGGAACCCACATACGAAGAAAGGGCCGGTGATATCGCTCAGTGGCACGGGCGCCTGCTGGCGCACGAGGTCCTGAGGTCGACCCCCGGTACCCATAAAAAAAAAAAAAAAAAAAAAGATGTACCTTGTTTGAGGTGCACTTTATCTTACATGCTGCAGCTGGTGCTGGAATGCCAAGGCCAGCTGAGCTTAGCCACTTTCTAAATAAGGGAGCAGTCTGTGCCTTCCTTTCCTCATCTTTGAGTATAGTGGCAGACTTATAAGTTTTAAGATTTCCTTTACATGTACAATCTCCTTTACATGCAGTGGTAGTGGTAGAATGGGCAAGTTTAACATCATAAAGGAAACGAGCCAAGATCCATCCCCACACCCAAGTGCTAATCTCATTGACCTAGAGGAAGGTGATTTCTGCATTCCAAAACCTGCCCACAAGGCAGGCAGGGCAAAGAGAGCCTAGGGCAGATACTAAGTCAATTTACAATTTGCCGTCCCCAAGAGGTGAGTGTAGACAAAGGTGAAAAAAATCTTGTTAATCCAGGACATGTGACACAAAAATGGAGGCATCTGAGATTGTCGGGCATTGATAATCATAAAATGTTAGCGATGGTAATGTGTAGCCTGCATTTACTCCACACAGCGCCCTTGAAGGATTTCAACTATTGCCATCCTAGTCTGAGCAGAGACCTCTTTAAATCCCTTCCCCTCCTATGCTTTTACACCTGCTGCAGATGAATAGTTATGGGTTGATAAGGCTCAGTAAGCAAAACTACATCCTGTAATTTCCAAATGTTATTCAGCCCTGTTCTTGATGAACAAATTGTAACTCCCCGCATGTTCTTAAGCCCTGTCCCTGGCCATTTCTATCCTCTCATAGGACGGTAGACCTGAGACTATGAGACTTCTACATTTCATTGATCTGGCCCTAGTGAAATAGGCAATCCAAATGTATGAGAATGGAATCCCACCAGCACTTGGCCAGGGACACCAAGTGCTTGTGAAAACGTGGAGAAGTGGAATACCAGCAGACCGGTTAAAGACCACATTGAAAGGCCCCTTTGCAGTGATCCTTGCAATACCCACTGCAGTAACAGTGGCGACGGATAACTGGATTAATCTCTCTAGACTAAAGCTAGTCCCATCCGAACTGTCTGAAGGACAAGAACACCCTAAAGGAAAAATTTATTCCTGTGAGCCACTAGAGGACTTGACAGTTCTTTCCAAAAACAAGGCTCCAGAGACTTCTGGGAAGATGGCAGAGTGGTAAGTAGCAGAGAAAGAACCTCTCCAAGATTTGGTGTCCAGATGCTGGAATACAGCAATGTGACAAAGGAGGAGGAGGAAAGCAGGAAGGAGCTGAAGCAAGAATTAAAGCACATGGGGACAGTGAAGAGAGAAATTTAAACAAAGAAAAATAAAAAAGAAATGGGTGGCGCCTTCTTGCTGAGTCAGGAATCACCCAGTGGCAGAAGTTCAAACCTGTGGACACAGTGACTGCTGGTAAATCCAGAGGCCTCCCCTGAGAGGGACAGCAGTGCAACAGAGCAGTGAACACTGGGGACTGCACAAGCTGGTGAGTGGCGCAGATTCAACTGACTCACAGGAGATGGCAATTGGCTGGGAGCTAATATGGAGAGGGGCCAACTGAGCTGGGAACTCAGAACAACTGCTGGCTCCACCTAACGGCTCCCAGTTGAGTTTGAACCCACAGAAGGTGTGCTGACTCCCACAGGCTAAACAGGTCTGGTTCTAGCCTCAGGGGCAGAAACTGGCCTGAACTACAGGGGAAATAAAGGTGCAGTCTCGCTGAGATTATCCATTACCCTACCATAAAGCTACCACTGGCTCGCTGAGATAAATCAACATAGAGCTGGACTCTGTCTCCACACATTGTCTACCAGTGACAGCAGAGTCACACCTTGAAGTAGACCATTTTTCCCTCTTTCTTTTCTTGTTTTTCTTGTTTTGTTTTCTTCATTGTTTGATCTTGGTCTTATATTAGTGTGAATGTGGTTTCTAGTTGCTTTTTTTTTTTTGTGGTAGCTGTTCTGTTCTGTTCTTCTTTTTATTTCTTCCTTCTCTCTCTCCCTCCTGTCTTCTGCACCAGTTTCCTAAAGTTTTTGTGAACCTCCTTTGTACTCTAGCCTTGCTTCTAATCTCTTCCTCTTCTTCTATTTCTCTATTTTTCCCCCAACCCCTTTTAAATTTTCTCCCCTGAGGGTAAATGTGGCATACTGAGGGCTTATTTACTGCATACAATTTTCTGGCTTGTTTAGATGTTGTTATATAACCACAAATCTAGTTCATGCAGTTAAAGGCAGCAAATTAATTGTTACCTCAGATTCTCATTTTCCAGGTTATGTTTGATGCTATTGTTATTGTGGACTGTACCACTTTAGCCAAAGTGACATTATTCTAACCACCTGTTCCTCCTCTTATACCAAGACTGAGATTGCCTTAAGGTCATAGAAAATACTGTGGGCCAGTATCAAAGAACCAGGGGCTGTGCAAAGTAAGCAGCAACTTCTCATCTGCGATGAATTGAAGAGATAGGATCTTGCAACAGATTCAAAACTCAAAAGCCAAATATACCAGGAAGACACCTCTGAGAAATAGTCATTTCCTAAGGGATCTACATACTACCAATAATGCTACCCACATAGGCAATTTACAATCACCAATCCAGGAAATAAGTTAAAAAAAAAAAAAAGAAAGAAAATGAGGAGACACTTAAACAAGATGCAACCCCAGATGTCCAGCTCAACAAAGGCAACCCCAGAGAGCAATGAGGAAGGACAATCTGAAAGCCACAAACCTGGACTCTCTGAAGTGGTAACAGTGGAAGTAACAAGGCAAATGAACAAGGCTCTAGAAAAAATGAAAACAGAAATAATTTCTCAGGTCACTACAAAGATGATGACCACAATGAGAACCATGCTTAGGGACTCAAGAGCAGATACAGATTAAAAAAAAAAAAAAAAACTTAGGTAAATGATGAAAACCATAAATGCCCAAAATAGAAAAGAAACGAAAGCCATAAAACAGATTCAAACAGATATCTAGGAGATTAAAATTTCCATTGAATATATCCACAGCAAAATCAATGTGAGGACAGAATCTCAGATTTAGAAGACAGGCTTGCAGTTAGTGATCATGAAAAGAAAGATTTCTTAAAAATAGCAAGGGGATGATGATAAATCAATCTAGCAGATACTATATGATGCAAAGAAGAATAAGATAAGATTCACTGGAGTCAAGGAAAAAAGCAGGAGATAACACAAATGACATGAAAAAAACCTGTTCACAGACATCATGGCAGGAAACTTCCCTGGCAGGGAAAAAGAATCTGACATATAGATAAGTGAAGCATATAGAATTGCAATTAGATGATCAAAAAAATTCTACAACAAGGCATATAATAGTGAGATTCCAGAAATTCAACACAAAAACAGAATAATAACAGCTATTAAAGAAAAGAAACAAATCACCTATAAAGGAAAGCCCATCAGAATCACAGCTGACGTCTCAACACAAACCCTCAAATCAAGGAGAGCATGTAGTGAAGTATTTCAAGCCCTATAAAAAAACAACCTACAACCCAGACTGATGTACCCTGCAAAAACTCCATCTCAAAATTGATGGAGAAATAAGATACTTCCATGACAAAAAGCAACTGGAGAAATTCATGAACACCAAATCAGCATTCTAAAATGTTCTGAAGGACATTCTAGAAAGAGATTAAAAAGGACTACAACTCCATGAACCTCAACAGAAGGAATCCACCAGGCGAGACAAACAAATGTCGGGAGCCAACAAGAAAATAACATGATAAGGATAACTCAATATGTATCAGTTATAACCATCATTATTAATGGTCTCAATTCACCAATCAAAAGAAATAGACTGGAAGAATGAATCAAGAAGCAACATCCAATAATATGCTGTACACAAGAAACACATTTAATTCAAAAAGAAATTCACAGACTGAAAGTCAAAGGATGGAAAACAATACTCCATGTGACAGGAACCCAGAAAAAGCAGGGGTATTCTACTCGCAGACAAAGTGAATTTTAAGCCAAGACTGATTAAGACAGACAAAGAAGGTCACTACATCCTTGTAAAGGGAACAATCTAAGAGGAAGAGATAACAATCATAAATTTATATGCACAAAATACCACAGCACCCAACTATGTAAAACAAATATTAATGCACATGAAAAATCAAATAAGCACTAATACAATTGTACTGGGCGATCTCAATACCCCACTATCACAAAAAGACAGATCAACTAGACAAAAAAGCAATGATGAAATATTGGAATTGAACCAACATTTTGAACAAATGGAATTAGATGTCTACAGAGTATTCCACCCCACAATATCAGAATACACATTCTCAACCACGCACAGGATGTTCTCAAAAATAGACCACATACTTGGTCATAGAATGTGTTTAAGTTATGCAAAGGAAATGAAATTATCCCATGCATATTATCAGACCACAGTGCAATGAAATTGGAAATCAATTGCAAAAGAAACCACAAGAACTTCATAAACACTTGGAAATTAACTAATACCCTCCTGAACAACCAATGGGTCACAGATAAAGAAGAAATTAGACAGCATCTATAATTAAATGATAATGCCAATACAACACACCAGAACTTGTGGGACACAATGAAATCAGTCCTACTAGGGAAATTTATAGCAGTGAGAATCCATATCAGGAAAACAGAGTGAGCTCAAATAAACAACTTAATGTTGAACCTCGGGGTTCTGGAAAAAGAAGAGCAGGTCAAGCCCAAAGTTCATACAAGGGAAGAAATTATAAAGATCTGAGCAGAAATTAATGCAATGGAGACTAAGAAAACAATACAAAGAATCAATGAATTGAAGAGATGGTTCTTTCAAAGGTTAAATAAAATCAACAAACTTTTAGCCAATCTTATCAAAAACAAAAAAAAGGAAAGAAAAGACTCAAATCCACACAATTAGGAATGGAAAGGGTAAAATCACAACAGATCCTACAGAATTCCAGAAGATCATCTATACCTACTTGGAGAACTTGTATTCTAGTAAGATTGAAAATGCTGAAGAAATGGACAGATTCCTAGATGCATATGAATTACCAAAGCTGGATCAATAATATAGAAAAATCCTAAATAAACCAATATCAATCAGTGAAATTGAAGATGTAATTAAAAATCCACCAACAAAGAAAAGCCCAGGCCCTCAGGCATTCACTGTAGAAATCTACAAGTAATTTAGAGAAGACCCAATACCACTACTTCTCAAACTCTTTAATGAAATTGACAGGGAAGCAATACTCCCAAATTTATTCCTGGAAGCAAGCATTACCCTGATACCAAAACCAGAGAAGGACCAAACTAAGAAAGAGAACTACAGGTCAATCTCCCTAATGAACATAGATGCAAAAATCCTCAGTAACATACTGGCAAAGAGAATGCAGCAAATCATCAAGAAGACCAAGTAGGATTTATCCCAGGGATGCAGGAATGGTTCAAACCATATGCAAATCAATAAATGTAATACACAATATTAACAGAGCCAAGGACAAAAACCATATGATCGTCTCAATAGATGCTAAAAAGCTTTTGACAAAGTACAACACCTATTCATGATAAAATCCCTACAGAAATTGGAATAGATGGTCTTTACCTCATTCTGAAAAAGCCATCTATGACAAACCAACAGCCAACATCACACTGAATGGACAAAAACTGAAAGCTTTCACTCTAAAATCAAGAACAAGACAAGGATGTCCAATGTCACCACTCTTATTCAATACAGCTCTGGAAACTTGAGCCAAAGAAATTAAATAAGAGAAAGAAATAAAAGGAATAATGATAGGAAAGGAATAATAAATTATTATTATTCACAGATGACATGATACTATACATAGAAGACCCCAAAAACTCCACCAAAAGACTTCTAGATTTAATAACCAAACTCAGTACTGTAGCTGGACACAAAGTCAACACTCAAAAATCAATAGCATTCCTGTACACACATAAACTCACTGAGAGAGAAATTAGGGAAACCACACCTTTCTTAATAGCATCCAAAACAATGAAATACCTAGGAATCAATCTAACGAAGGAAGTAAAAGACCTCCACATTGAAAATTACAGTACTCTAAAAAAGGAGATTGAAGAGGATATCAAAAAAATGGAAATATATCCCTGTTCTTGGGTAGAAAGAATCAATATAGTGAAAATACTTCCAAAATTGTAATACAGCTTTAATGCAATTCTGATCAAAATTCCAAGAGCATATCTCACAGAATTAGAGAAAACAATCCTAAAATTCATTTATAATCAGAAGAGACCTAGAATAGCAAAGCCAATACTGGAAAACAGAGGCAAGTCAGGGGGCATCAAATCCCTGACTTGAAATTATATTATAAAGCTACTGTGTTATAAACAGCATGGTACTGGCAAAAAACACAAAAAACAAAAAACGAAAAAAAACAAAAACCAGACCTGAGGATCAATGGAACAGATTAGAAGATGCAGAAACAACTCGAGACATACTTAGCCACCTTATCTTTGACAAAGGTGCCAAACACATTCACTGGAAGAAAGATAGACTCTTTAATAAATGGTGCTGGAAAAACTGGTTCTCCACATGCCAATGATTAAAATTAGGCCCATATCTTTCACTATGCACTAAACTAAAGTCAAAATGCATCAAAGATCTAAATATTAAGACAGAAACATTAAATCTGCAGGAAGATTGAGTAGGTAGAACTCTTGAAGACAGGTGTAGGCAAAGACTTCATGAACAAAACCCTGATTGCACAGGAACTGTCACAAAGAATCAACAATACGGATCTCATCTTATTGCAAGGCTTTTGCGTAGCAAAATAAATCACCAATAGTGTAAGAAGACAACCGACAGAGTGGGGAAAAAATTATGTCTGCTATTCTTCAGACAAAGGACTAACATCTAGAACATATAAAGAACTGAAAAAAATCAGACCCTCCAAATTCAAAGACCCAATCCAAACATGGGCATCTGAAATGAATAGATACTTCTCAGATGAAGACATAGGAATAGCAAGTAAATATATTAAAAAATGTTCAAAATCATTCGTCATTCGAGAAATGCAAATTAAAACAACACTGAGATTCCATCTCACCCCAGAAAGAATGGCTATCATCAAGAAATCAACCAGTAACAAATGCTGGAGGGGCTGTGGGGAAAAAGGGACCCTTCTCCACTGTTGGTGGGAGTGCAGACTGGTGCAAACACTTTGGGAATCAGTGGAGATTCCTCCAAAAACTAGGACTATAGGTTCCATCAACCCAGCTATCACCCTTCTTGGTATGTTCCTGAAAGAATTAAAAGCATCATACCATAGTGATAGATGCATGCCCATGTTTATAGTGGTACAGTTAGTAACAGCCAAATCTTGGAAACAGCCCAAATGCCCATCCATTGGTGAATGGATAAAGAAGATGTGGGGTTTTTTATACAATGGGGTACTACTCTGCCATAAAAAAAGATAAGCTGGAGACATTTCTAGGTAAATGGATGCACCTTGAGACCACACTCTTAAATGAAATAAATCAGCCATACATGTAAATACCACATTGTTTCTCTGGTGTGAGAAACCAAAAGTAAATAAGGACCAAAATATATAATAGGTATTGTGAAATAGGAAGACAATATTCAAATCGAGAGGGGAACAAGAGAGGGGGTAGGGGGAAAGATGAGAAGGGAAAAGTAAAATAAATGAGAAAAGAAGGAAAACATTGAAACAAAGCTTTTGTAAATGGGGAGGGGAGGAGGGGTCGAAGGGAGGTTAGGGAAATGGGAAAAGAAGAATCAAATTATAGCATTTGCAAGTACAAATTCTCTATGATGAATGTGATCATTATATATATACATCTAAAATGTACCAATAAAAAATCATTAAAAAAAAAAAACAACGAAGGCTCCAGTGCTGCTACAGATGAGTAAACAAGATCTTGCTAAAGTCATGGCTCTCAGACACGTCATAATTTACCTGACATACCTAACATACATTCTTCCCTAAAGGAAGCATGGAAATCTGTCCTGCTCCTCACATTCGGACTAAGAGTAAAGTTACTTTTTTCATCAAACAGGCAACTCAAGGGTCACTAACTCTTTTTTCCTTATTTTCTGACAGGTTTTTTTACTTTGACCCAGCCACTGAGCCACAGCACCCTGAAGTACTTGGAGAGCACATAGTCCCTAATAGGTAGGGTCCACAGCCCCTTCCAGCTTGAAGGAGGTATAGAAGACAGAGACCATCACTCCTTCAGCACCCCATAATGACTTGTACAATTTGTGTCTCTCAGGGGGAAATGACAAAGGGGGTAGGGCGTGGCAAAGCGGGCTGGGGAAATAAGCAGAACCTGTCAATTAGAAGATCCCAGGACAGTGCCAAATAATTCCCAGGACACCATATGTGGAGCTTCTCTTGGGCACCCACGAGATGTGGACAGCGTACAAGGACACAGATGCTACAAGGTTCCCACTATCATGACTCTTCACAGTAGCACTTTTATTTTTGCTTTTATCCTTTCTTGTCTTTGTTCAGTCCATGTTCCCTCTGCAGAACCAGTTTTCCCTTACTCCTTCACCCCTCACTTTTTGAATAAACTTTTGGCATCATTTTGCCTTGTCTCATCCTGAAGTGGAAAATAGTTACATTTTTATTTCTGAGGTCCTATGCCAGCCTGCAACTTGCTACTCTCCTGAACAGATTTGTTTTCCAGCACCCAGTACATATTTCCCTTATCTAACTGACTCCATCCTGAAACACCAAGTGTTTCCCTTAACTCTGAGCATGCCCGGAGTTTGAACTTGCCCAAATGATGTATTTTCCCTTAGGCCAATAATAAGGTAAGATGTAACCAATCAATACCCACCAAATACTCTGCTTCTGTACGTCCCACTTGCAAACCCCACATAAGCCCTAGACTACCAGAGATCGGGGCCTGACACTTTGAGAATGATTCCCAGTCAGGTCCATCAATGTAAATAAATCTGCCTCCAAATCCTGGGTGATGTCTCAGTGTTTCTGTTTGCCACTGCATCCAATTCTTTGAGCCAAGAAGGACCTGGAATAATTTTAATTGGCAAGCCATTTCTAAAGGAAATATTTGGCAACATTACTTCTGTGCCGACACTACCAAATTAAGTAGCGCTGTAGAGATTTAAAAAAAAGAGGTTCTTATACAAGATTGTCTAAAAACAAAAGTTGTTCTAACAGGTATAATGGTTAGATATCTCCTGACTTTGACTTGACAAATTTTTAGCACGCTGCTTTTTTAGGCTTGTGTATTAGGCTTGCCTTTGCTTATACTCCAGCTACCTTTGCTGAAACCAACACGCCTATCCCACATGTGATAGCCAGCCATATATATATACACATATATATCTCCAAAGTAATAAGCAGGAGGATTGCCATGAGTTCAAGGCCAGCCTGGGCTACATAAGCGAGTTCAAGGACAGCCTGAACTACATAGTGAGACCCTGTCTCAACAAAACAAAACAAAACAAAACAGTGCCAGGCCAGTGATATAGCTCAGCGGCATAAGCGCCTGCCTGGCAAGCGTGCGGTCCTGAGTTCAACTCCCGGTACCAGCATAAAAAAAAAAAAAATAGTGCCTGGTTCACAATATATGCTGGAAAAAAAAAAAGAAACTAGAAAATATGAAAGGAAGTATAAGAAAATGATTTTCTGATCTAGGAAACATGGAAAAATCTTCAGATATAAATTTGTAAATGTGAAAATGTTAAGGTCACTTTAAAAAGATACAAAAAGAATAACAGGATTTCTGTTCAGCAAAGAATACCTTTCATGAAATTTACCTGCAGATTAAAAATCATAGAAGGTATTTTCATTTTCTACAAGTGATAAAGAATAGGAAATATTTTATTTAAAATATCTTCGGGCCGGTGATATAGCTCAGTGGCATAAGCACCTGCCTGGCAAGCGTGAAGTCCTGAGTTCAACTCCTGGTACCCGCATTAAAAAAAAAAAAAAAGTATCCTCAATACAAATATAAACACATAATATAAGCAAGTAAATTACAGAAGGGCTTATACAGAAAAAGGGGAAAAAAGAAGGCATAAAAGACAGAAAAAATAGAAATGAATATCAATTTAAATTGATAAAATTTATCAAATTTGAAAAAAATCTGATGTTAGGAAGAGAAACAGGAATTATTACTGACTGGTGGTAGTAATGTGAATAGTGTTCGTTTGATTCTGAAATGATACGCACGCTGTGCTCTAGCAAACATCCTCCTGGGCATCGATGGCATTTTCCCAAATCTGATTCTGTGGCAGCAAGAAAGAGAATGCTTCCAGCACGTTTATATCACTGACAGAACTTGAAAAGCCTGCTTTCTGATAACTGCAGAAATGGCAAATAAAGTGCTATGTTACATTCACTTGTTTTCTGAAGTATGGAACCAACAGTGGCTGAAATCCTCTGATGTACCAGGTGCAGTGGACGCATAAGCTCCTGGATGACATGGTGCCCTGAGAGGGCAAAAGACCCCAAGAGATGCCATTAGTCTCTAGCTCGGTACCACAAACCCAAGCTGAGTGACACAAAAACTCTCAGTCTGTACTTACACACTTTTTCTCCTCTTCTCCCTACCTTGTGGCCTTTCTTTTTCTACTACAGCAAAAACCCACAAATGTCTCTATTGCTTGCTGTGTTACGATGACACAAATGGTGGGGAGTAGAAGCCAGACTAAGGGGTGAGTGAACTGAAGCTCTGTGCTTTATCTCGGTTCTGCCCTTCTGCAGAGGCCATGCCCATGGTCATCTCCTCCAGGATGCCAACATGAGAAAGCTGTGTACAGAGCATGGGGAATTCAGGAGAACTGGGGGAATTTCAGAGGCTGTAGACTCCAGCTACCTATGGAATACATAACAAAGGCTCACGATCACCTATTTCCCTAGAGAGATGTAAGTCACTGCAAAGGAAAATGAGCCCCAAGTCTTGGAGGTAACAGTTCTAGGCAGATAATAGCTCAGCCCATTAAGACAAGGAAGAGGCAGTGGAAAACACGAAAAGGCAGGGTAGAAAGCCAAATACTTTCTCCAACATAAGGCAGTTAGAGTGGGTCCCACAATCAGCGTAAAACAGAACTAAAAGTGGAAGTGTTTTCTCTTCAGCATTGTACGTGCTTGGTGTCTTGTGGCCAAACTGCTGAATCCTGTGTCTGATCATTGACAATTTCTATGCTGTCCCCTTGTCCTGGTGAAAGAAACCAGCCAGTATGACCAGAGAGGCGCCTCTCTCTATAATATTAAAACAAATAAATAAACAACCAAATCAAACCAAACCAAAACCAGAAAACAAAAGCCAGATGAGTGCTCCCTTATCCAAGCACTGCTCATAACGTATTCCAGTTCATTTCCTTGGGGGAACCTGATCAACACCTGACAAGTTTCATATGCTACAGAGAAGCACTTTACGAAGAGTTGAAGGGATGAGTCTCTACACGCTGCCTGAGGTGCCAAGGGAAAATATCTCGATCAACCCAAGGGCAGCTGAAAATTTAATGTTTTGAGAATGCATGGAATATAGCTAAACTAGCAAACATTACTAAGCATTGGCTCCTTTAAAATTGATAAACACATTTATATTGACCTGTATTTGAGAAAGTGTATGCAACACATGAATAAGGAAAGTCAGGACCTTAAGCCCCACCCATGTTTCTACCAGCCCCCACTTCCTGCCTTGCACAACACCTCAGACTTCAGCTTCTGTAAAATTCCACTTTGCTCAACCCCCACCCAGCCCAACCCAATTTAAACTACAGTATAAAACCTCCCCTACCCCACTATTTGTTGCCCAGGTTTTGGAGTCCATAACTCCTCTGGGTCACAGCCAGCTAATAAATAAATACTAAACAATACTACTAATAAAGTTCCTTCCACTTCTCCGAGGGCCATTCACGCTCCTGCATCACTGGTAAGGCTGATTCTGCCATAACAACAAAGCTTATTTCATAATAAAATACTAAACATGTCACATAATCGAGTGAGTGTGCTGCACTGAAAATCACTGGCTGTTTGCATGGTGTCCTCCCACTGACAGAGAAAGGAATCTCTGCTGCCGCCCAGCGTCTTGAGCAAGTATTGTACCACAGACCACTAATGCACAGACAGTGTAAGATTCAGAATCAAAGTAAATATTCCACTGGATACTATCACTTTTTCTTTTATGCTTAAGTACTGGAGATTGAATTTAGAGCCTTGCACATGTTACACAAGTTAGCTGAGACTGGAGATACAGCCCCAGGGATTTTACTTTATGTTGACCCAGGTCTTGCCCCATTGTCCAGGCTGAACTTGATACTGCAATAATCCTGCCTCGGTGTCCCAAGTGGCTGGGTAAAAGGTGGGCAGCACCATGCCTCGCTGAATTTTCATTTAACCAACCACAATGATCCCGGTTAGTAGTGGTGATTAAGGAATCCAGATCTTAGCCAGGCATGGTGGCACACGCTCTCATCTCAGCACTACAAAAGGCCGAAACACTGTGGCACGGACAACATAGAGAAACCTGGTCTCAAAATATTAAAAAGTGTGGAGAGAAAAAGACTCAAGTTCAATCTTTCGTACAATAAAAACATCAACACACCTTGAAAACTTGTATCCTGGATATAGCCCTTCCCAACACACTTAAATGATGATACCCACCAATTTTTAAGCCAGACAAGGTCACGAAGTTTCCTACTCCATTTTTTCCTCAAAAACAATCATGGGTGGGTGTGGTGGCACACATCTCTAGTCTCAACACTCAGAAGGCTGAGTCAGGACCATCACAAATTGGGCTACACAGAAAGATCAAGGCCATCCTGAACTACATAGCAGGACCCTGTCTCAAAAAACAAGCAAACAAACAAAAAACAAAAACAAAAAAATCAATTAGGTTACCCGATCAGTAGTAACAGAAGACATATTTATCTCTTACTTTTTCTCCTTCCTAATGCCTGTGATGTCTGACCCACTCTCAATTTGAGCCAGCACACAATTCCTTTTTGTCACACTAACAATCTGACCTCAGAGGAAGACCTTCTCTGTTGTAGGTGTGGATTTTACAACCATCACCATCCCCTCTTCTCCCACTTTCTTTCTCCTCCCATTTGCTTCTCCCTGCCCAGAAAACTCACTCATATGGCTGCAGACCACACCTGTCAAGCTTTACTCCTACTGCAGTACTCCTTTAATACAAAGTCCACACCACCATTTCAATTCTTAAAACAATACCTACAAACAGTCCAAGACTATAGCAATAGTATGAGATGACACCCTTCTCTCCCTTTCCACTCCTACCAAATCACATGTCCATGCAGAGCCCGAGTTCAATGATTGTCACACTGTGTGAGTAACAGGCAGCCCCTTCTGGAAGTAGTCTCTAGCAGGAACACTTTCTCCTGCCCTTGCTAATACATTAACATCCCCTTCATTTTTCTCAGCATTCTAAACTCTATGGGAAGGCCTCACTTAAATAGTCTCTTTGTTAGTAGAGGTGCCACCTAAATATTTACGGTGATAAAGTTTTTTGCATTGCTGTGTAAGTAACAGGAGTTTGCTGCATGCACGCAAGTGCTCCACCGCTGAGTCACGTCACCACCAATGTTAAACATTTCTTTTTCCTTTTTTTCTTTCTTTTTTTGACAAAGGGTCTTGCTATGTGGTTCCGACTGGCATTAGTCATCAATTATCATGAGTTTGGCAATGTGGGCACATATTGAAATTTTAGCAATTCACTCTCATCGCTGAGGAGTGTTGGCCTGAGGAGATCAACTGTGGCTTTGAGACCCTGAATCACAGACTGGTCCACCAGGCTGGGGGGATGAAGGAGACCGGGGAACCAGCACACCGTAGCCCCCTCAGCTTGACTCCCCGCCTGATCACTCTCCCCACAATTCCTACTCCCCGCGCACTGGCGGAGACGCAGCTGTGGGCTGCGGCTGCCCGAGCCTGCGCTCCGGGCTGGTGGAGCGGCTGTGGGGAGACGGGGCGCTGGGCGCACAGAACAGCCCCGTCCGGGGCAGGAGGTCCGCGCACAGCGCCGGAGACCGGAAGAGCTCTGACCCGGGGCATGCTGGGAGGCTGCGGTCCGCCATGGCCGCTCCCACCACTTCCATCCAGACCTCACCCCGCTGCGATCTGAGAGGGCTCAGGGCACTCGTCCCACGTCACCATTGTGGCTTGAGGGGTTCCCAGGGTCCTCCCGCGCGGCCTGCAGCCAGCAGAAATCCTAAAGCAGGGCGGGCTAGCTAGCTGGGGCGGCTCTCAGCACTACGCTAGGGCCTGAGCCTCGGCGCCAGGAAACAGAGCCCACCTCCTTCCGCTCACCTGATTGGACAGTTCATACAGCCGCCCCTCGACACTGATTGGCTCCTGCTCCATCGCCCGCCCTCTGAGCCGAGAGCGACAACAGAAGTGAATCCTTTCCGGTGTGAGTAGAGCTCAAATGGAAGATTGTAACCCAGACGCTTCTTGGCCTGTTTGTCTCCCAGGATGCTGACCTGTCCTAGCATGCGTTGAAGCAGAGTTTACTCCTGGCTTTGCAGAGCTGCTGCTGTCATTTCGTTTCGTTTTGTTTTGTTTTTAAGGCAGGATCTCACTATGTAATTTAATCTGTTCTTAAACTCACTATGTAGTTCAGGCTGGTCTTGAGCGCTCTGTGCTCTTCCCGCAACAGCCTCCTCAGTGTTGGGTTTACAGGGATGCACCACCATGCCTGGCTACGCCAGTCTTCTTACTGGACTCCGTGCGGGCTTCCTGTATGTTGCTCTTCTAAATGGGGTCACAAGTGTGCTAAGAGAGTTTCAGAATTAATTCACCATAGAGAAGGCACTATGAGCGAGTATGAGTCCAGACAAGGCCAGGACACAATGGAAGAGAGAGAGGGCCTGCTGTTGTAAGAGGTGAGAAAATAGGAGTAAGAGGGCTGGCTTCACGGACAAGACTTGCTCAAACTGTATCTCTTGATTTACTCATTTTGAGCCAAGGAAAGACATTCCAAGAAGGGCATACAATTAATTAATGCACTTCATGTTGTTGATGCAGGGAAAACCTAAGGACTTCAGACCGTAAGCTCCCTGGGTCCTGTAGTTCTCTCAGAAGTTGAAACTCTATCTTTCAACACATTAGTGTTTCTAGAAGGAAAATATTACCTAGACCCATGTGATACTCTCATTTCTTGCTTGGCATGAGAGATGTGTAGGATATTAGTATAACAAGATTCATGTATGTCTGGTTGAGTCTTAGATGTTTGATATTAGGGACTTATCTTCTCCCTCCCCCTTTCTCTCTGGCACCTGTTTTGCTCAGTGCTTCCTGGTTTTCATATAATAGTTGTCTTTTTTTTTTTTCCTCCAACTCCATTAGAGTCAAATAACAACCAACTTCAATCTCTGAAACCATCAGCTAAAATAATCCCTTTATTTTTAAGTTCTGTGTACAGGTATTGTGTACATACAACAAAAAAATTAATAGAGTTAACATAGGTGTCTGAACAAAATCAACTGCCAAATGCCATCAACCCTTTCTTTAGAAGGCAATATAGATGAGTTTTCTCTATGAATGCTCTTCATAAATTTTTCTCATGTGATCATATTTTGGTGTGACTCCAGCAGCTTTTTGCAAATCAAAACCATTTTCCAGGGAAAGCACCATGGTATCCATTAAGAACCTCTGAAATGACAAAATCTCCAATACAATTTACATGTCACCTACTTTCCACTCTGCTGCAGGTTGTGGCCCTCAACACTCCTTCTAGAGCTGTTCTGAGCAGCTGGAGGCAGCGCAGCAAAGAGACCTGCAGTCCCTGAGGATCCACGGCGATGTCGTGACGCTTCTTCCTTAGGCTCAATCTGTGTACATCACAGCCTCGACTCTCCAGACTTAGGGCTGTGCTCCCCTCTGCAGTTTATTCACCTGCTTTACACCAATATTGATAAGTTGTGACATAAGTATGCTCAAATCAAACCTTTGAATTGAAACCAGGAGAGTCCTTGTTTTCCTTCTGTGCTTATTTCCTTCTTATTAATGAAGAAGAAAAAGACAATTGTAGGACACTGTATATGGATTCAAAGCATGCAAGAATTATTACTTACTGAAAAACATAGATGCCATGAAACTTATTTCCATATGACAAATGTATAGAGAACAGCTAACTGAATGTGACTTGTCCACTTTTTCCTGTGTGTTGTTTGTTCCCTCACCATTCCAGTTGATTGTCACAAGATGCTCTGTGCCTAGTGATTTACATTTTCTGTTTACCTTTTCAGAACAAACTCTTGATCCTCTCACAGCACAATAGACCCGTATAGTCATCTCTCTAGTCAAATCCTAATTATTTGTAAGTACCTCTTCCTTTCAAATACTGTAGCTACCTTAAGATTTATTCTTCTGGGGGCTCAAACACATTCTTCTATCTCAGTTGTTTATCTGAAATTGTGTTGTGTTGAATATGGCGATATTTGGAGTGAACTCTGGGGACACACTTATTGTGGCTATTCTGCACAGCCTGTCACACCACAGGAACTATGAAAACACACATAGAAGATTATTTTACTAGATCATAGTTTAGGAATTCTGAAACAAGAAATTCAAAGGCCCTTGAAAGGTCTTACATGAAACGTCTCTGCTTTGTATCATAGTAAGATTATTAGTGGCTGGGGAACTTCATAGTTTCTTGATGGAGAATTTTCTGAAATCCCACAAAACCAAATAGTGCTTAAAAGATGTAACTTGTAAAAATAATTTTTATTGTAATTAACAAGTGAGATGAAAGGATAAGACTCATCCACTGGAACTATTCAAAGTGGAAGAGGGCTTGAGACTGAGTTGATAATCAAAACCAAAAACCAGGGCCGGTGAGATGGCTCAGCGGCATAAGCGCCTGCCTTGCAAGCGCTAGGGCCCGAGTTCGACTCCCGGATCCCACATACGAAAAAGGGGCCGGTGATATCGCTCAGTGGCACGGGTGCCTGTTGGCACGTGAGGTCCTGAGGTCGACCCCCCGGTACCCACAAAAAAAAAAAAAAACAAAAAACCAAAAACCTTCATCAATCCTGTCAATATAGCAAAAAAGTATTTATTTGTAATGGAAGCTATCTTGTTCACTGTATGATATTTATCATCATCTGTGGCCTAAAGTTACAAGATGCCAGCAAAATCCACTCCCTCTCTGTCATGAGAAAAAAATCTCCATATACTTCCACATATTGAAAGCCAATGACCTGACATTGCACACCCAAGCTAGCTGAATAACAAGACACACAGAATGGGCAAAAATTCCATCCTGCTTCCAAAGCTGAGAGATTTTTTCATTTCTCTACTTCTACAATTCAAACAGGGTGGATAATTCTTCCCAAATTTTTTGAATTCTGCCATCACAGCTCAACTCTCTTTGGCCCTCTCCATATGGTCTACATAATATAATGTGGTTAGAGTAGGAATGCCAAGGGGGTTCCTCAGTTCGATGCTCTTGGGTGACACAACCTGGAGGAGAGGCCAGATTAAGGGAGTTTCATCTAATGCTGTGCACGTTTCCTTTGCTTTGCACTTCCCCACAGGCCACTGCCATAGCCCCACCCAGAAAACCAACCTGGAAGGCTACTGGGAATCAGGGAGGATTCATGTGGAATTCAAAGATTGCAACCCTTTGTGAGCACATAACAATGATTCCCTGAAAAGCTTCTCTGCCCCCAGAGAGCAGAGCTTCTGCACAGAAGGAGGACCTCCCAGGCTTGGTGCAGACGGAGCTGGACAGGGATGTCTGCAGCCTCTTGACTTCAAAACAGGAATAGGTGAGGGTAGAAGCTGGGTGCCAACAATGAGAAGCCAGTGTTTCGCCCTGGTGTAAAGATAGCTAGAAGTTTTCCCGGCATCAGTGTGACGTAGGCCTGGGAATGGGAGAGTGGTTCCTCTTGGGCAGCACAGGTGCTTCTTGTCTGGAGTCAAGTCATTCATCCATGAGTCTGCCCAGACATCAGTTCTGCCCCTTCTCTGTTTCCATGAAAAATCAACTGAGTAGTGTATCCTTATTTGACGAGTCTGTTCCAGTGTCCCCAACTGTATGACTTTCTACATGTAACTGGCATTGCAAAATGACCTTTACAGGTGAGAACTTTTTCCCTTTGGAGTCTAGTTGCTTCCAAACTTCCTCAGGCCAAGGGCATAAATGGCTCCCCCACTTCTCCACCCAGAGGAATGGACAGAATATTTAAATCCTGGCACAAGGAGCTCAGCCCTGAAGGGATCCAACTGTTGCAGCAAACTGGAACAGGGAAAGGAGCGACCCCTGAGAAGGTTTGGAGGCAGTAAACAGCTTTATTTACACCAGTGGACCTGTCCAGGATCACTCCCAAAAGAAGTCAGATCCTGAAGCTGGTGTGCTAGCGTTCTCACAGAGCTTGCAAGCGGGAAGTACAGAAGCAGAGTACTTGGCTGTCTTTGATTAATCAGCGGGGTGACATCATCAGTTGCAGGACAAGGTTGATAATAACAAAGTCCGCCAGACTGGATATATCTGGCATGTCCAGACATGTTCTCGTGATTACAGATGTCGAGAAAGCAGTTACAGAACCAGGAAGCGGTTACAGAGTTACAGAGTTACACAGTTTTTAAAGAAACATTTTTCCCTTTCACAACCACACCATCCTAGGCGGACCAGAGACCACTCTAAACCACCCCCCAGCACAGCAGGACCCAGTGACTCATATCATTATTC
Organism: Erethizon dorsatum; assembly: GCA_028451465.1. Taxonomy (NCBI): domain Eukaryota; kingdom Metazoa; phylum Chordata; class Mammalia; order Rodentia; family Erethizontidae; genus Erethizon; species Erethizon dorsatum. The sequence goes on along the minus strand of CM051835.1, from coordinate 34,202,801 downwards.
AGCCCTGCTGTTCATAGCAATCACTACTCCCTGTGCTTTCCCAACCCTTGTCCTTTAGCAACCAGTATCTCTTGTACTTTCTCAAGCCTTCTCCTTGGCAGGTAGCCACAACCTCCTTTTGTTGCAGAACCAGTACCAAACCAAAAGGAAGATGCTCCACACCAAGGAGCAGGAATGCAACTGTTTATTACGCTAGCCGTCCGATGAGGGATCACACCCAGAGCATCAGCCCTGAACTGTAGTCAGGCTGGGGTTCATATAGGGTTTATAAGCAGGAGGTATGGAGTCAGAGAGCATGGGAGTTTAGGACAAAAGCCTTAATCATCAGTTACTATGCAGGCAACTCTCAGGACAGGTTAGCGGGAACAGGCTGTGTTTACAGGCTTGGGAAGTACAGATGCAGAAGCTATTTTCATTATAAAGGAAATTTTAAAACTTTTATTTCTAATACTAATAATTTCTAATACTACTCAAGGATAAGACTGAGAAACACAGCGTGTTCCCATAATAAGCTACAAAATTTAATGAGCCTTAACGTTCCAGGTGCCAGCTGCAAGATAAGTGTAACTCAGCCAGACAGTGATGTTTTGCTTACTCTCAAGTCCCAGAGACTCATCATTTCAAGGACAGCTCGGCTCAGTCTAAGACAGTGATTGATTCCCTCTACTCACCCTGGCCTTGACCTCCCTGTTATAGGATAGAAAGCCCCCAATTAACTCACCTGAACCAAACCTGCCTAGCAACATATGGCAAGACATATGTAACCAACTGTAAAATATCATGTTATTTGCCTTTTGTACTTCCTTCTAAAAACCTATATAAGAAACTACCTTACCCCAAGACAGGGCTGATGATTTGGAACTGAGATTCCCATCAGCCTTCTAGCGTAATAAACCTGTTTGCCTTCCGAAGTTCCTCTAGTGCTCTGTCTTCCATCTGGTCTGTCCCTGAATTACATAACACAGAGAGTGCAGCTGGGTGCAGCCAGCCTTATCTAGCTTCATAGTTTTTGTACAGAATGAGTACATCTTGTGGTCTGGTTGTATTAGGCAGAGTGAGCTCAAAAATGAACACATCTTGTGGCTTTGTTACATTAATCAGGCAGGGTGAGCTCAATGCTCTAAATTTCCATTATACTTTCACTGAACTCTCCCCCTGCTGACCCTATAAAAGACCTCATAGCCTGTATGAGAGCACCAGTCAGGTCTAAGTACCAGGATGTTTTCTCTGAGCTTTGTTCTGAAATGAACTTGTCCTGTCGAGCTCATACTTTTGTTTCTTTTCCCTAACAAACATCACTTTTATTCCCTTTCTCAAGGATACCTGTGTCCATGAAGGGATGGAAATAGTGGAAAATTGTTTATTGTTGCATTGTATTCTCTCCCACACTACTCCTTGTTATAAAAGACCACAAAGTACCTGTACTTGGTGAGATGGTGGCTTGAGGCAAATAGGCCATTCCATCTCCTGAGAGCTAGTTTTGAATAAATCCTTTTTTCCCCCTTTTTACCAAAAGGTATGGCCTCCCTGTATTATAGACAGCTAAGTTAGATAAAAATTAATATACAGTCAGAGAGGAATTGGGCCCTCAAGTAAATCAGCACAAAAAATAAAAACATCAAGATTGTGATGGAGGTGCAGCAGCCAGGCTTGCACGTCTCCCTAAGGGATCGATGGCAACTTGAGAGTGTACTGCAATTAGCACCACCTGGTCCAGTAAGTCCAGAGAAGCATCAGATGCCATGGTGGGTGACCAGAGCACCCAGACCTGTCCCTTCCCAAAAATGCCTTTCTCACTTCCATGTAACCTTGCTATGTGACTTGTTCCCCTATGGGATCACTATAAGCTAAGTGGCTATACTTGTCATACTATAGGTTGATTGTTGTTTGACCCACATTGTACCCATGCTGTGACTTTCCTATATAAATTACTCCTGAGAAAGGGCTCTGGTGGCCACCCACTGAGGACCCCTCCAGGAAATCCGGAAACAAGTCTCCTTTTCCTTATTTCCAATAAAACTCTCTGGACTTCCTCCTTTGGTTTGCAACTCCATTTCTCAATGTTTTGAGACCATGAACTAGGCACATTTGACATCTAACAGGTCAGGAGTTATATTTCTCGTGTTTCACCTTGATTTGGTCTGCAGCAACCAAGTGAACCTGAGCATATGAGGCTAAGTGGCCAGTAACACTTCTGGTGATCACAAAGGGATGTAACTTCTGTTGTTGAGAGGCATGCATCATGGCAGTCACTTGTGAAGTGGGACTGACTGCTCCTGGCCTGCTGAACACATGGTCAGGACTCCAGGGATATTGCAGCAGCTGAGGAGGACACTTTCGCTCCCAGGAATCTTCCTTCTTTTTCTACACAGCACCAGCTGCCTATAAACTGTTTTGTTGGTAAAAGAAAAAAGATGGGGGAGCTGATGAACTCCACCTAGTTTCTTGCTGGAAAGTGCACTGCAGGGATCTACATCTCCACAATTTGGAGCTTCTCTTAGGTCATTCCACAATGCCATTTTGGTGAGGTGAAGGCCTTCACTGTTTGGAGGCATTTTAAACCTATTGCAAGATATTTTGGGCAACTGACTGCTCATCAGTGCCATTTGTGGTGAGGCAAGTGTCTTTACCATTTGTAGCAAGTTGGGCCTATAGCAGAGCATTTGGGAGAATTGATTATTCTGAGTTCAAATTCAGGGTTAGAAAACATTTTTAGGCTTTTGGTTTGAGTACTCATTTGGTTTTCTTTGGTATGCTTTCATTTGCTTTTGTTTTTTATCTTTCTCTTCATATAACTCCCTCTAGACTAGATGGGCAGCAAGGTTGCAGTACCATCTAGACTTATGTAAGCCACTTGGGCCTTCAAGTTGCGCTGATGCTTCTTTGTGATCTAATATATAGTTGTTTCTTAAACTATTCATCAATAAAAGGAAATTTTAAGTTGATAGAGACACTAGTGGTGTGTTTGAGGAGTTTTATTGTAAACTGCTGAGAAATAAAAGTGCCAGTGCTAGTTTGCAGCTTTTTATAAAGTTTTAGTTACTATGACTTAGAATGAGGTGATTTTATTGTGATAAAACCTGGCCTGCATAACTGACAGTGCATTCTGATTTCATGGAACTGTCTTAAGAAAAGTCTTGGGAGTAACTTTGGACAGGATAACAGCCATAACTGCTTTTTCCTTGGTCTTTTCTTGGATTAGTGGCAAACAAAAGAAAGAGGGTCTATGCCACTGATAATATCAGCTACTTGGCTAATTTTGGTGAGTTTCTTATTGGGGTTTAAATTTTCCCTCATTTTGGCTAACAGCTCTTGATTCACTTTCAATTGTTTGTGATTCAAACTGTTTGTCAAGTGGTGGAACCAGCCCCAGTGGCCCAGCAGCACCAGTGGCACCAACACCACCAGCGGGAGTGGCCCAGCACCAGTGGGACCCTGTTTCCTGAGGGGCCCTGCAGAGCCAGCAGTTAGCAATCTACCAAGGGGAAACTAATTGTATACAAGTTCCTGGTATATGTTAGATTTTGTTATATAACTGTAAAGCTTGCTTCTATGGTTAAAGGTACCAAATTAATGATTACCACAGTTGGTCAGCTGCTAGGCTGTGCTTGATGCTCTTGTTATTGCTAATTGTACTACTTTAGCCAGGATGTTGTACCTGTTGTAATCAGTTTTTCTCCCTCATATGACAACACTGTGATTGCCTGGGGTAATAACCATCACCATAGTCCAGTATGAAAGGACAGAGTACAGAGTCATATAGATAGCAACCTCCCATCCTTAATATATTGGGAAGGTAGGTTCTTGGAAGAGACACAAAGACCAAGAATCACTTACATCTAGACGACATCTCTGAGGAATAGACATATCCTAGGGAAGCCTCAATATTAGTGACAAAGTTATCTACCATAAGATATCTACAAGTATCAACATAGAAAATAAAACACAATAAAAATAGAAAATAGCAAATGACAAGAAACAGATACAAAATGCAAACCCAGACTACCAGCACACCCAGGACAAGTCCAGTGAGATAGAAGAAATTGGAAGCCACACACTGGAACATTCTGAAGTGATAGCAGCAGAAATAAAAAAATAATGAATGTGGCTATAAAAAAATAATCTCCCAGGTAAAAAAGAAATGATGATCAAAATGAAATACAGGGGCCGGTGAGATGGCTCAGCAGCGTAAGCGCCTGCCTTGCAAGCGCGAGGTCCCGAGTTCGACTCCCGGATCCCACATACGAAAAAGGGGCCAGTGATATTGCTCAGCGGCACGGGTGCCTATTGGCGCGTGAGGTCCTGAGGTCGACCCCCCGGTACCCACAAAAAAAAAAAAAAAAAAAGAAATACACACCCAAAAAATCCAGAGTAGACACAGATAAAAAAAATAGAGGAGTTTAGGAAAACAATGAAAACCATGAATGCCCAACATAGGAAAGAAATGGGAGCCATGAAAGAGATCCAAACAGATATCCCAATCAAAAATTCCATTAAAAGTAAATGCAACAGATTGAATGAAGGTGAAGATAGAATTTCAGATCTAGAATACAGGATAGCAGTTAGCAACCATGAAAAGAAAGGTATCTTAAAAATAACAAGGAAAATCAATCCAACATGCTGCAAGATGAAGCAAAGAAGAACAACATAAGATTGGTTGGCGTCAATGAGGCAGCCGGAGATAGCACAAACACCATAAAAAATCTCTTCACAGAAATAATGGCAGAAAACTTCCCAAACATGGATGAAGAATTTGACACAGAAAAAAATGAGGCATAAAACTCCAAATAGCCATGATCAAAATAAATCTACACCAAGGCATATAATAGTCAAGAGTCCAGAAATTCAGCACAAGAGCAGAATACTAAAAGCACTTAGGGAAAAGACACAAATCACCTATAAAGGAAAACCCATTATAATCACAGCAGACTTCTCAATATAAACCTCAAATCAAGGAAATCTTGGAGTGAACTATTTCAAGCACTAAAAGAAAACAATCTCTAACCCAGATTGATGTACCCTGCAACACTATCTTTCAGAATTAATGGAGAAATAAAATACTTCCATGACAAAGAAAGAATGAAGAAATTCATGACCACCAATCCAGCTCCCCAAAATGCTCTGAAGAATATTCTAGAAAGAGATAAGGAAGATCACAATTCCAAGAAGACCAATAGACAGAAGCCACCAAACAGGGCAAGCAATTAAACAGAGGAGAAAGACAGGGTACCACCAACAGGAAAATAATATGAGGATAAGCCAACACATTATCAGTTATAACCACCAATGTAAATGGTCTCAATTCACCAGTCAAAAGAAACAGACTGGCAGAATAGATCAAGAAGCAAGATCCAACAAGATGCTGCATACAAGAAACATATTTAATTCAAAAAGAAATTCAGGGGCTGGTGAGATGGCTCAGTGGCGTAAGTGCCTGCCTGGCAAGAACGAGGTCCTGAGTTCAACCCCCGGTACCCACATAAAGGAAAAAAAGGGGCTGGTGATATTGCTCAGTGGCGCAAGCGCCTGCTGGCAAGCACGAGGTCCTGAGTTCGACTCCTGGTACCCACATAAAAAGAAAAAGAAATTCATAGACTGAAAGTCAAAGGATGGAAAACAATACTCCAAGTAACAGGAACCCAGAAGAAAGCAGGATAGCTATTCTATTTGCAGATAAAATGGGTTTCAAGCCAAGACTGATTAAGAGAGACAAAGAAGGTCACTACATCGTTGTAAAGGGAACAATCCAAGAGGGAGAGACAATAATCATAAATATATATGCACCAAATACCAGTGCACCCAATTATATAAAACAAATATTAATGGACATGAAAAATCAAATAAACACTAATACAATTTTAATGGAGGACATTGATACTCTGCTGTCACAAACAGGCAGATCAACTAGACAAAAAACAAAACAAAACAAAACAAAAATCTATCAGAACTGAACCAAACTTTTGAACAAGTTGACTTAGTAGATATCCACAATGTTCCACCCCATACAATCAGAGTACACATTCTTCTCAGCTGCACATGGGACATTCTCCAAAATAGACCACATATTAGCTCATAGAACATGCTTAAGTAAATGCAAAGGAATTGAAATTATCCTATGCATATTACCAGACCATAGTACAATGAAAATGGAAATCAATGGCAACAGAAACCACAAAAATTCCATAGATACATGCAAATTAAACAACACCCTCCTGAACAACAAGTGGGTCACAGATGAAATTAAAGAAGAAATTAGACTGTTTTGACAATTACACAATAATGCCAATACAACATACCAGAATTTCTGGGACACAATCAAAGCAATCCCACAAGGGAAATTTATAGCAGTATATACCCATATCAGGAAAACAGAGCAAGCTCTAATAAACAACATAATGTTGAACCTCAAGCTTCTAGGAAAAGAGCAAGCCAAGGCCAAAGCTCATATGAGGGAGGAAATTATAAAGATCAGAGCAGAAATTAATGCATTGGAGACTAAGGAAACAATACAAAGAATCAATGAATCAAACAGTTGTTTCTTTGAATTATTAAATAAAACTGACAAGCCCTTAGCCAACCTCATCAAAAAAAGGGAAGAAAAGCTTCAAATCCATGCAATTAGGAATGAAAAGGGTGAAATCACAATGCATCCTGCAGAAATCCAGAAGCTCATCAATACCCACTTTGAGAATCTGTATTCTAATAAGATAGAAAAATGCAGAAGAAAAGGATGGATTCCTAGATTCACATGAATTACCAAAGCTGAATCAAGAAGATATAAAAATTCTAAATAACCCAATAGCATTCCATGAAATTGAAGTTGCAATTAAAAACTTACCAACAAAGAAAAGTCCAGGTCCTGGTGGATTCACTGCTGAATTCTACAACAAATTTAAAGAAGATCTAATACCATTACTCTTCAAACTCTTCAATGAAATTGAAAGGGAATCAATACTCCCAAAGGCACTCCTGGAATCAAATATTACCCTGATACCAAACCAGAGAAGGACCCAACCATAAAAGAGAACTACAATCTCCCTAATGAACATAGATGCAAATATCCTTAATCAGATTCTGGCAAACAGAATGTAGCAAATCATCAAGAAGATTATATACCAAGACCAAGTAGGAATCATCCCAGGGATGCAGGGATGGTTCAACATATGCAAATCAATAAATGTAATACACCATATCAACATAGCCAAAAACAGAAATCACATGATCATCTCAATAGATGCAGAAAAAGCATTTGACGAAGTCCAACACACATTCATGATAAAAACCATACAGAAATTGAAACAGATGGTCTTTATTTCAATCTGATAAAAGCCATCTAAGACAAACTAACAACCAACATCATACTAAACAGTAAAAAACAGAAAGCTTTCACTCTAAAATCAGGAACAAGACAAGGATGTCTGCTGTCATTTGGATGTTCGCTGAACTCCTATTCAATATAGTTCGGGAAATATTAGCCAGAGCAACTAGACAAGAGAAGGAAATAAAAGGAATAAGGATAGGAAAGGAAGAAGCTAAATCATCATTATTTGCAGATGACATGATACTCTACATAGAAGAACACAAAAACTCCACCAAAATATTTTTAGATTTAATACCCAAATTTCAGTCACATAGCTAGATACAGTTGACACTCAAAAATCAATAACATTCCTGTACACAAATAACAAACTCACTGAGGGAGAAATTAGGAAAACAACACCCTTCACAATAGCATCCAAAAAAATGAAATACTTAGGAATCAATCTAACAAAGGAAGTAGAAGATCTCTACATTGAAAATTACAGTACTCTCAAAAAGGAGATTGAAGAGGATATCAAGAAATGGAAAGATATCCCTAGCTCATGGATAGGAAGAACCAACATAATAAAAATGACCCTACTGCCAAAATTGTTATATGGATTAATGCAATTCATATCAAAATATCATTAGGATACCTCACAGAACTAGAGAAAACATACCTAAAATTCATTTGGAGCCAGAAGAGACCTAGAATTGCAAAAGCAATTTTGACCAACAAAGGCAAGGCAGGGAGCATCACAATACCTGACTCAAAATTATACTACAAAGCTACTGTGATAAAAACAGCATAGTACTGGCAAAAACAAAAACAAAAACAAAAACAAAAAGAAAACCAGACCTGAGGATCAGTGGAACACATTAGAAGATCCAGAGATAACTCCAAACACACTCAACCACCTTATCTTTGACAAAGGTGCAAAACACATTCACTGGAAGAAAGACAGCCTCTTTAAAAAATTGTGCTGGAAAAACTGGCTTTTCACATGCCAAAGACTAAAACTAGACACATGTCTATCACCATGAATCAAACTAAAAGTAAAATCAATCAAAGATCTAAATATTAAAACAGAAACACTAAATCTGCTGGAAGATAATATAGTCAGAACTCTTGAAGACGTAAGTGTAGGCAAAGACTTCATGAACAAAACCCCAATCCCAAGGTTAATACCACAAAGGATCAACAACTGGGATCTTATCTTATTAAAAGTTTTTGCACAGCAAATGAAATCACCAAAAAAGTGAAAAGACAACTGACAAAGTGGGAAAAAATTTCAGTCAGTTTTTCCTTAAATGACTAATATCTAGAACATACAAAGAATTGAAAAAAAAAAATAACCTCAAATTTAAAGACCCAATCCAAAAATGGGCATCTGAGATGAATACACATTTCTCAGATGAAGAAGTGTAAATGGCAAATTTTATTAAATACATGAAAAAAAGCTCAACATCATTGATCATTTGAGAGATGCAAATTAAAACAACAATGAGATTCCATCTCACTCCAGAAAGAAGTCTATTATCATGAAATCAACCAGCCAAGTGTAGTGGCATATGTCTGTAATCCCAGCACTCAGAAGGCTGAGGCAGGAAGATCGCTGTGAGTTTGAGGTCAGCTGGGGCTACAAAGTGAGATCAAGGCCAGCCTGAACTGCATAGTGAAACCCTGTCTCAAAAAGACAAAAAAAAAAAAAAAAAAAAAAAAGAAAGAAATCAACCAATAACAAATGCTTGCAGGGCTATGGGGGAAAATGAACTTTTCTCCACTGTTGGTGGGAGTGTAGACTGGTGCAGCCACTGTGGAAATCAGCGTGGAGATGCCTCAAAAACTAGGACTAGAGGTCCCATTTGACCCAGCTATACTCCTTCTTCATATCTTGCCAAAAGAATTAAAAGTATCATACCAAAGCAATATGTGCACACCTGTGTTTATAGCAGCACAGTTTGTAATAGCTAAATCTTGGAAACAACCCAAATGCCCATCAATAGATGAATGGATAAAAAAGTTTTTTTTTATACAGTGGAGTACTATTCAGTCATAAAGAGGATAAACTTGAGACATTTTTATCTAAATGGATGAATTTCGAGACCATACTCCTAATTGAAATAAAACAGACACATGTGTAAATACCACATTGTCTCTTGGTGTGAGAAACCAAAAGTGTAAATAAGAACCAAAATGTATAATAGAAATTGTGAAAAAAAAAGAAATTGTGAAAAAGGAAGAAATTCTTCAAAAGGAAAGGGGAACTAGGAAGGGGGAAGAGGGAAAGGAAGGAAGGGAAAAGATAAAAATGAGAAATGATGGATAAAATGGAAACAAAGCTTTGTAAATAAGGAGAGGAAGTAGGGTTGAAGGGAGTGGAAAGGAATGACAAAAAAGAGAAATCAAGATATATCATGTATAGCTACAAATTCCCTATGATGAATGTGATTATTATGTATATCTAAATTGTATCAAAAAACTTAATATAAAAAAAAGCCTATCTCATTCTGGAGGGCCTGCCAGGAAAAAAACCCAATACAATTGTAATGGGGGACCTCAATACACCACTGTCACAAGTGCACAGATCAACTAGACGAAAAAGTCAAGAAATATCAGAGTTGAACCAAACCCTGAAAGAAATGGATCTAACAGATATCTACAGAGTGTTCTATCCAACAACAACAAAATGCACATTCTTCTCAATAGTACAGGGGACTTGCTCCAAAATGCACCACACTGGCCCATAAAGCAAACTGAAAGAAATGCAAAAGAATCCAAATTATTCCATGCATATTGTCATGTCACAGTGCAATGAAATTAGTAATCAATGGCAAAGTAAACCACAGAAATTATGCAAACACTTGTAAATTAAACAAAACCCTCTTGAATAATCAGTGGATCATGGAAGAAATTAGACAGTTGCCACAGTCAAATGATAATGCTAGTACAACATACTGAAACCTAGGGGACACAGTGAAAGCAGTACAAAGAGGAAAGTTTATAATAGTGAATTCCCACATCAGAAAAATTGAACAAGCTCAAATAAACAATCTAATCATGCACCTCAAGGCCCAGGAAAAACAAAACCCAAATCCAAAGCTAGTGTGGGGCAGGAAATTATAATGATCAGAGGAGAAATTAATGACATTGAGACTAAAAAAATACAAAAAACAAATGAATTGAAGAGTTGGTTCTTTGAAGGAATAAACAAAATAGACAAACCTTTAGCCAATCTTAGCAAACTAAGGAAAGAATAGAGAAATTCATGCAATTAGAAGTGAAAAAGTTTAAAACACAATGGATTCTACTGAAATCCAGATCATTGGTAACTACTTTGAGAACCTGTACACTAATAAAATGGGAAATTCACAAGAAATTTATAAAGTTCTAGACATCTATGAATTACCAAACCTGAATCAAGGAGATGTAAAAGTCCTGAATAATCCAATGAAATTGAGGAAGTAATTTATAAAAACTACCAAGAAGAGCCTTGGTCCCAACCAATTCCCTCCCAAATTCTACAAGAACTTTAGAGCTCTAATATCAATACTCCTCAGACTCTTCCAGGAAATTAAAAAGTAAGCAGTACTCTCAAAGTCATTCCTGGAAGCAAGCATTACCCTGATTCCAAGGCCAAAACCAAAAGAGGAACTGAGGCCAATCTCTTTAATAAACATAAATGCAAAAATCTTTAATAAGATACTGCGAAGGAGAATGCAATAAATCATCAAAAGGGACATACATCAAGACCAAGTATGTTTCATTCCAGGGACCCAGGGATGGTTCAGCATACACAAATCAATAAATGTAACACACCACATAAACAGAAGCAACGATAAAAATCACATGACCATCCCAATAGATGCAGAAAAACATTTGAGAAATTCCAACAAAATCCAATTCAATATATACATCTCAATTGGATTAATGCCATCTGTGACAAGCCCATGGCCAGCATCATAATAAATGGAGAGTAGCTGAAATCTTTCCCTTTAAGATCAGGAGAAACAAGACAAGGATATCCCTTATCACTACTCTTCAATATAGTTCTCAAAACATTAGCCATGGGAAAGAAATTTAAGGCATGAGAAAGAAATTAAAGTGTTATGCATAGAAAATGAAGAATTTAAATTATCATTATTTTTAGATGACATAATACTCTCAATAGACTTTTAAAACTCCACAAAATGACTCCTAAATTTAATAACTAAGTTCAGTAACAGAGCAGGATACAAAGTCAACACACAACTATCAACAGCATTTGTGTACACCGATAATAAAATCACCAATAAAGGAATTAGGGAAACAATACATTTCACAAAAGCATCAAGAAAAATGAAATACTTAGGAATTAACCTAACCAAGGAAGTGAAAGAGCTTTGTAATGAAAACTGCAGTACTCTGAATAAGGAGGTTGAGAAGGATGTCAGAAAACGGAAGATGTCCCTTGTACCTGGATAGGCAGAACCAATGTGGTCAAAAGTCCCATACTTCCAAAACTGTTATACAGATTTAAAGAAATCCTAAAAAAAAAAAAAAAAAAAAAAAAAAAAAAGTCAAATAATAAGTGCTGGTGGAGCTGTGGCAAAAAAGGAATCCTCCTACATTGTTGTTGGGTACAACCAGTATGGAAATCAGTGTGGAGATGCCTCAAAAACTAAAACTAGAAATTCCACTTGACCCAGTTATTCTCCTCCTACGTATCTTCCCAAAATACTATATTTAGAGACATCATGCATCACTGTAGTGATAGGTGCATACCCATTTTTATAGCAGCACAATTTATAAAAGCTAAATCTTGGAAGGAGCCTATATGTCCATCAACAGACAAATAGATAAAGAAAATGTGATATTTACATACAACTGAGTATTACTCTGCCATAAAGAAGGATAAATTTGAGTCATTTGTCAGAAAATGGATTCACCATGAGACCATAAGTTTAGATGAAGTAAATCAGATACACAGGCTTAAATTCCACCTGGTTTCTCTCATATGAGAAATCCAAAGTATACATAAAGAGCGAAATAAAAATAGAATGAAACAGAGAGATAGATCTTTTGCAAATGGTAAAGGGAGCAGGAAATGGAAGGGAGTGGGGGGAAGGAGGAGGATATGAAAAGAATTAAGATGTGTTATGTACAGTTTGTATATCAAATACCCAGAGTGAAGGTAGCCTGGATAAGATAAAAGGGGCAGAAAGACACTGGTAAGGTCCCTTGCTTGCTTACTTTTGCTCTCTTCGATTTGCCATGAACTGGTTCTTCTCTGCGATGCCTGTCTGCCCAGCCACCCTGCCTTAAAGCCAGTCGATTATGAACTGAAACCTCCACAACCTGTGGGCTAAATAAACCTTTCCTCCACTAACTTGTGGGTGTTTGGAATTTGGTCTCAATAATGAGAAAAGTAACTAAGACAGGGTTAGAGTTAGGTTTAGGTTTAGGGTTAGGGTTTGGTTTAGGTTTAGGGATAGAGTTTGGTTAAATTCAGTTTTAGGATTAGTGTTCAGTGTAGTTTTTAAGTTTGGGTTAACAAACAAGTTTGGATTAGGGTAGAGTTTAGGGTTAGGGTCACTGTTATGGTTAGTTTTAGGTTTGTGGTAAGTGTTAAGGTTAGGGTTAAGGTTAGGTTTAGGTTCATGTTAGTGTTAGGGTTAGGACTAGTGGTAGCATTAGGGTTAGGATTTGTTTTAATGTTAGGGTTTGGTTTATGGTTAAGTTTAGGGTTAGGTTTAGGTTTATGTTTTGGGTTATGATTCTGGATTGGGTTAGGGTTAGCTTTAGTGTTTGGTTTTAGGTTTAGGGTTAGGGTTAGTGTTAGGTTTAGGTGTTAGTGTTAGGTTTCATTTCAGGGTTAAGTTTAGGGTTCGTGTTAGGGTTTGGTTTTATGTCAGGGTTAGGGTTATGTTTTGGGTTTGGGTTGGGCCTAGATTTAGGGTTAGGTTTAGGTTTAGCATTAGGGTCAAAGTTAGGTTTAAGGTTAGGGTTAAGCAGAGGGTTAGGTTTTGGTTAAAGGTTAGTTTTAGGATTAGCTTTAGGTTTGGGGTTGGCTTACAGTTAAGCATAAGATTAAGTTTAAGCTTAGAGTTAGGGTTTGGGTTAGGGGTAGGGTTAGGGTTAGGATTAGGGTGCCCTTTAGTGTTATTGTTAGAATTCATTTTAGGTTTAGGTTAAGGTTAGGTTTTGGTTTCAATTTAAGGTTATATTTAAGGTTACGTTTCACATTAGGGCTAGGGTTTGGGTTGGGTTTAGTGTTTGGGTTAGGATTTTGGATCAGGCTCCAGTTAGGGCTACGTTCTTGAAAGGCTAGTGTTCATGTTAGGATAGGTTTATATTTTGTTTAGGGTTAGAATTAGGTTTGGTGTTAGGTTTTGTTTTCATGTTAGTGTTAGGGTTAGGACTAGTGGTAGTATTAGGGTTAGGATTTGTTTTAATGTTAGGGTTTGTTTTATGGTTAGGTTTAGGTTTATGTTTTGGGTTACAATTCCGGATTGGGTTAGGGTTAGCTTTGGTGTTTGGTTTTAGGTTTAGGGTTAGGGTTAGTGTTAGCTTTTTCATTCTGGTTAGGGTTAGTGTATGTTACTTGTTTTTGTTTTGGTTATGGTTTCACTTGTGTTAGCTTAGTGTTAGGTTTTGGTTTAGGATTAGGTTTTGGGTTTGGCATAGGTTTAGTGTATGGGTGGGTGTTAGGGCTAGGGTTAGTTTCTAGGGCTAGGGCTTGAGACAGGACTAGGGGCATGGGTTAGGGTTAGGTTTAGGGTAGTGGTAGGGTTAGGGTTGGGGATCAGGTTCAGGTTAGGTCTAGGTTTAAGGTTAGGTCTACAGTTTGGGTTTGTAATTTGTCTGGGTTTAGGTTTAGTGTTAGGGTTCCGTGTAGGCTTCAGGTTTGGGTTTGCTTTAGAGTGAGAGTTACAGTTATGTTTAAGTAAGGGGTGGGTAGTGTGTTCATTTTTGTGTTCAACTTAGGTTTAGTGATATAGGGTTAGTGTTTGTTGTAGGGCTGGTTATGGTTACAGTTAGGGTTTTGTATATGTTAGGGTTAAGGTTATTTTAGGTTATTGCCGTTTGTATTTGGGTTAGGATTAGGTTTGGGTTAGCATTAGTGTTTGGTTTAAGGTTTGAGTTAGAATTAGGGTTAGATTTAGGGTTACATTTAGGGTAATGGTTGGGGTTAGGGTTAGATTTTGGGTCTGGGATCAGTTTAGGCTTAATGTTAGCATTAGTATTAGGTTTAGCATCAGGGGATAGTTTGTAGATGAGGGTTAATGTTAGGGTTAAGTTTAAGGTTAGGACTAGGATTAAGGTTAGGGTTAGGGATCAGTTTAGGGTTAGTGTTAGGTGTTATCATGATGAGTAGGGTTAGGTTTAAGTCTATGTTTTGGATTAGGACTATATTCAGATTCGGACTAGAGTTTGGGTTCTGATTAAGGTTAGGGTTAGGGTTAAGGTCAGTGTTAAGGTTTGGGTTAGGGTTCTGTTCAGTGTAGGTTTAGGGTTTGGGTTAGGGTGAGGGTTAGTGTTTTCTGGTTATATTTATGGATAAGTTTTAGGTTAGGGCCATTGTTAGGTTACGGGTTCTTTTTAGTTTTAGTAGTAGGGTTAAGGAGAGGTTTCAGGTTAATGTTAGGGTTAGTTTTAAGTTTAGTGTTACAGTTAGGATTCCTGTTTCAGTTAGGGTTAGTGTTTAGATTAGGGTTTGGGTTAAGTTTAGGATTCAGGTTAAGGTTAGAGCTCATGTTAGTGTGTTGATTTTAGGGCTAGGGGTTTGTTTTATGGTTTTGTTAAGAGATAAATTTAGGTTTCATGTTCAGGTTAGGGTTAGATTTCCAGTTAAAATTAAGGTTACAGTTAGAGCTAGGGCTATGTTTCCAATTAGCGCTAGGGTTAGGGTTAGGGTTCAGGTTCAGATTCAGGTAAGGGTTGGGGTTAGGGTTAGGGTTAGCTTTTTAAAAGTTAGGTTTAGTGTTAGGTCTAGGGTTTGGTTTAGTATCATGTTTAGGATTTGAATTAAGGCTAAGGTTATGCTTAAGATTAGTGATAGGTTTAAATTTAGGGTGGGGATTAGGTGTTAGAGTTAGTTCATGCATAGGTTTAGGGTTAAGGTTTGAATTTGGGTTAGGGTTAGCTTTCAAGTTGTGTTTGTGATTAGAGGTAGTGTTAAAGTTCGTGTTATGGCTAGGGCCAAGTTTAGGTTCAGGGTAAGTGTTAATGTTAGGTTTATTGTTAGTGTTAGTGTTCCTATTTGTGTTAGGGTTAGGGTTTGGTTTTATTTTATTTTTTTTTGTGGGTACCGGGGGTCAAACTCAGGACCTCGAGCGCCAGCAGGTGCCCATGCTGCTGAGTGATCACCGGCCCCTTTTTCGTATGTTGGCTCTGGGAGTCGAACTCAGGACCTTGCGCTTGTCAGGCAGGCACTTATGCCGCTGAGCCATCTCACCGGCCCAGGGTTTGGTTTTAAATTAAGGTTATCATCAGAATTTGGGTTAGGGCATTGGTTAGGTTTAGGGATAGGGTTTGGGTTTGGGTCAAATTTATGGTTAGAGTTACTGTATAACAGTAGATTTCAGAATAGGTTTAAGATTATAGTTAGGGTTAGGTTTAGGGTCAGGTTTAGGGTAAGGTTTTGGGTTAGAGTTAGGGTGGTATTCGCTTTCTTTGTTATCGTTATGGTTATGGTTTGGGTTAGGGTTATCATTAGCTTAAAAATTAGTGTTCATATGATGATTAGAATGAGGATTGCTGTTATGCTTAAGGTGAGGCTTAGGTTAGGTGTTGAGTTTAGGGTTAGTTTTATTTTAGGATTAGTGTTAGGGTTATGGAAAGGTTTAGGTTTAGGGAAAAGTTTAGGTTTTGAGTTAGGGATAGGGTTAGAGTTTTGGTTACATTTAGGGTTAGTTCTGGTCAGGGTTAGGTGATCATGTGGGTTTTGTCTTTGCTTCTGTTAAGGTGTCATGGTGCATATTTTTTTTGTGTGTGTGGGTACCAGGGGGTCGACCTCAGGACCTCACGCACCAACAGGCACCCGTGCCGCTGAGCGATATCACTGGCCCCTTTTTTTTTTGTATGTGGGATCTGGGAGTCGAACTCGGGCCCTCGCGCTTGCAAGGCAGGCGCTTACGCTGCTGAGCCATCTCACCGGCCCTCATGGTGCATATTTTAAAAGGTATATTACAGGGGGTGTATGACGCCATTTTTTTAGGAATATTTCTGTTGATGAATTATTAATTTTAATTTAATGAGTTTTATTATATTAAATAATGTGTACTTAACAGGAAAATAAAATATCAATTAATTTGTCACTAGCCTGTATATTTTGGTAAGCTTCTTAGTACAGCAAATGGATATGAATTGTGTCAACTGATTTTGTATTTTGCATAAGTCTACTTATTTGCATTTTTCTACACTTCACTTTCCTTTAGCTGTGTTCCCAGCCAAGGTGATGGATCTTGGTTTATATTTGGTATTTTCACTTGTGTTAGATACATTTTGATTACTTTCCAATATGCATTCATTGATTTTTACTCTGTACACTTATTCTTTACATTGTATACATTGAAAAATTATTTAAAATGTTTTTGTCCCTTTTACCTTTCTTCATTTCCTTAGATTTAAATTTCTTCTTCTAATTCTGATGGCTTGATTTCTTCTGAGAAAACCCTTTTTTTCACTTTGAAAAAATATTTGACTGTGAATTCTGAAAGCATTGAAGTTCATTTTTCCATTTAAAGATGCAACTTTGGGCTGGTGAGATAGCTCAGTGGCATAAGCGCCTGCTTGGCAAGCACGAGGTCCTGAGTTCGACTCCTGGTACCCACCAAAAAAATAAATAAATAGATGCAACTTAATTATTATGTATGAAATAGAGGAGAATACCACACAGGTTTTTAAGTACATGCATGTTTCTCCTCGCCTCTTGTAGTTAACAGATTGTGATTTCTGCCATTTTGTACAATACCAGCTCTACCATGAATCAATATTCTGTCTACGTGTGGGCCCATTGAAGACTTTTTTTTCCTATGATGTATTTGTCATTCTCTCTACTAATAGTACATGCTCTAAATAGTGAATTTTGAATCTCTCTCAAAGAAATGTATAAAGCAAGTGATTGCCTCTTGTTTATAAGTTATTGAACACTGTTATATATTTACCGGGCTGAAGTTATTAATACATATTTGCAATACATAGTGATTGCATTCAGCTTGGAGATTTGAGATATCTCTATCTATTTATCATCTATCTATCTATCTCACTTCTTTTTTTTTTTTTGTGGGTACCTGGGGGGTCGACCTCAGGACCTCGCGCGCCAGCAGGCGCCTGTGCCACTGAGCAATATCACCGGCCCCTTTTTCGTATGTGGGTTCCAGGAGTTGAACTTGGGCCCTCACGCTTGCCGGGCAGGCGCTTAAGCCGCTGAGCCATCTCACCGGCCCTCTATCTCACTTCTTGATTTTTACTTTCCCTAGATTCCTGATTTCCCCTCTATCTCTTTACATAGATCTCATTCTTTTTTTTTTTTTTATTGTGGGTATCAGGAACCGAACTCAGGACCTCGTGCTTGCCAGGCAGGCGCTTATGCCGCTGAGCTATATCACCAGCCCCTAGATCTCATTCTGACCTATACCAAGATTACCTACTTGTTTCTTTTTTTTTTTTTTTTTTGGTGGGTACCAGGGGTCGACCTCAGGACCTTGCATGCCAGCAGGTGCCCGTGCCGCTGAGCGATATCACCGGCCCCTTTTTTGTATGTGGGTTCTGGGAGTCGAACTCAGGCCCTCGTGCTTGCCAGGCAGGTGCTTACGCTGCTGAGCCATCTCACCGGCCCACCTACTTGTTTCTTAACTCGCATCTTTGTTTTACTTTTTAAATTTTTTATATTTGGGGTATCATATTAGAGATACAATGTAATAATAAACTTTTGTGACTGACTTATATAAGTGGGCGTTATATTCTCAAGATCCATCCTTTTCTTCAGTTGAGTCCAAGTTTTCTTTGTCACTGAGTAGTACCCCATTGTATACATTTACCACAATTTGTTTTTCTATTTATATGCTGATGGGCATATAGGTCTCTTCCATGATTTAGCTATTATGAGTTGTGCTGCTGTAAACAAGTGTATGCATGTATCAGTTTAGTAGAATGAATTTAGCTTTTCTGGGAAGATAGCAAAAGGAGGTATCAGTTAAATGAAATTTCTATTTTTAGTTTGGTTTAGTTTGGAAATTTTTATAATTTCCAAAGTGATTGTACTATTTTACATTCTTACCAACAATGTATAAGTGTTCCTTTCCCCCTACAATTTCACTACTATGTGTTGAATACTTGATAATGGCCATTCAATACTGGAATTGTATGGAATCCAGGTGTTCCTTTTATTTATGTTTCTCTAATGGCTAAAAGTACTGTGCATTTAAAAATATGTTTATTGGACATTTGTATTTCGTCTTCTGTGAAGTGTCTATTAATGTCAACTGCCCAATTTTTAATTAGGTCTTTTATTTTGGTGCTCTGATTATCAGTTTTTAAAAATATATTTTGATATTAATCATCTATCTGAAAAGTAGATGGAAAAAAATTTCCCCATTCCATAGTTAGATTGTCTCTCACTGTTTTGCTGTTTCCTTTGCTGTGCCAAAGTTTTTAATTTAATATAACACCATTTCTTAATTCTTAATATTTTTCTTGTACAATGGGGTTCTGTTGAGGAAATCTATGCCTATGCCTGTCTTCAAGAGATTTATCAATTTTTTTCTTCCAGCAGATTGAGTGCTTCTACTTTTATATATAAATCTTTGTCAACTTTGGTGCGAGGAGTTATTTTTGCATCTTCTATTTCATTGGTCAATATGCTCGTTTTGTGCAGGTACCGTGATGTTTTTATTATTGTGGCTTTGAAGTACAACTTGAAGTCTGGGTTCGTAATGTGTTCTGCCTTGCTCATGTTTCCCAGAACTTCTTTGGTTATTCTGTGTCTCTTCCATTTTAATATATATATTTAGAATTATTTTTTCTATTTTTGTGAAAAAAAGTTAATGGTATGTTAATGGAGATTGCTTTATTTCTATCATTTTTGGTAATACAGCCATTTTAATGATGTCTGTTCTCTCTGTTGAAGAATAGGAGATGTTTTTATAATGCCTTCTAATTTCTTTCTTTTAGAACAAAATAGTTTTCATTGTAGGAGTTTTCCACTTTGTTAGGTTAATTGTGAAGTATTTAAGTTTTTGAGGTAATTGTGAATGGGATAGTTTGCTTGATATTTTTCTCAGAGTGTTAATTCTTGGTGTGCATGAGGGCTTTTGGGTTTTGGGTGTTCATTTTGTATCTTGTCACTTTGCTGAATTTCTTTGCACTTAGTGTTCTAAAAGAAGTTCTTGCTTCTGCTATATGCCATCATGCCATCTTCAAATAATGGTAATTTCAACTTCTTCCTTTATTCTTTGAGTTCCTTATATATTCTTGTCTTCCCTCATTGCTCTGGCTAAAGTTTCAATACTCTATTGAACAGAAGAGGCAAGGGTGGACCCTTTTGTTATTCCAGATTTTAGAGGAAATACTTTCAGTTTTTATCACTTAGAATTATCTTGACAGTAACTTTGTCATAAACGCTTTTATTATTCTATGTTGAGGTTCTTCTACATCAATTTTTGTCAAAGATTTTGTCATGGATGGATGTTGAATCTTGTCAAAGGCTTTTTCTGCATCCATTGAGATGATCTGTGATTTTTATGCTTCTGTTTATGTGTTGTATTACATTTATTGATATATGTTGAACTATCCTTGGATCTCTGAGATGAACCTAACTTCATTATAATGTATGATTATTTTAATGATTTGTTGTACTTTCTTTTTTTTTTTTTTTTGTGGGTACCGGGGGTCGACCTCAGGACCTTGTGCGCCAGCAGGCGCCTGTGCCGCTGAGCGATATCACCGGCCCTTTTTTCGTATGTGGGTTCCAGGGGTCGAACTCAGGCCCTTGTGCTTGCCAGGCAGGCGCTTATGCTGCTGAGCTATCTCACCGGCTCTGTCGTACTTTCTTTACAAGTATCTCATTGAGGAATTTTGCATCTATCTCCATTAAGAAAACTGGTCTGTAGTTCAACCCCTCTTGAACAGCTGCTCACATGAAAATATTGACAGTGGAAGGCACGCAGACTGTCCTGCATTCTCTGTGTGTAGTAGCATCATGATAAATAACATAAGCATAGTACATAATTTTTGTACTGCTTAAATGTTTTGTTGCATATAATATATGGTATGGACTTCTGACATGTGATGCTACCTCCTGAATTTCTCATTACTTTGGGACATGAGTGACATGGGGAGTAGGTTTAATGTCAGTAAAGTTTTTAATGCTGCATTTATGTGGCCACATCATTCTGCTGTTGGACAGTGTGAGTGACACAAAGCCTGTCCCTGTACGCCATGAGGCATAGAGGTTAGAAAGGGGTTATGGTCATCGGCACAGTTCTAGCACATCATGTCAGTTTCTTGAGAGTGGCTTTATGCTTAAACAAATCCCCTGTGATGTCCACCATAAAACACCAAAGGAAATATATATACCTGTAAGTCATTTTACTAGTTAGCTTTGCATTCCTGTGACAACATGAGCAAAATAAATTTCTCAATGTGGGCAAGATTTCATGGATTTGATTTTTTTCAGTCCATGATCTCCTGGTTCTACTGCTGTTGGGCCTGTGTGGAAGGAACATCATGGTGGAAGGGCACAGTGGAAGAAGGTGGTTCACCTCATGGCAGCCGGGAAAGAGTGAGAAAGGGAAAAATCAGGGAGGACATAGTACGGATAGATTTCTCAGTGTAATACAGCCTGGGTACCTCAGGCACCCTTCAGCCTCCAACTTCTGTTTCTGTCACTCCCTGTAATGCCATCATATTGTGATGTCATGAATGTATTACTCCACTAAAGAAAGTAGAGTCTTCATGATCCATCACTTCCCAGAATCCAATCGATTATCAAAGAAGCCCTTGATTCATGAGATTTAAGGGTCATATGAACAAACCATCGCCATCACCTATTCACCTAATATTTGGGGTTACCATCAGAAAACTCACCCATTTGGACCCATCTTTATTTAATGGATATGGAGGAATAGTAGACATGGTAATAATACCATTTTATGAGGGTAGCTGGAAGCATGGCATTTCAGCCACTCACAAATCCCTCAGTGTATGGTTTGTGTCCAGATGTCCCCCAAAGCCTCACGTGGTTACAGGGCTTTTTCAGAAGTGGCTGAATCTAGAGTGTGTGATGCTGGGACTAAGAGTGTGTGATTAGTAAATCGTCCACTGATTGGTTTGGCATAGGTCTGACTAGGATTAAGGGTGTGAGTGCTACACCTGCCCAAGGGGGGGTACCTTGCATACAATATAAGGGACAGAAAGAGTCTCATTTCCTTCCTTGTTGCTTTTGCTGACATCTGCTGCCATGAATGTTTTCCCCTATTGTGGACTGAAACCTCTACAAACTGTGAGCTAAATAGAACTTTCCTCCTTTAACTTTGGGTGTCAGATATTTTGTGTCTCAGCAAAGAGAGAAATAACTAAGACACTCAGTATCCATTTGCTGTCCACTGGTGTCACTTCCATATGCTTAGAATTCAGCAAAAGTATGGAAGAGTTGAGAAAAGTAAATGATTTTTAATTTAATAAATAATGACAACATTTTGTGTGGTGCTCATTTCTTCAGTATTTTGTAATGATTTATTCACTGCATACAATTTATGATTACACAAGTGTTAGTGTTGCACCACCTTATTTTTCTGGTTTTTTTTCCCATCTTACAAAGAAAGTCCTGCCTGTAGAGCACAGGCCTTTGCTGCACCCACACACCTCCTACCAACTGATTCTCTCGTGGACATGGACATAGGTCTTCACATGTGTCCTCAGCACCATCACCGATATGAAACCTAGAAGACCTCAGGACGTTGATGTTATTCCGCACTTTCAGTAACATGATCTCAGTTTGTCAGGTTAATATCACTATAACTCAAGGAACGTGTGGGATGAATGAGATATTCTAATGAAAGAAAAAATACTTTGATAGAGATACGAAAACTGTCTCGTGTTTTACCAGTGTGTGCTTTAAATGTATCATTACAAAGAAAGCAAAGTAAAAACAGAAAAAAATGAGACACTGAGCCAGGAGGGAGGAGTGAAGTTGAAAACATGTTTTCTTTAGAAGTCATGTAATTAATACTGTGCCATCATATTTCATGCTAAGTGAATTTTAAACAGCCAAACTTTTATTGAAAGTGCTTAGTTATTTCTAAGGGTAACATAAGTTGTTCAATTCTTTTTTCCCATTTGCTGATGTTTCCCTGAATTCTAGATTCTTTTTCAATCTTTTACATACAATGTAGCTCCAGAGGCAAATTACTCCAGTACTGTGTATGGAAAAAATATAGATGCACCAAAGCATTATTTTAATTCAGGAGATGCATCATGGGAAAGAGCAACCCCCTGAGCACAGAAGGGAGCATCAGGAAGTTAGAAGGTCGGATGGCTGAGGAGCTGGATGAAGGCTCCTTTTCTGGGTGCTGTTGGTGAAGAGGCCCAGCTTCCCTGAGGTGCCTTCCTCATGCGCAGACTGCTGGAGAAACAACGGGACTGAAAATGCAGCTGGGCTGAGGGCAGTCCTGTATTCTTGCCTCTTCAGCATCACTTGTTATCACAGCTTGAGCGATGTCATGGGAATCTGACCTTGAAGCAAAAACACATGTGGGCATTATCATGCCTAACTTAGTTTAAATGAAATAAACTTTATGAAGGATCAAGTCCAACCTCTTGACTTTTCTTTTGGGGATTCTGTCTGTCCACTTTACTCCAGTAAATAGTAACAAAAAATATTTTGTAAGATTTGGGGAAGCAAAAATGCACAAAACATAATTTTTAGCATGAACAAGTTGCTAATTTGTACACTTCATTGAGACTGTGTTCACTAAAAATTTGCTTTTCTGTTTATTTTATTATTCATTTGTTTTTGAATTTCGATGCCAGTATATTTTTTTATTAGTTTTTTTCCAGTAATTATTAAAACCTTTGCTTTAATCCTTTTTGTATTATTTTGTAAAATTAGACTACCTTTCTCTGCTGAAACTTCTCAGCAACTGTTAGCTGATAGAATCCATTCTGTTTAACATGGTTTGAAAACTGCTCTCATGAATTTTTTTTTTATTTTAAAGAGAAGAAAAAACAAAACAAATCAAAAAAGAACAAATTTTCAAAACAACATAATAGGGCCGGTGAGATGGCTCAGCGGCGTAAGCGCCTGCCTTGCAAGCGCGAGGGCCCGAGTTCGACTCCCGGAACCCACATACGAAAAAGGGGCCGGTGATATCGCTCAGTGGCACGGGTGCCTGTTGGCGCGTGAGGTCCTGAGGTCGTCCCCCTGGTACCCACAAAAAAAAAAAAAAAAAAAAAAAAAAAAAAAAAACATAATAGGAGGGTAACAATGGTTAATGCATTACGTATTATTATCTTTAAGTTAGTTATTCATGATACCAGATATTAGCATTCAATTGTCCGAATATTATTGGCACAATCCTTACTCTTCAATGAACTAAGTAAAATTGGTAGTATATCTATCTTAACCATCATATATATATATATATGAGATAATAGTTATTTACCCCATCTTATACTGATTATTGAAAACATTTTATAAGCCAACAATTGATTTAACTTTTAAAACTCACTTTTAGATATTAAAAGTTCAACAATCTAGTTTTGTAAGTTGAACTAACAGCATCTTAATATCTTAAGGAAACCTCACTGTTTTACACATAGAGAACATAATGTTTTGAGTGTAGGCAAAGTAAACATATAACAATAATATATTTACTAATATTTGTTGAGTATTTCTCCACCACACTCGGTTATCTCAACAATCATTTTAGATAATTCATGACAAGTAACCAGAATGGTTAGCACTTTTTAAACTATTTATGTTTTTCTTAAATTACTGTATACAGACAACAATAGACATTGTATTTTCAAAGCCAATTTTGATATCATTTTGATTACCTAACAACCTGAAAGGAAACATGTCATCAACTTTAAAGACATCTTTTCTTTTGCCAATTGATTTAAATTAGCCCACTGTTAAGCTCTGAAGACCAAAACCATTTGGCGTAATATGAGTGCCTATTTATCAGCCAGCATAAGTAGGGCATAAGTTTAAACATCAGCATATAGAAACATACACATTATATTAGCTCAAAATGCTTTAAGAAAGTAGATTTAGGTACCTTAATTAGTTTAAATGAACAAACACAAAAACACAAAACAATGACTTCTTTTTTTTTTTTCTTGTGGGTACCAGGGTTCAAACTCATGACCTCGCATGCCAGCAGGTGCCCCTGCCGCTGAGCGAGATCACCGGCCCTTTTCTTGTATGTGGGTACCAGGAGTCGAACTCAGGACCCCGCGTTTGTCAGGCAGGCGCTTCTGCTGCTAAGCTATCTCACCGGCCCACCCCCCCTTTTTTTTTTTGTACCAGGAATTGACCTCAGGACCTTGCCATGGAGGTGCTGTGCCACTGAGCTATATCCCTGGCTCCAACAATGACTTTTCGATCACAGTGCACTATTAGACGTGAAATGACTGTCACTGCCTATTGTTGACTTGACCTACTTATTTGGCAGTGCCATCAATAAAATCTACTATTTTTTTCAAAGTTCATCCTCTTTAAACCTTTGCTCCACATGCTTGGATCTCCTAGTTGTGCCATTAACTTTCCTTTTTCTATTCTGCTAGGGGAGGACACTGTCACACAAAATTCTCACACACCAAAAAATTATCTTCATACTCATAACCATCTTTATATTTACTTTTCTATTCTATTTACTGGTTCCTTTCTCTAACCACTTGTGTTGTTCTTTAAATGTCCCTAGTACATGTCCACCCTTGGCCTCAGAGAGAATCTGTAAGTGGTTACATGTTAATTCTGACTGACCACCAAAAGCCCTCCAAGTAGCCTTTGAAAACCTTCCTATCTTAGTCCATGCAAAAAGGAACAGAAATGTAAGTTCACTTAGTAATTGCAGTTAAAAAATTATCTCAATGTTCGAGAAATATTTTACACACACCAATTCCACCAACTCTAATTGGAATTCAAAAGTAGAATTATTAATTCACCTAATATTTATAACAGTGGGTTCCTGTTGACTCCTTTGTGTGGAATCCTGATCTAACTTTGTCTCAACCACCTCTTCTATAGCAGAGATCATGATTTTGCATTTTGTTTTTGTTTCTCTTTTTGATTTCTTTTTCTTTATCCTTGTACAAGAGCTACCTTTCCAGCCCTCCAGACTACCCAGCCCTCTGACATTTGGCCCCATGCACTATGTGGAGCAAGGTCCCAGAAGAACTCTTTCTCCATCATCGTTTCCCTAGACCTAAGATTATTATTCCCCATCTTAACCTCGTCCCTGTTACCAAACTTCACTAATGTCCTCCAATAAAGGTTTCCTCCATGCCCTGAAAACCACTTCCACATACACTCACCCCCCAGTGGAGGTTTACTGCACCCCATCAACTACCCCTCTGTGCATTTAATACTCCCACTATTACCTGTCGGTCTCCAGACATTTCCCTTGCAGGAGAAGGAAACCACAGATCACTTCACAATTACTTCTTGTCTAGGAAATGTCTCAGTCACATATTCTACCCCAAACTGCCCCCAACAACCAAGGCAGTACTTAGAGTAAAATTTTCCCTCCTTTGCCTCATGCACAGAGGTTCCCTGGTTGCCACAGTGCCTGCTTTTTCTCCTCCAGAGTCACTATCTTCAGAAAAATAGTCTCAGGACTTCTACTGCTTCTGCAAGGAGATGGAATGTCTGGGAACAGCAGGCACCCAAAAGTGTGATGGGACTCAGCTCTCCCCAAGGATCTGATAAATGTGGGCACAGAATCTCTTGGGGGAGCACCCAATTGTTAGAAATGCAGTCACTTTTTCAGACTCTGAAGGGTGGACCTCAGAGGCAGGAAGAACCATGAAAGCAAAGCTTTAATGCAGTCACTCTTAGCAAGCTTGAGTGTCTCATAGGCGATGTAAAGCAGTCACACCAAGCACTTTAAACCCTAGCACACAGGTGGTCCTATCCTTCTGCACCTCACTGACTACTAGGGAAGGCACAGTCTCTCCCCAGATAAGGGCTAATGTTTCATAACTTCTCCGTAAGGCATTGCTCTGGTGCTCCTCCTAATCGGAGTTTGGATTTCTTCACACAACTGTCTCTTCTTTATGCGGGAACTTTCTGAGAGGCAGTGATTCCGCGAAGCACAATCTTCTGTGCAGGGACTCCATCAGTGAAACCCAGCAGGTCCTCACACAGCTCCTCCTCAGTCCCTGAGGACCAGTCTCTCTTCCTCTTCTCAACACAGGCCTGAGGTGGAAGGCTGGGTGCTTCCCACAGGCCTGAGGAAAGAAACCCAGGTCCAGTGTGTAGCTCCTGTCTTTGGAAATAAGCCTTTGACTGTCTCAACTCACCTCCCTCCTTCCTTATAAACCCCAGGTTTCTTCCTCTGTTGTCACCTGCAAAGCCATTGTTCCTTTGCTGATCTCCATCTTAACCCATTTCTCTTTGTCACTATCCGCTCACACTATGCGTATAAACTCTTACTCATGTAGATTTTGTCACTCATTTGGAGAGAACTCATCCAACTTTGAAATTACATTACTATGTTTCCACTTTGCTTTCACTAGAAAAATATGCATTTCTTCTCCCATTCTCTACTCACAAGTACATTCTGTAAAGGTTTTCTTACTAGTTTATCTTTCCCTCAATGTGCCATCTGCCCAGGGACCCTGAAGATGCATGAACTTGGCAAGGCAGTGGGAAAAGTTTCAGTAATCTTCCACTCAGTGTTTAAAAATTTCATCTTGAAAATGCACCACTTTTAGGGTTTTTTCTTACAACCACACCATCTACCAAGAGAGCATGTCTGTCCCTAGCACATATTACTAAACACGGGAAGGACTAGTGAACACCGGGGAGAAGGGCTTGCCCAAAATGAATGTTGGGATTGAATTTTCAAGTCAACACCTCAATGCCCCTGTGATCTTTTGTCCATACTTAGGCCTTCCTGATGAAGTCCTATCATTTCCAATCTCCCTAAATATCCTGCCCACTAGGATCCTTCTCCCACCAGTCTGTGGACTGAAGAGGGCAAGCACAGAGGGTGGGAGGAACACACATGCTTGGAATTGACAGTGAACACAAAATGGCAAGCACTGAGAAGGCAGAGAGGAACCTAGAGGCCCAGCAAGGACTTGAGGATGATGGACAGATTTTGGGTCTCTGGCAAAAGATGGCATAGATCCCAGATGTCCAGTCTGGCAGTTAGAACTGTTTTCCTTCAAGTTGGTTACCAGGTCAGAATGTGTGATGACCTCAGAGACTTCCGAGGTTCCTGATTGGAAGGTTCAAATCCCTTGGGGGGTTGGAAGCCCAGTGGTCAACAGCTGCTTCTCAGAGCTGTTCTCCACTGCTGGTCTGTGTCCTGACTGTAGAAGAGACAGTGGCTTGGGTTTGACCAAATTACAGAAGCAGGGTGTGGACAGACCAGAGTCTGTTTTGCGGAGGGCAAGAAGGAATTTGGGAGAAGTCATGGCCACCGGTGAACCATCCTCCCAGTCTGAGGACTGGAGTCCACAGCCTTTCTCTCCAGGATATGCACTGGAGGTGGTGATAGGTGATGATGAGATCCAAGGACAATCAGGTGAGGGGGCTGGAGATGAAAGAGGTCTGAGAGAGTAACCAGTAAGGAGGAAGGAGTACAGAAGAAGGAAGTCGGGATTATTCAGGGAGGCAAAGTTTGGAGACAGAAAAGTCAGGAGGTGGTATAAGGACAGGCAAAGGATAGAAAACATGGTGAGAAGAACACGTGTTAGGAGGTGAGAACCAACAATGGATAGGAGAAGATGTGACTCAAGCAGAGTTCCCTCCAACCATGAGTGAAAAAATCTACATGAGTAAGAGTTTATACCCATAGTGTGAGGAGATAGTGGCAAAGAGAAATGGGTTAAGACAGAGATCAGCAAAGGAACAATGGCTTCGCAGGTGACAACAGAGGAAGAAACCTGGGGTTTATAAGGAAGGAGGGAGTTGAGATAATCAAAGGCTTATTTCCAAAGACAGGAGCTACAAACTGGACCTGGTTTTCTTTCCTCAGGCCTTTGGGAAGAGCACAGCCTTCTACCTCAGGCCTGTGTTCAGAAGAGGAAGAGAGACTGGTCCTCAGGGACTGAAGAGGAGCTGCATGAGGACCTGCTGGGTTTCGCTGATGGAGACCGTGGACTATCACGCTACTTCATGCCTCAGTCTCCTGCCCAGAAGAGGCAGAAAGACTACAACATCTCAGAGTTGGAATCAGAGGCGGAGAAAGAGAAGGATCATCAGGGGGGTTCTGACTCGGCTCTTAGTGGGAACCCCAACCTCCCACCTCGATCCTCTGGCAGCAAGTGGAAGAGGGAGTGGTCATCAGAATTGAAGGAGGATGAGGAGGGGGGATGGGCCTGGGGCTTTGACTTAGCATGCAGAGAAGACATGAGGCTCCCACCTTGCAAGAGGTGGAGAGAGTACCTATCCCTGTTATATGAGGAGTCACAGGAAACTTGGGGATATCTAAACCCTGTGCCTTCCACACACACAGGTGTCACGGAGAAACCTTGTGGCCTCAAGAAGAAGAGGAAGATGAAACACCCGTCCTCAGTGCTGCCTGAGCACCATGCAGCCTTTACCAGGCTGCTGGGTAAGGAGACCCCACACAGCACCTCCAACCTGGTTGTTCAAGAACACAAGAGACTAACAGTCACCTCTGTCACCCATATAAGGGAGGACTATGTACCCCACAAGCTGTCCATTCCTGGAGGACTGTGTTGCCATCCTGACCTAGACACATAGATGACAGAGATGACCCATGCCTCAAAACATGTCCTTCCCACTTGGGAGCATAAAGCTTTGCTTCAAAAGGTCCCCCTGACAAAGAGGAATTGCGGACTTTCCTGAATAGAAATGGTTGCAGCACTTGAGGTCTGATAGGATCACAGTCATGCCCAGATGTGTCTATGACAAAAGAAAATGATCTGCATGACTTCTGACTTCTGCGCGGGGTGCATTCCTCTGCCATGAGAGGCCACCATAGCCTGTTCTATAGCCATAAACCGGCAGATAATTTCTGCTACCCAGGCCCTCACTCAGTTGCTCTTCCAGGTGCCTCAGGAATGAGCCCCTGTCCCCTGCCCAGTAAATGTTTTACTCTCTGCCCTTTTCATCTGCCTGACCCTGGTCCCACCCAGCACCATCTCCCAGGCAGATGTGGCTTCACTCCCCATTCTCTCAATCACAGTGAAAACATTCACAAGTCCCAACCTAACACTGAGCTTTTTTCACAGAGGATCCTGTCATCAGAAGATTCCTGGCCTGGGACATGAACCTGAGGGCTTCTGATAAGGTGAAGTTTTTCCCTCTAGACTGTGCTGTGGCTATACCATAGCATGGGAATGGCTGAGTTCCAAGCCTGTGTTCCCACTTCATTCCCTCCTGGGAGCTCCCACCTCCCCTCCCACCCTCGAAGCCCCTTTATGTCTCAAAGCTGTCTCCCTTCCAGGCCTTGCTGGTCCTGGAAGACTGCAAGGGCACACCCTCCTCTACCTGGATCTTCTGGGATCTGAGGCCAGGCCATAATCTTCCTTCAACATGGCTTCCCTGGCTAGGGCTGCCTGAAGCTCCTGGCCCTGCCCCCTAGCTCTGGGAAACACATTTGCTCTAAGTTGGAGGACCCCCTTCTGGTGCAAGTGACCTCAATGCCCTGTCTGAAAGGGAGCTTTGGAGATGCCAACCTGGGCATCCTGGGCTCCCTTTTCCCTTCTCTCCCTTTTCTCATCATGAATGCTCTCACTTGCAGACAACCTCCAACCTCCTTGTATCCCTCCAATAACCAGCCCACGTGATACTGTGGCCTCTTCTCTGAGTGCAGCTCTGCTGTCCCCTCTCAGTCCCTGTCCACACATCCCTCCTCTTCCAGGTGTGCCTGCTCTCTGATTATCCTCCTCTCTCCCCATCAGTACCTCCTAGCCATGGTCATTGCTTACTTTAGCCATGCTGGGCTCTTCTCCTGGCAGTACCAGAGGATTCATTTCTTCCTGGCCCTGTGAGTACTGTGTCTCTCCTGACTGTCCTTGTTGGTCACCTCCTTGAGTAGGGTGGGGGGACTCTAATCTGTCTTCTAGTTTTCATCCTCTTTGTACTGCTGCCTCTGTTGAAAATGAGCTTCACGCTACAGTGTTCCAACATTCTCTTAGTAAAATTTACAATCTACCATCATGTCAGTTTGAGAGTTGTGTACAGGTAAAGCTACCCTTTATTCCTTCATTCATTTGTTCAACAAAACCTTCTGTGGTGCATCCTCTGCCAGGGATTGCAAAGCAATGTGAACGGATGGATATGTAGGAAATGGTGAAATTCACACATCTATTATCCAAGCCATAAACTGGCTTTTCAGGAGGAGAGGGATGGACAAAAAAAATATACCATGGTCACCTTCCCCCAGGTGCTGCCCATGTGTGGGCCCTGAGGATGAGTTGCAGGAAGGAAGATAGTGGTGTCAACATTTGGTGACAGGGGTGGAAGTCCACCTCAGGCTCTGCACAGGGGTTCTGTCTTCAGCATCCAGGTCAGAAGAATCTTAAGAAAGGCCCTGAGCAGCCATGGCCTCTCCACAGACACCTGATCAGCAGTAGCATTGTGTAGGGCTGATGGGATCCTGAGTGGAGGAGGACTGCCTATCCTTTTTCAGAGCCGACCTGGGGCTCGGCTCCTTCCTGGTTGTGTCCCTAACCAGCAACCTCCTTTCTTTCCCAGTCACCTCACCAATGACATGGAGGAGGATGATGAACTTGCCAAACTGGACATGTTCTTCTTCATCTATGGGAGGAATTTGGCTCAGATTCCCAAGTTCCACAAGCTGCGCTATGATTTCATCTGCTGCATGGGCTGGGACCTCAGGGTGACACGAGAGGAGTGTGAAGAGGTGGGAGGGCCCTTGGACCTGGCTGGGAGGGCTGGGCTGGATTGCAGACAGGTGAGAACCAGAGAGTCTGGGGATTAGTGATCTGAAAGAAATGGATCATGGACAAGAAGGTGGTGTTACTAGAGGTCTTCATCCTCTCAGGGGCTGCTTTCCATTCTAGATCCAAGCTTATGATCCTGGGCTCTGGGTGTGGAAGCGAGATCACACCCTCATTCAGGGAACCCTGGAGGCCTGAGGACACTGGCCTGAAGAAGGTTCGTGTGTCCCCAGGATTTAGACAACACTATCGCTGTCTATTTTGGAAATGCAGGGAACCCATGTACAGCCCTCCTCTCATGATCCTCTCAACCCATCCACTGTCTACAAATCAGGAATCAGCTCAGGCCCAGGTACAAGGTTGGCCTTTCCTTCTCCACACCACAGCCACCATGGTGACAAGTAGACAGATGTTACCTCAGAGAGAGGTTCTAGGTGCTGGGACACTGCTCAGTCAGACCTTACAAAACCAGACTGTCCATGAGCAGTGACTGGGTAGAAATCATTTAATCCAGAGAAAATTTGTCCAAATTGCAGTGTAGATGAAAAGTTGATTTTCACTCCAAGAGAATATCTACTACTCGTAACTTTTTTTTTTTGTGGGTACCGGGGGTCGACCTCAGGACCTCACATGCCAGCAGGTGCCCGTGCAGCTGAGCGATATCACCGGCCCTTTCTTTGTATGTGGGTTCCAGGAGTCAAACTCAGGCCCTCGTGCTTGCTAGGCAGGTGCTTACGCTGCTGAGCCATCTCACCGGCCCTACTCATAACTTTTTATTACCCTCCAGAACTTGTATTTTTACCTTTTGTCATTTAGATAGGGTCTTTCATCCTTCAGGTATAGCAAAGAGAGGGATTTATTTCTAACAAAATGAAGGTTGAGCAAGAAGCTATCAGATGGAACAGGTTGCATATGAAGAAAGGGAATAATATCCCTGAGTGTGTGTACCTCCCAGGTTGCATGCAGACACAATGCTTATGGTTGAGTATACTTGGGAGATTTTCCTATCCCCTGTCTTTCTGATTGTGGATGTATTTCTCTCCTTGAATAATTATACATCTTCTCAAGTTAAGGTCCTGGATGTTTGTTAGAAGGATGGAAAGTTATATAATCAGTTTGTGGCTGCTTGTTGCAATAGACACATTGCAGTAAGTCTTTAGGCAGAGGAATGAGTAATGATTTCCTTTAAATCATGTGCAATTAGCCAAATTCACAAGTAAGTATTTCAGTGAGACATCACGGCTTGGCCTTAGGCATTAGGCATGTGGGCTCATGGTCATCATGTGGAAAGAATAGTGATGTTCATATCATAGGTAGAAGTCCAGATGGTAAATTCATGGAAAAGAATAAGGTGTGAGTTAGGAAGAAATGTGCCACTTTCTCCAAGGGTACTTGAATCCCTGAGAAAAATCACCTCAAATTCTTCCTCTAAAGCAGGAAGCTGGGTCTAACCTTAGACATCTCTAGTGATTTTTAGAATGTGGGTCAAAAAGTCTGAAAACCACAACTGGAAATGATCATTCAATTCAAGAAGGAATCATTAGAGATAAAACTGGATTTGTAAGTTGGTGGAAGTTAGAGTTGGATTGACTTGTGAGTGTCAATCTTCTCTTCTAGAAAATTGCCCCAATGAAATCTGACAGTGTCTCCCTCTTGCTTTCAGATCTCCAGGCCCAGGGAAGCAATGAAGTAGAATCACCACAGCATACTTCCTGGATCAGGGAACCCTGGGGGGGACAACTAGAAACCAGTTTTTCTCTGTCACCTTCTAAATTTTATACTCAAGTTGCCTCTGAGTTAGAAGTTGGACAATTGCCATTTTTATAGCCTTTGTACCCCATATACTTGATACCATTTGAAGGTGACCTGTAGAGTGCCACACAGGGAGGGAATCACTCAAAATAGAACATTAGGGCCATAGGTATGTCATAGGTTCCTTTAATATATAGTAATAACACTTCTCTGTTTATTATCAATATTTTGCCCATAGAAATGGTACTCTATTTATTCTAAGTAATACTGAGGTAGTATAGATATCTGTAACCCTGTTCTTATAATGTTTTGTGTTAGGTATTTTAACTGGTATAGGTACACAAATATTTTATCTTTTAAGAGAGGTTTTTCTCTGTCATATTTATAAATGCATTACACTTATAACCAGGTGGTAGTACCCAGAAACCCTTGAAAATATAAATTATACAGCCCTTCCTTATTCACTGTGAACTGTCATTTTTTAACTCAGCTTCACTCATATATCTGTCATGCAAAAGAGCATGCAAAAGAGCAGGTAGGTAGTAAAAGAAACATGTGTTCAAAAGAGGACAGGGCCGTGAATCTCTTCTGGATAGAAAATAAAGATGAACTATCTTTAAACCTTCAAATGTGTATAATCCTGTCAGTCTGAATTTCTTTATAACTGACCAAATTTCTTAACTGTGAAAAGGAATCTTGAATTTCTTTTCATATAGGCAAAGCAAACAGGCTGAAGAAAAACACAGAATATCACAAAAGGCAGTAGATTGTAACCTACAGATTTAAAGCAGGAAATGAGGGGTAGAGATTGAAGCAGAAAAGCCAAGAGGTGTGGCATAAAGCAAGACAATTCTGTGGTGCCTGGATAATCACAATAAACCCTATGTAAAGGAAAGGCACGTGACCTAGAGACAATTCCTGCCAATGAACTGGCCAATGTCCAGGGTGAGGAGGAGCACACAAGCGAGGAGGGGCATCATTTTGTTATTCCAGTTATAGAGGATTCATTTTACAATTTCTCAAGCCAGGTTTACATGATAGAGGGGAAATCTAGTAAAACAGAAATAACTGAAAAGAAATGAGGATATAGCAGCTATGTATGAGTAAGATAAGATGGTCAGAGGAGCTAAACCTGTCGAGGCGATGTGGTGGAGAAGAAAGTCTAACGGCATGGATGCTGCATGGCTATACAGCAGCATCTTGGGAGATGGGAGCATCAGAGAACAGGAGACTAGCAGGGGAGAGGTGCGGTTTTAAGCAACACGGTCTGAAGGAAACAAGTCTAAAGGCAGGCAGATAGATGAGATGGTAAGGGGGCCTATGGAGTAAATTGGGTTAGTGTTAATGGTGTGGCAAAGAGTGAAATACGGAATGAGCTGAAAGTCTGATGGAAGAATTAGGAAGGGAGGGAGGTGGAGTAGGCGGAGCAAGTGAAATCATGAAAGTTCCCACGAAGGAAGAAGCCATTAAAGACAAGCTTCTTCCACTACATTGGGCAGGGGTGCACGCCTGTAATCCCAGCACTCTGGGAGGCTAAGGGAGGTTCGAGTTCCACCTGTAGTACTTAGTGTTATAGTGAGACTATCCTAAAATATAAATCAAAACATGATTGGAAATGTAGCTCAGCACAAAAAAAATGAATGAAGCCTATGTTCAAGCCCCTCTTCCCCCCGCAAATAAAAAAACATCTTGCAGAGCAATTCTGTTGTCCACCCCCTGCCTTTCACAACATTTATGTTCAAGTGAGGTCTCTGTTGGGGTGGTACTGGGTGTAACCTGGCAGAATAGTACAGGAAGTCCTCACTGAGAGACACTCAAAGTTGGCTTTTTAGTCCCCCCAGGTGGTTTTTGGAGCAGTACTAGGTGTCTGTTTCCCAAAAAGCCTTTGCACCCCCACATTTAGGGTCTGCCTTAAAATTCAACCACTCTACCAGCTGTAAAAGACCAGTGCTGTGATCAGTCACCCTTGCAACCCTGCACTCACATTCTCCTCAGGTTAGGCAAAGTCTTTAAGGGACTGTCTAGAAAGTCACTGCTTCAAGTCCTGTAGTCTGATCATCACGTTTGGGTGGTTTCTACCTTTTGACTGTGGCACATAGCCTGTGACAAATGTGTACCAGTCCTTGCTTCCTTACCAGTTGTCAGTATTTTCGGTCTGGGCTAAGAGTGGAATGGCTGGTTCACAGGGTCGTTTTGGGGAGAAGTGTTTCAAGGGCTGCTGAATGGTTTTCTCCGGTATGTGTACCATTCAACTTTCGCAGCAGCAGTTTTAAGGAAGTCAGTGTCTGTACATCCTGGTAACATTGGTTATGTCTCATCTGTGTGAGTACAGACTCTTCCAGAAGGAGTCTAATGGACTCCTCCATCACACTCCTGGAAGCTGGGAATCCATACTGGGACAATGAGAAGCCAGGCTTTTGTGGTCCCATTCATTCTGAGTAATCAATGCATGTAATTTTACATGGTCACTTGAGACTTTTATAGATAAATGGATGCAATTCAAGACCATATTCATAAGTGAAATAAATCAGACCCATATGTGTAAACATTGTATTGTCTCACTAGTGTGAGAAGCTGAATGAGTAAAGAAGATCCATAATGTACAATAGATATTGTGAGTTGAGAAGAAACTGTTCAAAAGAAAAGAGAAACTGACGGGGGACAGGAGAAAGGAAGGGAGGGAAAAGGGAAAACACATATATAGAGAAAGACAAGATATTTAAAATAGTTATATAACTAGTTTCTTTTAATTCATTGAAAAGAAAGTTTTGTGTTAATATTGTTTGGAGAAGATTTCATGCCTGTATCTTGTACTGAGTAACTACTATGAAGATAACAATGTGCAATATAGCAATTATTGTTGCTCTCTTTTTTGCCTGTTTTGAAACTGTTTTATTTCTATTTTTCTTCTTCATCTCTTTAAAATAAAATAAAATAAGAAATCAAATAACAAATGCTGGAGAGGCTGCTGGGAAAAATAGTAGCCTTCTTCATTACTGGTGGGAGTGTATACTGTTACAACTACTATAGAAAACAGTGTGGAGATGCCTCAAAAAACTAAGAATAGAAATTCCATTTCACACAGTTATTCCCCTTCCACATATCTTCGCAAAACATTTAACAACATCATACCGCAGTGATGATCACACTACCTATGTTTATAACAGCACAATTTGTAAAAGTTAAATCTTAGAAGCAGCCTCATGCCCATCAGCAGAGGAAAGGATAAAGAGAAGTGGTATTTATACATAGTGGAATACTACTCTTTCCATAAAGAAAGATAAACTTGAGTCATTTGTAGGAAATTTGAGGCACCTTGGGACCATAATATTAAGTGAAGTGAATCAGACACACAAGCTTCAATATACTTGGTTTCTCTTATAGCAGAAAATCAATGCAAGAATAAAGTCAAAACTAAAAACAGACAAGGCTAAAAAGTGAGAGAAAAAAGTTATTGTAATCCAGCATGGGCAAAATATCAAAACGTGTATCTTGATTTAGTATAATTGTCTTACATATTTTATATGTTTTTGAACTGTTAGTCTGCCTCTTAATTTGTACGCATGATCATTAACTTTGTAAGGACTTACGAAGAAATGAATCTGATGCTGGCAAAAATAGGAATAGATGGGAACAGAGGAAAAAAGAAAGAATTGAGATGTGTTATGCGTATGCACCAATTCCCCACAATCCTCAGATCACCTGTAGGTGGGGACAGACGTGTGGTGTTCAGGCTCCTGGTTTTCTCAGCCTGGCTAGAAGGCCTCTGACTGCATGCAGTCTGCAGCGACTAGCTTCAGAAGACAGCGACCCCCTACACTTGTGCAGGAAATCATCTTGCTGTACAACCCACTCTGGAACAAATCACACTATGCATACGCAAATGTTCTTTTCCTTTGTTTTTCTCTTCAAACATGCCAATGCTCTGTCCTACCTGTATACCCACCCAGCCCCAGCATTACATGCTTCATTGATTCCACTTCTCTCCTGTGTGTGATGCCTTAGTTCTTGTAAGGCCTGTCCACTTGTCTCTTAAGGACACCAGTTGGACTGCCACTGAGGGAAGCAGGAGCTGAATGATAAAAGATTTGCTTTCCTTTTACTAGGGGAAACATGCTGGCTTATTCTTCCAAACCCATTGTCATCACAGGTTTTTCCATTGTTTTGTAATGTCTTTTTATTTATTTATTTATTTATTTATTTATTTATTTATTTATTTATTTTTATGTGGATACCGGGGGTCAAACTCAGGACCTTGTGCCTGCCACTTATGCCCCTGAGCTATCTCACCAGCCCTGTCTTTTTATTTTTGCATAACGGCACTTCTATTAAAGATTCTTTTTCTTTCCATGCACATTTCCAAGAACTTTAGTTGTCTAACAAAACATATTCTGTTTGTATCACTGACATTTTGCATTTTTTGGAGTCCAGTTTCTGGCAATAAGGTCTTAATGAATAAACCAGATTATTAGTTAATTTAATGAGGCCTGTCCTGCATTGAAAATTAGTTTTCATGTGGTATTGTACACAGTCTGTAAGATCTTGAGCAAGTAAGTATTTAAGACCCAGTCTTAAATAAATCAGTTAAGGCTTATGAGGTGGAAATTGATGGAAGCCCATTAGGTGAAATCCTTATTTGACATAAAAAGAGCAGAAATTGAACATCAGAGAATGCAAAAGAGTTAAGAGCACTTAGGGTATCCTTTTCTAATCTTTGAGTAATAAGGAATCAAAGAAACTCTACAAAAGGATCATAAAATGGCCAGAAAAAGGAAGCAAGTCCTCCAAATTATCACTTAGTATAAACATATGTTTAAAGAATTTTGGCTGTTATTTTATTCCTCCACTTTTTTAAATCAAAGATCTATCTACATTAACAATATTTGGGTTGTGAAAAACTAATGATAATGTCATTGTTATTGATGTCTATAAATCTGATACACATTTGAGAGATTCATTTGCCAACCTACTCTACTGGGGTGCCCATCACCTTGAGGTATTTTAGAACATGCTGAAAAAAAGATAGGTAACCAGTAGCAGAGTATACAGAACTTCCAAGCTTTAAAGAATCACTAGTTCACATTAAGGCCCCCTCCCAAAATTCTTGAATAAATTTGCAATGTAAAATTTGCAGAACTGTCAGGAATGGTCTTAAGTTTAGAGGTTTAGAGTGACTGCCACACTTGAGATACCTAATACAGTTCACACAGCTCCAAAAGTATTTAGCTATAAATAAGGACACAAGACAGGCAAAATATAATTGTATAGCAATATCATAGTGAAAGTTTTCTGACATCGAGATACCACTTCTTATGTCTTCTAAATCATATGCATTCAGAAAGTGTTACCACCTTGCTATGTTTTTCTGAGGTATTTCCTTAACTTCCTCGAGGCCCCCATCACCAAAGTGTCACCATCAGCCCCTCTGTGCTTGACCTCAGCAGGTTCCAGTCCTTTTCTCGATGGAGCAATGGGGACTCAGACACCTTCTCTGGATCCTGGTTCAGCCTGGCCTCATCCTGAGGAGTCTGGTGACATACAAGGGCAATCCTGGCCAAGCCCCTCCAATCCTGGGAGCACCTGCCTCAGCCTGCCACTACAGAGGCACAGACACACGTCGTCACCCACAAAGATCTCACACACACATAGCCCAGCAATGTAAATGCTATTCCTGCATCCATTCACTGTCAGTTTTCCCTATCTCTATAAGAAACTGGAAGGTTGCTGGGTGTCAACACCGAAGGTTACACCGAGCTTCCAACTAAAAATGTACAGAAAAAATGAGGAAGTAACCAGATAGTACATTACATAATAATCACAAAGGAAGGCAATAGTGCAAAAAATGAGGAACAACAAAAAAGGAATAAGATGTATCAGAAATAAACAGGAAAAGATCAGAAGTAACACTTAGTTTATCAGAAATTACTCAATGTAAATGGAATAAACTTACCAATTAAAATGCACAGACTGAGAGAATGGTACAAAAATATGATCAACAATAGGCTGTCTCCAAGGCACCCAGTTTAGAACCATCAACAATTGAAAGTGAAAGGATGAAAGTGACTGTCAGCTTCCAGTAAGCCTATATGGACAGGTGCACTCTCTCTTAGATAAATAGTAGGCATCCTACAAACAAGGGTGTACTACTTAAGGAAAATAAGACGCTAAAGCAGCTTACCTAGGTTGTTTGACCTAGACACAGTAACTAAAATATTCTATGGTTTGGCCACATCTACAGGGGGCCAGTATTGAGATATATTTTTTTTTTTAATGGAGGTTAAGAGTAGGAAAATTTATTGAAGGAAAAGGAATGGGGAATGGGGAGTAGGAATAGCTCCTGAGAGACAGGAGGGGTCCCGAATGGGTTGTCGTGAGATATGTTCTTGTGAGGGCATATGAAAAGGTGACTCAGTGGAAGGTATTAAGAATAGAAAACGTCAAGTGAGTGTCTCCGGACACCTCATCACTGGTGAGAATTCCCACTGAGTTATCATTTTTAAGAACAGCCCTGTAAGTAGGAATTGGCTTATGAGTGCTCATCTTCATATGGAATGTAAAAGCATATGAACATTCCTCAATGCTCCAAGGTCATGGTAATATTGATCCCAGGGAGTTAAGGGCAGTTTTGCTCCCTATTGCTACTAAGCATGCACTGGAGATAGAGACCAGGGAAAGGGGCCCTCCAAGGATGTTGATGGTCATTTTCTGCTGGTATGGAACCGCAGGAATTCCTTTCAATGTGGAACAGGGCTTGTAACACAGCCCAGGTTCACTTGCCCCATTTTCCTGTAAGAATGACAAGATCTGGAGAAAAATACATTGTTTTCAAATCTGATAAAGACTGACGTATTGTTGAGTGAAATTTAAAACGTTCAACTATTTTAAAGATTATATAGTTTTCAAATGCATTTTCAGGTTGTGGTGAACTTCTTTGCTAAAAACAACAGGAAGAAAAATGATCTAAAGTCTTTAATATTTCTAGCTTCTAGAAAACAATTTTAAATGTCATGAGACATGTACAGAAACTGGAAGATATACTCTGCACATGCTAGAGTGTGGATGATTTTGTTCCATCCAGTATTTAGGTAGCAATGTAATCCCCAATGCAACAGTATTAGCATGTGTGCCATTTACAAGATGAACGGGCCACAATCAACTATCCTAGATGTGATTAGCTTCTTTTGCAAAGGACAAAGGGAATTAGCTCTGCATTTTTGGCTTTCTGTTATGTAACAGTGCAGGAGAAAGGCAATGGGACACAGAGACAGACAGACTTCACCTGGTGCTGAAACTATACACACATGGATTCTGAACTTCCCAGCCTCCTGAGCTCTGACATACAAATTTCCTCCACTTTACAATTATCCTTTCTGTAGTATTTTGTTATTAGCAGCACAAGTGGACTAAGAAAATACAAAAAGATTAAAATCAGAATTAAAATCAGCAGAATTTATCTCCATGTGGACCAATATGTTCCGATTGGCAGACAAGGATTTGAAAACAGATTTTACAGGCGGAAATACCAAAATGAATGAAGAGGGATGCCATTTCATAAGACATCTTGAAAATATAAAAGAGAACAAAACCAATTATGAAGTAAAAAAGTTGACTGGATACATTAGAATCAAATCAGTTCCAAAGATGAATCCAAAGGGAGTATTCGAAATGATGGAAAGAATGGAAAATGGGACAGAGTACAGACAGAAAAACTAATAGTGATATAGAGGCAAATCAAGATGAAATACCTGAAAATGGTCTCAAACCAGCAGAAAGCCTACTTTTTGAAATCCAAGATACTTAACGAACCCCCAAAAGAAAATCCATAGGCACACGAGAGTTAAAATGCTAAAATGCAAATACAAAAGCTTAAAAGCATGCAGGGAGAAGCAACATGTTACATACAAGGAAACATGATGGGAACATCAGACAGCAAGATGAGGAAAAATAAACAACCCTAAGGCTGTATCTTCCAAGTGCAGGGAGAGAATACTAATGGCAATATAGGATTCTCTATTTACTGGAGTGCTCTTTCCAACAACCAAGTCAAAAATCACAGTGAGGTACTAATTACACACAAGAATGGCAAAAATGAAGACCAAAATTGCAGATGCCAGCTACTAATGAGGATCTGAAGGAATTGGAACTGAGATCACAAAATGTCCCAGTAGTAACTTTCCAAGCAGGTTAGCTGTTAGAAACTCACGCATGCATCTATCATATGACCCAGACATTCCAGAGGTATGTATTTACTGAAAATATGTGAACATTAATTATTAAAGAGGTAGGAGAGATAGGGGATAAAGAAGGGAATTGAAATGTGTTACGCACATATAGCAATTTTCTACAGGGAACATAATCGTTATACACTATAAACATATACTAATAAAAGTTTAAAAAAGCATTAAACACAAACCTAGTGGTGAAAATTTATAGTCACTTATTTCATAATTAAAAATGCTAGAAACCAATCAGAAGGCCTAAAACTTTTGGGTGAATATACTGCAGTGCATGCAACCACCAAAACACCACTCGCTAATGAAAATGAACGTACTCAGAATTCACACCACAGTGTGGATGAGTCTTTAGTGCATTTCCCTAAGTGGAGGAAATCAGATCCCATAGCCTATGTATTCTGTGATTCTATTTATAGGACAGTGCAGAACAAGTAAAGTTTTAGGCATTTACAGTGATCACTGGTTGTCTCAGGATGGGACAGGGAAGAACTAACTACAAACCCGGAGCATGAGGGAATGTTTAGGAGATGAGACAGTCCTTTATGGAAATGCGGAGGTGGATGTGTGACTGTACACTTGCCAAAACACACTAAACTGTACACCCAAATGTGTTACTTACTCTATGAAAGTTGGTGAAAATCAATCAGGATAGCCAGGCAACGTGGGGCACTGCTGTAGTCTCAGCTAATTGGGAAGCTGCAGCAGAAGTTTCTCTTGAGTCTAGGCACTCCAACACCAGCCTGGGGAACACGGTGAGAATCTGTCCCAGAGAAGAAAAACATATCAGCCAGGAAGACGGGGGAATAGAATGGATTGCAGACAATGACAAATGAACCTAATTATGAGAAATAAGTTACATGACCAGACTGAGCAGAGTGACGATGATGAAAGATCCTGACCTAAGTATATTCTGAAAATAGTGTTTAACCTGGGTACTGTGAGATGGAAGAGCTGTACACAAACACCATGCATTCCTCGGCAAACGTGTTTCTCACCAGGGTATGTCTTAGCAACTCAGAAACTGCTCTACATGGTAATGATGCCACTGTAGATAACAAGAGTCCAGTCTCCCATTGTAATTTAAAGAAGTTAAGAATATACAGGGACACAATTCTGGAATGAACCCTTCAGTACTGGATTACAGTTGAGACAGCAGCGTGTATGAATCTCTGTCTATTTTACTATACATCTGGATAGATAGACTGAATTTCAATAAAAGAAAACACGGCTTCTTGAAAAATGGCTAATTCTAGTGCTTGGGAGAGAATTTTGAAAATGAGCCTGGAAGTGTATAAAGCCAGGAATTAAGAAGTATTTAAAAATAAATAAGACACGTCAAAGGAGTCAAACTGAAAGACCTCTCACAGTCCAAAGTGGAAAATTCAGAGCAAGAGAATAAAGATTAATAAAACCAGATAACATGAGAGAATAAAATAAATGTACATGAGACCAAAGTGATATTAAACAATGAAACAAATGAGGAAAGAAGTTACAGAAGGATAGAGGGAATGAGATAAATCTTTCTTAGAGAAGAATTCTAAATGTTAAATTTGGATGGATAAATGGAAATAAGAAAATACCACTAGAAGAAAGAATTGTCAAATGCTTTGGCATCAAATTCAAAAGACTCTATACAGCAAAGATAGCAACACAATAGAGACACAGGCTACAGAGTGGGAGAAAATCTTTGCAAGCTACTGTTTCCACAGAAGATATATATCTAGGATATACGAGCAATATGGAAAAATCAAATTGCTCAATACATGGGCAAATGAATCAAGCAGACACTTCTCAAAACTAGTACAAATGGCCAATAATAAGGATATGAAGAAATGTTCAACATCTCTGGTCATTAGGGTAATGCAAATCAAAACTATAATGAAATTCTCTTTCACTTGGGAATGGATATCATCAATAATATTAAAAGAAAAATAACAAACACTTGTCAAAATAGGGGTAAAGGAATGTTTTGACACTGCCGGTAGGAAAGTAAATTAGTAAGTATGGCCCCTATGGACATTCCTCAAAACCCTAAAATTGTGTACAGTGGAGTATTACTCAGCCAAAAAGAAAAAAATTTCCTCATGACTGTGAAAATGAACGGATCTCAGAGCATGTTGGGCAAAATAAACCAGATTCGGAAAAACAAAGGTCGCACGTTCTTCCTAACATTTGAAAATTAAAAAAGATGAGAAGAGGTAGAAAGGAGATTTTTAGACCTGAGGAAGGGGATATAAATGTCAGTAATGCAGGGGCAGTAAAATCTAATCAAATGCATAGCATAGGTTACAAAGGAGAATATTCATAGTTTAGAAATTATTATTAAACTAGAAGATGCAAACAAATATGTAAATGAAAGCCAGAGAGA
The DNA here is from genome assembly GCA_028451465.1 of Erethizon dorsatum. Classification (NCBI taxonomy): domain Eukaryota; kingdom Metazoa; phylum Chordata; class Mammalia; order Rodentia; family Erethizontidae; genus Erethizon; species Erethizon dorsatum. The sequence goes on along the minus strand of CM051835.1, from coordinate 34,159,057 downwards.
CAAAGAATGAATAACATAAGAAATATTAAGAGACACAGCATTTTAAAGGTCTCTTCAGAGTTCCAGAGAGGATAACACAGAGAATAGGAAAAGCTGAGAGGAAAAGATATTGAGACAGAGAGCACCAGGATGAGACAGGGGTAGTACAGATGGCTGTGGTGACCAAATAAGCCCCTGGGTACAGTACACTCTTACCCCTGGTAGCATGGCATGTTTTGACAGGCCTCCCATGAAATCCTGGTAAAAACCACAGACACAGAATTACCACAAAATATGAAAAACTGTTATCGATGAAAAACCTATACAAACCCTCTAGGTTCAGTTGCTTCTAGTACAATGAAAAATCACCACTTTTGCATGTCATACAGCTTTGCAGCACAGAACACCTCTGACAGAAAGATTAAGAAAACATTTGCCTTGGTTATTTCTGCTTCCTGAAGGTCACTTCTGTAAGAACACTGACCCTATGCTTGAGCTACAGAGATCTGATGGGTGTCTTCCTGTTGCTTCTGTCCCCTTTGCTTTCTCAAACCTTGAGTCCAATTCTACTGAGCTCTGCATATCAAAATATTGATCATTTATAAATGGTAATAAGTCCAAGACTATAATGCAGGGTTAACTTGGGCTGTGGCACATTGAAGCTGTCATGCATTTTATTTCTCTTTTTTCTCTTCTGCCCCGACACTTGTGCTGTCTCAAACACCACAGCAGCACAAACAACTAAAGGCTTTGGGCTCTACATAGGGCCCGGGTGTACAAGGCTGGGAAGTGTTGCACAGTAACACAAAACTTTAATAACCTCATGGATGAGTAGCCTACAACCACCCCATGCTCCATGTATTACAACAGGAAATGTTGTCTAGAACCATACACTGGCACTGGAAATTGCTGGACTTTTCTCCATTCCAGAAAATCCATAAAAACTTACTACTCTCCTAGTCCTGTGAGCAGTCTGTTCCCCCTTTTCATGGTCAATGCTGGCTCAGTGCAGTTGAAGCCCCAATTAGAGTTTTGCTTCCCTGTGTACGTCTCTGAAACACTCAGTCTGGAACACTCAACCTGGAACATATCTTCTATTATCCACTACATTGAATCCTTGCTTTCTCTCTTCATTCATCCACATTGCTTCCCCCTTCCCCACCTCACCATACACAGGAGCTGAATAAAGTTTCCCCTGCACAGAGGAGCTGACTTCCCAGTGCAAAATCAGGGAATGAACATGCTTGCAGATGTAACTGATGGGTGGGATTTGGAAAATATACACACACGGTGTACAAGGCCGTTTCCCAGGGGCCTGCTAACCCTGAAACAGGGACAAGTAGGAGAACTGGGATCTGCAAAATGCCTGGCTGCCGTGCATGTTGAAGGGGGGCACGTAAGGAAAGGCATGAATGCACATGACCAGTGGAAACTGAGTATTGAGCTGGTGAGACACAGCTGCGGAGGCCTGAGGCAAGCGTAACTGGAATCAGCAAATCCAGGAATAAAGCAAGAGTCCTACAGGGGACAGAGATCCCACAGACATGAGGGTGGGAGTGTAGGCAGTGCCTGTTCATAGAGAGAAGCAGACACTCACCTGGGTGACCTGGCTCAGAGAATACGTGGTGAGATCTCTGGGAATATGCAGCAGGTGAAGGTGAGGTCAAAGTGGTGCCCAAGCACCACTCAACGCTTGCCCAACAAGCGTTCCTCCCTCCGCTGCTCTTCCTTCCCCCACATAGAACACTGTAGCTTCACTTGTGGAGGTAGAGCTCTGAACAGCTGGAAAAAAATGTAGGATTTGTCAACATGCAGCCCCTGATAATGACAAGGGACTCGAGGCAGCACAGAAAAGGGCAATGAGAGCTGTGAGCAGGCTGGGATCATATCACTGCTACACACTTAAGGAAGGAGAGACCCCAGTGACTGGATGTCATGTGTCCTCTCATCCAGGTGACAGTGGTTCTGCAGACCATAATCTCACTGAATGTGGACAATGAGATCAGATATCTGAGAAAATAATCAGATGCCTCCAGAATGTGACATGATTCCCTCACCCTTTCCACGTGAACACAGGAAGAGATGCTTAATACTCAGGCATTAAGGAAATACAAACTGTAAGCACAGTGAGGTTCCTATTCACTCCTACTAGAATACCCATCATCAAAGAAACGCAAGGTAAAGAGTGATGGTAAGAATGGGTAGAAACAGGAGCCCTTACACCTATTGCGGCCTGTTTAGAAAACAGTTTGGCATTTTCTGAAAAATATAAGTAGACATTTAACTTAATAATCATTCCTAGGTAGATATGCTAAAGAACTGAAAATAGGTGTTCAAGCATAAATACACGTCCTTTAAAATCTGCCAAGGTTATGCCAATGAGGGACAGTCCCAGAATGAGCTGAAGACACAGAAAACTGTATCTAAATAGAAAGACAATATTTCTCCCAGGCAGGGCAAGTGGTGAAAGTGAAATAGATCTAATGAGTGTATTACCTTTTGGAAATCCCATTGGTTTCCTGACAAAATATTACCCATAACTTAAACGCAAGTGACAAAGTTAACAAGACACTGAATCTCAGTTGTAACCATATGCCAAGCAATAACATAAACCCCAATATTAACAATTACATTCCTGACATGAAAATAAAATTACCATACCCTAACCCTAAAACCCCAACCCCTAACAACAATGCTCAGCCCTACAATCCTTAACCATCTAACTCCAACACTCTCAACACTAACCCTAAAATTTTGATCCTCACCACAGCCTGCTAATCCTAACCCCCAACTCCAAAACTCAACTCAAATCCCTAACTTTACTCCTACTATCACTCATATTTCTTACCTTATACCTAGGCCTACCCCAAACCTTTCACCTAAACCCAAAGCCCAAAATCTTAAGCTTACCAAGAATCCTAAACCCTATTCTCCAACCTAACACTGTCCCTATTCTCTAGCCCTAATCATTTACTCCTATTCCTGGAATGCTAACCCTAACCTCCCAACTCTAAGCCATGATCTCTAACTCTATCCCTTACCCTAAATCTAACCCTGGTTCTTGTGCACTGGGTAACCTCTGCCCTTCCAGCCCTCCCACTCCCCCTCATCCATCCTGATCCCTACACTCACTTCTGTACCCCTCCTTAACTTCTGGTCCCCTTATATTGATGGTCAAGTTGTAGAAAGGCACTGGGCATCCTCAGCACTGCAGAGTGAGGCTGGACATTATGGGTGGTGGTCAGCAGTCCAAGGCAGTGGCCTTGAGTCCTGGAGGGTGGTGGCCAGTTGTCCCAATTAAGGGCCTGCACTGCTAGGTGGCAGAAGTCTGGAGTCCTGAAGGATGATGGCCTGGAGTGGAGAGGGCAGTGGGTGGGTCCTTAGGCTGCAAACCACCCAGGGGACTGGGTCTGAAGACAAGGGCCAAGGGTTCACTCTGACCTTCCTAATGTGGGCCAGGAGAAAAAGACTGCACTTCATTGTGATCTGCAGGCTACAGAAACATAAGGCAAGTACCTGAGTGAACCTGTATCAGAGACACAGGCTCCAGTCAACACAGGTCACAAGGGCCAGGGTCACAAGGGCATGACAGATACCAAGAGGCCTCAGGGGAGGGACAGAATCAGGACAGGGAGGTAGAAAGGGAGAAGGGTGAAGGTTTCAACAGGGAGGGGAAAGGTAGGACAGGAAGGAGGAGGGGGAAACAGAAAGGGGTAGGGGAAGGTGTGAGGGAGGGAAGACAGGAGTGGGGCACAAAAATGGGGTTGGGACAGGGAGTAGGGGTTCGGGGAAGGGAGGTCTGATGGGCCAGGTCATGGGAAGAGGAGAGGCAGGGCCAGGTTAGGTCAAGGGAGGAGGGAAGGCCCTATTGGATCAAGGGAGTTTGAGAGGGGAACAACTTAAGGTCAAAGGGCATGGAATGGGCTGTGAGTAGGACAGGACCTCAGGCCTCAACCCACCCAGAAATCACCTCCCAGGATGAGGGCTGAGGCCTGAAGCCTGCTCCTTACCTGCAGAGCTGGAACAGTGGACTCTGAGCCCTCATCCTGGTAGGTTGGGTGGGCTATGTGAGGCATGTGACTTCCCGTGCATGTGCCCCAGGAGGTGTGGTCACACTGGCTGAAGGGGTGGGACCTAGTCAGGTCATGTACAATCTGGCCACACCTCTTTTGGTCAGCCCCTCCCCTGATCCCACCTCCTTTCTCCTGGAACCTGGCTGAGCCCAACTCCCTTGGGATCTGGCAGGGCAGCAACCCCACTTGAGTCAGCCCTGCACCTTGTGCCTGGGTCTGGGTGCACCCCTGGTGCCTCCCCAGGCCCTGGACACTGTTCCAGCCAAGGCCAGACCTGAACAGGCAGGCCCCACCCTTCCAGGACCAGCCACTGCCTTTAAGAGTGCCATCAGTTACTGCAGAGCCTGCTCTGGCAGTCAGGAGCCTCACACTGCCTACAAAGTAGATTAGGAAGAAGGCATCAGGCCCAGTGTTCCTGCTCAGCAGGTAAGAAGCAGTTTTCAGGCCTGTGTCCTGGTCTTGGGGGATCATTTCTAGGAGGGTTGAGGCCTGAGGACTGGCCACCCTCACACCCCACTCCACCACCTGGAGCTCGCTACTGCTCCCCTCTCCAACTCCTTGGACCCAGCTGGAAACTTACCCACTTTTTTGACCCAGCCTGGCTCCTCTTTCTCCTCCTGGCTTAGCACACCTCCCTTCCCCTACCCTCTACTCCCTCTCCCTGCCTTGCCCTCCTTGCTTCTCTGTTCACCTTCCTGCTCTTCCCTCCTTTCCCCTCCTCCTCCATGTCCTCCCCTTCCCCCTGGCTCCTCCCACTGCTTGTAGACCTTGCCCCCTTCTCCCTACCCCTCCCTTTCCAAGTCTTCCCCTCCCCCCACCTGATGCCTTCTTGCACCATTTCAGGCCTCCATTCCTGTGCCTTCCCAACCCTTGCCCCTCTCTACCTGCATTGGAGGGAGCCTGCCTGTTACACGGGGACACACAGGTACATGCTTTACAGACAGTAATTACTGTATTTGCTCAACCTAAAGGATTTGGTAAGATTTTATGCAGCCTAAAAGGATGAATAGGATTTAGTTAGATGCAGGAGGAGAATGTTTAGCGTTTATGAAGATGAAAGTGTGAACATACTGTGCATGGAGAATGTATTAAGAATACAAAGTGGTAGAAAAGGATAATGCAGTTGTACTAATGAATAGTTGAAGACTTTCCATAAGGAAGTTACAATGTTAGATTTTTTAAGAGAAAGTACTGTAGAAGATTGAGCAGAAAGTACCCCAAGCTCCTATTATTACCCACTGGCATCCCTACACAATTTCCTCAAATATTAATATCCAGCATTGATGTGGTACATTTGTTATGATAGATGAATCAATTTTGATGTATTATAAACTAAAGCCCATAGTTTATATAGAATTCACATTTTGTTTAATAAATGTATGTAATATATCCACCATTCCAGTATCATATTGAATAGTTTCTCTGTTCTTAAAATTTCATGCTCTACCCGTTCACCTCTCTTTCAACCCACCTGAATTCCTAACAGCTGCTAATCTTTTCACTGCCTGTAAAGGATTGAGGTTTCAAGAACATCATGTTTGGAGTTACACACTACTCCTTTTTGTTAATAATATATATTTAAATTTTTATGTCTTCTCACAATTTGATAGCTGGTTGGATTCATTGCTCTGGTGTTGAATTTATTTTGCTAGTGAGTTTTGCATCTATTCATCAGCAATATTTTCCCTTTTGTTTTTTTCTATTTTGGTAATGAACTAGTCTGGCTTTGACATCAGGGTCAGACTGACCTACTAAAACAGTTTGGAAGTACTGTGACCTCTTCAGTATTTTGGAACAGCTTGAAAAGGATCTTATTTGTTCTTTAAATATTGGGTAGTATTAGGGTGAAAAGGTATCAAGCCCCAGATGTTCTTTGATTAGAGATTTTGTTATTGATTCAATCTCCTTACTTCCTGGTCTTCTCAGATTTCCTGTTTCTACATGTCTGAGCCTTGGTCGATTATATATGTCTAGGAATTATCAATTCTTTTTGGATTACCAAATTTTTAAGTATATTATTGATCACAGTAGACTCTTACAATCCTAGGTATTTTTGTGGTTCAGTTGTGATGTCTTCTTTCTTTTCTGATGAGATTTAAATCCTGTCTTTTATTTATAGATAGTCTACTAAAGTTTTGTCAATTTTGTTTTAAAAAAATAGCACAGCTATGTTGATCTTTCCTTTTACTATTCTCTATACCATTTATTTCTTCTCCGCTTTTATATTTCCTGTCTCCTACTATCTTGAGGCTTAGTTTATTGCTATTTTTCTAGTTTTTTTGAGGTTTAAACTTACTTTGTTTATCTGCGATGTTACTACTTCTTATGTTAGGCTTTTTTGATATAAACTTACCACTTTTTAGTAGTACTTTCACAGTATTCCATTATTTTTGGTTTGTCTTATGTTGTCTTTTTAATTTTTTCTTTTTTTAACCAATATTTATGTTCAGAGAATGGAGTTTAATATCCACATTCTTAGAAATTTTTAGTTTTTTTTTTTTTTTTTTTTTTTTTTTTGTGGGTACCGGGGGGTCGACCTCAGGACCTCGCGCGCCAACAGGCGCCCATGCCGCTGAGCGATATCACCGGCCCCTTTTCCGTATGTGGGATCCGGGAGTCGAACTCGGGCCCTCGCGCTTGCAAGGCAGGCGCTTACGCCACTGAGCCATCTCACCGGCCCCAAATTTTTAGTTTTTCTTCAGGTGCTATTTTATTGTGCAATACCACTGTGGCATGGAAATATTCTTACTATGATTTCAGTCTTACCAAATTACTAAGACTGTTTTGTGGCCTAACCAATCCTCCATCCAGAAGAGTGCCTTGTGTGCATTTTTACTGTTGTACTTTTGGATGGAAAGTTCTGTATATGTCTTTTAGGTCCATTTGGTCTAACGTGTAGTACAAATTCAAGTCTTCCTTATTGATTTGCTATCAGAATGATCTTTCCATTGTTAAAAGTAGTGAATAACTGCAGTTCCTGTTTTGCTGTTTATGTCTCTCTTCAGATCTACTAATATTTTTTCAGACATTTAGGTGGTCCAGTGTTGGGTGCGTATGTATTTGCACTTTGTATGTCCTCTTGATGAACTGACCCATTTAACATTATAAAATGAATTTGACTCACAGCAGTTTGCACTCGAAGTCTTTTTTGCCAGATAAAAGTATACCTAGCTCTGCTCTTTTTTGGTCTCTCTTTGCATGAAATATCTATGGACATCCATTTCCTTTTCATCTCTGAGTATCCTTAAAACTTTTGAATCTTGAAGTAAGCAAAAGTAGTTTTTTTATTTTGTTAACTTTATTGGTGAGAAACCAAAAGTGTAAGTAAGGATCAAAGTGTATGATAAGTATTATGAAATAGGAAGAAATGGCTCAAAAGAAAGGGAAACTAGGGGGGTGGAGGGGGGAAAGGAAGGAAGGGAAAAGGGAAAAAAGCAATAGTATTTTTATGCACTCAGCCTTTGTGCATGTTTGAATTTAAGGATTTAATATATTTACATTCCAGTTATTTGTTGATATGTACATGTTTACTATGGCTGTTCTCTTTTTTTTTTTTTTTTTGTGGGTACCGTGGTTCGACCTCAGGACCTCGCGCGCCAGCAGGCACCCATGCCACTGAGCGATATCACCGGCCCTTTTTTCATATGTGGGTTACGGGAGTCGACCTCGGGCCCTCGTGCTTGCCAGGCAGGCGCTTATGCCGCTGAGCCATCTCACCAGCCAATATGGCCATTCTCTTAATCGTATTTTCTTTCTTTTTTTTAATTTTTACTGTTTTGTAGATCCTTTGTTCTGTCATTGCTCATTTGTTGTATTTGTGATTTTTTTTTCTGAAATGTTATACTTGGCTTCCATTACCTTTTGAATCTGTAATTGGTTTTTGCTTTGTGATATCCATGAAGCTTACATATAACACTTTGTGCTTATGATGTTATTTGAATCTTATTAGAGCATTAGATTATATAAACTCTTAAACTTTTACTCCTCCACCCAACATTTTGTTTTCGATATCACAATAAACATCTTTGTTATATTGTGTATCTCTTAATATTAATCATTGCAGCTATAGATATTTTAAATTCTACATTCTTTTTTTTTTTTTGTGGGTACCGGGGGGTCGACCTCAGGACCTCGCACGCCAGCAGGCGCCCGTGCCGCTGAGCGATATCACCGGCCCCTTTTTCGTATGTGGGTTCCGGGAGTCAAACTCGGGCCCTTGCGCTTGCCAGGCAGGTGCTTAAGCCGCTGAGCCATCTCACCGGCCCTCTACATTCTTTTAATCATGATTTTTAGAACATACATTTTGTTTACATACTGCCATTACGGTATTACAATATTGTTATGGAGACTCTATGGGCATTTTTTCCAGTGAGTTTCATATAGATTTCATATAGATTCATATAGATTCATTCATATAGATTCATGTTTGGTGTCCTTCCATTTCTGATTGAAGAATTCCCCTTAGCATTATTTGCAAAGCAGATCTGATGATCATGGACATTGTCAATTCTGTTTTTCCCGGAAAATCTTTCCTTCATTTCTTTAGGTAAGTTTTGCTGGGTAAACTGTTTCTTATCCACAGCTTTTCTCTTAGCCACTCTGAAATTATTCTCTCACTATCTCATGCCCTGCAAAGTTTCTGCTGAGAAATCTGCTATAACTTTATGGAGAAATCCTTGTAAGGAATATACTTTGTCTCATTGATATGTAGATTCTATTTTTGCCTTTCATTTTGACAGTTTGACTACATACCTTAGTGAAATGTTCTTCTGGTTTAAACCTGATTGGAAATCTTTTAGGTTGTCATACCTGTATATTTATATCTTTCTTTATTCTTGGGGCATTTTTAGTCATTCTGTTTTTCAATAAAGACTCTACCCATGTCTTGGTCACTTTTCTGATCTCTGGGACACAATATCTAACTTCCACATTTTAAAGGAAGAGAGGTTTATTTTGATCTACATTTTCAGTTCTTGACTAGCCGGCTCCAGGATGGAGCAGCATTAGAAGAAATCTTAGAAGCCACGGGAAAACTGGGAGAAAATTAAGTAGTATGGAGTACACTGAAAGAAATGTTTACTGCAGGTTCCGGCTTGGGCTGAGGTTTGGAGGTGGTAAAAAGCACAGCTTGTCCTGGGGGCCTGTGGACCTCAGCTCAGAGATCTCCTGTGTAATTCGGCCCCCTCAAACCAGGGCCACTGCCACCTCTGCCACCTGGGCTGCTGCGTGCTACTGACAATACCTGAACTTGGGTGCTATATAGAGATGTATTCCTTGCAGTTCTGGGGGCTGGAAGTCTAGTCCTGGAACCCATGGCTCTCGTTCTAACCCTCTGGCCTTGGGTTCAGTTTCCAGCACAGGAACATGGGGGCTCATTCAGACCATAGCATGGCTGGGCAACCACAGGCACCTGTGTTCCCTTTCCTAAGTCTGAGTTTTCTGATCTAAAAAGAAGAGTCCAGGGCCAGTCTGGAAGGCGCTGTGGAAAAGAAAGAGGATTTCATACCATGGACATTATGAAATGAGGCTTTGTCTCAGGTTACGAGTGGGCACACAGAGAGTCAACCTTTGAGTCTACATCTCTCCCAGGGAGTTCAGAATCACTCAGACTTGATCTTTGAACCTCCACTCTGCCACTTGCTTTCAAGCCAGGCACTTCCTCCCTGAGCCTCAGTTTCCACACCACGGTTGACAGTGACTCCTGCCTGGAAGCACCATGGCAGGCAGAACTATGATAAAGCACCAGCACTGGCCATGAGCCTGGTTTCTTTCATAAAAGGGTCTCACCTTTCCATTCCAGGCCACTACTGTGAGAACAGTGGGAGAGAGGAGAGGCCACAGAAATGTGACCCTCCAGCTGATCACCAGCACCCCTCTCAGAGGCCTGCTGGCAAAGGGAGAGTTGGGTAATGTGGAGGGATTCTCCTTGTCCCTGCCCACTCTGTAGTCCCTGTCCACCCTTGGGCATCTGCCAGGTGAATGCAAGGTTTGCTGGTTCTCAGGGATTTGTTTTCTCCTTGAGGTATTGGGAAGCCTTACATCTGCTCCCTACTTCTCTTTAGTGCCCTACCTAAAACTTTTTTCTCATTTATTGCAAAGTAAGCATAGTGTCAGACCAAGAACATATTTCCTCTGACTTCTAATATAGAGAAATTATTAATGGGGAAAGCACTGGGAATTTATTTCTTCATTTTTTAAATTTTAGTTTTTCAGTACATGTGTGTGGTACATAATGTTTACATTCTTTTTGAAAGCTTCTACATGGACATAACACATCTTCATTTCTTTTTTCATCTCTTTTCCCTTTTCCCCTACCTCTCTCCACCCATCTTTTATCCTCTTTGTTTGTTTGTTTGTTTGGTTGGTTGGTTGGTTTTGGGGGGATTTTAGGTACATGTTTGCAATACATCTTCTTTATATTTGTTGCGTGACAATTGTCAATGTACATAAGAAATCCCTATTCCTTTCCTTCATTCTTGATCCCTTGCCTCCCTTACCCCTCCATCTCTTGATCCTACTCCCTTTTGAGAGTGACCTGTCTCCCTGCTTTCTACTATCTATCTTTTATTTTGACTTCATTTTTACTTTGATTTTCTCAGGTTGTAGGTCTGATTTATTTCACTTAACATTATGGCATAAAGATTCATCCATTTTCCTATTAAGGACTCAACTTTACCTTTCTTTATGTTAGCATTGTACTCCAGTGTGTGGAAATATCATATATTCTTTATCCATTCATCTGTTGATGGACATACAGACTGCTTCCAAGATTTAATCATTATGAATTGTGCTGCTACAAACATGAGTATGCATTATCTCTGTAATGGGGTATCTTTAACACTTTCTCCAAGATACCTAGAAGGGGAACAGCTGATTCTAATAGAAGTTCTAGTTTTAATTTTTGAGGAATCTTCATACTTATTTCCATAGTGATTGTCCCATCGACAGTGCAGAAATGTTCCTTTTCCTCTGCAGTCTCCAGCAGTTATTATTTGGTATCTTGACAATGGCCATTCTTTCTGGGGTAAGGTGGAATGTCGGTGTTTTAAATTGCATTTGTCTAAGGGCCAGCTTAACATTGCTGTACATTGCAGTATGATAAATACATATCTGCATGTATTTATTGGTCATTTATACTTCATCTTCTGTGCAGTGTCTATTCATTTCACTTGTCCATTTGTGATTGGGTTTTTTATTTGGGGAGGTCTATGTATTTTGAGCTCTTTATATATTCTAGATATGAGTCCCCTGTCTGAGAAATCACTAGAAAATTTTTCTCCATTTTATAGGTTGTCTTTTCCTCTGCTGGGTGTTTCTTTTTCTGTGCAGAAGCTTTGCAACTTAATGTGATCCATTTGTTGATTCTCTGAACTATTTCCTGTGCAACTAGGGTTCTGTTCAGAAAGTCCTTGACTGTGCTTATGACTTCACCAGTTTTACCTACATTGTCTTCCAACACGTTAAGTGTTTCTGGTTTAACATTTAGTTATTTAATCCATTTTGATTTTAGCTTAGTACATGGTGAGAGATGTGGGTCTAGATTAAATCTTCTGCATGTGAAGAGCCAATTTCCCCTCAATGATTTATTAAAGAGGCTGTCTTTCCTTCAGTGTCCAGTGTTCAGTGTCCTTCACTGTGCATTTTTGGAACCTTTGTCAAAGATCAAATAGTTAAATGTACTTGGGGTTGTTTCTGCATCTTATATTCTGTTTCCTTGATGCTCATGTCTGTTTTTCTGCCAGTGCAGTGTTGTTTTTATCACAAGAGCTTGGTAATATAATTTCAAGTCTGGGATTGTGATGCCTCTCACTTTGATCCTGTTACCCAGGTTTCCTTTTGCTATTCTGGGTCTCTTGTGGTCCCATGTGAATTTTAGGATTATTTCCTCCAATTCTGTGAAGAATGCTATTGGAATTTTATTGTGATCATTTTAAATCTCTGTATCAATTTTGGAAGTACTATGGCCACTTTGACTATATTGGTTCTGCCTGTCCAGGAACAGGGGATATCTTTTCATTATCTGATGTGCTCTTCAATTTCCTTTTCAGAGTGCTGTCATTTTCTCTGTAGAGTTTTTCACTTACTGAGTTAATTACAGAGTACTTAATATTTTTGTGCTGTTGTGAATGGTATTTCCCCCCAATTTCTTTCTCAGTAGGTTCATTATTAAGTGTACAAAAATGCTATTGATTTGTGTGTGTTGATTTGGTATCCAGGTATATTACTGAATTTGTTTATTAATTTTATGTGTTTTTTGATGGATTTTTAGGGAACTTCTGTGTAGAGTAGAGTATCATGTCACTTTCAAATGACAATAATTTGATGTCTTTCTTTCCTATACATATGAGTTTTATTTCTTTCTCTTGCCTAATTGCTCTTGATAATATTTAGAATACTATGATGAACAGGAGTGAGGATAGAGGACATCCTCAGTACTGCTCCTGATTTTAGAGACAAATCTTTCAGGTTTTTTCTCATTTAATATGATCTTGTCAGTAGGTTGTCATAAGTGGCTTTTATCAAATTTAGATAAGATCCTTCTAGACCTATAGTCTTCAGTGTTTTTACCACAAAATGTTGTTGGTATTTGGCAAAGGTTTTTTCTGAGTCTATAGAGATAATCGTGTGATTTTTGACCTTCCTTCTATTTATGATGTAATGCATTTATAGATTTGCGTATGTTGAACCATTCTTCCTTCCCTGGGATGAGGCCTAATTGGTCATGATGTGTGATCTTTTCGATGATTGGTTGCATTCTGTTTGGCAATATCTTGTTGGGGGTTTTTGTAACTATATTCATTAAAGAGACTGATCTATAGTTCTCTTTTTTGGGGTCTTTGTCTATTTCTGGAATCAATGGTAGCTTCCAGGAATGACTTTGGTAGTACTCCTTCCCTTTCAATTTCATTGAAAATATTCAGCTCTATTGGTGTTACAAATCCTTTGAAATTTTTGTAGAATTGTCAGTGAACCCATCTGGAACTGGATGGTTCTTAGCTGGTTCACTGTTTATTCTTCTTCAATTCCATTGCCTGCTATTGTATTATTCATGGTTTTAAAATATTCTTACTTCAGTTTTGGTAATCCATATATATCTAGGAATTGACACATTGCTTCTGAATTCTCCAATTTATTGGTGTACTGGTTTGAGAAGTAGTTGTTAATGTTTTGCTTTGTTTTTGTTTTTGTTTTTGGCAGTGTCCATTGGGATTTTATATTTTTCACTTCTAATTGCATTGATTTGGGTCTTTTCTTTCTTCATTTTTTTGGAAAATTGGCTTAGGGCTTGTTTATCTTCTTTTCTTGAAAAGCCAAATATTATGGTCATTAATTCTCTGTGTTATTTATTGATGTCCATTTCCTTGATTTCCACCCTGCTCTTTATTGTTTCCTCCTGTGTACTACCTTTGGGTTTGGATTGCTCTTTTCTTTCCAGGACATGGAAGTACATTGTTAGGATATTTATATGGGCTTGGTCTATTTTTGTGATGTGGGCATTCACATGTATATACTTCCTTTTTAGCACTGTATATCTTTGAATATAAGACAGCTACACCTCCCTTTTTTTTAGGTTCCTATTGCATGAAATATTGTTTTCCATGCTTTGATTTTTAGTCCGTGAGTTTCTTTGGTGGTTAAATATGTTTGTTCTCTACAGCATCCTGCTGGCTTTTGCTGCTTAATTGATTCTGCCATTCTGTTCTTTGGAGTGGAAATGAGACCATTTACACTGAGAGTTACTTATCAATATTGAATTTTTCCGGTCATTGCAATATTTTCCTGTTGTTAATTTCTCTCCTTTACATCCTGCTTAACTGGTCACCCTCCCTGGAATATTCATTCTATTAGACTTTTTGTCACTGTCAGCTTCAGTGTCGCTTTTTAGGTTATTCCTGAGAATTTTTTTAGAGTGCTGGTTTGGTGGTCATGAATTTCCTTTTTTTTTTTTTTTTTTCTTTGTGGGTACCGGGGGGTCGACCTCAGGACCTCGCGTGCCAACAGGCACCCGTGCCGCTGAGCGATATCACCGGCCCCTTTTTCGTATGTGGGATCCGGGAGTGGAACTCGGGCCGTCGCGCTTGCAAGGCAGGCACTTACACCGCTGAGCCATCTCACCAGCCCGGTGGTCATGAATTTCTTTAGGTGCTCTTAATCATGGAAGTATCTTATTTCTCCATCAATTCTGAAGGGCAGCTTTTGAGAATATGTGAGACTTGGCTGGAAATTGGTTTCTTTTAGGGCCTGCAACACTTCAATGCACACTCTCCTGGCCTTTAAGGTTTGTGTTTTAGAATCTCCTGTAGTTTTGCTGGGTTTTCCTTTCTAAGTGATTCATTGTTTTTCTCCTATTTCTTTTAAGGTTCTGTTCTTGGGTTGGTCTTCTGGGATTTGACTACAGTGTGACTTTTCTGATTGTGGCTATTTGGGGTTCTATATGCTTGATTTATCTGTATGTTAAATTCATTTACACTATTTGGAAAGTTTTCAGCTATTATTTTAGTAAACAGGTTTTATGTGCCAATTATGTTAACTGCTGAATTTTTTTACTAATTCCAGTTAATCTTAGAGTAGTCCTCTTCTCATCATCAAGGATCTGTTGGATACATTTTCATGTTGTTGTTGTCGATGTTGTTCTTTTAGTTTTTTTAAGACACGGTCTTGCTATGTGGTTCAGCCTAGCTGGGAGCTCACTGTGTAGCCCAGGCTCACCTCAAACTTGCCGTGATCCTTCTTCTTCAGCCTCCCAAGCGCTGGAACTACAGATATGCCCTGCCACACCTAGCTGTCACGTTGTTGTTTTTAAAATGTCACTAATTAATCATCACTGACAACAGCCCTGCTTTCTAGTTCTGAGACACTGTCCTCACACTGGACACTTCTGTTGCCCATACTTCCAATAAAATTTTTAATCTGAATTTATATTTTGAATCCATTTGTGGACTCTAATCCTTTTCTATTCTGCTTATGTATGTTTTGCATCATTTTGCTGATGTCTTTCATCTTTTTATTAGTGTTATCTTAGGATTCACTGATAATTTTATTTAATTGACCTAATACCTTATTACTTTTATATTCTGTAAGTTTGCCAATTACTGTTTTGTTATTTTCCCTGATACCATTTAGAATAATCACGTGTGTGGTTTTTGATTTTCTCCCTTTTGATACCCCATGGATCAGCTTTGGGGAGTTGGGGGCTTTTGGAAGCATTTTATTGGCTTACATTCTCATGTTTCTAATTTTCTTTATTAAAGCTTCTGGATTTAGTGTAGTGGAAATTTTTTTTTTTTAGTATGGAGACCTCTTTAGTTAATATCTTTCAGTGGTGTCCTCTGGACATGGCAAATCTCCTGTCCTTTACCTCTGTCCCAGGATATCCCATCTCCATTTTTTGAGATGGAGATTTTGCCTCATCCCCTGTTCTCCCATAATGGCCCACAGTAATGATAATGACCCATAGGCAATCTAGTCATTGGAGTCTCAATAAACCAATTAAGAGCAAAAGCTATGATACCTTGGCTATAGAAATAAAATGACCATCAACAAAAGCATTAAATACAAACTGAATATGGACAAATCCTCTAGACCTATAAAGTATTACACTTGGCCATAGGAAAAAGATCTGTAATTACAGTATGAACATTTAAGAATAACCAAATATAGACCTACTATTGACCTACAGTAAATATCTACTAAATTAAACTTTAATTCTACTAATCATAGCACAGTATTCAACAGCAATGCCATAAGGGTAACCGTTTATCCAGAGATTTATAAAACTTAGTAGTTACACTAGTACAGGTAGATAGGGTGAGGAACCTGAGAATGAAAAAAAAAAACAAAATTTTAAAAATTAATTCATAGGATATGAGGTGAAAAATGTCAGGTAGTGAGTCCTGACAAGGAGTTACAGGAAATTAATAGAGATAGAGAATAATCAGTGGAAAGAACAAATAAGAAATTGAAGAACACAAAAACAGGAGGTAAAAGAAAGAGAAAAAAGTTGGAAGGGAATAAGATAAAGGCAAAGTATAAAAAAACTAAAAGTTAAAAAAGTGAGAGAAAACCCACCAAACCTTCAAAAACCCTCTCAAGGGAAGGTAAAATT